>JABFTP020000001.1:59939515-61139515 GCA_013387265.2 Cryptolaemus montrouzieri
CATATTATGAAATCTGGAACAAACAATTATGGTTTGTTTAAAGAAATTATTTGCTTTGATTAACACCGCGCAGCACCGGACTACGCTATATTACCCCTACGTAAATCCGCAGTATAACCCCAACCAGCATTGAATCACATAACCCATTCATAGTCGATAACAAACTTATTATATTTGAATGTATATAGCAGGCTAATTATTTAGATATAACAAGTGAAATCTGTATGCGAAATTTATATAAAACAATTAATATTGGACACTTACCTCTTATTTTAGTTTGAATCGAAATTACTTAGAAACGATGGGAACCACACCACTCACCATAGCATATAAACACGTTGTGCAATTCAGCCAGCAGTACCAGCGGTTATTCGGGAGTTTACTAGTAGATGGCACCACAAGTCTGGAGCTTAAAAAACTATTTGGTGGCTGCGATAAGACTGTGCGCGGTATTACCCAAGGCACGGTATTCCCCCACTTTCCCCTACTTCCAATGGGGCAACAGATTCAATACTTCCTAATTCAGCTACATCTTCATCTTGATCAGTATCGTACAGTAGTACATCAGAATCCGATGAGGAAGGATGATATTCAGATTTGAATATTTTGTGCATTCTTCATATTTGTTTTGGGCTGTCTCCGAATGATATGTTACATTTCGTTGGTTTTTCATTCTATTTCTCAAGTGTTTGTTTCTCTCTAACTCCTCAACTGTCTCTTCCTCTGGGATACTTGTGAAAATTCTTGGTTTTCCGACTCTTGATTTCTTTTTAGAACCTCAAGGAGTGGCTTTCGGCAAAGGCCTTATACTGAATGATTTTATATCTCTAATGGTCAAGCGGACAACATTATTTATTATAAGAGTGGAGAGCTATTTCATTAGACTCTTCATTTTTTTCATCACGATGTTCTTGATGAAATTATATTCCAGATTATCTTGGTTTTGTTGGAAGTTTCAGGCAAAGGATGGGCCATTTAACATTTGAAATTTCATTTCGCTATTGAAATAATACTAGTAGACATTTTACCGAAATTACTTTTATGAGTGAAACACAACATCGTTAAGATGGCTGCCCTGGCTTGCCTCACAGTACCCCATTCGATCTACCCAAATTTTCAGTACATTTTCGATCGTCGAGGCCTCTATTTCTTCAATGGCAGCTTTGATTTCCTATACTAAGGCCGCAATAGACGGCGCCCCAGAGATAATAATCTAACGGTGTCAAATCGCAGCTGCGAGGTGGCCAATTGACTACTGAATTTCCCTGATTATGCGGTTTTCGAACACAGTGCCAAAAGATCAAGTGTATCGTTAGCTGTGTGATACGTAGCGCCACCCTGTTCAAACTATATGTCCCCATGTCATTCTTTCAACTTTCGGGAACAAAAGTCACTTAGCATGGCACGGTAACGTTCGCCATTGACGGTAATGGCGGCTCCTTGTTCATTTTCGAAGAAAATGGGCCTATAATGCCTACGGACCAAAAATTGCACCAAACCATCATTCGTTGAGGATGCATCGGCTTTTTACGATGACGTGTGGATTTTCCGAGCTCCAAATGCGGCAATTTTACTTGTTTACATACCCTTCGAGGTGAAAATGAGCCTCATCGGAAAATATGATTTCATTCGGTAAAATGCTCATCTTCCGCCAAACGAGCTTCAGCTCATTGAGTGAAGCGAAATCGCATTGATGATCATGAGGCTTCAGTTCTTAAACCAATTGAACTTTATAAGCCTTTATAACGAGGTCTTTATGCAAACTTCGGCGTAAAGACGTGCGTGAAATGGTCAATTGTTGCGAACGATGACAAGTTGATGTTGATGGCTATTCGACTACACTTTGAGCAACAGCTGCAATATTTTCCTCCGAACGCACTGGACGAGAACGTACGCGAGTTGTTTTGTCCAATAACGAGCCACTTTGACGAACTCGCTTCACAAATTGATCCACAAACATAGGAAGCTCAAAATCTTTATCATCAAAGAACACTCTGTTGGGTGGCCATATTCCTGACTCTCGAACGAGTTGATAATATTTGAAGGAGTGAATGTTGACAAGTGAGGAACAGCTGATAGGTGTGGAATATTTTCGATTCTGATCGGTTTTCCGCGACCATAAAATCATGGCATGAGGTTTTGAGTCTACTCTTGAATGGATCAAAGATACCAATGTCCAAGGGCTGAATAGGGTGCGTACAGTAGGGAGGGAAAGTCAGTAGAACTATAGCGTTCCTCTTGAGTAATTAATAAGTAATTAACGAAGCTGGTATATCTCTTATAGTTATTCAAAATTGGATTTTGAATATGCGATTAGAGTAAAGTTTCAACTTCATTTATTATATTTTATATATTTTTATTATTTTTTTGTTGAACTGCAAAATAATTTTCAAAAATGTTTTAACATTGATTTGCCAAATTAGTGTTATCGGGTTTCCGCTATGTAGATGTTGGATGACTCATGCAGTGCTTTCCGGCTTTTTTTCTTCGAATCTCATGATGGAACGTTCTTTAAATTCATGTTTGAAGCATATTGAAATGCCAATACCTTGAACTGTACAAGAGCTGTAAGTTAGTTCACAGTATATTGGGAGAAATTTTCAAATATTCCGCCAAATGGTTCTCGTATGTCATGGTAAATACTGATCTAGATCCATATTTTGTAAACCCTTTCTTCTCCGTGGAGTCGTAACTCTCGTTCACGAGTCATCAACCGATACATGGACAAGTCGCAACATAACTCTATCGAATAAGTTTTTTACATTGAACTGAGAACATATACTGCGAAGCGCGGCAATTTTATACATATATAATTTTATATATATATTGTAAAGCGGTGATTTTGAAATGTCCAAATGTGCCTGTGTCTGAATGTCCCCTTATCCTCTACCTGATTAGTTGTTGAATAGATTTGATTATTACAAGCATTAACTCAAATTTTCCTGAATTTACCTCGAATATTCCAACTTATGAGAAGCTAAGAAAGCTTCTGGATGAAAAAGTGTCGACAAAGACATAGGTTTCTGTACCAGTTCATTCAAATTCTGATTTCTCCATTCAGATATCTTAATGGTCTTGGTGAAAACGCTCCTCAGATATTTCGTTGGTTCAGCTGGTCCTTCCCAGATGTCCATCCAGGTAACTGGAGTCTGTGAATGATAATTTCAAAACTGATAAATTTATTCAGGACGACATTTCTTATGTTTGAAGAACGTATTGACACTCGTCTCCCGAGATTTAAATTTTGCATTTCAGGAGTATTTCTATTTCATAAAAATGAAAAGTAACTTACTTTATAATTGAGAAGGTAATTTCCTAGCGCCAGATCTCTATCTTCTGGGGTCACAATTTTCTTACATATCCTGTTCAATACAGTAAAACATCTATGAATTTTCTGTATCAAATAAATTGCACTTTGGAATTCTTCCTCGAAGAATACAGAGATTGGTGACCCTGAATATTTAACTTCCACTGGTGGCATTTTCACGAAATCGCGACCTTGATTCAATTTCTTCCACAACACCAAGAAAGGATTAAGACCTTTACACCAAGAATCCAAATCGAATTTAGAGGATATAGATTTGGAAAGATGAAGATCTGAAAATTTGGGAAATAATATTTCTTCATTTGCTGATTCAGAGAAGCTTTATGAAGTAAAAAGTAAGATTTTGAATATCACTCACTTTTGGAATCTCTGATTATTTCCAAAGATTTCTGGGTCTTCCAAGCTCGATCGATATTTTCGGGTAATCCGTAAAAAGCTGGCGATTCTTTCGATGGCAAATCTGTGATAAATCTCATATAATCCTGAAACAATTAGAATATTATTTCGGGATCTTACTCTTGAGGAAAATAGATTGATAATCGTGATTCAATAAATATATTTTTATACTTTTTCAGGAATTCGGCAATGATTTATTTTTGACAAAAATTGTTAGCTCTGAATTTTTGAAATGAACCTTCAGCGTCGTTCTGAATGAATTCTTCAAGCACACATTACTCAATTGAAGCAAGAGTGAGCATGAAAAATGGAGCCTACAACTTATTCAGATAATATTTCTTCTCAAGATATGCTTTCTGCTTTTTTTTAATCGAATTGAAAAGTTGTTTGTTTCGAAAAGATGGGTGAAAAAGTTTTTAGTGCTAATAAAACATTGCTTTCTATTGAAAAAATACTGTTACAGCAAAGTATTGACTTGATATACATTATCCATACTCTGCACCAGGAAAATTAACCGCTGAGAAGTGATTTACTAAATTTAAATGAGGCCAAATGAGCGTCGAAGATGATGGACGCAGCGGGCGACCAAAAGCGGCTGTTACCAACGAAAACATAAAAAAGTCCACAAAATAATTTGGAATGAAAGTTGATTCAGTTAGCTGATATTCTTAAAGGAACTAGGACATATAATACATAAAAATTTGGATGTGCGAAAGGTGTGTGCAAGGGTGTAGTGCGTGCTCAAAATAACTACGTTGATGAAGATTCAGACCAGTGTCTAGCAACATTTAGCCGAGTGGATAAGACATGAAGAACCAAAACCAAAGCGTGGAAAGAAGCAATAGTCAGCGTAAGGTTATGTCATCAGTATTCTCGAATGCGTATGGTATTATATCCTTCAGTTATCTCAAAAGGGCCAGATTATCAATAGTAAATATGAAATTGCATTATTGGAGCGTTTAAGAGATGAAATCACGAGAAAGAGCCCTTATTTGAAGAAGAAAGAAGTTGTATTATCAAGACAACGAGCCGTGTTACAAATCAATAAAACGATTACAAAGTTGTATGAAATAGGCTGCGAATTGCTTATTCATCCAACGTATTCTCCAGATATGGAATCCAGTGCCTTAATCCTGTTTGCACCTCTGCTGATTAATAATACGTTTTCAGTTGTGAAATATATATTTCCATAATATTCAAATAAAACCAACCAAATTTCGAGAAGTCTAACAAAAGGTTAAACTCTAAAATGCCACGAAAGTCAGTATTATGAATAAATAGCTAATAAAGACGGTTTTTTTGAAGTCAATATATTGAAATTGTGTAGGGAGCGAAAGAAAAATGCACTTTTTTATGAATTTGGAAATTGTAAACGTAACATAACCAAAATTCAAGGATATCGAACAATAAATCCGAGAGTTATGGAGTTTCAAACTAGATGAAATTTCTGTCTAATCGAATTTTTCACAGGCGAGTGTTTTGTACACTCCAGATAGACGTCGTTCTTTCTTATCTTATTCCAATAGGGAGATATCCTAACAAAAATAATGGAGGGGAAACATTTGAGTTTTCTGAAATGAACAGAGCCGTTGGGATGCTTAAGGCTGGGGCAACACAGAAAGAAGTAGCATAAACGATGGGTACTAGACAAAGCGTTACTTCGGTATAGAAAAACAGGCGGCGCAGTGAATTGCGTAATCAGGGTTCAAACGCATAACCCGAATATTTCAAGAAGAACTGTTGGCACTTGGTTTCATGAAGTCAGTTTTCATTCCAGAAGACCTTGTGAAATGAGGAACTGAAGACTATTTTTTCTCAGTTTTATTCTCAGATGAATCTAGGTTTGGATTGCACATAAATTCTAGATGAGTGTGACTGTGAGACAACCTGGTAATATTCGAAGGCTTAGAGAAGTCCAGGTATAACACAGCTCTGCGCGCTACACACACTAGATATTCACAATGCTTTCAATAGCGCGGGGTGGAGACACATTGTAGAGGAACTCAAAAGAAGAGAAATATCCCCATACCTCAGAGCTACACTAAACAATTACCTCAGGAAAAGAAGCGTTACCTATAACGGAAATACTTTCGAAATAACAAGTGGAGTCCCACAAGGATCCGTGATGGGGCCGTTGCTGTGGAACTTGCTGTTCGACGGGGTACTCAAACTTGATCTAGCAAAAGGTGTCGAAATTGTAGCCTATGTCGACGACCTGGCAATAGTGGCCAAGTCCCGAACAAGCGAATACCTAAAATCAGCTATAGATGGAACGGTACACAGAGTTTCCTACTATTTGAAATCTAGAGGACTCAAACTGTCGGAGATAAAATCAGAGGTTGTCATGCTGTCAGGAAGGAAAAAACATGGAGATATAGAGTTTGAACTTCAACTTTGGGACACACATAATGGAGGCAGCTGGAAAAGCAATAAAGAAAGCAGAACAACTGAAACGCTTACTCTCCAGGACAGGAGGCGCAGGAGAAAAGAGAAGGAGAATACTGGCGGAACTGGTGCACTCGACCATGCTATATCGGTTCCCCGTCTGGAAAGACGTTACTAGAATAAAGAAATATTTAGGGAACATGGTGAAAGCCTAAAGGAGGATGGCACTTATTGTCTGTAGGGCCTATAAAACAGTCTCCACTGAGGCGATAAACATAGTGGCGAGCATCCCCCATATAGAACATCTAATAAAAGAAAGGGCAAATGACCCCTTTCACAGGGAAAACAGACTGGGACTGAGCTTTAATATAATGGATGAGTGCCAACCAAGATGGGATGAATCAAGCAAGGGTAGATGGACGTATAGGCTGATCAGAGATGTGAAGAAGTGGACGCAGAGACCACATGGGGAGGTAGACTACCACCTGAGCCAGGTATTACTTGGACATGGCTGCTTTAAAGCATATCTAAGCCGAATTGGAAAGGAGACAAGTGGAAAATGCCATTATTGTGAGTATAATGATGATACGGAGCACGCTATTTTTCGATGTGCCTCCTTTATCAGATAGAGGATCATACTAGAAATAGCTATGGAAGAAAAAATCACCCCTTAAAACCTTATAGGTCTCATGTTAGAAGACGAAACTAAGTGGCAAACTATACAGAACTATATAAAAGCAATAATGCAGAAAAGAGAAAGCGATGTAAAGACCAGAAAACAAGAAGTTGAAAGAAACAACTGAACAGCTGTTGACACCTGGTGGAGCGATCAATGCTAATCAGCGATGCCACTCCACTTAGGGGAGTAAACCAGTGTAGGGGTTTTTTAGTGGATAGGGCAGTAATTGGACCCGAACCCCACACTTGCCGGTAGATTACCGACGCTCGAGCAGAAGTAGCGAGTCTTTTCATCGGTATAAAAAAAAAGGTATGACATAGCTACAGAGGAGGTAATTTTATAGTTTGAGTTGGAATCTTTTTCAATGGCAGAACTGATCTCGCTTCAATCAACAACTCTCGGAATGCAAACTTCACATTAATCATATCTTACAACGCTCTGGGCTCAATATGCTGCAGCAATTGGAGAAATCTTTCTGCTGATGTATGATTAACCCTCTCTTCACATTGCAGCTGTTTTATCTTAGCCTGCTCAATCGCATGATGTGAATCCGATTAGCATTTTTGGGATACATTGCAAAAGGGCGTTATACAAAGTTAACATGATTTTCAAAACAATTGTTTGATGGTCTCCAATTGACCCCTCACACTATTCGCCAGGAATCTCTCGATGACTTAATTACAATTAAAGACAATCTACAGCAATTAATTTCAGTTTCTTATTTTCACTAAGAGGCGTTGAAGATAGGATCTATACTGCGCCTAGAAATTAACGCACAAAATAGAAAATTCAAATCTATTCAGAAGTTTAGATATATTAAAGCATTGGTTTTCGAGTAATCCAGCAGGAATGCTCAGAAGAATCAAAATGAAAATGGTACTTATTGAAATCGAAATGAAACTAATGATGAAAATCAGATCAGTCTGTTCCGAAACATCATTCTCAGTAGTGGCTGATTTTGATGACTTCTTTATCTTCTATTGAGAATGTCCCAGATATGTTGGATGGGATTGAGGTCTGGACTTTATGCAGACTACTCCATTAAAGTGATTTCACAATCTTGAAGGTAGTTGCAAAGGATATGAGCTCGGTGATGTGTGGTGTTAGCAAGCATAACCGAAAAGTTTCCACCCATATTTGCCACAAATCTTACAACATGTTTCGTAAAATTTCTATGATGTACCTCTGAGCATTCAGAGATTCCTTATTTACGATGACCTGATAAGTGCGGGCGTTCGTAGAAATTCCTCCCCACACCATTATCAAATCTCCACCAAAACCATAGGTAGTTAAAAAGTTGCACTGGGCATATCTCTTATTTGGACAGCTGTACATTTGAGAACGTCGATAGAAGCCTGTCGACGTGCTGCAGTTAGAGTTGGGAATCGAGCTGCAATACAAGGCCTCGAATCAAATTCATTGAGACGTTGTAGCATCGTTTAAGAACAAATTTGCACTCCACTGTTCTGTCGACGCTGCATTTGAAGGTGCCTAACAGGAATGAACTGTTGTCTCAACGAGGAAATTCTTAAACAACGGCCATGGATTGCCATTGATGCTAGAGGTCGTTGAATGTGATATCCCTAGTCTATAAGTCCAAGCTAGCCCATCTAACACCACTGGTTCAGCACATTATGGGGGAATCAAATTTCGTGATTCGCGTTGCATTATTACCAATATCTAAATTTTCAAGAAGGACAAACGTTATACGCAAAAATTGATCAATAACAGCTTTCATAAATAAGTGGTGGTTTCTTGAAAAATCTCAATTTATTTCTTTTACTTTATTTCTCATGAGTGGAACATGTGCGCCAAGACAAAAATTATTTTGTTGACGGTGCAGATTGGTCCACTATCAAATACTTTTACTGAGGAACGAAAAAAAGAATGACACTATTAATATATCAATACAAAAATTACACGTCGATTCATCCAGAATGACCCTATTTCATTCACCTGAAAACTAGAAGAGTTGGGTAGAGATGAGCCTGTATTGAATGGCTTCCACCGATGACTTAGTACTTCATCATTACAATACTGTCTCAAATATGACTCTAAAATTTCCAAATCGTCAATGTTTTCGATTCTTCCTCCGTAAACTGCCGAGCTGCAAAGACCTCTTATCAGTTTCCATTGAACCCTTGCAGAATTTGATTGCCATGTATCTTCCAGTAACCTCACGCAAGTAGAGAAATCGATGTCAGCGAATTCGTACCATTTCGACCAACCTGAAAAAATATCTGTGAGCAAATATATCCCTCTAAAAAGTTCACATATATGTAAACTCCAATTAAGGGAAATATTCAACAATCAAGCATTGCGCCAACAAGGCTACATCAACAGTGGTTCAATTAGGCCGGCAGTCTGCACTTAAATCCTCATCAGGACTTGTCAGTGTTGCATACCACACCCTAAACTCTAATATAATTCAACTCCCTACCTATCCTAGTAAGATATCCACTGTAATATATAAAACGACGCCCTTTAGTAGTGAAAGTCAAAAGTTTCTTACCTTGTGGAATATACGTACGTCTCTCCTGAAGAATTGCGTGCAAGCAAGCTATTGAAAAAAATATTTTTGAGGAATTGGAAGGCAACCTTTCCACATATTTCTCGCCCCATGTATTGTAAGTCCTCATTATATTGTACTTTAAACCTTTAGGTACTTGGTAAACAACTTTGAGGCTATTTTGAGCTAGTACACAATTGAAGTTATCGTTAGGTTCAGTTATTAACCATAATCTAAAATTTTCATGATGTTCCGTCTGTAGGCTCTGACATAAAATCGCCAACCATGAAGTAACGAGATGCAAATTTTTAATACTAGCCAGTGGCCCTTCTTACTTGCCTTCTGAAATGCAGTTATGGCCTTATCTTCTTGACCTTCACCCATGGCGATCTAGAAAAAAGGGATTTAACATTGTCCCAAACACTTATAATAACTCAAAAGTCTCCCACCTCGCTATAATCATGTATTTCCAGTATGGTAGCCAATTCTCTGATTTCTATGGCTGGATCATTTCCAGAAGTTGTTATTAAGAGGATCGGTTCAGAACATAAAGATTCTTTGAAGATTTGGCTAAGATCCATTACGGAAGGATCTAAAACATATATACAGTATGTTTCAGTAAGACCACAAGGTTATATTATCATTATTATTCATTGAAATAAGAGTCGAGGAGTATTATACACACAAGAACAAATGACTAATAAATAACAAATAAATATGTATAGATATGGAAAGTAAATAACAAAAATGTATGTATAACAATTAGACAAAAAATAATGAACACTCAATCGCCACATTTACTCTATTACAGTTATACCACAGGAAGACACGATTGCAGAGAAACTTCTCCCGACATGTAATCTGAAATTTTCCCCCAGGAGTTTAGAGTTATGACTCCTTAAACGAGCGTCGGTATTCATGGGGAAAAGTGAACTAGGATTCACATCAAACACTGTTTAGGGCTCGGTATATAATAATGGGGTCCCCACGCTTACGAAGGTCAGCAAAGATTGAAATACCCTTCACTCGTAGTCTCTCCGCATAGCTGGGACGGATGTAACAGTGCGAAATCTTGATGGCCCGGCTTTGGATACTTTTGAGAAGGTTTGAGTCGAGTGTAAGTCACGGACTCCATACGGGATCACCAAACTTAAGTATAGAATGGACAAACGTTTTGTAAAGAGTACTACAAGTGCTCCAATCACACTCAGAAAAGGATCTGTTTAACAAGTACAAAAACTTTTCTGCTTTGTTGGCAGCTTGTAGAACATGATCAGACCAAGAGAGATCGTCAGTTAATGATGATGGCTAAGTCAGAGTGCCGGATTTCAGGTTGGATCATGGACCCTGAAAGTACATATTGCTTTAGAGGATTGACTTTACCCATATGGATGACCATAAACTTAGAGAATCTTAACGGCAAGAGCCATTCTTTTGACCCGTTCACAATATTGTCGAAGTCATTCTGAATCACGTCACTGCATGTAAGCGGGTTGTTGCGGACCTTGATATCGTCGGAGAACATGGAACATTCTCAATTATGCGAACGGGACAGACCGGAGGTGTTTAAAATAAACAAGAAGGCCCCAAAACCGATCCATGAGGGACAATACTGATGACTAGTTTGGGAACCGACAAAGCATCACCAACTTTAATGCGAAAAGTTCGATCGCTCCAGAATGTCACATCCATAGCAGCAAGTTGCCTCTTGAACCCAGATGTTCCAGTTTAGGTAAGAGTCTCTTGTGCAGGACACGGTCGAATGCTCGAGAAGAGTAAATCACGCCGACAATAACTTGTTTGTCAAGCATCGAACTCCAATGGTTGATGCATTTTAGCAGGTTTGTAATCACAGAACGACCAGGCATAAAACCATATTGGTTGTCTGGTATGATAGGGTTCGTCAGTGCAAATTTGTGAACTCGTATTTTAGCCACAATCGGGACCAAACTGATTAGGCGGTAGTTTCCGGCATCCAATTTATCTCCTTTCTTGAAAATTGGCGTCACCAGAGCATAGAGCCAAGGTGAAGGAAAAGAATGAATGAGAAGGATTTGTAAAAAATATGGGACAAAAGTGGAGCCAGTAACGAAGCACAGTTTTTTAAGGTTGCGGTAGAAATACCACGTAACACGGCGCGGAAGATGCTTTAATGCGTTCAAGATGTTCTTCAACGTCATTGGTGAAAAATTGGATAGCAGGAACGGATCTGATGATGCTTAGACTGGGAATAATGTCTGGATCGTCTGAGAAGGAAGCTGAGAACGTTTCAGATAAGACATTTGCGGTTTCTAGTGAAATAGTGCACAGGTGACCATGTTTGTTCTGGACTCGAGACAAGGTTAGTTAAGAATTGATATTGGGCCTCAAATATTTGAAAAACGTTTTCGATCCTTAGAAGAGGCAAGTCCCGATTCAAACCACCCTTTACCAGCCTCAAGGGTGGTTGATAACAAGTTGAGTACTGACAATGAATCATAATGGCAGATGATTATGACACCATAGTAGGCAGATGAGAGTAAAAGGCGTTTCTCGATAGAATGATTTATCACGACAGCCGAACATTATCAAAATGGAATGGAAGTTTGATTTCCACTATCACAGTTGTTCACTAACATCACCGCTCTTGATGTCGATTTTTAGGTAAGGAATTTATAGATATAGAAAAGAGTAGTGCGGAAAAATGGTACCCTGCAGTACTGCAGATGTAACTTGTATTACATCAGTGAAACATTCCTACGAAGATGGATCTTTCAGTTTTATCGATATTGAGATAATATTAGTATATAAATGTTTTTAACACTTTCTTACCTGTAAGGTGATTTGTGCAATGAGAAATCGTGGCGTAGACCCTATCTGGTCGAAGAGCCTGAGTAAGGAGCACTTTTTGAAAGTCTGTCAACTTGCAATGATTGGGAATATGCATCTCTCCATCATCTGATAGCATAAAGTTTTTCCACAAACTTTGTTCGCTTAGTCGCAAATTAGTGAATAATTCTGGCATTCCGAATTGTAAATTCTGTACGCCAAAAACTAGATTTTTAGGTATCCATTCAGGAATACTCTGTGGATCTAGCTTCGATTCGGATATATCATACTGCAGAAATACTTTCCATTCCTAAAACCAATTGATATCCATAATCATTTTGCTACACCATTATCCCTTTAATAATATTCAAAGACGGATTTGACGTCACTTACATTAGGTGGAATTTTATCTGGAAACATCCTTTGCATAAGATGCAAGCCGAATTTCATTCGGTCTTCTTTGAAAATGCCTCTAGCCAAAAAGGAATACACAGTATCGATCACATGATTTTTTGTAGGTCTGTATTATCTGACATAGTCTGAAAAGATTCTACAGATTTAAGAAAAGTCTTGTATATGATGAAGCAGAGATCGTATATAAAACATTATATTTTGAAAATTCGTTCGCTGCAAAAATAAACCGCTTCCAAATGCGGAGAGATGTCTATAAACATCATATTCATCTTCCAGTTTCCTTTCAATTTCAGCTTGTTCAATTATGGATTTTGACACAGCCACGAAGCTAGCTTTTGTCTCGTTTAGAGACTCAATGAGTTTAGCATTCTGCAAAATATCTCCGGTCGAATTTGCCATGTCTTCTAGAAGTTGTTCCTGGAGATGAAACTGTTTCACTTGTAGTTCCTCCGTTTTGCGGACTAGTTCTTTCTTACGTTCCTCGAGTTGGGGATTTTCGTGTCTGATGGTTGCCGAAATAAGTTGCTCTGTAAAACCGGCGTGAGTGATTGAAAAGTTCATAGGAGAAATGAAAGCGGCGCAGTCCGCAGGATTTTAGCTGTTCATTTCTGCTGCTGAGAATAAGTCTGAAGTCATTATGATAATCTACTGATTTTCCATTCATAGAAATAAGACGTCGTTCGCCTGTAATTAATCAATTTTGATTAACTGATATGTCGTTTGTTGTTGCAGTAATTTAAAGAAAACAAAAGATTTCAATTACCTTGTTGTATAAAATTCTTTCTCGACACGCACAACAGAAGAGGCGAAACATTATTAACTTCTTCGACAATCAGTACTTTCCCAAATCTTAAAATGATGAAAAATTTGATGAATTTATTCAAACACTTCTTTCATTATTATAAAGTATTACTAACCTCACAGAGAGTTCTAACGTATTATTGAAATTTGGAGTATCTTGTGTTATGAACTCGATCTGTTTATGCTTCATATTTTTTTTGATCCAGTTCACAGCACTGGATGTTGGATCGATCAGTAGGGGAATTATATTCGACTAAAAAATCACAATATTAAAAATAATTCATATTAGTGAATTAATCAAATCATCTCACCTTTGTTATCATAATAGCGTTCTGAATAGATAATTTATCGTTAGGAAGACCTTCTCCTGCCACTGCATTTGTTCCTCTTCGTAGACATGAACTGCTCGAAATCATATGAGTTCTCACCCAATTCTTTTCAACCATCTTGTAATAAATAACCTGAGAAAAACATATGGGAGTTATAATTGTTTCTCCTCTATGGTCCCCAGGTATATATATATATATATATATATATATATATATATATATATATATATATATATATATATATATATATATATATATATATATATATATATATCCTTTCCATATAACCTCATTGATTGTCTGGTTTAGAGAAAGTTTGACACACCTAACAAGTTTTTTTGGTATATATATAGAAGTCCTTTCTGAAAATCTGAATGGGTTATGCACGTTATAGGCCAGGGTTTCCCAACCTTTATTTCACTGAGCCTCTCCATTTCAAAAATAATATTCTCATGCCCTCTTAAGTTTAAAATTATTAATAACACACATTTTTTTACAACTATATTATTTATTTGAATGAGATAAAAACACAAGGTTTAACTTTAATTTACACTTTATTTGAAAAAATTCGACGACGTTTCGCTGACACAGCAGCTTTATCAAGAATGACAAACAGAATGAAGAGTATGGTATTATAAACAAATCATAGAAGAAGTTGGATGAATAACAGGAAAATCCACACCGAGCCATTGTACAGTTAGTATGAAAGGTAATTAAAACTAATTAAACAAGTTAAGTAGTAACTTATGGACGACTTTATTGGGAAAACGTAACATTCACAAACTAATGGATCCATATCGTTCAATTAAAACAAATAGAGCCGAAATAGTGAAGGTTGTCGAGGACTTTACTCCAATTTGTATCGAAGCCTGAATCGCGAGAACGAGGAAGACAATCGCATACCTCATGTTATGAATCAGAGTTCGGAGGACCTCCCAGAAATAACAGCTGATGAGGTCCGAAAGGCACTATCAGATATGAAAAACAACAAAGCTCCAGGGAAGATGGAGTAGTTGCGGAGGCTTTGAAGATAGGCGGTGAAACTCTGATTCGTGAAATAACAAAACTTTTCAATAAATGTTTAGCTGAAGCAAAAGTCTTGGCATAATGCTATAATAACAATTATGTACAAGAAAGGAGACCCCACAAATCTCTCGAACTATAGACCTATAAGCCTTCTATCGCACTTATACAAACTCCTCACCAAAATAATAACAAAGCGCCTCACAAACAAACTGGACATCTACCAACCTCGAGAGCAGGCCGGATTTCGGGCAACATTTGGTGTTAATGATCATCTCCAAACTCTCAAGACTTTGATTGAAAAGAGCATAGAGTACAACTTGCCTCTGGTTCTCATATTCGTGGATTACGAGAAAGCCTTCGATACCGTGATACAGGCGATTATGCTCAAAGCGTTGGCTGACTGTAGAATAGATCATAGATACACTGCCATAAAGATCATTAAATATATATATGAGCATGCCACTTCACAAGTGTGCCTTCACAATTCTACAGAAAAATTCAGGATCGGACGTGGAGTAAGACAGGGTTATACTATTTCCCAGAAGTTGTTCACAAACCTATTGCAATATATGTTCTAGCAATTGGAATGGGATGAGAGGAGTAAATGTGGATGGTGAGTAGTTAAGTAGGTGTGAATAATTCACATCTACCTGTTCATTCAAAAGCTTGTCCGAATGTTTGTATCTATTTATTTCTAATGCTTCTAGGAGATCTAATTTTAAACTCTTTGATTTTATATGTAATATGTCAAAGTTTTTATTGAATGAATGGTTTTCTTTTATTAAGTGGTTTGAATAATTTGAATTAAAATAAAAAAAAGAGTTCCATACAGATATTTGTAGATATTTATGTTTTAAGGATCTAATAAGAGAAGATATATGTATATACACTTGAAAACCATTAATTACTTTCACATTTAGGTAAATATGTTAGTTTTATTTTAATTATTAAATACTAATGAGATACTTGAGCTTGCATGTTCTGTACCAGTATGTCGATTCTGGGTTCAGTCTTTGCTAGAGCAATGGTTAAATCGCTATCGACGGCAAGACGATTTCGCTGTTTAGTTTTTATTAAAACCAAAGCTGAAAAACCTGTCTCACATAAATATGTGGTCGAAAATGGAATAATTATTCTCAAAGCAAGTGAAGCAATTTTGGGATTAACAAGCAATCGTTTGACCCAAAATTTCTCTAATGTCAAGAGATGGAAGTCATCTTTCATGGTCGAGTCAGCCTTCATTTCTAGAAATTTTTCCTGAACATCTTCAGGCAAATCTGAGACATCGACAACAAATGGGTTTCTGTTCATGCGCCATATTGGTGACTCGGAATTAACATCTTGATAGTACAGGTGAATTTCGTTTTCCAATGTTTGTAGATGAGAGTTTCTATTTCAAATTTCAAATCATTATCCAGTTTTTGATCATTAATCGCTTCGGATAGCCGTGAAAAAGAAAGTGTTATTTTGCCAAAGTTGAAGCTATAATAAGAAACCTTGAATATGATCATAGTTACTAATCAAATTGCCATTTCTGCTCTGAAGTTTCAAGTTTAGCTGATTCAGGGCCTCAAAAATATCAGCTAAATAGGCCAGCTTCCACTGAAATTTTAAGAGGATGACCTCTTCTCTTAATTCATAAAGGCGAGTTAACATGTTGCCTTTTGACAACCAGCGCACTTCTGTGTGGAATAGGAGCAAAAGCAAAGTGAATAGCCGACTGTTCAATGCACTATTTTTGATGTAGTTAACGATCTTTATGGCAGAGTTTAAAATCTGGCATAAATTCTGTGACAAAGTTTTCGAAGCCAAAGCTTCCCGATGAATAACACAATGCGTACTAACTAAGGCGGGGTTCTTTTCCTTAAGTTTTTGAGCCAAGCCTGATCGTGAAACTATCATTGCAGGAGCGCCGTCTGTGCATAGTCCAATAAGTTTAATCCAATCCAAGTCAGTAATTAAGTTGTGCACAATTAACGATGTCTGTGGACTCATTACAACTAATGACAAAAAATGGTGATAGTTTGACTTTATTTATAATTTGTAATTTTATGTCTGATGTAATATCGTCGATTCTTCGCTTGACAGTGTTATTAGAGAGATATGAAATTAATTTGTTGCTCTGATTGTTCTCCTAATATTATTTTCGTGGTTTTAAGGATACATGGTTTGATTAAATCCTCCCCGATGGTGTGTGGTATTTTTTGTTTTGCTATCAAAAAAGCTATTTCAAATGAAGCTTTGAGATGTTTTGATACACCTGCATGATAACTTCCTGACTTATCCAATCTCATGCGCTTGAGTGATTCTGCCTTGGATGAAAAAAACTCTTTAGATTTCGAAACCACAGTAGGATGTTGCTGGTTCAAATGCCTCTCAAGGCGAGTGGGCCTCATGCTATCATTGCTCAAAACTTTCATGCATATTACACACTGCGGCAATTGTAGCTCGTCTTTTTCTATGAAGGTGAATCCAAATTTAATATAATCTTCCGAAAACTTTCTTATTTTAGCTGCCATTTCTAATCTGTAACAATAGTACATACACATTTATACTAGGCTTGAGTGATGTACCTAGTCGCGAATGACGTTGTTTCGAAAAACATTTTCACTGCCTCATACGTACGAATCCTTAAAATCGAAATTCGAAAACATGATGTGGCAGTGAAAATGTTTTACGAAATAACGTCATTCAAGTCTATGATCATTCGAACCTGTGTGGTTGTGGGAAAAAATATCGCACCAGCGCGGCGTATTTCGCAGCAGCGGCGTTCGAACCTACATAAATGTTCAGAATGTAACCCATTCCGTACAAATACTTGCGAGATAAAATTTAAAAAAAATAATTACTTTATTACTGAATTAGGTATCTCAATCTCAATACAAAATTTTATCGCCTCTGCCAATATGGTTGAATAGATAAAAAAGTGATTAAAATAATTATTTGAATACTATTGCGATTCAATGACACAATAACTTTAGAAACTTACCTTTTATTAAAGTGAAGACACAATTTCACTTCTAAATATCTCACAAACAACAATTTCACATTTAAATATATGTTAACAAAAACGCAACTTGGAGCGAACGAACTAAGTGCTGACAGTACGAGTACGATCCGCAAATGTTCCCAATTGTTTTACGAGTGAGAGATGGATGCAAGGGGTAAGGTAGGGCGGGGATGTGCGTAAGTGTCGTGTTGTGACTTGTCGAAACTTGTATATGTAGAGCGCATTACACACTGAGTCTGCCGGGCCGACGTCATATGTCGGCAACTTTTTTTCTTTGATTTGATTCTTTTCATACAGGCCGACGGGTTGTGTCGGCGGTCCGGCGGGCTTCGCGTAGATCCTTGAATTTTGGTGAGGGTCAAATTTCTATCCTTGTTCCTCTTCATCTCGCTTGTTTTACATCTCCTTGGTTTGTCCTGGGGTTCTACTGGTTGGTTATCCTCCTTCTTTTATGTTCTGGAGCATTTATGCTGGCCTGTTGTTTTCTCTTCCATTGTACTAGGGATGTCCTCTTTCCTGTTGCCCTCGGTTGTAGTTCTATTATTTGGTTGATCTCCTTGTTTTTGTGGTTTTCCATCTGGTCGGTTGTCTTCGTCGTTAGTTGTGTGATGATTTCTTCCAGTGTGTTGATTTCCATTTCCATCTTGTAGTTCCATGTTATGTTCTTCATGAGTGCGATGTACAGTTTGTCCATGGTTCCTGTGGCTGCGTGCAGGTGTGTTGGTTCCCTTGGCCCTATTGCGATGACGTTGTTCCTTTCTGTGATTGTCTTCAGTATCCTTCCGCTTTTGTTCGTTTTTCTGCTGTTCCAGTCCGAATCCTTGGCATTCAAGTCCCCAGCTGCGATGGTTGGCGTGTTGCTGTTGAATATGGCTTTGATGTCGATTTTCTTCTCCTCTAGGTAGGTCGTCAGTTCATGTCGTTTGTTGGCGATTGAGTTTGCGTTCCAGAATGCTATTGTAAGTTGTCTCTCCATAAATCTATTTCCTGTTGAATAGCTGAATGAGCTTGCTCTGTTCTTCTAAAAATTTCATCTTTTGTTCTGTCGTTGCATTTGTCGCATTGAATTGGATGGCCATTCGTCCTAGAATCATCGCTAGTTCGTCTTCATCTGGGGTCCTCTTGTATCAGTCGTTTTCTTTTCCTCCTTTGGTTTCTGGTCATCTTTGTGTTCGGTCCTTTTCGCTTGGTCGGCAGCCTTCTTCTCCTCCGCCCTTTTTGTCCAGAAGTTCATAGGTGGTGCTGGCGCTGGTGCGAGTTTTTCCGTCGGTCGATTCTTCGGGTTGTTCGGGTTCTTTGGGCAGTTGACGTTGCTTGATAGATGCTCTCCTCCACAGTTGGCGTATTTCGGTGCTGATGTCCTTGGCTTCTTACATTCTGCTGTCATGTGATCGTCTCCGCATTTAAGGCATTTGAATGAAGCGTGGCAGTTCCTCTGGGCGTGTCCAAATAGCTGGCATCGGGGGCATTGTATGACTTCTGATTTCAATCTTAGGCTCTCCACTTGTATCGACATTCCGAAGCAGAACTTCAGGTTGTTGAAGATACTCTTGTAGCTCTTCTCTATTTCGATTAGTACCAGTGGGGCTGGGTGGCCGTTCCTTCCTTTCATCCTCGTCACTTTTGTTGTCGGGTATTCTTGTTGTTCCAGGTCCTCGGCGATCTCCTCTTCAGTCTGCTCCGTCATGACTCCTCGAAGCACCACCTTCAAGCCCGGCGGGCTTAGTGTGTATTGCGCTTAAGTACTATTTCCAGAAATTAAACGTACCGATTACGCCCTCCCTGGTATTCCACTACGCTCCCTGGCTGGGAACTCCTGTTATAGGCGTTCTATAGTCTATAAAGGCCGTACAAAGAATTCACGCGAAAGAAACTGTTAACATTGTGAGTATAGAAACACATAGTTTTTGCGCAAAAACTAAGTGCGAATGGAGTTAGTGATTAACGGGCAAGTTATGGAAGATTATAACTTATACACGCATGGTTTCTTATCTACCGGGTGTCTGCGCTGAAGGACCCAGTCAATACTAATTTAGAATACGGTTCTTATAGAGTATACAAAATAGGTAGGGGAAAGCGAGGGAATACCGTACCTTGGCTAATACCGCGCACAGTCTTATCGTAGCCACCAAATAATTTTTTTAACTCCAGACTTGTGGTGCCATCCACTAGTCACCTGCCGAATAACCGCTGTTACTGCTGGCTGAATTGCACAACGTGTTTATATGCTATGGTGAGTGGTGTGTTTTCTATCGTTTCCAAGTAATTTCGATTCAAACTTAAATAAGAGGTAAGTGTCCAATATTAATTGTGTTTTATATAAATTTCGCATACAGATTTCACTTGTTATATCTAAATAATTAGCCTGCTATATACATTTAAATATATTAAGTTTGTTATCGACTATGAATAGGTTATGTGATTCGATGCTGCTTGGGGTTATACCGCGGATTTACGTAGGGGTAATATAGCGCAGTCCGGTGCTGGGCGGTGTTACCCCAAGCAATTAATTTTTTTAAACGAATCATAATTGTTTGTTCCAGATTCCATAATATGCCTTGTGAGTGCATCAGAAAATCGGAAAAGAACGAATGGCTGGAATCCACACTGCAAGAAGCATCCACTGCGGTACGATCTGGCCGAAAAGTGAGGGAGGTAGGTCGTTCTTTGAATATTCCAGAAAGCACTCTTCGGGACCAATTGAAAGGGAATCAGAGTAACAAATTGCAAATGGGAAGGAAGCATGTTTTCAATGAGGAACAAGAAAATGCTATAGCTAATCATTTCATTAAATTAGCTAATGTTTTTTTTGGAATTACGCCAACTGAATTAAGGAGCTTAGCATACCGGTTTGCTGAAATGAACAAAATTAAAAACCGTTTCATCCATGAGAAAAATTGCTGGTCAAGATTGGCTTGATCTATTTTTGAAACGTAATCCACAAATTAGCCTCCGAAAATCTGAAGACACCAGCCTAAATCGTATTGCTGCATTCAGTAAGCCTGTTATTGAATAGTTTGAATTCAGTGAAGGGCGAATGTTTAACTTATACTAAACAGGAATCTCGACTGTACAGAAGCCAGCAAAAATGTTGGCGTCAAGAGGACAGAAGCAGGTAGGCTCTGTTATCTCTTGGGAAAATGTAACATTGGTATGTGCTGTTAGTGCAGTAGGGCAGTTCATCCCACCGATGTTTATATTTCCGACGGCTTGTATGAATGCCCAGCTGACGAGAAATGGACCTGTTTGGGCAATAAACAGATGCTTAAAAAATGGCTGGATTAACGAAGATTTGTTTTTTGAGTGAATGCAACATTTTCAACTTCACGTGAAAGCCACGGAGGATGACCCCGTGCTCCTTATCTTGGATAACCATGGAGGCCATATTTCCTTAGATATACACAACTTTTGCAGAAGGCATGACCCCTCCCTACCTCCCCATACAACTCACAAGTTGCAACCACTCGACTTAACCTTTTTCGGGCTGGAATCCACACTGAATTCACTATGGTGCGATCTGGCCGAAAAGTGAGGGAGGTAGGTCGTTCTTTGAATATTCTAGAAAGCAGTCTTCGGGACAAATTGAAAGCGAATCAGATTTACAAATTGCGAATGGGAAGGAAGCATGTTTTCAATGGGGAACAAGAAAATGCTATAGCTAATCATTTCATAAAATTAGCTAATGTTTTTTTCTTGCAATTACGCCAACTGAATTAAGACGCTTAGCATACCGGTTTGCTGAAATGAACAAAACTAAACACCGTTTCAGCCATGAGAAAAATTGCTGATCAAGATTGGCTTGATCTATTTTTGAAACGTAATCCACAAATCAGCCTGCGAAAACCTGAAGGCACCAGCCTAAATCGTATTGCTGCATTCAGTAAGTCTGAGGTTGAACGATTTTTCAGCAATCTGCTGTAAGTTATTGAATAGTTTAAAATCAGTGAAGGGTGAATGTTTAACTTTGACAAAACGGGAATCTCGACTGTACAGAAGCCATCAAAAATGTTGGTGCCAGGAGGACAGAAACAGGTAGGCTCTGTCATCTCTTGGGAGAGAAGGGAAAATGTAACAGTGGTCTGTGCTGTTAGTGCAGTCGGGCAGTTCATCCCACCGATGTTGGATGTATATTTACGAGGGCTCGTATGAATGCCCAGCTGACGAGAAATGGATCTGTCGGGGCAATAAACAGATGCTCAAAAAATGGCTCAATTAACGAAGATTTGTTTTTTGAGTGGATGCAACATTTTCAACTTCACGTAAAAGCCACGGAGGATGACCCCGTGCTCCTTATCTTGGATAATCATGGGAGCCATATTTCCTTGGATATACACATTTTTTGCAGAAGTCATGACCCCTCCCTACCTCCCCATACATCTCACAAGTTGCAACCACTCGACTTAACCTTTTTTGGGCCACTTAAAAATGCTTCAAACCGAGAATGTGACTTATACCTCAGAACTCATGGCCATGAAAAAATTACCCATTTTGAATTCGCTGCTATTTTTGATGAAGCATATGTGAAAGTTGCAACAATGGATAAAGGCATATCTGGCTTTTGTACTGCAGGAATATGGCCCTTTGAACAGAACAAATTTTCTGAAGATGACTTTGGTCCAAATGGACCTTCTGATTCTACAGCGATACGAATATATATCAATTTGAACGAAACGGAAGTCAATATTGATACTCCAGTTGATTTGATACCTGGATCATCGGAAACGAGTCAAGGATTAGATGTGCCCATAGAAACTCTAGTACCAGTTCCAATATTGAAAACAAATCGAACTAACAAATCACGTGCAAAGCAACATTCTGAGATATTAACATCTACACCTCTGAAATCGGTTTTAGAGAAAAAACAGGAGAAAAGAAATCAGAAGAAAGAAGCTGAAGAAATAAAAAAGCAAAAGAATGGAAAGAAAAAGGCTGAAAGAGTGGAAAAACCGATTGTACAAAAAAAAACCTGCTTAAATGAAAAAAAGTGTGAGAAAACTTCAATTTGATGATTCGGAATCTGAAAGTTGGGATGAAAGTCAATTATGACGATAATGAACCCATCCCATGATTTAGCTGTTTGCATAGTTTGTGGTGAGTTCAGACGTTACAAGGAAATTTGGTATCGCTGTGCTATCTGTTCATTTTGGTCTCACGCAGAATGTAGTGGTTGGGAATCAGCAGTCAACTACACATGTGATTTGTGTCTGAAATTAGACAAAAAATGGAAAATGACTGACCGTTAAAAACATTATTTCAAGCATCATCCATTTTCAGTTGTCTCTTTTAGAAAATTTGTATTTTCGTTTCTCTTAATAAAATTTATATTTTATGGTTCTCATCTATGCAGAATTACCACATGGCCCGCGAAGTATTACCCAACATGTGGGGTAATTCCGCATAATCGGGTACTTATGAATTATGTTTTGTATTTTTTATATCGTTAGCAGTAATTTTTTCTCGAATAGTGTAACAAATGAAGGGAATATGTATCCTTACCTGGAAAAATTTTGAAGATTTTTCTACGCTCTGATAAATTTTACCGAACCTTTTTCCTTAGGTGCGCGTAATTCCCCCGCTTTCCCCTACTCGTATTTGAAGAAAAATTTTGACAATTTAGTTGTATTGAGTTGACAAGTGATTCTTGAGCGCTCTTTTTGTAAAATAGCATCAAAAAGTACGTTGCCTTCAAAATTAACACGTTTTTCGTTGAATTAAAAAAAGTCATAATTTAACTCAAGTCTAAGCAAAGAAAATTTTGATTGAAAAAAATCCATCAACGGTGGTTAATTTTAGGTAGGACTAATCTTAACAAAAGATGCTTCAAAAATGATACCCTTTAATAAAAGGAATGAAAAACTACACCAGAGTTAGCACCTGTTTTTAATCGTCCGTTTCATATTTAGTATTACAACCAGACGTTTTCAGAGTGTTGGAAAGTTGCGAGAGTATATCTGATTCCAAAGAAAAGGGAGAATTGACTACCTCAAAATCACAGTCCAATCGTATGTTGCCCATTATGTCGAAAGTCATGGAAAGAGTGATAAACGATGAGCTCATAAAATAACTCCGGTTGCAGGATTTCCTTAAACAACAATCAACATCAGGTGAACTACATGCAAACGTTACCTACATGTGGACATCAACAATCGAAAAGCTTGGCGAATCCATTTTCTATTGCTCTTTATATCCCAAAGGCGTTCGACAGTGTTTGGCATACAGCCTTAATAAATGAACTAATCGCATATGGACTTCCCGAAAAATTGCTAGTTGGATTAGTAGATTTCTCTTCAGTAGATCGATTCAGGTGATGTAACGAGTGAATCTTTTCAATTTAATGCAGGAGTACCTCAGGGTTCCATACTCTCGTCATCTCTTTTTTTCAGATCTCTATGCTCTACTCCATTGAAACAAGAATATTTGGGTTTGCGAACGACTGTATCCCGGTGTTCTAATTTTCTAGTCAGCGTCATATAATTGAGGACCCAAACCGACAAAGGTAGCAACAGAGCATGTCACTGAATTCAGACTTGGAGAAGATATCAGAGTGGGACCGGTTGAACTTGGTCAATTTTAACGCTAACAAGAAGCAATCAACAACGTTCTCCAGAAAAGTCACCGCTGGAGAACCTCCTCTGATCACGCAAGGACATCAAATTTCCTTAGAAACGAACATGCACCTACTCGGCATCACATTCAACACCGGAGTTTGCTGGCATGACCATGTGTCAGCCATTGTCAAATCTGCTTCTGCTAAACTCAGTTTTCTTCATAGTGTTAAGCAGTAAGTTACGTCATCTTAGCTGATGCTTGTATACAAGGCACAGGTGCGACCTGGTCTGGAATACTTTTCCTATGTGTGGGGTTTGCATCCAAATATTCATTATACCTATTAGATAGTGTCCAGAAAAAAGCAGTGCGCCCCATGAACCACTCGGAGATCATGCGTGATCTCAAATATCTCACTCGAAGGCAGCAGGTTACTGATATTTCTATTTTTTAAAGATACTTTCATGGTAAATGTTCTAAAAAAGTGAAAGGCTTGGTCCCGGAAATAATCCAGTTCCAATGAAAAACCAGGTTTGCGGAAAACTCTCATCAGTAGACAATCCACTAGCACAGCTACGTACCTCTCTCTATAAACATTCGAGTGTTTACAGAGCTAGTGAGCTGTGGAATTCGGTTTCATCAAACACCGTTTCTATAACTTACAATTTGGCACTCTTCAAGAAGCGAGTGAACACACACATTAGAATATGTTCGGTCTAACACGAAGATTTGGTTGATCGACTGAAGTTTTATTACTTATTCTTTTACAAAAACTCACCTTCTTTCGTTCTCGTTTTCGACAGTCAAAATGTGATGCAAGCAGAAGATACTAGACAGTTCACAGGAAGCTTTCCTTCTTCAAGCGATAGCTCTTTTAACTAAAATCGTCGATAATATGTTGAAATCAAATATGACTCAGAAGTAAATTTCGTCAAATTATATGTTTCAATTGGATTTACCTGTTCTTGCCATCTTTCAAATTCGTCATTGAGTTTATCAACTAGTGCCTCGGCTGTTGCCAAGGTTTGCTGAGCCTTATTTAAGTCAACTTCGATTTCAGCTGCCTCTTTGGTGAATGATGATAGTTGTGCCTTAAGTTTGGCAACAGTAGCATCCACATCGGATAGATCAGCATTAAGTTCGCCAAGTTGAGCTTCTGCTGAGTTTAGGTTTCTAAAATATAGAAGGTGTTATGAGAGATGATCAAATGTACCAAATATAATTTGAGAATGATAAAAAGATGTCTAAGAAAATTTGTAAGCAGAATGTAGAATGAGGAAACATAGGTGCGAATATATTATTTAAAGATGCAATACAATTCTGGGATTAACTGAAGAATGCATAGTTGAAAAACTTCTGTGTAAAACCCAAACTGACTGATGATTGTTTGGACATGATGGTGCATCCAATTGACTCCTTTTATTCAAATGTTCATACGTTTGAGATTTCAGATACCAGCACCTCTCGAAGAAATATTTCTTCTTGAACAAGTTTATCCTCATGAACTTTTCACAAAAACTTTCAAAAAGTTATCTACTTCGTGAAAAATGTTTTCTAGAAATAATCTTACTCTTGGCATATTATGACAGGAGACCGATTTTATAACTTACCCACATGAGAAAGTACGTTTAAAGTAAACTTCTCAGACTCCTAAAGAACCTACTAGATTATGGCGTTTTCGACAAAAACTAAGAAACAAAATGAGAATTATATAAGCGGAATTATGAGAAAGCTTCAATAAATAAAGATTTGCACTACGCAAACTAACAACCTCTTAGCTGACATAACATTCTCAGATCGACAGAATATACTTACTGCTTCAGCTTATATTGTTCTTTCTCCAAAGGTTTGATCTTGTCGAGCACGTGCGAATACTTAACATTTGCAGAAACCCAACCGGCCAAAGGTGCTGCCGCGACAGAGGCTCTCTTCGCTGAAACTGGGTTGAAAGAATCGCTTTTCATCGACATCAATCTTTCAACGGCCTGCCGATTATCTGTATTTATTCTCGTTGCGTCGAACGATCGGATGTCTTCTTTCACCCCTCTCTTGGCCAAAAAGTTTTTCATGCTGTTCCAGGACGTATCTTGGATTCCCATGAGACGAAGAACACCTTCGAGTATATCTCTAATGATTTCTGGTGGTGCACGTAGCGATCTGATTTCACTTAGAGATTCTGGTCTTATTTTTCCAACGGCTGTCCTTGCTTCTTCTATCAATGGCTCAACATCAGACAATTCTTCTTCAATTTCTTTCTTTCTGGGGAAATATATAAAATGCGGTTCAATTTTTATTACAAATACAAGTTTGTAAATAATTGTAAACCCAAAAAATGTATTGAAACGTCGAATGTTTATTTTCTATTTATTAACTAATCTATTCATCTAGCACTTCAATGTTAACAATATTTTTGGTCTTTTATTGGCTGGATCATAACTAAGTGGTCAAATGGGGAGTCCAGGAACAAACCAGAATTAACTATATAAATTAGAATCTTCAAACGCAATAATCTATCTTTCAGACAGATAGCTTTCATGAGTAAAAAATGTATCTCTCGCCGAAATATAAATAAAGAGCGCAGTAAATCTATGAAGAATAAATCATCAATCACCTCTTTATAAGTTGCTGATTTTCTTCTTCGGTTTTCAATTTCAATGATTCCATTTGCTCCTTATGAACGTTCGCATTTTTCATTGTATTGCTTATCATATCCAGAGCAGCATTTGCCTTCTTCTGTTTCTCAGCAAGTCTTTCCTCCTGGACTGCAGCCTTCTGCTTAAGTTCTGAAACCAGATATTTCGCTTCTGTGAGTTTTCTAACGCCAGCCTGTTGAACAGATGATTGTTATAAAACCTGAAAAACATTTGTCGACAGTTTTACCTGTAATTTAGTTTGCTTAGATAGAATCCCACTCATTTTCTCCTGATATAAACTAACATAAAGGTTTATCATTTGGATATATTTTCTGGGATTTCGGAGTTTAGTGTTGGCAATATTGAATATATTTGGGAAATAATTGCTTTGTTGAATTTGAAATGTCTTTTCATCAGAATTGTATCTGTAAAAATAATAATAAATATCAATATGATTATAAATAAACCACTTCGATATGTACCTACCTATCAATCATCATTTTGGGTAAACTGGCTAAACTTTCTTGACTCAACTTATCCTTCCAAATGATTGTACTGTGAAATATAAATCCGGGGCAGCTTTCGAAAATATTTTGAAGATCTTCGTTGTCAACATCTACACAAGCTACTAGATGGAGATGTTGCTTTATTCCTGCAAGTCTCGAATTAGGATTGCTTAAAACTATTGTACCGAAATGAACTTACGTTCGATAAAGAATTGAATGGGACTACCCTCGTAATTTGCTCTTGACATTTGATCTCCAAGACCCATCACGAGAGAATTCAGTTCAGTTGCATTATATAAGCCAGGCACCTGAAATATTTCGAATGTTTTTATTGGAATAGTTTCATTTTATTGAGGCCGAAGGGTTAGGTAAGGGGGCTAGGTGTAATTGAAGTATCCTGGTCGTTTGGATTAAGGATTGAGAGAAACGCAAGATCATATGCATATACCATTGCACCTAGGCCCCATTCAGCTCCCTCTCTTTCCTTTGAACAATAGTTTTAGTAATCCTAATATTTCGAAGAAGATGCCAGTGTGTATTTACAATCTGGCATTCACATTCAAATAGATCCTCCACTGTTTCCTCCTTCTACCTGTATGCCCTGCAGAGAGGCTTGTCTCCTTTTTTGAGACACGGAAGTGTTTCTTTTGTGGAAAATGTATGTAGTTTGTACGCCTGTCATCCATCAAAATATGTATCTTGACATTTACTAATATTCCACTGTTGGAATACTCCAGAAGGTCTCTAGCTAGCATTTAGATTTCTACTTCATCCCATTGCGTTCTTAACTCTTATAGGGCAAGGTCTTTGAGCAATTGAGCTCTTGCTCGTTTAATCGCCCTTTCAGCTACCTAGTCCACTTCAATGTTGTTTCTGTACTGTTGTGCTCTTCATCCAATATACAGACATATTGTTGATGAGAGCGGGTTCTATCAGTGCTTGATGCCATTCTATTGTTAGCCTAAAAGATACTTGATTTGTAAGCAAAGGTAGAATTGGTTGTCTACTATCTGTGTAGCCACTGAAGATTATCCCTCCATCTTCCTTCGGGTTTTATCTGTTGCGGCTATGGTCAGGCCTATCAGCTCTTTGTCTAAGATACTGATGTGTCACATCATAGTCCATGTTCGATGTTCAAATATCTCAAGTACACTTCAAACCATTCCCGTATTATGTTATTTGACTGGTCCTGTAGATTTTGATAGTACCTTCTGAAGTGAATTTTCACCCTGTGGTGATATGGTGCAAGGCTTGTCAGAAATGAGCTGGACTGGCATGATGTCGGATCTTGCTTGTAGCAGATGCATCGCAGTGGTTCCTCTGTACCAAATATGACGTATCACCTCCTCCATCTCGCGAACGATAGATCATCCACAGTGTGTAAGCGTGCTGAACACTTCTTCTACAAAGGGATCGAGTGGCGGCAGCATGATCCCCATTGTTTGTATGGGTGTCGTAAGCATTGCTCCAGTAACTAAGACTATACAATGTTCGAAAATTGTCCACTCAAATTTTAATATTACTGTATTCGTAGACATCACCTCTGAGTTCCAAATTTGAGTAGAATGCAAATGATTGTTTGTCTAGAAAATCAATCGAATGCGAAATAATTTCCATTTAAATAAAAATAAATGGCAACATTGCAAGCGATATTTCAGAACATAACTTTTATATTTTATATAGACTTTGTGGACATAAAGAAATGCATTTTTGGTTACCTCTCCAGATAATAATAGTGTGTTAATCAAACTTAAAATGTTTTCTCCTTTAAGTATATAATCTTCTAAAAGCAAATAAACTTCTTCTCCTTCTATACCCGCTTGCTGGAAAGCCTGGAAAAGAAAAAATTTCAATTACTTCATTAATAGAGTTTAATGAGTTTAATTGCAGTAGTTGGGTAATTCTCATTGGAAAACTAATATAAATGGAATAATAAGGATTTTGCTTCTTACATATTTTAGGTCGCTATTCAATTGGGACTGTTTCCTCGAACTGGGTGCAACCAATTTCGTGGAATACAGAGCCGATGCTATTTTAACTGCTACTTTACGTCCAATACCGCTCTGACCGATCATCATTACATGACCACCGTGTGAATTCAAAGTTTTAGCTACGCTGGCTATTAAAGATAGCAAGTCTTTGGTTATTATGATATTCAAATTGTGACCACCTTCACGTTCTGAAAGGAGAAATTTTTTGGAATAACTTATATTTCATTATGGGCAAAAATTCTCTTGTACATTCTTATCAGTAGGAGAAAAAATAGGTACATTAGTGAATTAGAAGTGCAAATATGAAAAATGGGCCAAAAGGTTTCAAACACTCTTGTATATAAAATCATGAATGTATTAAACAGTGCGAGTGTAACCGTAGGAATGAAATTCATAATTTTTTCCAATTCACTTTTTGGGAAAAACGTTTCAGCAGTTCTGCAATGTCCCATAGTGGAGATCTAAGATGAATAGTTCCCGTAAAACAGGTTGTTTAATTCGAAAAAAAATTATTTTATTCTTTTTATGATAGATTGAAAAATTTTCAACGCTTGGTCTCGTAAACTTCAGTTTCGAAAGAAAACCTTTCTGCTGTCAATTGGGTGTGAAAGAAATCACCCTTCACCTTCTGCACCTTTTAATCTTGCTAGGGAACAAAAGCTGAGTTACAATTTATTTGAGGAGTATTGTGAACCAACAAAAAAATATTTCAATCTGGTTTGTTCTTCAGCGTGATTGAACAAAATTTCAGTGTAAGTATAAAATTCGGGAAATAAAGAAAAATTATGTAATTTGGCACCTATCTAGAATAAACTCGCCAAATGATAGATTTTGAAATCATGTTAAAGAATTTGTTTTCGGAGAACTTTACTGACTTGAAATCAAGAGAGCTAAGCTGAAACTGAACCAAAACAATGTATATGTATGTTCAATAATTTTTCCCTTCAAAAGATCGAAATGCGCATATTCAACCGCTTGACACTCCGATCTTAGAATTCGTTGATATTTTACGGTTAGTTTCTGGAATGATCAAATTAACTTCGTGCCTTATACTCAAATCGTCGAGATTATCAACTTTGATTTGTAGACCTTATTTTTCAAGTAGCGCATTGAGGTTTCTTCCCAGCCCAAATACTTTGCGTCTGGTGTTTGACATCTCCCTTCAGGGTGACGTTGCTTTATCAGAATTAAAAAATCTAAATTACAACTTTCTATGCTGATAACTTATTCCATCATTCTATTGCAGAATTTCCTGTGATCTGAATCATGTTGATTTAGCTCTGCAATAAAACTACTAAAAGTAGGGTGCAGTGAGTGAGAGAATATTTTCATTTAAAGTGAATTGACAGCAGTTTTGGGGTTTGAATCTATCATGCAAAATATAAAATCAATTTTTTCGCGGACACAACATCCTGTATCTCCCGAACTATTTTTCGCGGACCCTCATTTGAGGCACTGTAGAGCAATGGGTTCCCCACTATGAAAAATTAGGGCTCTAATCCGAAAAAAATAGTAGACGACGTCATATCTTGAATAGATAGTTGTGACACCTTCTAGCGAATGGTTCTGGCCAAAAGGCTGAAAAGGACATTATACATTTAAGGTTCCTGGGGAGGATGCCATCATGCCTGACTTGCTTCAGCAGGGGATGGACATCTTCCTTTCATACCTCATTAGGCACTTCCAGTCAAGTCTGGCCTGGAACGTTATCCCGGTCAGCTGGCGGAACGTTAGGGTTGTATACATCCCTAAGGTGGGTAAATCGAACTCACAGCCTAAATCGTTCAGACCGATTTGTCTAATGTTTTTCATTCTGAAAAGCCTGAAGGTGTTAGACGGATTCATCAGGTCTAAGGTGTTATCGCTGAAGCCTCTGAGTGAGTATCGAAACACCTTTCAGAAAGGTAAATAAACTGATCAGACATTCAACAATCTAGTCACTTAGTCTCTGTACCGGGAGTAGACTGCAGTCTTCATGGAGATAGAGGGTGCATTCAATGTAACCCTACTAGTTCATTATGTATATCAGAGGTGTAACAAATATTATTGTGGAATGGATAAGCAACATGAAAATGCCAGACTGATCAACACTTCTCTGAAATGGGTAGTAGTCAGTTTTGTGACTGGCAGGGGCAGCCACCATGAAGGAGTACTATACCATTTGGTGTGGTCCTCTATAGGTTAATGACCTTCTGGCAATAATCGGAACACTGGACGTTTATTTACAAGCGTACAATGACGATATAGATATAGAATCACGACGACTGATCCGAGAGACTTCAAGCGCTTTCATCTACCCAGGGGTGATGTAAGCTATGTATAAACACTCAAAAACCACTATGATGTCATTCACTAGGAAAAGGAAGATATTCGCATCCCCCGATCCTGAGTAGAGTGTTTATTTCGATTGCAGAGGAAGCAGAATATCTGTAGGCTACCTTGGATATTCAGCATACGTGAATTTCGAACCTGGAAAACATAATACACAATACTAGACATTCCTCAAGGGCATATCAAATGACCTGTGGAAATAAATTGGGGACTTGCCTCAAAGCAACTTCAGTGGTTATATGTAATGGTAGTGAGACCACGAATCACATATGGCTGCATGTTTAGTGGAAGAGCAGCGTAAAAAAGCAATTTCAACTTAAGCTCTTTGAATCGCAGAAAACGGCCTGAATGATTCAGGAGCATTTCACACTACATCCACTGCAGCCATGGAACTGATGCTGAGCCTTACACCTCTTCCCAATAGTGGTTAGAGGATCAGCTAGAATAGTACCTTTTGATTCCATTACCTTTCTCGAAATGGGGCAAATATGTTCAACTTGAGGCCTGACGCTTTACAGTTTGAAATTAAGGAAATATATGATGAGTATGAAGTCTATATAGCAATATCCATAATAAACTTGAAGCTGAAATTCCAGATAATCATTTCTAGCGACAGAAATGGGCTAACTTCAAGAAGCATCTACTTAAGGGTCCCTGTTGCTTCACATACGGCTTCAAAACAGCCCAGATGTTGGAGCGGATGTATATGATCGAGATGCTGCTAGAGAACAGTCTCTCTGTCTTGGCGGGCTCGCAACTGATTTTCAAGCAGAAACATTTGCCATTGACCACTATGCTAACTCAACTCCCTGAATGCGGGGGATTAAAGAGTAGGCCAATAAAAATCATCATGCATTGGTATTCGACAACTGCACGTCACTCATTATGCCAGAATGTCGTCCAACACTCACCAAACTGGGAGAAAGAAATAGGCCTCATCTAATGTGTGCTACTCGGGCATTGAGAGAAGGGGAGAAGGTGGCCCCTCGAGAAATAGCCTTGGGATTCACCGGACCAGAGCTTAGGCTTGGAATTTCTTTGGAGACTGCGAGGATTCAGGTTGGACCTGAAGATACAAAAGAATTGACTGAGTCTCACAGTTCTTAGACCCTCTCGGACCTTCTACACTGCGAGAGTTAAGGCTTGGATCCATTATCTAGGGTAGACCTGAGAGTTCTAATTGCCATATTAACGGGGCACTGTCGTCTCAGAAATCACCTAAATAGGTAAGGATTGATCGAGGATCCTTCTTTCAAACTATGTAAGGAGGAGCTTATTTAATTCTCACCCAAAAAGCTAATAGCCTTTACAAGAAGGATAGAGCTTGTAGGTGGATTTCGGATAGGGTGTACCACAATAGACCACTAGGTCGCAGTGGCAGCTGACACTCAATTTTAATATCTGTCAATATATGTTATCTTGAATAAAAAGTGAAATAAAAAATACTAAATATTTCTAGCTAAACCTAAAAAGGGACCTGCCCGAGCATTTTTCCCAGAAACTGAAGTCGAAAAAATTATGATTTATATTCCATACTTTAAAATCAAACTGTATGCATTTTTCAGAAAATATCGTTCTGGAACATTATTTGCAATCACACACGTACAAATCTGTGTTTGAATTTTGAAAATTTTTCAATCTATAGAAACTCTGGACACAAATAACTGGTCTTAATATTCGATTATTAGCTTCTAAAAATGAAAGTTTCAAACTTTTACCATATTGAACTCTTCCTTTTTCCACTATAGCAGACCACTCATTTATTTGCAGTTTTGAGAGAGTTGTCTCAGATCCAGATTTTGAATCATGCGGCAACGGAACGTAAAAATAGTTATAGATAGTTTGAATCACATCTGTTAATTCATAAACCCTCTGAAAATTTGAGCTCAATATATGTTTGAATTTGTTAAGATCACTTTCATTAGTTAATTTCTCTCCAAATAGTTTGAAAGCTTCGAAACATAGTGTCTGGAAAAAAAATTATATACGATTACGTACAATCTGTTATCAGAGTATGTTAGTAAAAATTAATTATAATTAATATTATTAATTGTCTTATAGTTTACTTGCCTTCACCAAGAAATGCTCCTGATTCTCCTCTCTTGGATCTTTTTGATAGTAGATTATACCTTGACACCATTTTATTAGATCATGAGGTCCAAAATCGTAATGCTTATGGTGAACCTTCAAAAAATTTGCACGGATCTGCAAGTATAATATTAATTTTTTGTACAAATTGTTACGTAAAATACTCACCTCATTGTAAATTACCATGATTACTCCCACAAGTTTTGCAACTTTTAATTTCGGCCAATTGTCGCTTTGCAACCTTTTTTTTAACAAAGTTCTTAGAAACGCATTCATAATTATTGATAGATCTTCTTGTTGCGGTAAGCTGAAATTTGTATTTGATGAGATTATTTCGAAAAATGAAGACCATATAAGGTTTGGAAACAAATACCGACTATTATATAGTGTTCCAGAAGTAAATAGTAATCTTCCGGAAACCGATAGAACTCGTCAAAATATTGCCAAAACTTCATAAAACATTTGTTTCCGAACCACCCCTGCTAAGATATTCTCTCTAAAGTTGAAGAAAAAATAATTCCAATCAAATATCAAGCAACTATTCAATCATCTTTCAAATTCGACACTAGTAACAGTTCCGAGTCATTATCTGTGATGGATAAGTTCGTAAATTTTTCGTTGGAACATTTTTGTTTGCATCTCGTTTGAGTGGCGAAGTTATTTCGAATTTTGAAATAATTAACCAATTTTTGGAGATGGTTCCACTGGAGACTCTGCAAAACGTGTCGTTTTTGCACAAAGGTGCACTTAAGTTTGGATGCTAGAGAACCAATTGATATGACCTACCCCAATCGATGGATAGGTCGAGGAAGAATTATCGCATGGTCACCTAGGTAACCTGACCTGAATCATCTAGCCTTCTTTATGCTGTTCCCATCAGAAATAGAAGAATGAAACATTCATCCAATGAAATAAAGAACAACCACCGAACGCATTTTAGAATACAGGGTGTTCGCGCTAAAGGGCCCTTTAAAACTATCCAGGGAACGAGTTACTGATCTACAATTTGCAATTGTTTTCAGAGCGGTACCACTTCCGGTAATACCGGGTTACGAGTACAACTTTGTATTTTGAATGGCATGGTGTACTTTTTAATTTTTTCATTTTTTCATTGAAGGACATATTTTCTCGAGCATCTTTTGTTGAGATTTGTCCTATCTCAAATTGCTATATATTTTTTTATCAAAATTTTCGAAATTATAGTGCCATCTTCTTTACCCAAAAAAATCGACTCAGATTTGGGTAAGGTTATTACTTTTTTCAGTTTAACGAGAAAAGTGTAATTTCTGAAGGCAACGTTTTTTCTATACTTTTTTATATACAGAATGCTCCAAATCATTTGTCAACTCAATCAAACTGAATTGTTAGAAAAATGTTTCTTTCAAATACGAGTACCTAGATTTTTGTACTTTATTTGAACCGAATTTTAAATTAGTATTGATAGGTATTAAGATTCCTTATACCTTCAATGGTCCGTTTTCATTTTATTCGTGTTTTTATCAAAACCTGCAGTTCCTTCGGAAATTAATAGAATTAGCCGTGGAACATGGAATCAGACAGAGTGGATTTAATTCCGATAGCAGTTTCTCAATGCTTTATGTAATGCTCTATGAATTTCGGCCTCAGTTTGACGTCTGGAAATTATCTGAAAATAGCAATAACACTTATTTTGTTTGTGTATTTATTTTGTTGAATATAATGGCAAATAAATACTCAATCGAGGATATTATGAATTCACTAATCATTCATGCTGAACGAAAAGTACCCAAATTTATGACCAATTGGTACAAACTCAAATTAAATGTTCCAAATGTCCACCACTGTTTTCTAAATATTTTTCAATCCGCGAGGGCACCTCATTAATAGTTGTTTTTCGTACTTGATTGGTATTGCTAAGGTCCAAGGCACGTCTCGCTTCTGATTCGAGATCCTCTTGCGAATTTATCTGCGGACTATAAACTTTGTTCTTTAGGTACCCTCATATATAAAAATCTTAAGGGGTAAGATCCAGAGATCATATAGGTCAATTACATGACATTTGTCATATTTTTAGAACGGCTGACAGAATTTATTCGCAAATTTTTTCTTTAAATTAAATAAGATCCACGAAGAAATAATATATGGGCGATGTCAACCCAAATTATTGGTTCCATAATGATTCTAGAACATCTATAGATCATAATCGGCATCACTTAGAAGACTGAACCTGGCCATCGGGGCTCTCTCGGTCAAACAGGGAGGGAATTGTTTTGTTGGGTTTGAATATTGAAGGGTTTTTTGCGATTATACTTCAAAATTGGCAAGCAAGAACAAGGAAGTGATTATGTTTCGGGAGTTTCACACTTCGACGGAAGTACATTTCCGCGAAAGAGGAAATATCGCAGGTTATGTACTTTTTGATTATCTCCTTAGTCCTTTTTATGTCCTTGCTTGCTATGTAAAATCTTTTCTTAGATTCAAATGAGTTTAGACATATAAGAGTCAGATATGATTGTTGAAATATTTTTCTGCTGGTTTCTTTTTCCATTGTTACTGATTCCTGTCCCAAACCTCCTTCCTTTCACCCTTGTCTTCGTCTGGAAATTATGAAGTGCAAGAGAGAATGAAGTGGCTAAGCAGAAAAATCTTAGGTACTCTTTATGTACACACGACACTAACACAACATAAACAGTCAAGCTATTGCTAGTGCGATAGCGACAGGGAAACGAGTTTTTTCCTCAGATGTTCTTTCTTTTTTTCACTCGTTTTTTGAATCATATGCGAGAAAGTATGGTTCCCTTGTTACATTTTCCTGAGCTCACACTTGTGTTTTTCTGACACATATCAAAATTATAGATATAAGCATTTATTGTAAATACAATTATTCGAATTTTGTAAATTCTCTCTTTTCAAAAATATATATATATATATATATATATATATATATATATATATATATATATATACATACATGAATCCAGTCTTCTTATTCATCTGTCGTCAAAGAAGTTGGTTAATTCTTCCGATACCTGAGGTGGGCAATGAGTCGGAACACCATCTAATTCGTACCAACACGTAAATTTAACGGGAGATTGTTCAGGAAGTCAGAAACAAATGAGGCTAAAATCTCTGAATATTTTATACCATTTGAAATTTCATTGTAAATTAAATATTCACATTGGTTTTCTGTACATTAGGTAAACTGAATAAATTGAAGCTGAAACGATGTTGGAAATTTCGCTCCAGTGTTTGATGAGGAATTTTGACAGATCAGATACGAGAATTATGCCAATTAAAATACTTTCTCTTAAGAATTTTAACTATCAACATTTCGCAGAAATTTATCCTAATCGCCGAGTCTGCTGGATTCATCGATGATATTAATGAGAATTTGTAGGAGTGGAAAATTATTTTCATCCAAAATTTCAATAATTGATGTACCTATGCTATCCCTTAATCTGCAACAGCAGCACGTACAGATGCATACGGTCTGGCATAAAAATAACCCAAGACGGTTACTGCAATGTCTTTTCGTTATGAATGAAACTAACTCTACACCTTTCTGCTATCTGTTTTCCGTAAGTGACAAAATTTGATTGTGATTCTATGAATTATTTTCTGCAAATTGATCGTAAATTCGGGTACTTTTTGTTGAATGTTCTGCAAGTTCAATTTTTATTTGTTGATATTGACCATGAATGATGAATTAAGTCATAGTATCCGCGTTTGAATTTTTATTTGACATTTATTTAACAAAAAAACCACATACAAACAAATAAGTGTTATTACAATTTGAAATAATTTCTAAATATCTCCTAGATTCATAGAACCTCACGTAGAACATTGTGAAACATAGAAACTGGCATCGGAATGAAATCCACTTCTATGTTCCATGGCCTAATGATTCAATTTTCCGTTTTTTCGACAATTCAGTATATAAAATAGCATCGGAAAGTACTTACTCAAATCCGAGCAATTTTTTTGGGCGAAGAAGATAACACTGATTCCTAAAAATTTTGATGAGAATAATGGTTACTTTTAGAAAAGATAAATCTTAACAGAAGATGCTTGAAAAAGGATGCCCTTTAATTAACGAAAAATCAAAAGTACGAACACCATGCCTTTTGAAAAAGCGAATTTGTAATCGATGTCCGATATAACCGGAAGTGTTACCGCTTGCAAATTGTAGATCAGTATCCATTTATTCTAATACAAACATTTGAAATTGATCGATGAACCAGTTCTCCAGATTATTCTAATGGACCATTTAGCGCGGACCCTGTATATACAAAATGCAGGGTGTTACATAATAATATGTCATAAATTGCAATTTTAAGAAAAACGTTCATTTAACCAAGAAAAAAGTTCATATAACCATAGGTCCGCAAAAGCTTCGTTAAGGAGCTACAGGGTGTTGAAATTTCCGGAAAAATTGTTTTTTCTTCAAAACTACTGCAGTTTTGAGATATTCAGCCCAAATTTGGAATGCAAGCTATTTTTGACAGCCTCCATCTTTATATGTCCTAGATTTTGACTGAAATTCACAAGGTTTCTCTTTTCGAGGCAATGTCACTTTTGCCCTTTAAAACTTATTTGCAGTACGCCACAGATCAGCGTACAATCAATTTTCGTCATCTTCGTTCAGTTTAGAAACTTTTTGACACATTTTTTATCTCCAACCGTTTTCGAGTGAAAATTATTGAAATTGAATTATTAGCATTGTTATTCGCTAAATAAAAAAAAATAGAATTATTCGATAGGTATGCCCAAAATTTGCTTTCATTTTGTTAGCTCGTCTTCTGAGATTCAACTTATACTTATTCAATATCAAACAAAAAAACAATTGAAAACTAAATAAATTGCTGGAAGTGTCCTCCGCCTGCAAGAATACAGGCCTCTGTATTCTGTGGTATAAACTAAACTTTTGAGATATTCCCATAAGAAAAAGTCTAAATTATTTAAGTCTGGGAACCTAGGAGGCAATGTTTCTGGCCCACCCCGACCTATCCATCGGTTGTTGAATGAATTATTCAAGAATTCCCCAGCTTCTCCACTGAAATGTGCTGATGCCCCGTCATGCATGAACCACATTATGTTTCTCACCAAAAGTGGCACATCCTCGAGCAATGAAGGTAACTCCTCCTCAAGAAATTACTGATAAGCGGGACCGTTTAGTCTATTAGGCAAAAAAATGGCCCAATCACCAATTTCCAATTATTCCGACCCAGACATTCAGTGAGAATTGTTCTTGATGATGAGATTCTTCAATCAAATGAGAGTTTTCCTCAGCCCAATAATGATTATTGTGAAAATCTGTGATAGTAGTTTTCGGAAAGTTAGCTTCGACTGTGAACATTATTTCACTGTCAAAATGAGCATTTTCTCTAATTTTATGTAAGAACCAGAAATTCAGTCTTGAAGGAAAATCTCGAAGAAGTAGTTTGGACGCGTTGAATATGAAACGGGTACAATAAAAAATCGTGGAGAATCCTCCAAACTAGAACATGTGAAATATTCAACTGATTTCCAATTTTTATTGTACTCACATGATGATTCAAATCAATACAATTCAAAACTGCTTCCTCAATATCTGGAGTTCTCATAGTTTGAGTTGCACCTTTTAAATGATTATTTGCAATAAAAGTACCAATTTCCCTCAACCTTCTGTGGATATCTGAAAATGTTCGTCTGTCTGGTGTTACTCGATTTGGAAAGCGCATCTGATATAATTGCCTAGCTTCTAATGTGTTTCCGTCAGCCAGACCGTACATGTAATGTATATCAGCCAATTCGGCGTTAGTAAAATTAGCCATTTTTTCTTACAGCAATAACTTCAAAAGTCTTAAAACTAATCGTTAATTTAATAAACAATTCAAGCAGACACTGGTTCAACTTTAGCAACTGTCAAAATAAATAAATTAATGAAAAAAAAATCAAAGCCTACTAGTCATTTTTTAAATTAGAAATACTTTCAATTCAGCGAATGCATACAATCGTTTAATAATTTTTGCCCGAGAACGGTCGGAGATACAAAAAAATCACAAGTGTCAAAAAAGTTTTTAAATTGAACGAAGATGACGAAAATTGATTGTACGCTGATCAGTGGCGTACTGCGGAAAAGAAAACACCTTGTGAATTTCAGTTCAAATCTAGGACGTGTAATGATGGATGCTGCAAAAATAGCTTGCATTCCAAATTTGGGCTGAATATCTCAAAAACTGCAGGAGTTTTGAAGAACAAACCATTTTTTTTCCGGAAATTTCAACACCCTGTAGCTCCGTAATGACCTATGTTTATATGAACTTTTTTCTTAAAATTGCACGTAGATTTACCCCTTCAAGTTGTGACATACTATTATGGAACCCTGTATATTCGTAATATACGTTGCTGAATCGAAAATACTTTTAACACACTCTTTAAAATATAAAAATTCAATAAAAAAAAATACTTACTCCACGTTGAAGATGTAAACGATAGATGTAAATCTGGGTGAAAAATTGGTCGTTGATGCAAGTGACCCGATTATTGTTACATTTTCCAAGGTGATAGCATCCAAATTTGAATCGAAGAATGCTCTATAGGTGATTAACTGAAAATTGACACAAGTCATCAATATCATAACTTTCATCCGAAAGAAGCGATTCCCTCGGCAAAATTAAAATTCTGATCTACATTATGGAAGTATTGAAAGTGAGTAAAATGGTGTTTCAATATTTATTGAAGGTAAATCAACAACTCACCCAAAATCAATTTGAAACAACACGAAACAAGTAAATTATTTGATGATTTTTTTTGTCTCATTTTCACGTTTTCATGAAAGAATGCTTAAGATGAAACCTAATACATGGAATGCAGAAGCATATTGAAGAAACTACTCTTGACATTTTGCAAAAAAGACGATTTTTATTTCATAGAAAAATTTTCCTCACATAGCTCGCTGAAAATAAATATGGAGTATTTTGCACCTTGTGTACTTGGCAAAAAATGTAAACATTTGTTATATTAAATAGAAATGAAATTTCAAATTCAGATTCTTTTTAATCACATTTTCTGAATTTTTGTGAAGAGTTAATTAAATTTTCCAACAGAAAACATTGCCCTCCTTAATATTACATTATTAAATGGTTCGTTTTCAAGATTTTTCAGATGGACGAACCTATTTCAAAAAAACTTTTGCCTTCGCAAAACTCGAGAAGCCTGAATTCTTCATTCAAACATAGTAAAGTAGATCAATTAACGGAAATGGACAAATTGAGAAAACAGTTAATCATAGCGCAAAGTGAAAATCTGACTTTGCAGAAGGAACTCTCTTCCACTGTAAACGAAGAGGCTGAAAATAAAGAGAAATTGGTTGAATTGACGAAAAAATTGAGAGAACTGGAGAGGAAACATGAAGAACTACTGTCACACAATACTGTTAACACCAAACCAAAAGGCATAACATTTGACGAAATCATTTCCTTGGAAAACAAAGTGTTAATTTTAGAACACAAAAATCGAGATTTAGAAGCAAAACTCAAGAAACTACATCAGATTACGAAAGAAAACGAAGAAAAGGATAACATTATAAAATTACAGAAAGATAAATTAATTGAAATCGAATCAAAATTAAAACAGAACGAAAATACGTCTTGCGCTATTGATAAAATTGGTGATGCCGGCATGGATAATAGAGAAATAGAATTTCAGAAAGTGATGCTGGAATATGAAGAACTATTAGGAAAAGTGTTAACAGAAAGGCAAACTCTGTTAGACGATAAAAACACCGTCCAAAATCACCTAGCAAATCTAGAACTCGCGTTTAATGATCTTTTACAAAAATATGAACGTGCCAAGAAAATTGTTGAAGGCTTCAAAAAAAACGAAGAAATCTTGCGTGGTCAAATGACGGAATGGACGAAAACGTTGAATAATTTCGATAAAAAATACACCGATTTGAAGATGTACGCCGAGAAAAAAATTTCCCAAGCTAACGTGACAATTTTGAACAAAAACAAAGGGAACATCGAAGAAGTGGCAAAACTCAAGGCGAAAATTCTCCAGAGTCAAGTGAAAATTAACGAACTGGAAAAACATATCAAGCCGAACGAAATTGAGACTGTCTCCTTGTTTGCACCGCTGAAAAATGACCTGAAGAGGAAACATTAGTTTGGAAAAATCGATTGTATTTACCTGATGAAGAAATTCTATTAAAATGTTTGTACCCCACTTGTCCTGTTTCAGGAGGTGCATATTCTTGAAGTGGATAAACAATCGGCCTTTTTTGGGTTTGAACATTTTTCCTTTATTCGTGTTTACAGAAATGCAATGCTGTAAAAAATTATTAAAATTTTTGAAATTATGGGTTTCAAACTTTCGAGTTTTATCTAATCCTGAATTTCAGGGCATTTTTTCAAGTAGAAAATACTGCAATCAATGGTGGCTCGTGTATTCATAAAGGTAGGTTGCTGTTTATGCCTGTGAAATATAAATTCAAATATTATCAATTCGAATTTCTACTTCAAGAATCAAATAATTAACTTATAGTAGGGATTATATCAAGGGCTCATGAATATCGACACCTAGGTCTATGGGTTTATGGGTACCTTCGGCAGATCACTCACTTCAAGTATTTCTGCGCCCAATCGGTTAAGCCTAAGACGGATCCATGCCAGCCATGTGTTGAACAAATTTATTGGTGTTTCGACCCCAATTTTACACCATCTGCACTGATTCTCCATTACTATCTCGCACATGTGATATATTAACTTGCCATGCCTCGTCACTATCTGTGCCAGAAGCCATGCGTAAATTCGACTGCCTTCAAGTGTGAATATTGTCCAAGTTCTACTAGTGATGTACTTAGTATTTTCTTGAACTGGCGACAAACTCGAGTATTCAACCAGGTTTCGCTAGCCAGTCCCCCAGCCTTGCTTTAACAACACAGGCTGAAATCTCGACTACAGGCTCTGGTCCTATTAGTGCATTCTTCGCTCCTAGACCTAGGATATGTCTATCTCTTTCTGTGAAGCAAATAATGATATCGTCTACATAGAGATACCAGTATAAACAATATTTACTGAGTGGAGGATTATGCATTAATTTTTCTAAATTATTCATGAATATTTCTGCTAACAAAGGACTTAACGGATTGCCCATAATCAAGTCGTCTTCAATAGTATAATATTTGTTATTGAAATGGAAATAATTTTGATGTAAACAAATTTGTAAAAATGAAAGAATATCTGATTTAATGATAGTATTGACATGATTCTTTTCTAATAATTCTTCAACTAAGTAGTACTACTACATAGCTTTCCAAACTAATAATAATTTAGGCAAACATATAAAAATAATAAAACCAAATCAGGTAAAAACAATAAATCAGGTGTTTACAGATTGAATTGCAATGACTGTGATAATTTCTACATTGATAGAACACATAGAAATTTTAATATTAGAATATCTGGACATAAACGCAGTTTTTAAAATGAAAAATCAGATTCAAATTACGCGAATCATCTCTTAGAAAATAATCATTCTTTCGGCCCACAGTTTGAAATTTTACATACAGATAATAAATATTGGAAGGTAGATCTTTGGAAACTTTAGAAATCAACAAATACAAACACTCAGGTAGACTCATCAATGAACAATTCGATTTAAGCCCTTCACCTCTATTGAATCTCTTCGGGGAGCAATCTATTCCTTAGTTTTATTGGATATACCTGTCATAAATAACCACTTGAGAAGAATCAACCCAATAACAAGAGCAATTCACGGAAAATTATACCCACTACTCAACAGAAAAAGCAAACTCACATTGGAAAACAAGATCAAGATAATCAAGGGAATAATCATTTCAGGAATAACATACGCAGGACAAATTTTGCATCTAGAGGACAGATTCGAGAAGAGGAAACTACAAGCAGCACTCAACAAGATCATCAGGACAGCCACAAACGCCCCATGGTACATAAGCAACGACCAACTCAGGAAGGAAATGGACATCAACACGCTGGAAGAAATCATCACACAACTAACGACGAAGACAACCGACCAGATGGAAAACCACAAAAACAAGGAGATCAACCAAATAATGGAACTACAACCGAGGTGAACAGGAAAGAGGACATCCCTAGTACAATGGAAGAGAAAACAACAGGCCAGCATAGATGCTCTACAACATAAAAGAAGCAGGATAACCAACCAGTAGAACCCCAGAACAAACCAAGGAGATGTAAAACAAGCGATATGAAGAGGAAAAAGGATAGAAATTCGACCCTCACCAAAATTCAAGGATCCACGCGAATCAACCCAATAAGCTTTTAATTACTTAAGAACATTTATATTTATATTCTCATTCTTATTTTCTGTACATTCATTCGTCTGAAGAAGCTACGGTGTAGTGAAACGCGTTACGAATCATAATTATTAAGTAAAATTCCAAAAACACATTACTTGTTTTTATTATTGAACATGGTATTGATTTATTATCACATTCTTCTTATAATCAAGAAATGATGCGAGAAGAGTCATCATTGAGTGGAAAATTTTGAAACCTGGTGTTTTGGTAGATAATATTTTTTTTGTTTATTTACTACTTCAGTATTTTTTCGGTGTCATTCTTCTTCTTTCTTTCTGAAAAATGAAATAAACTCTAAAATAGTTTGCGTTCAAAGTTTCAAGAACCGGGCAGGACGTACCCTTATTTCCTCTGATTCCCATTCAGTCACCAGAATGCCGCCCAATTGTATCGAATCAATTGAGTTAGATAAATAGATATAAAATTGAGTGTGGGCTAATTGACAGCCCTGCCACTGCAACCCAGTAGTCAACTGTCCTTAATTTCACCACAAGCTCCATCCTTTTTGTAGAGGTAATAAGCTTTGTGGGTCAAAGCTTAATGAGCTCAGTCAGGACCAGCTTGTAAGATCCAATTTCTTCAAGCCTGATTCTATCCCCAGCTGGGCATTCGCACATGATGCGTTCTATTGACTCAATCACCTCCGCACATAGTATGCATGAAGGGCCCTTGATAAATCCTAACACATTTAGGTGAGGTTAGCCATTCTAACTGTTCCTCTAATCACCAGGTAAACAAGTGCAAGGTCCACGATCAGTTCAATGGCTGCACTAGGGATAGAGTGAAATACTCTATTGATCATCATGCTGACGGTTCTCTGCAATTTAGAGAGCTTGAATTGAGATTACTTCAGTCTGGAATTATCTCAAAAAACATTGTAAGCCAAGGAAAATGCCTATTTGTTGTCTTTGTGTCGAAGGTTACCACGATTTCCTCTATGCAATCATTTAGTTCTTTTTTATATCTTAGAACAACATTTTGAATTTCCATCGTGTGCGAGCCAATGTATAAAATTTCCGCTCAGCAATTATAAGAAGAGGTACTCTTTAACTCGAATAGAAGAAGAATGTTGGAATATCAGACGAAAGAAGATGCAATCATCAATAATTTTAGAGGATTCCTGGCCATAATTAAATTAAATTTGTACACATAGCAGTGAAGAAAATGAGCTGAGAGTTATTTTTCCTTTATTTTATTCATAAATTATATATTATATATCTACTCCCTCATTCAATTTGGATTTTTCCGTAGAAGTGGCTTGAGTTCAGTAAAATAAATGAGCACCCGCTATCAGTTGAAGGACTATAAAAATCTCCAAAAATATATCATTTTGATTTCTGAAATTACTAATAAAGCGCTATATCAGACATGACATCTAGTTTCTTTACTAAGTCTAGTTATTATTTTACAAACATAAAGCCAAGTCCGCTACAACTATGTGGACTGATAAAAACCCACAGAGAAAATGCTCCGATCCGCTCAGTTGTTTAATTTGTTAATAATCCCACAAGTTAGAAAAATAATTAAATATGATATTCAAAACAATGACAAACTTCACTCCTAAATCTACAATCAAAAATTCAATTGAATTAACCCAAAGATTGAAGAACTTTACCGAATAACTTGTACCTTCTAAGCTTAGATGTGAATAATATGTTCTCAAATATTCCGAGAGATGAAAGTATCAACTAAACGTCTGATATTTTAGAACAATCACATGTTAACCCTTCAATACATTGCGAATTTATAATTCTTTTGGAGTTTTGCATACTGCTTAATTATGTATCATTCAATAATGATCAGATATATGAACAACCAAGCTGTCTTGCGATGGGATCACCACTAAGCACCCTTCTAGAATATACAATTATGTTTAGCATAAAAAAACAAAGTACTAAATTTTAACTTGCCTATTAAAATTAATGGTCGGTATAGATACGTCGATGACATACTTATTTGCCTAAACGGTACACCTAGACAATCATTATCATTAACTCAAAAGTAAGCAGTACCCTTCCTAAAATAAACTTTAAATTCGAAGATGAGGAAAACCATTCAATATCATTTTAGATCTGTCAATTTCCCACTCAAATATCAAAATTAACTTCGACATCGTGTCGAAAATTTTCCAAATTGAAAACTATTATCGCATTCAGACCTCAAAATTAATTGTCTTCGCTCTTATTCAAAGTTAAAAATCCTATAGAGAATTTGAGTAAATCAGGAGTTTATAAGTTATCTAGTCCAGATTGCGATAATTTCTACATAACTGGTCATTACTGTAAAATTCCATCAAACTTCGTTCCTTGAAAATAAACAAGATTTAACATTAGCTAACCACTGCATCCAAAATGGCCACTCTTTTCTTAGTATTGATAAATTAAAAGTTCTATACATTGCCCCAAAAGGTAAAAAACTCAATTACCTAAAATCAGTGGAAAATTTCACATCACTTTTTAATAAACTTCCAGATTATAAACGACCTGACTGATCTAAGTAAATCCAAAATTTTGGATGTATTCGTATAACTGTTTTTCAGTACAGTCAGAATATCTGGTTTCTCCAGGTCCAAATAACGATCTATTCATATGCATTTCATATCATTTTGTACTTGGTTTTCATACTGTCCAACAATGAACGAGTTCGAAATCTATCAACTTAATTTATTTGTTGCTAGTAAAAACATAGTAAAAAAATTCCATTTGTATTTGATCATGCAACAGTGTTTACCGTTTGTTTACGTATGGTATCTGGTACAGTACAGACGATTTATATTACTCAATCAACGGCAATATGGAATTACCGCTGATAGATCGCCTTCGAGAGTCATCGCTGTATTGCTATTGGCTATGAAGAGACTGGCTTGCCCTGATTTATAGGACCGTAGCTCTCACGATTCTTTGATGAACATAGGGTATGAGAGATCTCCGCGAATATTTTAAGGAACTGAGTAGAACGAGCCACCATTGACCGCCATCTAAAAAAATGAACAAATCCCTACCTGGGATAATTTGGTGATCACATATTGTGGCTGAATTATTGTGCTGCAGTTTATAATCACAAGGTCTGCATCAATGTTCTCCACTATTTTCTTCACTAGCAATCTGCAAATGTTATTAATATTGTATTGACTATTGCATGATATATACTATAACATACGATTTAGCAGAACCATGAACCCCCACCAACAGAATATGACCACACTTTTCTTGTTCCACCCAAGGTCTTAGAACATCGATGTACTGCTCAATTTGACCTGTTAATACTAACGGTATATTCCCAGAGTATTCTTCCAGTGATAGATTTGGATTAGTTGCATACGTATCGATAATATCTCTTTCTCGATTATAGCGTGACCTCAAAATTAATGGCGGCGGCGGTTCTTTCAACCAGTCATATACCTGAAATCAAAAGAATAGAAATAAAAAATTTAACGATTGGAACATAAGTCTCACTTCTTGACTAAATAATTCCCTGAAATCACTTTGTAGTAGCTGTCCCAAACCGTTAACCATGGCAACAATAAACCCTGGTTTGCTAGTTACTGATGAAAGCTGAGATAAAGCAATTTTTATCATAGCTAATTTTGAGCAAGCAACTGTAGTTTCTCCTTTTTCGCAAATCCAGTTGATACCTTAAAAAGTCAAAATACACTTCAACATATAACATACACACATCAAAAGAGTGTAAAGCTCAGGAGCAGAAATATTCGTTTGATAAGAGCAGATTAGTGTTACCCTATCCCAATAAAAATCATTGTCTTTTATCTTAGTAGTACTTTTTACGCGATGACATTAGAGCAATCTTGATTTCTCCTCATGAGAAGACGTTATCTTAAAGGACATTTTTAATTAGGAGCAGTTGGTATGCTCGATGATGGCTTAAGCTGTCGCGAATCCTTTGGGGATTAGACAGTCGTTTGTGGATTCGCTACAGGCAAACGGAATGTATAAATGCTCAAAAACATCTTTCACATAAAAAAAATTAACCAGATGACATAAATTTAATCTATATAACAGACGTTTATTGAGAGTTCCCACATTGTCGAGAGGAAATTGCGAAGTAAGCATAGTTTAGCTATATATTAGAATGAATGGAGTATTGAACACTACATCTCTGCTATTCGGCGATAACTCGAGATTCGGTTTACATTACAAGATGTAATCACATTTGGAGAAATGGAAATATTTGGAAACTGAGAAATGCTCAGCAATTTCAGAACTACCAAGGAAGTATGGTGCTCGTCTGGGGTAATATAAGGGTTGGCTGAAGAACCTTCTGGTTTTGCTGAAGAGATTTGTAAACGCTATGAGCTATAGCTGTTCGTTAATGGGCAACAGTAGGAAAAAGTTTCATCTTTGCGTATGATAATGCTCTCCATCATACGGTTGCTTTAGTCAGGGATTGCCCCAAAAGAGTAAGCTAGAAACGTTTCGAACTGGCCTGACCAATCACCTCACTTAAACCCTAACTCTTGCGTGAAATGCAAAAAGAAAGAATGAAAGAATGTTATCACAGATCATTATTTTAGATTTGGTTTAGACCCTTAGATTGATTCAATGTGAGTGAAGCAGAGAAAACTTTTGATAAGTATGGAAATTCACAGGCATTATCTGTGAAATAACTAAAAGAAGAATGAATTTTCTGCCGTTGAATCGAAGGTGATGGGTATCTATATTTATAATTTCAGAGGGTGAATTCACAGCACTGAAGCTGCATTAATTTCTTTACGTGTTCATCCTTTTCATTTTGAATAGGTGCCCCAGCCGACGTCTTCTTACAAATCCTTCCACATTCATTCTAAGAACAACGATACTCATACTCCCTCTATAGTTAACTGGCACTTACATTTCATGAAATATTCTTCTATCAAAGGACCAACAGTTCTCCTGAACTCTTCAGATTGCTGGTTCACAAAATTATTCACGAAATCTTTCACGTTCATATCTTCTTCACTTAGTAGTACTATACCAATTCTTGAAATGGTGGCTGGAGAGGCCTGGTCTAAGTTATGAGTTTCGAAGAGGAAATTTACGTTTGGACCAAATTGTATTCTCCATCCGGATGGAAGGGTGAGAAGTCGGTTATCATCCAGGACAGAGTTGAGAGATTCTACCCATTCCGGATCAATGTCTCCGTCGCAAATAATCCATGACCAAATATCTAAAATTATAGGATTGGCTTCTGTAATAAACATCATGCGCTCGAAGTTGTCAGACTTGTATACTTTGTCAAGATCGCCCTGAAAATAGATTACCTGCAGATTCTGAAGAAACTCTGAGACTATATTTAGTTAGAATTCCATCATGCCACTGTCTAGTATCTGCGTCAATGTGGCCTAGCAATTGATGTCTGGACATACTTTTCGGATTAAAAACATGCAGACTCACATTCCCTCTTATTTTCAACAATGCCTAAAAACGGACAGTTATAATATAGCTTGCGGCTTATAATAAGAGACAAATGAACCTTGTGGAGGAGATTTTTGACCGTAGATTTACCAGAACTTGGTGGTCCAACTATTGCGACACCCATTCGTTGTTGAAGTTGTTCGTAAAGTTCTAAACATTTGTCTAACTGAAAAAAAATCACTGACTTCAAAATACAAAAGAATATACAGGGTGTCCGCACTAAAGAGCCCATTAGAAGTATCTGGAAAATGGGTATATCGATCAATTTCAAATTTTGTCATTAGGGTAAATGAATACTGATCTACAATTTGCAATGGTTTTCAGATCGGTACCATTTCCGGTAATACCGACAACAACTTTGCTATTTCAAATGGCATGGTATACTTTTTAATTTCTTTATTAAATTGCATTTTTTCAATAAACATCTTTGGTTAAGATTTGTCTTATCTGAAGTAAACCACCATTGAGCTATCATTTTTGTATCAAAATTTTTGAAATTATAGTGTTCTTCTTTGCCCTAAAATTGGCTCAGACTTGAGGGTGTTAGGTAAAATTACTGGCACCAATAATCTGGCATCATATTAACTGGCCCAAACATTGATAAGAAACTTTTCATGATGGCTACGCTCATGAAGTTTTTCTTCAACCAACACCTGAATATTTTCCAACATGTTTTCGGCTGTTACGCCCCTTGGTGATCAAACAACAGAACTATACTCCAAGACACTTCTCACCAGAGAACAATACAACACCCTCAGAGTATCAATAGAAAACCTTTAGAATTTCTACGAATGAAGCCCAGGAACCTCAGAGCTTTACCCTTTTTAGCACTGATTTGATCATTAAAATTAAGCTTCGAATCAAGCAGGACACCAAGGTCCTTGACACTCGATGTAGGATTCAGTAAACAGTCGTGGAGCTTATAATCAAGAGCAATAGCAGACCTGACACGTGAAAAGGTGATGGCCAAACATTTATCAATACTCAAAAACATCCTATTAAGCTGACACCAGCACTCAAGTTGAGCCAAATCATCCTGAAGCATCTGAGCATCCTCTGCAGATGAAATGGAACGATACAGTTTCAGATCATCCGCAAATAAAAGAAACTTGCTATGAAAAATACTGAACCTATATCGTTTACGAAGGGGATGAATAATAGTGGCTTCAAGTGGGATCCTTGGGGAATCCCATAGCTAACAGGAATAAAGTAAGAAGTGAAACCCCAGTATCTGACAGATTGCATCCTACCCCTCAGATAGCTACCCAACCAATTCATCTAAAAGTAAGTTATGGCTGACCTTGTCGAATGCTTTCGAAAACTATGTATAAATCACATCAACCTGCGCCCTGTCATCCATGAAACTTGTAATGTCATTAACATAAAGAAGCAAATATGTTAAACTAGACTTGCTTTTGGAGAAATCATGTTGTTCATTTATAACCGTAGACATACATTTCCAGGTGAGATAGTTCGAGCACATACACTTCGGAAAAGAAATCAGCCACTTCCACGCCTTCAGATGAATATTTGCCTCGAAAATGCATGGCTTTAGGAAGTTGCTCAGGCTTTTTCAAGTCTCGGATATAAGTCCAGTTTCTCTGAAGGACTATTTCTGTTTGGAAAGGCTTCAAGATAGAATATTCTGGGTTCAGTTGCATTACCACCTGATCGGCCAAGAAAAAGATGTTCATCAGCCAATTCTTGAAAGGTGTAATCAATTTAACTTTTGAAAATACCAAAAACTATGTATTATTGACCCAAATCAACTTCAATAATGACAAATCTTCAGTATGTTACTGTGGATACCAGCAAGATTTTGTTTTACTTAAACGAAATATGGTCATTATATTACATTATTAGTTACAGATCATCTGAGTTTTCAATAAATAAAATGAACACTCGGATATTCAAAGTCAAAATTACGTAAAAATAACTTTTTTTCGTGAAAATTATGAGGACAGTTCCGATCACTCGTTCGTATTACGGATAATCAACCCTCACTTCAGGTCATTAAAAAAACGCAAGCCTTCTCATGTAAATCATTTTTTTCTCAAAACGGTTACAATTTCGAAAAAACAATTGAAATTGGATTAGGTAACATGACCTTTAAAAGATATTACCCTGTATATTTCCACAACTACCACAACTACTGGACACATCTAATGAATGAGTTGAAAAATTCATTTTCTGCAAATTGGATCTAGATCCCTTGAAAACTACAAGAGTTACCAACAGAAACGTGAAAAAAATCTGAACTTCAACACCCTCTGTCTGGAGGACGGAGGATATATTTTTATTGGCCTTTATTTATGTTTTTGATGAGGAATCTCCTGTATAAGTTGATGAGTGCATGCCTGAAACACCCTGTATCATTTTTTATCTAAAACAGTAAATTCATTAGATTAAGAGCAGAACATACCTAATTATGTTTTCCAGAAACATGAGCCAATATGATCGATATCCTTTTTCCGAAATAGAAATAAATCAGAACTGTCTAACACCTGGGTATTCGTGGCAGTATTCTTTCTTGCATGAAGGCATTTATCTCCAGCAGCAATTTTTGCGTGAGAGTCGGAAAAACGCTATCTTCTAAACAGTCAGTTTCCAGTGGGGTACGACAAGGATCAGTCCTCGGTCCCCTTCTATTTCTTCTCTTCACCTCTGACTTACCATCTATAGTAAAATCTGAGTGTTCACTCTTTGCAGATGACACCAAGTTGTACTGCGACCCACTCTCGAGCGCCGCTACCCTTCAACGTGACCCCAACTCTATACTCAAGTGGTCCAGAGATTGGCTCCTGCCACTTAACTACTCTAAGTGTCAAGTCCAGCACATGGGTAAAAACTACCCGCGTCATTCATATAGTATTTCTGGCCAAAATATCAGCACGACCAAAGTCCATTCAGATCTGGGAGTACTCGTTTCCGATGACCTAACTTGGACGGAACATATAAATCAATCGTCCTCCAAAGCGAGGAAAATGACCTATATGATTCAAAGGTCGTTCTCTGGCTGCGATCTCGCTACTTGCAGTACTTTGTACAAAACTTACATTCGCCCTATAATAGAGTTCGCAGGACCTGTCAGGAGTCCGACTCTTATCCATAATGTCCAGTGCTTGGAGAGTGTACAGTGGCGCGCAACTAGGATGCCTTATGGCCAAATTATATGGAGAGACTTCTCCTGCTAAATCTACCCTCGTTTTCTGATCGACGTCTCCGTGGGGATCACATAATCACTTATCGTGCTCTACGTAGCCTGTTCGGTGTGAAACTCGACGATTTATTCATTTTAAATACCGACGAACGTCTACGAGGCCACCTTCGAAGTTGCGCAAAGAAAACTACAAAGTCTCATGTCGGGAGAGTTTCCTGAGCAACAGGATATTCGGAACTTGGAACGCCCTGCCCGCGGAGGTGATAAGTTCGGAAACAGTGAATTCTTTCAAGAATGCTCTGGACTCTTGGCTAGAATCTGAACAATAATACTAGTTTATATCCGCTGTATTTCTCTATTTGTTTATTTCTTCTATCTATTCTGAACCCTAGTCTTACACGATGTGTTCTCACTGCTTATCTTTTTTGTTTTTTTTCAAATATCTATGTTTTTTATGCTTGAGTTTATAGGTATCTGAACTCTCACCATGTATTAATAATAATAATAACAAAATTCGGAAAAATGAAACTCATCCAGGTGGAACATAGTAATATAATTCAAGAATTCAGGAAAGTTCTGTTCAATTGAGGTTCATTTGAAGTATTTTGATGAACTGGTAGAAAAACTCAGCTTCACAACATGAGTGAAAATTTAGTGACTACGAACTACCTTTTTTGATAATACTATTGATCAAAACATTATACTCCATATGCTTTTCATCGATTATAAACAGGCTTATGATAGAAAAATAAGAAAATATATAAATGAGGCAATGGATGAACTAAAAACAAAAGGCAAACTAATAAGGCTGGTGAGAATGACATTGACGGATACCACCTATAAAGTTAAGATGAGCGGACATTTGTCGGAATCATTCTGTGTTGATAAAGGCCTGAGACAGGGAGATCCCCTTTCTACTACACTTTTCAATATCGTGATGGATAAAATTATAGAAGAGAGCAGTATAGCTAGCAAAGGTACAATATACAGTCAAAAGACACAAGTTTTAGCGTATGCAGACGACATAGTTATTGTGACCAGAACAAGAGAACATTTGGTGAATTAATTCAGGAAGTTAGAAACCGCTGCAAGAAGAAAGGGTTTAATGATAAATGAAAATAAAACCAGGTATATGATAGTAGGACAACAAGAAAATGAGAGGCAGTCAAATCTGCAAATAATTAGTGAAGATAGGACATACTGCTTTGAAAAGGTAGATCAGTTCAACTATTTAGGTGTAACATTGACGAGAACAGGGGAGGAGAAAGTAGAAATACAGGAAAGGATAGCTAAAGGAACAAAATGCATAGGAGGATTATACAGAGTGCTCAGGTCCAAAAATATGTCGAAAAACGCGAAGAAGAAAATCTATCAGAAGATCATCAGGCCTGTGGTAAAATACGGTTGCGAGCTGTGGAAGTTGAATCAGAGGGAAAAATATACATTAGAAGGTTTCGAGAGAAGAATACTCAGAAGAATATATGGTGGAAAAAAGGTAGAAAATCGTTGAGAAAGGAGAACGAACGCCGAGCTTCAAGAATTGTATGGACAACCCTCAATAACAAATGTGGCTAGAGCACAAAGAATGAGGTGGCTTGGCCATGTTTTCCGACTGGGAGACGATAGAACAACAGAACAAGTTTTGACAAGGGAATAACGGGAAGAAGAGGCAGGGAAGACCACGCACAGAATGAATCAAGATGGTGGAGAAAGATATTGAAGAGCTAGGAGTGAAGGACTGGAAGGAGCAGTTATGAATAAAATGAAATGGAGAAGAACGTGTAATGAAGCCATGGGCCTACTTGGCCTGTAGAGCTGTTTATATATATATATATATATATATATATATATATATATATATATATATATATAAATCTGAGACAAGACGAATTATTCAAAAATCCGTAGATCAATGAATAATCCTCCTGACAAGAGCTAGTTTCCAAATCTGCCCGCCATGCACGCAGTTTAAGCGCCACAATAGTGTAACCAAGCAGGATGCCGAGAAGAAGCGGCAGACTGCAGTTTCGCCTTATTAGGAGCTCATCAGTGTCGCATATCGCTCCTCAGCATCCTACCAAGCAACATCGGGGTACCCTAGCTTGGTAGGATACTGAGAAGCGATATGCGACACTGATGAGATCCTAATATGCGAAACTGCAGTCTGCCGCTTCGTTCTCGGCATCCTGCTTGGTTGCACTATTGTGGCGCTTGGGGCTATTTATACATAGACTCCACGCGAAGTTTATCGCGGAAGATATTTGACCATATATATATATACTACCACCAACCAACTACCAACTTTTTATCCGTTAAAAATATCATATTGTTCTGAATTAATATCTTAAATGGCGTAAAATCGCCAACAAACGAAGATGGGATGGTTTGACCTGCCATGACTCTCGATTTCGACGCTTGTGCTCTTCGAAATTCCAATGATGATTAATTAAAAAGCTTTAATTCCAAAATTGGTTATTTTGCTTCGGTGTACCATGGATATCATTGAGAAAGCATTTTGAGGTTGGTACTTTTATGAGGTTTCCATCTAGGGGAAAGGCGGGTAATTGGAGTCAGCGGGCAATCGAAATCACACGCATATCTACAAAACTACGCACCCGAAACCTCGGAACATAGTCTATACGCCCCCCTGTACACCCGCCGGCCACGTCGCGAACGCCTCGCGCCAGTTACCGCTGCACGTCGCTGAGTGATACTAGTGTTTTGTTTTCGCGCGTCGTCATTGTAAATTTACGCAAAAATATCATTAGAGGTGAGTGTCGTTTTTTAAGTGTACCATATTTTGATTATTGTAGAAAGGTAGTCTGTATGTTTAAAATTGTGATTAGCGTCTTATATTACAGTTCAAACTTAGATTTTTTTGTTTTATCATTATTTCTTTGGCAGTATAGGAGCGGCTAACGTGAGTCAAGTGACCCCTATTGTCCGCAGGTGATTACCATTACCCGCAAAAGACTAATATTGATATTTTTGCTTCTAGATGCCAAAAGTACGAGTAAGGACAACCGAAAAAGCCAATTGGTCATCCGAGTCTCTCCAAAAAGCCATACTTCTTATTGAACAAGAGGGTTATTCTATAAGAAAAGCTAGTAAATCTACTGGTATCCCATTTTCGAGCTTACAGAAAAAATTCAAAAAGAAGACTATCCAAGAACCACGTCTTGGAAGATGTACAGTATTTACGCCTGAAGTAGAAGAAAAATTAGCTGATGTGATAAAAAAGATGGCTAATATATTTTATGGTTGTACCGCAACTCAAATAAGGAAAGTGGCATTTGATTATGAGGAAAGTATGAATTTAAATCATAACTTTAATAAAGTTACAAAAATGGCTGGTCGAGATTGGTTGAAAGCTTTTATGGCTAGAAATAATATATATGTGATGAAACCAGAGGCAACCAGCATAAATCGAATAACAGCGTTCAATAAAGAGGAGGTGCAGTTATTTTTTAAGCTGTTGGAGGAAATTATGGAGAAACACAAATTTTTTCCCTAAAATATATACAATTGCGACGAAACCGGAATGACAACTGTAAAGAATCCAGGGAAAATACTAGCAACAAAAGGACAGAAGAGAGTGGGATCTATCACCAGTTGGGAGAGAGGCAAAAATATAACTTTGATGTTTGCGATGAGCGCTGCAGGTGGATTTATCCCATCTATGTTTATTTATCACCCCAAGAGAATTACTCTTCTACTTGAGAAGGATGGTCCATCAGGAGCACTTCATAAATGCTCCGACAATGGTTGGATAAATGAAAGTCTCTTTCTTGAGTGGCTCGCACATTTAAAAAAACATGCTAAACCTTCTATGGACGAACCTGTTCTCTTGATTTTAGACAATCATGCTAGTCATTCTTCCCTACGTATCTACGAATTGTGCAAAAGCAACTATATTCATATGTTATCCTTGCCACCACACACATCCCACATATTGCAGCCTTCGGACGTGTCATTCTTTGGACCTCTTGAAACCGCATACAAAAAGGAATGTGATTTATATATGAAAAGTAATCGCCTGGAACACATAACTCCTTATGATGTAGCATCATTGGTGAGGAAAGCATATATTACCGTTGCGTCTATTAACAAAACGGAATCGGGATCTAGGGCTACAGGTATTTTTCCAATAAATCCCCAAGTATTTTCTGAAGAAGATTTTATGGCTGCTGAGATTCTCCAATCTGACTCTATAGTCGTTTGCAATGAATCCATTACCATTTCTACTTGTGACATAGAACAAGATTCAAATGTCATTCCCAGCACATCAAAACAATCAGATTTATCAGCTGTAAGTGAATCAGAGCAAATAGTTATCTCATCCCCGACATCAAAGGCCAAAGAGTCGTCTGATCCTCCGTCAAATGTTCAACTATCCGATTTTATAAAATAACCAAAGACAACACCTGTGGCTAAAGAGAAACAGCACCGAAAGGAGCAGCATGCTACTGTATTAATCTCAACTCCACTGAAGGAAGATTTGATAGAAAAGGAAAATAAAAAGATAAAAAAGTACAGAAAGAGCAAGAGAAAGAAAAAAAGAAATGGAAAGGTAAGGGCCAGGGGAAGAAGACTAAGGTGCAGAACGGTGATGGTCCCAAAAGGGCAAAGAGCACTAACACTAACGACTTATGCCAGGATGATGAGAATGATGATGCAGAAGACGCAGAAAATAGATGTTTAATATGCAGTGAATTTAGACGAAACAACGAGATGTGGTACCGCTGTACCACATGTGGATTGTGGGCACACGCAGAATGTACTGGATGGGATTCTGCCGAAGGGTACGTCTGCGATATGTGATAGTTTTGCTTGATCCTCATTTCCCACAGGCTGACCACCATTGTCCCGAAGTAAGTGCAATGGGAGTCAAACCTACTTTTTTTTTAAACTTAATTTTTCCCAAAGTTGATGTACAAGATGATCAAAACTGATCTCAATTATTAGACAAATAAGTGTTTTTTGTTACAAAACATTAGCAATAAATATTTAATTTTAAAATGAGCTTTTATTTGAAAACTTGCTTAAGTGACTCCTATTACCCTTTTCTACCCTATGTGGTTGAGAACATTCATGTTATTTCTATGTGAATATCAAATAATGGACATTTTGTACACAAAGAACTAATATTCACCTGTTTCTTATTCGCTATCAGACCAAGTTCTTCAAAACTATCTTCTATAGCTTTAATTAACTTCTCGTTTTGTATATTCTGTGGTTCCACATCTTTGAATATTTGTTTGACGATGTTATTGAACTTTATACTATCCGAAAAGGTCAATTTGCACATTGTATCTGATCTCAAAACATTCATCACAATACTCATTTCTGTGCTGGAGTCTAAATTACTCTTCGATGATTTTTTCGAATATATTCTTTTGGTTCTCCCACAACCAGTAAGTACTGTTTTGATCGCTCTGAGTCCCCAATCGTAGTGTTGCTGTTTGCTCAGGAGTTTGCTGAAAAATGAATATATTAATATGAAATTAAGGAAAAGTACGATCATACCTTGCTAAATGAAACACTTCGATTAATTTTTGTCCAATTATATCTGCATTTTGATATCCTTCACACAGTAAAAGAGACTTTGCAATGAGCTCATGATTTGGATGAGTCATCACTATGGGTCTAAATAATTGCTTCAAGTTATCTGGAAGTTTATTTCTCCCTCCATAGCTTCCTCCAGCAGGATTTAAAGTCACGAAAATTCCGCATTGTTTGTTCACCTTCATCTGTGAGAAAAAACACGAGGGTGTGATTTCTTAAATAAAATTTAAAATCATTTACTTCTCAGAAAAATTACAATTTTCAATTCACACAGCTGTGGCATGACAGGCATCTCCTCCTCCCAGGTGATTTCATAGCAAAGGATGAGCAAGGTGGAACCATACGATGCTGACCAAAGGTCAACGATCAAAATTCACTATTATGACATATATAATAAGAATGTATTTTCCAATTTTCTGCAATTCTCTCATTCAAAATGAAATATTCAGATAGCTTTTACTTTAATTGGAATAAAGTTTAGTAGATCGTTAATTCACTGTGAAAGAAATTAACGCACAATATCAATAGTTCAAAATCCATTTTTGGTTATTGACACATATTTTTTTTCGAATATATTCATACATATACCAACAAACTTCGATGTTTCTTCTTGGCGCACACGCTCCTCTCATGAGAAATAACACGAAAGAAATAAATTGAGACTTCGCAAGAAACCACCACATATTACCAGCAGTTGTTGATCAATTTTCGCAAGTAACATTTCATCCTCTTGAAAATTTCAATTTTCGGTAATAATGCAACTCAAATAACGAAATTTGACCGCGGCAGAATGTGCTGAAACAGTGGTGTTAGATGACCTAGGTTGGACAAAGGCTTGGTTTGTCCTATTCAACTGTTTCCAGGAAAATTAGCAGGTACAGGAAGACTGGTAGTCATGAAAGAAGACCTCGAGCAACAGAGGCGATCCATGACCGTTATTAAAGAATTTCCTCGTTGAGTTAACGGATCGCTACTGCTAGGCACCATCAAATACAGCTTAGACAGAACAGTGGAGAGCACATTAGCACTGAATAATATGTTTATTCGTTCAGTATAAAAGCCCATACGGGTGATGCACATCTCAAAAAGAGTATGAGTATGTACAGCACATAACACAGAAATATGGACAACAAATATGACATATAGGCGACATACACACGCAATACAATACAATATAATTTCAAAGAAAATACATGTAGCATCATAATATATCAATGTTATCCATCAGAAACTCCTGCATTCTATACTAGGCTTTCCCCAATAAAAACTGCTTTATTTTAAATTTGAAGATTCTCAAAGGAAGTTGTCGAATATAAGCTGGAATTTTGTTGAAAACACATGGATGAGAAATGTACATTTTTTTGAAGTTAAGTGAAATTGTGTTTTCAGCCTAGATTTATGTCTTGTGTCGTAGATATGGTCATTACTAGTCAAGGAATTCATTATGTTTTGTTTTACAAAAAGGACACACTCGTAAATATAAAGACTCGGCAGCGTAAGCACACTTCTGGCAATAAAATGTTCTCTGCAGCTCTCTCGATATTTTAGATTCAAGATAGATCTTAAACACTTCTTTTGAAGGATGAAAACCCTTTCTGCTTCCTGTGCATTTCCCCAAAAAATCAAACCGTACCTCAGTGTTCCACCAAGATGGAAAGAATTCTAAAAATGTAGCAATATCTACTAATAGAGTTTGCTATGTATTCAATATGTTTAGACCAGTCAAGTCTAGCATCCAGCCTGACACCAAGAAAGACAACTTCATTATTTTCTTTTATCAAGGTATGTTTATGTTGGAATTCAAAATGAGTGTCGGGTTTGTGATATTTGAAATGTAAACATTGCGTTTTAGAAACATTTAATTTCAAGTTATTTGAAATAAACCAATTTTCTAGTAAACGCATACATTCCCGGGTCTTCAATGTAAGGTCTTCGTTATCATTTGCAGATACAACAGCTGATGTGTCATCAGCATACTGAAAAATATATTTCAAAATCTCATCCGGCACACCATTCATATATAAGATATAAAGAAGAGGCCCTGCGGTACGCCTCGTAGAACTTTCTCTTTTTCAGATAATCTTTTTCATTTTTTTCAAGTATATATTGATATCGGTCTTTCAGATAAGATGCTATCAACTTGAGACAGGCTCCACGTAATCCACACCTTTCAAGTCTGCCCTTTCTGAAACCGTATTGAGAGCTTAACAAGATCGAAAACTTTTCTAAAAATTATGTTATTCTGTTGGAAATGATATGTTTGAATATTTTACTTAAGTTTGGCAGGACTGCAATAGGGCGATAGTTCTCAAAATTTTTTCCATCACCTTTCTTGTACAAAACTTTCATTTGTTCAATTTTTAAATCCTCTGGGAAGACACCTGATGCTAAACTTAAGTTTATTATATTACTCAAAGGCTGTGCAAAGATATGACCCATACATTTGATTAACTTGATTGGTATCTCATCATAAGCTACAGAGTGTTTGTTTTTTAAGGAATGTATGATATTATACACTTCCATTGAGTCGGTTGGTTTCATGAAAATAGAATGTTGCACACGAGATTGTTTATCTAGGATAACGTCTTCTGGAACTTGGGTATCTTTGCGTTCACAGATATTTATGAAGTGTTTAAATTATTTACTAGTTCCTCTTCAGAAGTATATTCGCATAAATCGAAAATTCCAGTTTTATCTTTACTCTTTCTAATCGGTTTAGTGTAGTATTCAATAACATTCCAAGTTGACTTCATTTTATTTGAAGAATTTGCAGATATTCAAATTAAAGTCTTCACTCGTGAATTCTTCTACGAAGTCATTGAATTTTTTATCCGAAAATATTCGTTTTTTACTTCGCTCTTTGAGCTCTTCCGGGAGCATTTCCGAGTTAGAATCTGACCACGATGATCGGACAATGCAGATATGACAACTTTGGCAGAGATATCTTTGAAATTACTTACAAAGATATTATCTACTAATGATTCAGAAGTGTTTGTGACTCTAATTGGTACAAAAATCATCTGTACAAAATTGAAAATGTGCAATATATCGAGAAAATCTCTAGATGATTTAGATTTTTCAAACAAATTGATGTTGAAATCGCCACACAAAACAGTTCGATGTTTTCTGTACTTATTTATACATTCATTCAATAATTCATTTAGGGAATCCAAAAATGTGTTTACCTCAACCTTCTGTCTCCGATTGATGCAAATAACTATTACTTTCAAAGCTTTACTGATAGTGCAGGAATATTCAAAATGCCCTTCAATATTTTCCGTCTGAAAAGACACTTCTCTAAAAACGATACAACAACGTCCAGCGAATTTGATTTGAGACCTCGTGTGACAGGCCCAGTCTAACCGCAGCATATCGAAGAGCCGAATTTTGCTTGGGAACGTGCCCATTGATTAGAAGCTGACTGGGAGAGAGTTTTGTTCACATATGAGTGTAGATTTTGTCTGTTTCATTGCGATCGACATTCTCTAGTGTACAGAGGTCGAAATGAGAGATATGTCCAGTGCAACTTTTACCTCCTATGATTTCAAGGTTCAATAACGGGAAGGAATTTCTATTGTATTATTATGTTTACAACTCATGCTTACCACTTTATCCAGAATTGAGACCGTTTCTTGGTTACTTTTTAATGCCACTTGAATGGAATGAATGTAAGTAGAAATGGCTGAAAGGGTAGCTTCATCTAATCTGTTAAATTCATCGAAGCATCCCCAAGCCCCACTCTTTACAAGGCCGGATAGAATTCTGGCCATCGAAGAAGCATCAATACCCTGTCAAATTGACTTAGATTATTTCTAAAGGTGATGAAATTTTGATAAATATTACCTCATCGCAGTTGAAAACTAACACTTGTCGTCCTAGTAGGGCTCCCAAGGCTTTTACTGATTCGGTTTTACCTGTGCCAGCAGGTCCGTATGGGTTTCCACCCATTCCAAGATGCATTCCCTGAGAAATTAAAGATACATTATTTTTATTTAATGAGTAAATAGCAATGAGGATATGAGGTATATAAATAAAGTAATGAGACTGAGATTTTCAATTTTTCATTCAGATATAATTATTTCGTAATATTGTCTCCTTCAAAATAGTTCTTTGGAATGTCACACAGCGCTCCAGACGGTTCTTCCAACAACCATATTATTGTTGGAACTCGGATACTGGAATCGCCTGCAGTGGGTCCATTACAGCTCTTTGGATGTTTTGAAGTGTCCCAAAATGAGTTCCCTTGATGTGATTTTTTATTCTCGAGAAGAGGAAAAAGTCAACAGGACTAAAATCTGATGAAAAAGGAGGTTGAGGAACCACTTTAGTGTTTTACCCCAATTGTTTTTGATATTTATTTGCATACGAAAGACTCTTTTTCGATTCGAAGTCTTCATTGTGATGTCAACCGTTGATCTGAATGCACATGATCCCGGACTCTATTGACATTTTCAAGGGTGTTTGCACTTGAAGGTCTTCCGTTTCGACGGTTCAACTTCAATCGACTCTTTTCCCTCTGAAAATGCCTTTAACCACCACAAAACACTTTCTGGCCTGCTGAAGTTTTTTGGATGCTTCTGTTGCATTGTGTCCAAGTTTGAAGTTTTATATGGTTAGTCTTGCATAGAATTGATTTTTGTTTCTGTTTGAAGAAAATACTACATAACCCTATCGAATGCTTGATAAATTTATGTAAGTATGCTTTTGGTGAATCATGGTGATCTGAAGTGATACAATGGGAAGCTCAAGAGCATTGAAATTCAGAAACTGCGTACTACAAGCTTTCGAAGGAAAAATTCAATATTGTAAAATGTGTTTTACACGAATTGATTGGCAGCAGGAGAACCAAAACACCATAGATGAAACTGTCAGTACTATGACAGTCTGAATATCTACAAAGGTAAAGAAATGTTTTTGCTTTATGGTAATGCGCCATAAAACATACAGCAAGAACTGGAACTGACAGAAGCATTGTGCTATATTTAATTCTTCTTAGTTATATCTTACTTGTGTTAAAGTTATAAAGCACTGCTCTGTAAGCGGCGTCCTCACAAGCTGAGTTGCATTTCCAAGATATTCATAACCATATTCCATTCTAGCGTTGCCCATTTTCACCGTCACTTCACCAAGAGAATTCGAATAAAATCTGAAAAAAAACCATAATTTAACAAATGGGTTCGAATAACTGATGTGTTTTTCAAACCTCAGTTGCTTTTGCCATGTCCATTCTGCCACTTTCGTTATATTAACCACCATTAATTCCTCTAGAATTGATATATGATGAATTGTGTCCAGGATCAACGCTTTTAGTTTCAATTCTAGAACATTAGATTCTTCGTCAACTTTGATACTTTCTTCCTCACTGAATGTCATTTCCAGTGAATTATAATGGGACAAGCGTGTCTGGAAAAAAAATTACATTTAGATTTCATTGCTCAGATTTGCTAATTTATAAACATATGATCATCTTTGTAATTCTTTTACTTCGTACAACTTGGTAGTATCATAGTTAATTAGTGTTAAAAATATTTGGCAAATTTAGAACATAAGTCATCCCTGGATTTTTTTACAGAATGTGATGAAGTGTGGAAGTATGGTCTGATAAATAAACTGTATATGGTTTTTATTGGTTTTCGTTGGAGAGAAAAATAGTCGTTTTCGCACTTTCGATAATGGTTTCCCAGAGGGATCTATTCTAGCACCTTCATTCTTGAATTTATAATGATATGACTCTATCTTTTCATCACTATAACATCATTCACGAGTTCTGATCTAAAATTTTTGAGAGAGTTCTCCATAGAGAGGAGACTACGTTAAAATCCTTTTAAAACTGAGATATTACGATTTCCCAATAATTCTCCACTGAATCATAATTTATCTTTCAAATATCATCGTTTCACACTATTCATTGACATCCAAATCCCACTAGATCAAAAGTTGAATTCAAGGAACAATATTCTTCAAAAAATAGTTTCATTCATTTGGCATGCCGATGTTCACATTATTCGAACTTCTGGGCTTGCTCTGGCCTTTTTTATAACTGGGTACTGTTGTTCAGTCTAGTAAATAGTGCTTATGTCAGTAAATTGATTGTGAATTGAATTATGCAATGCTTATTGAGAGTGTTGCCATTAGCTTAACCCCAGTTCTCTGGCTTTATGTCCTTCCAACATAATTTCAGCACATATGCGTAGATAATAGACTTTGTGTTAGAATAACTCCCACTGTTATCTGTAGCTTTTGCTATCATATACAGGGTAATTTTTAAGTGGAGCAATAAAATACACACACCACAATAATTGTCTCATCACATGGTATTCTGAATTCCACAATCGATTAAGCAGCTCAATCGCAGTTTCTTTGTCAACATATGTTTTTGGACATATGAGGGGAAAAAATCTTATCTATGTAGTAACATTTATTTCCATCTGATTTCAAACATGTGTGAAACAAGAATGAGTTTATTTGACTATCATTATTCATTCAATTTCTCTTCAGTTTTCATGCTGAATAAATGCAATTTCTCTGTGTTTCTGGTTAATTTTCGAATATTTGAATTTATTGTGATGGCTGCTGAACGTCCTAGACGCTATTTGAGTGATCATGAAGTGGTAAGAATTGTCACACTTCTAGAGGTGGGGCGAAGCCAACGTTACGTGGCTAACTTGTTGAATGTTAACCAAAGCACTATTTCAAGAACAATTAATCGGTACCACGAAATAGGGGAATATGGAAGAAGGACCGGACAAAGAAGAAATCGGATAACAACAATAGTTGGTGATCGTTGGCTTCGTTTAACTGCACTAAGAGTTCGGCACTGTACGGTTAGAATGCAATGATATGTTCAACATGGATAGGCTTCTCAACAATGGCTCTTGGATTTTCAGGAGCTCAAATGCGGCAATTATGCATGTTGACGTATCTAGACGGTTGGAAATGGGATTCGTTAGAAAACAAAAATTTTAGAAGGTTGTTTTTCAATGAAGTGAGCAAATCTACGGGGATGTAAATGGCCCAGTTGTTTCAAATCTTGCACTTGTTGTTTCTTGTAAGGCTTCAATACCAAATTCTTATGGAAATTTCGCTATGTGGTTGTGAATGACCCCAGCTGTTGAGAACTTGAAGGAACCGACGAATTCGGGTCTTATTCAACACTGTGGCTCGAACACAGGTTAGTGTTGGTACATAATGTGCTGAGCTTAGAATCTTATTGACCAAATTCTTGATAGCGATTTCGGAAGGACGATAATGTCCAAAAATATCACTAATTTCACGAAATGTAACTTTCAAGAATCCACCATTTTTGATTTTTGAGCATGATTCAATTCATTGGTAATAATTTCTGAAGATTCTACTATTTATATGTCAAAAAATTGAATGTTTGAACTGTCATGTTGTTCCGATCGTCCCAATTGAAGAACAAAACCACTCTCAAAAATTGCAATAAACGTATCGAAGCTGCAAATATTCTTTCTATTTTCTAAATAGCATTGGCTTCATGGATATCTCTCACCTTATATTTGGCTAACAGAGGTGGCACAGTCATATTGGCGATTGCTTGTTCACACTGAAGAGTGAAAGTTATGTTACTAGCTAAACATAAAATCTGAGAAGGATATTTTAGAGGATCTACACCTTGACCATCATTGAGACACTGAACAAGAAGGTCTTTGAGAGTTGTGTTCATTTCTTTCACTAATGTATTCAACCATTCCTGAAATAATTTGAAATTAGGCAAGCTGTATCAGTTTTAGTCAGGGTACCATTAAACTGAATATAAGTACTCCGTTCAATCATTTTTGGAGCGACTCTAAATCAGTAAACTCGACTATATACCAAAAAAGCATCAACCTATGTAAGGATACATCCATGTCATTTTAACTAGTCACTGAATCGAAGGGATGCAGAGTGACTATTTAAAATGGAATGCAGATAGCCCTTTCATATCTCATCTATCATACTCAACTTACAAAACCTGCTACACTTTTATCGTCGAGCTCACTTTTTAGAGTAAGCTTCATAATTGATTTGGTTTGACATGTGGGAACATGCATGATTAAATGAATTTTCCTAACCTCAACAGGTCGAATTATATTAACAACATTATTAAGTGGAACAATTTCTCCTTCCAATGAACAAATAGCCACAATGTGTTCACCAGCTTCGTTCAGTTTGATGTAGTTGATTCCAGAAAATATTTTTTTCAGATGTGACTGAATAATTTGTTCTTTTGAAGACTGTCCCACGACTTCCAGAAGATCGTCATCTCCAAGAAAGTAAAATCTGGGAAATTTATCTCTTTTCTCCTACAACATAAAACCAATATCATTTGCTGTCAAATCATCTTTGGTTTTCTCTTACCGCCAAAAAGTTATCTAAACTCTGTTGACATCTAGAAAACTGATCCTGCAGATTCTCAAGTAGAGACCTCAAATTTGGATATCGATACAGGGTGGAAACTCTTGAATCTTTACTGATGTAGGAGTAGAGGTATCGAATATCTTTGTTGGCCTTATCGAACCTAGATTTTTCATATTCTAAAGTACCACTTCCAAAAATGGGTTCAAGATATAGCCACCTATAAAAATTTTGAATATAATTAAAATTTTTCAAATATTGAATTCATATTATTAATAGTGACTAAACTAATAACAGCAATATAAAAAATTATCATTCACTTACTTCCTTTGTATATGGACCAATGATGTTAGATAAAAATCCAAGTCAACTAATTTTGTTTCCCAAAGGCCGGCCCTTTCGGAAAAACTTTCATAATCAGATGAGTTCTTCACTGATTGCAGTAAGCTTTGATGTTCTCCAATCTGAAGATATACCGTTAAAAATAGATATTAAAAGTATAACAACGTTTGTTACCCTATTCAATAACTCCCTGAAATCTTTGATAATCGTAATATTTTTCCCCAGTGAATCTTTCTGCTCGGTTAAGACAAATTTTGCTTGCACCTCCCAGGAATCCAGTTCAGATAAAGCCTGTCTTACAACTATTTCACTAGCAGCTTTCTTTGATATTGCCTGAAATTTGGGGTAATGCTCTAGAGTTAAATAATGAATTCAATACGCTGATATGATTCAAATGAATTGTCGTCATATGTCAACAATAGTGAGATTCAAATGCATGATTGAATATGGTTTCGTCCCTGTTGAGGATTCGTCAGTGAAGATCTTTGCAATCTATGATTGAAGCAATACCTTGATGATGAATCTAAATACAGGATTTATAACGCCTACTTTGATGCTAAGATAAGATATTTGATTACAATCTGGGGAAATTGCTCAGATTACATTACATTACATTCGTGAGGGTCGATTGGCTTTGTAAGCCTTTCCGAACTGCGACCAAATTGATCTTTTGTTCGTAACCCTTCTTATTCATTTCCCTGTAGGTCTAGATCCCTTACGAAGTTAAGAATCTCCTGGGAGCATTCGCTTTTACTTCGTGCGGCTCTAGTTTGTCGCTACCGAAGTGTATATGTCTTTGACGGACAGTTGCGATGCAACTGCAAAGAATATGTTCGGTAGTTTCATCGCACTCTTTACACATTCTGCATGTTGCCGTTTCCGATTTGCCCATTTTATTGAGATGGTATCTCAGTGGGCAGTGTCCAGTAAGGAGGCCTGTTATAATCCTCAACTCGTCCCTAGAGAGATCGAGAAGATGTTTTGTCTTTTTTGGCGAATAGTCAATGAACTTTTTCGCTTGCCTTTGGCCTGGAGTTTTCCTCCAGTATTCTTTTTTGCTAGATTCTTCCCATCGTTCTAGTTCCTGTCGTCTGTGAGGCTTACTTAGACCGCAGAACGGTTCAGGTCCTGTGGGTGGGATTCCAGCAGCTGATTTGGCCGGTTCGTCAGCGGCTTCATTTCCTCGTATGCCTTCGTGGCCAGGCACCCACCACAGGAAAAGTTTGTTCCCCTCAGCAAGTTGCTTCAAGGATTGACGGCATTCCCAGACAGAGATGCTCCGATAACTGTAAGAGTTTAGAGCTTTTATCACTGCCTAACTGTCCGTTAAAATATAAATCTTTGCCTCTTTGAGTTTCCTTCGTAGTCCCTCCTGGCAGCAAAGGTTTACAGCTTGCATGATTGTGGGAGTAGAGCCCAAAGGCACTGATGAAGAGTACTTGGGTTCATATATGCCTGCTCCTGTTCCATCAATCGTTTTTGATCCGTCCGTGTACCAAATGGAGGATTTTTGGTCTAATTGATTTATTTTTCCCTTTACGATGGTGCGGACTTCTATGACCACTTCGAAGGGTGTGTGAAAATCAAACTTAAGCGTCATTATATCCGATGGTTGTGATAAGATTTCTGGCGCAATATAACCCAGAATCCCTTCAGATCACCAGGTAATAGTTTTTTTGTGTCTTGGAGCCGTAATGCCGCCATCAACGCCTCCTTTTTCAATTTTATATGAATAGGAGGGAGATTTAGGATTACCTCCATGGCAATAGTCGGGGTGCTTCTCATAGCACCTGTTATGCCCAAGCACGCAAGCCGCTGCAATTTTTGCAGCTTGTTTTGCGTAGTTATTTCTGATGTTTTCGTCCACCATACTAACGATCCATAGGCACGATGTAGCCCTGGAAAGAGTTTTGTCAGTGTGTAAATTCCAGTTGAGTTTCTGATCTAGGGTTAACCCTAGATACTTAGCCTGTTCCGAAAATTTCAGAGTATGTCCATTCAGAAAGGTGGGCTTTAATTGCTCAGATACTTCATTCTGTAAATTTCAGAGGAAACAAAATAAATTCTTGAATTGTTATTGTTCAATTCAAATTACAGAACTCCGTCATGTGAACTATATAATAGATTAAAACTTCTACCTTTAAAGACCCTGCTGCAATTTGAGCAGTGTAAACAAATTTATAAAGTAACAAGATCAAATCATAAACTGAATACGTCTCTATTGAAAAATTCTCAAATACATTATTATGATACCAAGTCCAGCCAAAATCTTCACTTACACTTATATACAGTGAGGATTCAGGTTGGTCTGAACAATCCTATAAAAAAGTGCTCGCAAGCTTATAAAAGTTTACCAGTAGAGATCAAAGACAGTAAAAATTTCAAACAATTCATAAAAAAACTGAAGGAATTCTTGATGAACCACAGGCAACTTAATGCAGAATCCAACTCCGGAAACAGCACTGCTGAAATGGAGTAGTTGCCCGAGAAGGATTGTACGACTAGCTCAATAGTTAGTGATTTATTCCCTATTGAGTTGCATTAGTTAAGGCATAAATATTCGTAGTTTGTACTTTTTTCTATTTTGGGTAATAAAAAAAAATATCTGAAAAACCTTGGGTGAAAAGTGACCCGCTTGTTAAATGTACATTTGTTCCTTCATTGTCCATTTAAGATCGAATATATGACCTAGTTTGAGTCTGATAGTTTCAATTTGAATGAACAAACTTGTTTTTTTAGATCAAGCTAATAAGCTGACTTCTCTTACAAGATTGATGACGAAATCTCTAACAAAATTCAATTCGTACTGTGGTTTTCAGCTCTACGAAAAACGAACTAGAAGGGATTAAAGGGAAAAATTGAGATTCCAGGACACTACTGGTAGCATAAGTTTCTTTTGACTGTCTTTTGAGGTTTATCAAGAGTACCTAGAAACACGTGAATCGTGCTGCCGTTTAGCAAAAATATGTAAATTGGGATCAGTTCGATTTTATTTCTGTATCGATTCGAGACAGCTTCGACTATGGTGGAAACCAGGAAAAGAAAGCTGTTTCAAGTATGCTCCAGATCTGTGCTTTTTTGTTACGGTATACGTCTTGGTGGAAGAATTGATATCTTTTTTATATGAAACAACCTGACTGAAAATTATTGATATGAAATAAATCCACCAATGGTAGAAGCTTATTTTACAATAATAGGCTCCAATTCATTTCTCCAATGAAGTTATGTTACTCCTTAATGTGAGATACTTCTGCAAAACGACTGGAAGAGAAGAATATCTATATTCTTTCCTGGCTTTCGAGACCTGAACCTCATCGAGCATGTGGGGACACCCGGGAAATCTTTAGAGGCAAAACTTCTTCTAACATATTCAGAAACGGAGCTTGGCCATCCATGGGGCTTTGAATAATTAGGCCAAAATGTTATCGATAATTCAATTTTGAGTATACCAAGACGTGTTATCAATAATAGAACTGCACCTTCTAGATACTAAAAACACACAACTATTTCGATATCTTTCTGAAAAATTTTTTCAAAGAATTTTTCCTATTGTACACGATTTCACCATGTGTGATTTCTTATTGTTTTCCTTTTAAGGTAAACACAATAAACGAATCTTGTTAGTCTTCGAATACTCATTAGTTACATTTTGAGTTCTTTAATTTATATATATATATATATATATATATATATATATATATATATATATATATATATATATATATATATATATATATATATATATATATTTCTTGAAAACTACTGTAGTAGAACAATGATTTAATTCCGTTTAAAATTAAGTTACTCGGCCCCATCTCCTTTAATATTATAAAGAGTAAACCAACTCATCGAAGATATTTAAATTGGACAAAATGTGTCTCCCTTAGAAGCAACGTTAACGTGTCCGTGTAAATTTGTTCAACTTGATTGGTCTTCTCCAAATGGTCTGAATTCTACTGCTGTGCGGAAAATATTGATGTACCACCAAGATTACTACCAATATCTTTCAGCCAGGAGTTTGTAACGTGCATAATGCCCGTTACATTTTATTTACGCCGTACCTGATATATATTTATAAATATGCACAGTATAAATTTTGTTTCGGTGATCGGCATTTTGACACTTCCACCTCTCCCTACCGCATCGAGTTCGGTGTTCGAGGATTTTTAACATGAATATCACATGGAGTGAACGCCACACAACTTGTACGATTTAAGATCTATTTAATTACGAAGAAACCAGGAAAATAATTATTACATTTAAGAACCATCGTTACAAGTGAAAGAGTTTATAAACTTTTATTTATCGATCAGTGGTCATTCCTGTTGTAAAACGGGGTAAGTTGAATTTTCGTCTGCCATTTTTTGTTACTATCAAACTGCGTATTAATTCTTGTTTCAGTTTTTTCTATATTTCTTTAATTGTTTCTTGATTTAATACATTTTGTTTTAACTTTAGTGAACCACGTGCTGTCTACGTGTTTTTGTAATTCTAATGCAGTTTTTTATATAGTTTTCTGTAGACAGTCATGTTCATTAGAGTTTTGTGTATACCGTTTTCTTATATGTATTGAATTAGTCCTAGGTCCGGGTACGTTGAAAGCAATAGAAACCTCAAGGAATTCCTTAACCAGGCCTGGAAGCATTGAACAACCGCCCAAGTACCAAGGGACCATAGCACAGGACAGAATCACTGTTATTTGTCCAAGTTAAGTTTTTTTATTGTATAAATTCAAATACAGTGTAATCCAACGAAAATTTGACCCCCCCTATAACTCCGAAATGAGTAACATTAGCGAAAAACACCAACACACGTCGATTTTTGTTTCGAGGGGAGCATTTTCGAAATAATTCGAAACTTGTCAGATCAACCCCTACCCCCAGCAACCCTAATTTCGAAATTCATCATAGGGAATAAGGGTCGAGTGGCACCTTACTGTAAAGGTCTGTCAATTCTCCATTCTGATTTGTCATTTTAGAATTTTAAATTAACATACAGGGTGTCCCAACCGAGGGTAAAGTTGAATTCCTGCAAATCCCAAATACTAAATGAAATCGATTTATTTTGGCATAATGCAAGCGCAGGTTTATGCTCGGTCTAGAAAAACGACCTACACTTGTGAATTTGGAGTTGGTGCAATCAACCCCCTATTTCCAGCATCCCCAACTCAAAAATCATTCGATCGAAAATAGGTCAAGTGGCACCTCGTTGGAAAGGTATTTCAATTTTCTCTTCGAATTTGGTATTTTCGAAATTCAGAATCAGCATACAGGGTGTCCCGGAGCAGGAACACTGAAAACCCAAATAACTTTTTGAAACTGGTTCATTTCGGTATAATACGAGAACATGTTTATGTTTGATTCGAGAATAAGACTCTCTTGCGTGAATATGGAATTTTTGCAATCAATCTCTTCCATTCAGCATCCCCAACTCAAAAAATCATACAAGTGATTACAGGTTGAGTGGCAAAGTTCCAGAAAGATGTTTCTATTTTCTGAATCACTGAGGCATTGGTTTCAGTTTGGCAATCGAAGTTTTCTGGCGTGAGGATCAGGATGAGGGATGATGGAGAAACTGATTGGATGCTCATCTAAACAGGAAAACGAGATTTATTGAACTTGTATTCAATTGAAAACAAAAACTAACTTGATTATTACAACAATTGTTCAAAATGACCTCCGCCCACCTCCATACAGTTATACAGAGGATTTTCGAACTCTCTTTTCACATTAGCGAAAACTTCAGGAGTCAAAAGTCGGCATTCTGTGATAATCCTCATCCGCAGCTCCTCCAGGTTTTCTGGTCTTGTGGCATAAACTTTAGATTTTAGATGGCCCCACAAAAAAAATCTAGGGATTTAAATCTGGTGACCTGGCTGGCCACTCAACAGGTCCTCTTCTACCAATCCACCTTCCTGGGAAATTTTCGTCTAAATATTGGCGCACCCGAGCATCATAATGCGGAGGAGCACCGTCTTGTTGAAAACGCATTTCGTCCTCAGAAAGAGTTGGATCGTTCTGTAAAATTTCTGTCAATCTAGGATGTATGTGTTCCTCTAACAACTGTAGGTAGCCATTTCCATTCAGATTACCCTCAATAAAGAAAGGCCCAACTAGATGATTGCCAAAATTCCTGCCCAAACGTTCAACTTCTGAGGCCTTTGCGTGTGGGCCTCTCTAAACCAATGAGGATTCTGTGTGTCCCAATATCGACAATTATGTCTATTCACTTCACCACTGAGCATAAAGGTGCTTTCATCAGAAAAACAGATGTTATTCAGAAAATTTGGATTAGCGTTTAGGTTTTCACTTAGATTTTCACAAAACTGTAAACGACGATCTGGATCATCTTCGTTTATTTCATGCACTAATTTTACCTTGTAGGGTGAAATTTGTGATGTTTCACGATTCTATGGACAGTTGTAGCTGATACACCAGTCAGACGAGATAGTTTTCTGATCGAAGTAGTATTCTCTATTTGTAGATGACCCACTACTGCCACTTCCGTTGCCTCATTTCTGACAGGACATGCCACTTCATGTTTTTGTTTGCCACCGAACCCGTAGCTAGGAATTTGTCAACCAAATATTTAACGTACTGGTGACTGACTCCCTTTCTCTTTCAGGATGGTTCCTATCGAATATCCTTGCCGTTTCTTTGGCACAACTGTTATTTCGAAAATACGTCGATACAATTTCGACCCTTTCCTCAGTGGAATAAACCATTTTCAGATTAATTTCAACTGACGAACAACAACAATAATGAGGAACTGATCTGAATAATAATAATATTTCATTGCAAAATGAGAAATAACAGATGACTGCACGCCAGATGGAAATGAAAAAATGTGAACATTTTCAATGCAGAAATCAGCTTTATTTCTTCGTAATTGATGCTCAACACATCGTACCCCAATACTTTTAACAGTTTCGAATTAATTTTAGTTGATAATTTCAAATGACGATATTGAATTTTTCGAAAGCGACATCCTGTATGGAGAGCCGAACTGAATGAAATGCTTTAATCATTCTGGAATTCAAAAACCTTTCTGAAGATATGCCACTTGAATTATTTGTATGATTTTCAAGTTGGGGATGCTGAATGGAAGGGTTGATTGCAAAATTCTATAACCACACAAGAAAGTCCTATTTTCGGATCAAACATGTTCTCGTATACCGAAATGAACCAGTTTCAAAAGTTATTTGGATTTTCAATGTTCCTGCTTCGGGACACCCTGTATGATGATTCTGAATTTCGAAAATACCAAATTCGAAGAGAAAATTGCAGTACCTTTCCAACGAGGTGCCACTTGACCTATTATCGATCGAATGATTTTGAGTTGGGGATGCTGGAAATAGGGGTTGATTGCACCAACTCCAAATTCACAAGTGTAGGTCGTTTTTCTGGACCGAGCATAAACCTGCGCTTGCATTATGCCAAAATAAATCTATTTCATTTAGTATTTGGGATTTCCAGGAATTCAACTTCACCCTTGGTTGGGACACCCTGTATGTTAATTTAAAATTCTAAAATGACAAATCAAGGTAGAGAATTGACAGACCTTTTCAGTAAGGTGCCACTCGACCCTTATTCCCTATGATGAATTTCAAAGTTAGGGTTGCTGGGGTAGGGGTTGATCTGAGAAGTTTCGAATTATTTCGAAAATGCTCCCCTCGAAACAAAAATCGACGTGTCTTGGTGTTTTCGCTAATGTTACTCATTTCGGAGTTATAGGGGGGGTCAAATTTTCGTTGGAACACACTGTATAGTCTGCAAGTTTAATTTAATTGTTTGATTTCCCGAAAATGTACAAGCTCTAAGTTTCACTATTAAGTAAAAGAGTCTCTTGTTACAAGTTCTGAAGTCTTTCACGGATATTTTGAATATGCACACATTGCAAAAATGTACGGATAATTAATATTTTTCTCTACTAAGCATGCTTACTCCCCTGACCTGAATCCGATTGAGCAGGACAAGGTAAAACATTGATTCCATGCAGATGATGATGGAATCCATCCTATCTGCGGCAATATGAGCAGGGGCATTATCATATCTGCATAGAAAGTTGTCAATAACTTAAACTCTGAGTGACAGAGGATATCTGAGTGGGGTCAGTTGAACCTGGTAAGCTTCAACGCGAGCAAGACACAACCAATTACGTTTTCTAGAAAGGTCTCCGATGGAGAACCTCCTCTAATGATGCAAGGTCAACAAATTGCATCCAAAGATTCGATGCACCTTCTCGGAATATAGGTCAACTCCGGGTTTTGTTGGCATGAACATGTATTAGCAATAGCTAAGTCGGCATTAGCTAAACTTAGTTTTCTTTTCAGAGCTAAGCGATACTTCACTTTATCTTAGCTGTTGCTTCTATATAAGGCACAGATTCGACCTGCTTTGGATTATTGTTCCCATATATGGGGATCTGTGCCCAAACATTCGTTGCGGATGTTGGATAGTGTACAAAAACGGGCTGTGGGCCTCATCGACCACCCGGAGATCAACCGCGGTCTCCAACCGCTGGCTCTCAGAAGACAAGTTGCTGATCTTTATCTGTTTTACATATACTTTCACGAAAGATGCTCCAAGGATCTGAAAGACCTTTTTACGGAAAAACTAATGTTTTGCCGCAACCCTAGGCTGGCAAGGAGTTGTCACCATATAGCGGTACATTTAACGACCCATCGAACCTCTCTCTGTAAGAATTCCTTCGTTTACAGGGCCTGTGAGCTGTGGAACTCGCTTGCATCCACCATTTTCCTAACATCCTACAATTTGGCCCTCTTCAAGAAGCGAGTAAACAGACACCACAATCCTTCTCAGGCGTGTAACAGGTTCGCCTATTCCTGGGAAGTGCGCATAAAAAATATAGACAATGCAAAAAACTAGAGATAACAGCTGAGACAGATATCAGAGCCTTCTTATTGCTTATCATCTGGCAATAAAAAAGCTAAAAGGGCATCGTGGAGGAAGAAATGTCAAGCTCTAGAATCTAAAGCAGAGGCAACTTGATTCCGCAAAATCCTCCAAACCTCACATTGCAATTTCAGAAAAAGGCCTTCAAACATTATCTTGTTGTTTCTATAGTCACCTGAAATCTGAGTGCAACCCAAACCAAGTTTCATCTGCAATGCATCAGTCTTCAGGGCCCATTTCATATTTTTTTGCGCCCATTCTAATCTACCTACACGATTTTCTTTTGGTGAGCGCTGACGCCTCCAAGCTCTCCTGGAGTAAAGATCGACTTCATGCAACCTATTGCCAACAATTCTTCTTGAAATACTCTGTTTGATTTAATTGATTAAGCAATTTATTGCTATTATTGTTGTTTCTTTCAACTCCCTGTGTCTCCATATTGGCCCATCAATTGCGAAATAACGCTCTACCTATTGCCCATCGCTTGTGCAACTTCTGCTTATGTTGACCCTCCCTCAAGTATCTCAATTGCTCTGCTCATTTCATCAACACTCAAATGATCCTCTTCGTAGTTAAATAATGTACAAATTTGTACAAAAACTGAACTTCATTTCATGGGAAAATTAGAAAGAATTTTCATAATATCCTCAGATTTTACCATGTCTATATAGATACTTACTTGTAGCTCACTACTTCTGGCTCTAATCACATCCGACACGTCTAAGAAATCTTTCAACGTCAAGGCTTCTACAGATTTGGAAGGGATGCCGATAATGTGAAATACATCCATCCAGTGCTTTTCAGTAAAATCATCTCCTCTTACATATTTCAAGACGGGATAAATTTCCTGTAACAATTCTCTTTGTTTATAAAAAAAGAGTAATGCTAGAAATCTTACATTAAATTTATTATTCTCCTGAATGATTTTCACCACAATATCGTTGTGCTCCATCCCAGATAATTTTTTTTGCCATTCTTGTAAATATTCTTCAAATTTATACATTTTCTTACGGAACACGATCCATTCTTCTTGATAAAAACCTAACAAACCTTCGTAAAAATCTTCAAATAATTTCCATGATACAAAAACATTTTCCATATCTTTCTCAATATCGTCCAATAACAGAAATTCATTCGGTGTCATATCGTACTTTTCGTAATCGGACCTGTAAAAATCGAGGGGAAATATATTTCAACTTCTGTTACATCAATATTTACGTTAGTTTTTCCTTAGATTTAACGAGATCTTCCCAAGCCATCTTCTTTTCTTTCAGATTTTGAAGTTGTTTGTATAAATCTTCAATGTTTTTATCGGCGATTTCACCACCAAATGGCTTTGGTTTAGCTTGATCCCATTTTGCAGCAAATCTCTCAATTTCTTTGTTAATATTTTCATTTTCGATGTTCAATGTTGTTTTTATCGTTTCCATCTAAAACAACATGGATACTTAAGCTCAGCAGTCATTCACGTACTTTTCAGTATGTTTTTTCTAATGGTTCAAATAAGTATTCATTGTATATACGTGTAATGTCATATTTACTTTCATTAAAAACAGTTCTTAATAAATAAAATTAATGAAATATTTTGGAAAGTTTTTCCATCAATTAAACTTTAAAAATGAGACAAAAAAACGTAAAATGCTAAATAGAAAAAAGACAATGAGAAATTGTATGAACAATGAAAATTATTCTTCAACTGGCTTTGAAATTCTAATATCTAGTGGTAACCCCATTAGAGGGGAGAAGAGCCATAACTCATCTTGACATTTTGCCGGTTATTTGCCCAAATCTGAAGAACGGTTGCTTCAAACTGTTGAGGGTGCGTTAGGAGGGTTTTGAATGCTTGTTTGCCTTAACATCCCAGTCCATATTTGATCAATGCAGGTCATATCTGGAGAACGTCCTGGCCACTGAATTCCTTGAAATTTGTACAAGTTTAACGTATTATTTATAAGAGCTGTGGGATGTGATAGGCAATTGTGGTTGACTAAAATTAAATTGTCACCAGAAACATAGCGTATTGGAAATAATTATTGCTTAGTGACCATTTCGCTGAATACTTGCTGCGTTTTAATCTCATTACACCCCAAACACAAATGGAGTTTCCATCAGAGTCCAAAATTGGGCTCCACATAATGTCGACCTCGTTTTTTTCATGAAGAGAACGTTAGAAGCAAAAATCTTTAAAATGAACTATTTAGTCATTAAACTACTCGATGCTGCATAGGTAACTTAGAAGATCTCAGTCTTCTTCTAGCCTTTGAACCGACAATATGCAATCTTTTCACCATATGGTTAGATATGATTGTATTATTGTAAAGGCGTCTTTGATAAGTGATGGTGAGAAAATACGATTTTCCCTTGACGTTATCTGTATAAGTTTGTGGTGGGGATAGTAATTCTTTGTCGTATTTGTTGAGATGGAATCGGGTGCGGTCACGGATGTATCGCATGTGTCAAACGTTTGTAAGTATTGCGGTAAAAACACAATTACAAATATAATTAAGTGCGCAAATTGTTCACTTTCTCATCATAAACGCTGTGCAGAGAAAAAGGATGCTGAATTCAGTGATTGTAGCTCAAAAATGACAACGACAATGATGATGATCTATTCACAGACAGTATACCTTTCATAGAGGAAGCTTTTGCTGAATTGAAAACGAAGGTAATTTTTCTGAATAAAATAATCAAAGAAAAATATGTGATTATTGCAGACAAAGCTCAAATAATTAGAGACAAAGCAGTGATCATTGATTTGCTGAACTCAAAATTGACATATCTGAAGTTATCATCCAAGATCGATTGTGATAAAAAAGAAGATAACAGCGTAATCAACAACAGAAAAGATCAAAACAAACGATCCACGACCGCAGAAGATGCATCCGAAACCAGTTCTCCCACTCCCTCCGTGTCTACTCAAAGGAGACCGCAGGCGACAACCCAAGGAGAAAATTACGCGGAAATCGCAGGAAAATCCACGTTCAGCAACTCGAATAATAAAGGTTCGCCAGTGTTGCCAATTAATACTAAAGGACCTACAAATAGTGACATTGATGGAAAAATATCTACAAATAATATAATTATGACACAATCTATTGACAATTCTACGAATGATGAATGGATAGAAAAGAAAAAAAGGAAAAATCAAAATAGGTGGTCCTTGACTGGAACCTCAAAAATCAATTCTATTGAGGAAACTCGCAGAAAGGTACACCTATTTGTATCGACAATCGACCCGAACACCACTGAAACTGACTTCAGACAAATGGTGAAAAATAATCTTCAACAAAATGCAGTCTGTGAGAAACTGACTTCGAAATATCCAAATTCCTATTCCTCTTATAAGGTCACAATTGATGAAAACAAGTTTGAACGTGCATGTGATGACTCAATCTCGCCTGAAGGTTCCTTGGTTACGAAGTTTTTTCAGCGCAACACGGCAAAGTTGATACCCAACTGAAAAATTTGAAAACATCCAAAAAGTTTTCCTTATTACACCTCAATGTGCAGGGCATTGTTAACAAAACCCATACTCTAGAGGCTTTTCTAGTGGATATGGTACCTGACATACTTTGCATATCCGAACCCTTCTTAAATGCTAAGTTCATTGATGATCTTGTCCTTGATGGAAAGAAGACAGCAGCTGTGTTTGGGCGAGAAAGTGTGAGATAGGTTGGTGTTGTGTTTTTTGTAAAGGTGACTTCGAAGTGATTGAATCTGTGAATTCTTTCTACGGAGGTGCACTGTGAAGTGACTGCTATTCAGGTGACAGCTGTAGATATGTATGTACTATGTATTTATAGATCTCCTTCTGGATTGTTTGACCGTTTCATCGACATAATGGAACAGATTTTACTTAATTTTGATAAGAAATTTATTTTGTAAATTTTAATACTGCAAATGACACAAAAACTGCATCCTTGTGTAGTCCGATCGATTCCTATGGTTTTCAGCGTACAATTTTCGATACCACTCGTGAAAACAACTGTATAGATAATATTTTCTTAAATTTTTCCCCACCGGACTTCAGTTCTGAAGTTCATAGGTGCTTTTCGGTATTTGCGATGTGAGGGGGTCACCGTGCATGGGTAGCTCTCGCCCCCTGACGGAAAGAGGTTTCAACAGTTTGCATTCAATACTGGAACAACTAAATTGGGATTTCATTGATGACCGGAATATTGGGGCTAATGTAGCTTTGAATACATTTCATGTTAATTTTGTAGATGCCTACAACATCGATTTTCCCATTAAAGAACCGAGACGTGGGAGTCAGGATGCGAGATCGAGGGGGGTCACACTTACACTGGTTCAATGATCAGCTGAGAGAAATGCGCGATGATCTGAGGCTTTTATCAGAACTTTAAGAAAGATATGGAACTGGCGAGCTCAGGTCGCGCAGAAATAGTTTGAAACTTAGGTACCGATTAGAGTTGGAAAAGGGCAAAAATAAAATACAATGATTCTATTATTCAAAGATCATGTAATAAAAGTAAAACCATGTGGAATATGATCAATAATGAGAGAAATATCAAAGTCAAAACAGAAAATACTCAAATTGAACCACACTCATTCAACAAATACTTCACCTCGATTCCTCATGATATTGCAAATTCGATTCAACGAACTTTTTCTGAAAGATGTTCCCGAAAATATTAAGTTCTCTTTTTCTGAAGTCTCCTACAACGAGATAAGAGAAATGGTTCGTAATTTGAAAAATAGCAAATCGAGAGACTCTTATGATATATCCACAATCCTTATTGAGAGAAATATAAACACCATAATATATCCACTAACTAAATTAATAAACAAATGTATATCCATCTCTCTCTCGATTGCTTAAAAGTTTCTAAAACAATTCCCCTCTACAAGAAAGGTGATCATAGTGATATTTCCAACTACCGCCCAATATCCTTGGTTCCAGTTTTCTCCCAAGTTTTTGAGAAAGTTTTGTACTCGCAAATTGTAGACTATTTCGAAGCTAGTTTGCTTTTTTCATGCAGTCAATTTAGTTTCAGGAAAAGTAGAAGTACCACAGATGCAATCATTGAATTTGTAAACAACACCCTACACTGTTTTGAATTAGGCCTTTATTCGCTTCCTCTTTTATTGGACTGTGTGTCTCACTCGGCTCTTCTGCTGAAACTAGAGCGTTATAGGTTCGACGGTGACAGTGGTCGAACAAGGACAAAATAACAATTGGTGTGCCTCAGGGCTCGATTATGGGCCCCATTCTCTTTTTAGTATTCATAAATGATCCACCCGAGTATCTATCAGACTGTCTAACTGTTTTGTCGCAGATGACTCTGCTGTCTCTGTGGCTTGTGATGTTCTGGAAAACGCGGAGGCGGCGAGTGAGAGAACGGAGTCGAGGGCCGTGAAGTGGTTCTTGGGTAACGCATTGAATGTAAATCGTGAGAACTGAACGAATATTTTTAGCACACGTCGAGTGTGCTTCTAATGTAAAATTTCTCGGTATTCATTTAGACACCAAACTCACCTGGGTGGAGCATATTAGGCACCTCTCGTCTAGACTGTCTAAAAATACTTTTGTACTCAGAAACTTCACATCATCTGTTTCTTCTATGGTTCTGAAAACCGCTTAATTTGCCTTGTGCAAGTCCCATTCAAAATATTGAATGCTGGCATGGGGTAATTACTCTTACTTCGACAAGATCTTCAGTTTACAGAGAAGGACAGTAAGAATAATCGATAACGTTGACTATTGAGCCGATTGCAGGACATCTTTCAGAAAGTTAAAAATCATGACACTTCCTGGCCTGTATATTTTTGAATGTTTATTATATGCTTATAAAAATGTGATGTCGTGGAAATCGCATGGTGACTTCGACACATATAATACTCGACGTAAGAATGATATACGCTCGGATTTTCTGAGGCTGGGCAGATCGCAGAAGGGTCCAGTTTATACATCTATCAAATATTTTAATAAGTTACCTCTTCGTTTTCGCACCTTGCCATCAAAACATTTAAACTAAAACTCAAGAATTTTTTAACTGAAAACATATTTTATACCAGAGATGAGTTCCTCAAATTTAACTTCTTATCGTGATGTTCTGTGTATCTTTTATTAATTTTAGAATTTTACAAAGATGAGATCCAAGATGGAAATTCCCTAGTTACCTAATATTTTGCTACTTTCTCATTACCCCGTTTTACATATGGCTCATTTTTTCTGTGTATTTTTGAAAACTATAACCATATAAATGTATAGTAGGCCATAAAGAATTTGAATTCGTCCGCTAGCGTGTATGATTGAATTTTTGAATAACGATTCAAATTCACAGACATATCACGTCGTGCCTTCAGTGATCCAACGGGCAATGTGGTGTAGCTGAGAAACTGAAACAACGTGCTCCTTCGGAATTATCGAATTCTTTGAAGTTTCTCTTTGCGTGCTAGTAACCAGAAAAGAACGGAGCCTTTGACGTTTTAGAATGCTTGTAACTTCAGGTTGAGGATTAAGGGGATATAATTTTACCTGTTTTGCCACAATGTGCTGATGATTTTCGAGCAAACTTTGCAAGCGTTCCCAAGCTCCTTTCAATCTATTTACTGAATCCACCTGCTCCCTCGTCCAACTTGAAAGCACCTGTGCTTTCATGATCATCTCCGTGTAGGTCCTATCCATCTGGAATATTATAACAGATTATTTAGTTATTCAAATAACTGCAATAATGAAGAATCGGAACAAGTCAAAAATCAAATTATTTTAATTTACAAGATACTGGAATATTAATTATCGTTGTTAATGAATCAATAAATATTAAGTTCAGATGGAGAAAGTATCAACTCACTTCTGGAACTTGTTTTAGGACATTGAGATGCAAAGCACCAGATTCTGCTATGTCCTCTAGTGTTACCGAATGTTTAGTCAAAGTAGCAGTAGATGGATCAATGAAATTTTGCAAGGATACTACATCTTGAGCGATAGAATCCTTTAATGATGATGCCAACTGATCCCAATAGCTTCGATTGTGAGATTCCAGATCAGAACGTAATCTTGATAGACCAATGACAAAGCACCCAACTTTCTCTTCGGTGCTAAAAGAGTGAAGAAAGAATCAAATGATTAGTATGTACCTAAACTAGCAATTAGATAGTCTTATATGTCACACACGAACACATCGATTTGATTTTTCATTTTCTCATCTTCTGATAATTTTTTTTTGCTTTTTTGTTGAAAATATTGTGTTATCGACATTTTTTCTAATAGAAATGTACTGCGTGTAATAGAGGCTTTTATTTTAGTCTGCATGTGTTTGAATATTTGAGTGACGGTTCAAATGTTGTCGGAGGCCTGTTAATTACGACCCACGCTCTGAGCAGCACTCGATATCAAAAACAGACGACACATCAAACTTACGCGAGGTGTAATCAATAAAGATCGTCGATTAACTTAGTGTGAGAATAAGAATGTCATTTTGGAATATTGAAAACTGTCCGGAGGATTTTAAATTAAAATTTTCAGATAGATGAATGGAGACTTGGAGGAATGCATGAGCCACAAGATGTAGAACAACATCGGGTAATAAATATGGTGGTAGGTAAGAAAACAAATAAAATCAATTAGGTGATTATGCAAATTTTATCAAACCTTGGTAGTTTCGCAATTTCCTGCCCAAAAGTTTTAGAGAGCTTAAAATGAAGATCCCAGTGCTGCCATACTGTCAGTTTGCTAACGTCTAGGTCTCCTATCTGCAACCAGCTCTGCCAATAATTAATCACTTCTTGGAGCTGCTTGAATAGTTCCGTCATATGAAATGTAGTTTTATCCAGTTCTGTTTTACTCCTGTAAAAGTTACATTGCAACCACACTCAAAATTTATCTAAACTTGTTTTACCTTTCAACGATATCGTGAAATATATTCGTTCCGAACTCGAACATGGCGTAGAAATTTTTGGGTATATCCAAGAACTTTTGTAACTGTTGCTCGTACTTACTCTTTAATTCATCTTGGCTGGGTGAAAATTGCAATTTGGAATTGCGGTAAATAAGATCGGCGTGTATTTCAGGAAGGTAAAGATGAAGTTTATCCAAACTTTTTATGTACTGTTTTTCCAAAATTTTAGCTAACTCCTTCGAAACGTCGTTAATCCAGGTGTTCATGTTTTGAAATCCTTTTTCCTCGACTTGGGAGATTATTTTTTTGATATATTTCACGGTTTCTTTCCATTTGCTGTATTCAGTTATCAGATCAACCTCGACTAGCATGTTGATCTGCAAACATTTTCAATTGTTTTATGACACTTCCTAATGTCAATTTAATTGAGTTTTTAAACATTTTAACAATCGATATACTTACTAACTTTCAAGAATTCAAAATAGTTAATATTGTTGATTGATTTATTTTATGGAAATTCATTTCGAAAATTAATAAAACAAATATTTTGATTTAAATAAAACGAAACTATTTTGTCTGATTTCCACAATGCTTATTTTCAATACACATGACCGGTTTCGACAGTTAGGTACGTCATTTTCAAATGTCTAGAGTTTACAACTATACCTATTTTGAACGTTTAGTAGTGGGGAGTGATTCAATTCTAACTGACTATTGAGAGTGGTGAATTTTATGCTTTTCACAAAGTAATTGATCGATGAAGCCTGAACTACGTGATAGTTGATATTCATAATGAATAATAAAATAAAACAAGTTACTATGTTTTAACTATCACTAATTTATTGATGTAGAGAATTACAAAATTTTACATTGGTTGGACCGGTTTCGGACATACGTCCATTATCAACAACAAGCTAATGGAAACTGAATACTCATGTACAATACAGGAATTACCATCAATAAAATGCTAGTAGAGGTCATAGTAACTTGAATAATGGTGATTGGTAGGTAATTAAGTCTACCTGGTCGTTGAGGAGCTTAACCCTTTCTACCCTAGATGCCTTGAAAATTTACATCGATTCAAAGAAATTGAGTTTATAAGATTTATCACAGGAATGAAGAATTTTCAGCTGTTGAAGTTCTGGAAAAGGATGACATTCATTCAGACAATGTGCAGCTAAAGCTGAATCATATTTCTGATGTAGGAATGACCGGAAATGTACTTTGTATCTAGCCTTGAAAGATGGTCCTGTTTGACCTATATAAAAGGAATTGCACTCAGAATATGTTAATTGGTATACTCCTGATTATTCGAATTTATCGGTTTTATCTTTTGTGTTGAAAAGCAGGCCTGATCATTTGCTAACTGGTTTGAATGCAATATGAACATGTTTGGGACAACATGGGATGGCAAATTCAGCAACGTAGGATGCCTTGTAGAACACTCCAACAACTAGAAAATCTGCTTCCTGAAATTTGGAACTCAGTGACTGAAGAGTTCATCCAAAATTTGTTTGAGGGGCTTCCGAGACGTATACTGGCAGTAATTAGGGCCCGGGGAGGAAACACACGATTTTGAAAATGATAAGTAACCATTCGATGCTAGTTGATTGGTCTTTTCGCGAATGTTTGAAGATGGTAGAATTTTTTAATTTTTCATTAACTCGAAAATTGTTGATATTTACCATCATAAACTCATCTCTTTCGAATGATATCTTCTTATTTCACACTTCTGAAAGTTATCAAGCGACTCTTGAATGAAAAACCTGAAAGTTTATATAGTATTGTCGTAAAGGTAGGGTGATGCAACAATTTTTGTGGGGAGTGTATTTTAGAGAGAAAGTTTGCAGAAGGAATGGTAATCGAGTGTTTATGAAATAATGAAATCATACAAATATTCTCCTTTTAGCATTCACCACTCACAATAACTACAATCTACGGAATTCGAGCGAAAATGAGAATTCATTGCTTTCATGAATGCAATGCTCAATGATAATCCTAATATGGACAATCGTGTTTTGTGGAGCGATCATTTCACAACGAGGATAATGTTAATCGTTATGACAGAGATTTTTGGTCTGCAAGAAATCTCCGTAGGTTCTAACTTAATCCTTTTTCGTTGCACGCCCAGCGATTGGGCGTAAGGCAGAAGCAAGCTGGATCCCGTTCACACAACCCAGATATCATTAGCTTATTTGTAAACCGCCGATTTGGGAATAGATAGATTAGTAACTCCGGCTCAGTTGAGTGGCCAGTATGTTCACCCAAACTTACACCAACATTTTATTCTTCTGAAGGTATACTAGAGACATGATTTATAATACACCACAAGCTTTTGTAAAAGATTAGTAAAACAAAGAGCAGACTGATTTGATACAATTTTTTTGACGCCCTTCTTTTATCCTTTCAAATAATTACGAATCGATTCCCAAATCAACTCTAAGAAAAATTGTAAATACGATGTATTGAATAAAGAACATATCGCACCCTTGTACTGAAAATGTTCAAGCTTGAGAGTTTGGAGGTACCTACACAGTGCGTTTTCAACGTTTTAGTTGAAAATAAATGGGAATTGTGAATAATTGAGACACGAAAGTTCTTATACAAAAAAATAAACCCTACCTTGTCAATTATCTGGAAATGATATGATGTCAAAAGGATATTTTGTGCCGATAAATCTTCCACAACTTTTTTCAAAGTGTTGACGTAGAGTTCAATTGATCTAGTTTCTCCCCAAGAAACGACTTCTTGCTCTTCCACCAATTTCCATAGATCCATAGCACTCTTCAACATCATAGGTCTTTGGGAGACGATCATTCTATCGCCAATTGTGTTGTGGAACGTTGCAATCTAGGAATGAAAGAACGTACATGGATTGTTCAATACGACTTCGTGATATTTTACTTGCTCCAAAATTTTGGCGTGATGCATGAATTTTTTGGCATGTTCAGCTACCTCACAAATACTGTTTGGAACATTGTAACCCAAAGCTCTCAGTTGTCTAACTTCATTGATCAGCAAAACTAATCGAGGGGAATAATTGACTTTCATCAATTTATCTTTCGAAAATTGAATGACTGGTTCCGACTCTCTTAAACTGAAAATAATTTTGATTTTTCACAGTTATTAATCTTTAAAGCGAAGAAGAAAGAACTGATTATATGCTATATACGAGGTGTGTCAACGAAAAAAAGAGGTAGGTCGAATACTTTTGGGACAATCCTCTTATAGTGTTACAAACTTGAATCTAGCGCATAACAGCGCGTAACAGCTGGTATTGGTATAAAGGGTGTTACATAATAAGATGACGTAAATGTAGGAGATGATTCCTTGAGTTAAGTCATAAAAAATATATATAAACGTGGGTCGACAAATACCGCAGCATTTTCTTCATAAAAACTTCAGTTTTCGAAAATTTCTGCCAGAAATTGACACAAAAGTTATTTTTAAATATCTACATCTTTGAATAGGCCAATCACTCGGAACAATTTACAGGGTGATAGTTTTTCAGCGGTTAAGCTGCCATTTTCTTTCCCCACTTTGTTGTGGTGCACCACTACCGTGTTAGGAAAATAAAATCGAATAGATCAATTATTCAAACTTTTTTGATTTCAGCATTTTTTCCAAATCTGTCACCGTTTTTGAGATATTAATTATTGAAATTAATTCAATGGATCAACTCACATCGAAATAATTAAGATATTTTGTTGATTAATTCTTACGGTTGTTGAGATTCAGAGATCAAATACACGGGTCACCTATGAGGATGTACAGCACAAGATAAGACGAAATTATGTGAAAATATATAGGGTGATATTTTTTCCGAGTTAAACTCTTCGTGATAAGCTGCTGGCGTATTCTGTAAACCAAATTTCATTATTATTATCTCCCACCGTTTTCGAGATGAAAATCGTTGAAATATTTCTCCCATTCCAAAACGCGTCAGTGATTTCAAAATATTAGCTTTGAAATGGGAGAGATATTTTACGATTTTTATCGCAAAAACGGCGAGAGATACGAAAAAAATGCAGGGGATAAAAGGTTTTCAATTGAAACAAGTATTTAGAGTTGGTTTACAGAATACGTCAGTAGCGTATCAAAAAGAGTTTAAGGGGCCTTAAAGAAATATCACTCTGTATACTCTCACATAATTCCGCCTTATCTAGGACTGTCAATTTGCAAATGTCACCCGTGTATCGAATTTGAACACGAAATCTTAAAAATCGTAAGAATATCTGAATTCTTTGGATATGAATAGAACATCCAATTATCTATTTTTAATAACACAGGTCAACATTTGATCTAAGCGGGAACACCGCACGCAATATATGGCACTAGGAGTTTTTGGGGTCGTTGATGACGATGAACGAGTTGGTTTAGCCCCATCACGTCAAGTTTAAGGTCAAGCATAGAAAAAACCGTCAAAAAATCTGGAAAAATTCATGGTAATGTCAAGCTGGCATATCCGTAAACGAGTAAATGGATTGCAGATAACTTTACCAGAAGATACAAGGTGGAGGAACTAAGAGGTATAACTCTATTTGGAGAGGAAATTGTTCAGGCAAAGGAGGTAAAGTACTTGGGTGTTACTTTTGGGCTTGTCGCTCTGCCTTCGGGAGAACTTGGGGGCTAGGCCCAAAAAGGGTCTTGTGGCTGTACACAGCGATTATGAGACCTAGGTTAACGTATGGTGCAGCTGTATGGTGAACTAGATACACAGTTGAAAGATCCAAGAGTGCTCTAGACCATCTGCAACGATTGATATTATTAGGAATCACGGGAGCCAGCAGAACTGGGCTCAGGCGTCAGAAGTCTTGACCGGTGTACAGGCTTTGGACCTGGAAGTCAGGAGGGCGGCCTTCCTATCAAACCTCAGGTAAGAAGTTGGAAAATGCGATCTTTGGAATGAGGAGATTGAGGCGGGTCTAGGAGTGGATGTACGTACTCTAGACTGCGACCGAATACCAATCATACTAATACCCTCTGACCCTGGGCAGGGATTCTAAGCTTCATACGGTCAAGGTGAAATTGTTCAAGTTGAAAAAGACCATCTTAGCGGATAACGTTTTTATTGTATTTTGTATCAACAACTTTATTTCTTGCCCGTATCTCCAATGTTGTCTAGAATGGAAAGACCTTGCATTCACCAGATACATTTAAGCTCACATTTAAATCATAAAAATTAGATAACAGCTACCCTGGAGCGTAGAGTAAAGGAGAATTTAGTCAACTGTGAATAAGTATCCCCAAAGGTAATTTTTCAGCTCTAGACATGAAAAAGTCTCGATCCACCTAGCGGAGAAATGGTGATACAATTTTATATATGAATATGCAAAATTTATGATGATTTTTCAGAAGTTTCTTCAACTCCCTCAAATGGCATTGACCTAGACATTATAGAGCTCAGAAAAAAGCAGATTCCGATTCTCGGACCTTAATAAAATATGCATTTTTCCTTAGATTTCGTTCATGGGGTCTTCAGCATATGCACTTTAAAACAGCTTCGAATTACCTTGAAATAACCTTGAAATGAGCTCTCAAATCGGTCGAGGGTTCGAATAAACAACGGATTTGGACTTGGGAACATGAAAAACATAACCATGAATTTTTCAAAATTTTTGGACGGTTTTTTCCATGCTTGACCTTGAAATGACCTTGAAATAACCTGGAAATTGCCTCTGCAATAGGTCGAGGATTCAAACAAACAACGGATTTGGACTTGAGAACATAAAAAACATAACCATGAATTTTCCAGATTTTTTTGACGGTTTTCTCCATGCTTGACTTTGAAATGACCTTGAAATAACTTTGAAAGCACCTCTGAAATAGGTCGAGGGTTCAAACAAAGTACAGTTTTCGACTCGGAGACAGAAAGAACATAACCATGAATGTTTACAGATTTTTTGTCGGTTTTTTCCAGGCTTGACCTTGAAATGACCTTGAAATGACCTTGAAATAACCTCGAAATGACCTCTAAAATAGGTCGAGGTTTCAAACAAACAACGGATTTGGACTAGGAGACATACAAAATATAACTAATGAATTTTTTCAGATTTTTTTGACGGTTTTTTCTATGCTTGACCTCAGAATGATCTCGAACTTGACGTGATGGGGCTAAACAACTCGCTCATCGTCATCATCGACCCGAAAAACCCCTAGTACCATATATCACGTGCGGTGTTCCCACTTAGATCAAATGTTGACCTGTGTAATTAATATTTTGAAAACGGTGACAGATACGGAAAAATGCAAAATTTAAAAAAGTTTGTGAAATTATTCATTTATTCAATTTTCAATACACCCGTTTGGTATGTTCTGAAATGTATATTCTTGAAAGTAACTGTCAATTTTCAGCTGAAGATTCTAAAAACTGTAGTGTTTATGTAGAAAATACTGATAAATTTTTAAAACCTTGACACCCCGTATCTCGGAAACGAAGCATTCTTCGACCCATGCTTGTATGAGCTGTTTTTCTTTATACCACTCAAAGAATCACCTTTACCATTTACGACATATTACTATGAAACACCCTGTATAATACAAAGAACATGAAGAATTACTATTATTCAATTATAAATGTGAAATTCATTCTGCTTCAAATATTCATCTACAATGCGCCAAGAAATTAACGTACAACTTGAATATTTCAAAGTTATTCTTTAGTAGGAAACACATGCTTTCTTTCGGATAAGTCCAGACAAATGCCAACAAAATTCAATATTTTCTCTTGTAGCACATGTTCCTCTCCTGACAAATAAAATGAAGGAAATAAATTGAGATTTCGCAAGAAACCACCGCATATTGATAACAGCAGTCTTTGATCCATTTTCCGCCAGTAACGTTTGTTCTTCAATATTTCAATTTCTGCTAATAATGTCAACGCGAATCACGAGTTCGATCCTGGCAGAATGTGTTGAAGCAGTGGTGTTAGATAACCTATGTTGGTGGTATACAAGAATAGGCCAAATGCTAAGGGCGTTCCATTCAACTGTTTCCAGAATGATCCGCAAGTACAGGGAGATACTCATGAAAGATAACTGGGCGAGGACGACCTCGAGCAATAACGGCGATCTATGACCGTTATTTAAGAATTTCCTGGTTAAGACAACGGTCCGCTGCTGCTTGATACCTACGAATGCAGCTTCGACAGAACAGTGAAGTGCAAATTAGCACTGAAAAGATATGACAACGTCTCAGGGAATTTGATTTGAGGCCACGTGTTACAGCTCGAGGCCCAGCTCTAACCGAAGGACATCGAAAAGCCCGATTGAATTTTGCCAGGGCACATGTCAATTGGTTAGAAGCTGACTAGGACAGAGTTTTGTTTGTAGATGGGTCGAGATTTTGTCTTTTTCTTTGCGATCGATGTTCTCTTATGTACAGATGTCGAATTGAGTGATATGCCCTGCGCAAGTTTTCACCTACCAGTGTTTATGTTGGAGGTTCGTAATGGTGTGGGGAGTAATTTTTTTGAATATCCGCACTGATCTGGTCATCATAAATAATGGAACCCTGAATGCTCAGAGGTAAGTTACAGATATTTCAGAAGAAGATCTTGTACCATTTGCGTCAGACATGGGAGAAAACTTTTTATTTATGCACCTCACTAAGGTGAGGTGCATAAGTCATATCGTTAGGAACTACCTTCAAGCTTACGAAATCACTTCAAAAGAATGGCCTGTTCAAAGTCCTGACCTCAATCTCGTCGAACATGTCTGGAACATTCTCAATAGAAGCTTAAGAAGCCAGTAAAACTAGCAAACTGACCCGAATGAGGTTCGAAACAGACTGATTGAAATTTGGAACGAAATGGATCAAAATGCTGTAAAGTCATTGATTTTGAGTATGAATCGTTAATGTCATGCAGTACTTTTGGCCATGTGTGGAAATAACTGGTATTAACAAATTTTTGGGGATTTTTAGTTTTAATTCAATTTTTATGACTACCACTTTCATTTCTACTTCTCAGGCATATTGCTTAGTACAGGTGGATTACTGAAAAATAATTCTTCAACATTCACATTCAACTTCTGAATAAATTTGAATTATCAATTATGTGCATTGATTTCATGGCGGAGTGTAGGTGTTTACGTAAAAAACTTTCAACAGCAACAATTTAACCAACCTCAAACTGTGGTCATTTATCCTAGCCGTTATCTCACTTGTCCAAGTATCGAATAATTCTGCATGTTGCTTTTTCAAGTCCTTCAACAATTCAACTACCATAGCTATCAAATTTTCAGAATCATGAAGATCGTTCAAGAGACGTTCAGATGTTGTATGTACTTCTTTAGCTCTTGATTCCAACTGTCTGGTCATCATTAGCTCCTTTATTATTAAGGGCGTATCAGATTTTGCTCCAAGATAATTAACGTCTGCCGAAGTTTGCATCTGCAGCTGTCTTACGTAATCGTGAAGAGATGTAAGAAGGTATTGACGTTCAGTTACAAGAGTCTGTTTCAGTATTGGACGGGATATCAGTTCCGCATATCTATTGAACTCGTACAAAAGCTGTAACATTAGAAACATTGCATTTTAAAACGGAAGTTATTTAACCATACAACCAATTCGATTAGGTATTACTAATGTGAATGATTACTTTCCACCTATCAAGGGGGAAATAATTCAGTGAAATAATTAATTTAATTAAGTTCTGCATACTGGAGGGGGGTACTACTTATCAAATGTCGATACCATAAAACATTCGCGCAACATTAGTGAGGGAATAATAGTTAAAGTGAAGAATACTGAAAACAATGGAATCTTTTGAAAGTTATCTCCTAATTTACTCCAGCTCTATATGTAACAATTTTTGATTACCTGTCTAGTGTTAGCATTTATGCTAGATAACTGCTTCTTCAGTTTGTACCCAACTTTCTGTTCTGCCGGTTCTAGTAATCTCTCAAATTCCTTCTTAGCTTTGATCCACTCTATTTCCGTATGTTGGCCACAGAAAAAGAGATCCAAATCTGATAACAATAATTGAATAATAATTTAGCGAAAAAACCAATGATATACGTCTATATTGTACTCCATGTGAGGAACATCGTAGATTGGAACACTGGCCGTGAAAAATCTTGAAGATTTCAGATATTGCATTAAGATAATAAATAAAAACTTCATCTAGGAGAAATATTCTACAATTCGTGAATTATCGAAAGGAGTTCGTTCTTGGATTTGTAGACTAAGATCATCGTTGTTAAGAGACACGAAAGTGGTGATATAATTCAGTAGATATAATAACTTGAAACAACAGACTGCAATTTACATTATTGAGAATTATTGCCGAATACCATCTAGATAAGAAGAAGGTTTCTATAAATATCATATTCCGAATGAATTATTGTTAGGACACTCACTACAATATTAAATTTTTATAATTTAGCGTTATCCACAAATTGTCAGTCGTAAAAGCTTGCATTTCTTCCGAGAATATTTGAAATATTCAAGTAGCTTTAAAACGTGTTGATAACCTGTTCGCCAAATTTATACATGATGAAATTAGGAAGCTTCGGATCGGCAATATGGTTTCCGTTGACAACGATCAACTTGTGACCTCTTGCATACATTACGCATGTGTGAACATCAACAATTGAAAAGCATGTTGAATCAAGACCATTGCTCTTGTTAGATCAAATGCCTTCGACAGGGTTTGGCACGCACCTTTAATGAATAGACTAATCGCATATGGACTTCCCAATAAATTGCGTGTTTGGATTAGTAGCTTTCTCTTCAATAGATCGATCCAGGTGGTAGTTGATGGTGTGACGAGTGAATCTTTTCAGGTTAATGCAGGAGTACCCCAGGGCTACATACTCTCGCCAACTCTTTTTCTGTTGCAGATTAATGATCTGCTCCACTCCACCGAGAAAAAAATATTTGGGTTTGCGGACGAATATAACCTGTTGTGCTCATTTTATAGTCAGCTGAGAAGTCTATAACTGCTGAGAAGTCACACCGACAAAGATACGCGCAGAATATCACCTCAATCAAAAAGTTCCCGACTTTGTTACCGTGTGGTTTTCATGGACTACCATGCTGTTGTGCACCATGAATCCTTCCAAAAGGTCAAACTAACAACAAGGAGTATTATTTGGGCGTTATGAGACGTTTGCGTGAAGCTGTTCGCTCATGGATTTTACACCTCCATAACGCGCCGTCTCATAATGCCTTCATTATCCGTGACCATTTGGCTTAAAACAGCACCAATGCCATCCAACAACCACCAAATTCACCTGATTTGGCTCCTTGTGACTTTTTCCTGTTCGGTCGACTGAAGAAACCGCTCCGGGAACGCGTTTTAGCAGCCGAGAGGAAATAATTGAAAAATCGAAGATGGCCCTAAAGGACATACCGCAAATCGAATATAAAATAGTGTTTTGAGGATTGGATCAAGCGCTGGTATAAATGCGTTGCAGTCGATGGAGAGTAGTTTGAAGGAGACAATATTGATTTTGATGAATAACTTTGTATTTTTGATTTTATTAATAAAAGTTGGGAACTTTTTGATCAAGATGGTATGTCACTGAATTCAGACTAAGAGAAGATATCACAGAGGGTCGTTTACACTCAATTTTAATGCGAACAATACGCAATCAACTACGTGCTCCAGAAAAATTATTGCTGGAGAACCTTCTTCAATCCTTCAATCCTTCAATTGCCTCAGAAAGAACATGCATCTACAAGGCATCACAGACTTCAGCGGAGTTTGCTGACATGACTATGTGTCAGTCATCCAAATCTGCATCTGCTAAACTCAGTTTTTCTTTTCAGAGATAAGCAGTACTTCACTTCATCACAGCTGCTTTGATACAAAGCACAGGTGTGACCTAGTCTGGAATACTGTTCCCATACGTGGGGCTCTGCAACCAAACATTCATTACATATATTGGATAGTGTCCAGAAGAGAGCCTCATTGACCACCCGGAGATCACGCATGATCTCCAACGTCTCGCTCAAAGACGGCAGGTTGCTGATCTTTCTCTTTCTTACAGATATTTCCATGATAAATGCTCTGAAGAACTGAAACGCTTGGTCCCGGAAAGAATCCAATTCCAAAGAAAAACTAGGCTTGCGGAAAACTCTGATCAGCGCACGGTCCAACTAATAAAGCTACGTTCCTCCCTCTATAATAATTCTTCTGTTTACAGAACTAGTGTGCTGTGAAAGTCGCTTTCATCGAACATCTTTCCGATAACTTACAATTTAGACCTCTTCAAGAAGCAAACGCACATTAAATCATCTTGAGCGGTCACAGCTGTGGCATCACCTCATCCTAAGTGTTGAGAAAAATTCTGTGCCTTAGAAAGAGATCTTTCAACACCACTGGATTCTACACGGCAAGCACGATAAGTATCATTTTAATTTTGAAGTTTCATACACCTGAGATATCAGGGGATGCACTCCCAGTCAATATTCAATCAATCATATAAACGAAGATGACTAAGATGATTTTATTTCCATAAGATTTAGTTTCACAAAAAAGTAGCACAGTGTGTGACCACCGCTCTTCGTGGTGGTTAAGTTCCATCCCATGACAGTAGTCATCCCAGAAACGGATGATTACTGTCAGCTGAGATTAGAGACTATCCCAGACATATCTGTTCACGCTGGACGGAAAAAAATTCATAATCCACGGTAGAACATCCTAGCCATGGATAAATAGCTAACAGATTCACCCATGAAAGAACTTGGCGATTTTGAAAGGAAAAAATGTCATGTGCTGTTTAAAAACAGGACCAGAGCTCTGGGATACTAAGAACAGCATATTCTGGATATATCAACGACAGTAATATTCTACAACTTCTCAAGGCCGCAGTGCAGAAGGTGAGTTAATCTCTATTACTTCCGTACCGTAGCACTAAATACTATTGCCTAATTGTATGATTTTTTCGACAACAAAAATAACATAATTCTTGCAATTGCCATCGCAAACTCACCTTTAAATGGCAAAAATATAACATTTGTATTCAGTTGATCTTGTTCTTCATTCGTTAAAAGCCTCATCAACTGTTTATGCACAGTTCTGATACTCAAAATCTAGAACGAAAATATAATATGTACAAATATCCTTGGGAGTCACTATAATTTACTACTTGTTACCTCTTTAAGACGATGAACAAAATTGTTTAGCTCAGAAACTTTATACGGTGGCTCTAACCACATATGATCAGAATAGTTCGACCAGAATATTTGGGTGAGGTGAATACAGCTGGTCAACCATTTTTCTCCAAGGGATATATGCTGAGACAGTAACTCTGATACAATCCCATAATCTTCTGATAAAATGGGAATAGTTTTTAGTATCTTAATTGAATATACGTAAATACCATTTCCTTTAATTAAAAAGATTATGTTTGAAATAGGGATGAAATTTATATTTCACTATTAATTATTTTCAATGTTACAATTCAACAAAACGATGATGGATCCAGAGTTGGAGATGATAGTAGTTACAACAGGAAACAGGCTTACCAACTATATCCATAAGATTTTTCATTCTATCAATATGGTACGGTGGTTTATGTCTCCACAAGTCATCTAGCACATTATGGCCCAATTCTAGTACTTCTTCGACCTCATCAGTTGTTAACGTATCAATCATTCTGAAACAACCAATGAAGAACAAACTGATATCTATTATTGCCGCAACTTTGCCTGTATAGGCACGCAGCAAACAGCTAATAGTTGCGTAAGGAAAAAAATCGGGATATATTTGTGTCATGGTCGCGGCCATATGTTTTACGTGAAAACGTGCACGGTACGTGACGGGTAAATTTTGCTTTGAGCATATTATACACACACCACAAAAATTGTCGCATCACCTGGTATTCTGAATTCCACAATCGATTAAGCAGCTCGATCGCAGTTTCTTTGTCAACATATGTTTTTGGACATATGAGGAGAAAACAATCTTATTTATGTAGTAACATTTGTTTCCATATGATCTCAAACACGTCTGAAACAAGAATGAGTTTATTTGACTATCAGTATTCATTCAATTTCTCTTCAGTTTTCACGCTAAATTAATACAAGTTTTCTGTGTTTCTTGTTGATTTTCGACTCTTTGAATTTATTGTAATGGCTGCTGAACTTCCTGGACGCTATTTGAGTGATCATGAAGTGGTAAAAATTGTAACACTTCTAGAGGGGGGCGAAGCCAACGTTACGTGGCTAACTTGTTGAATGTTAACCAAAGCACTATTCTAAGAGCAATTAATCGGTACCACGAAACAGACGAATATGGAAGAAGGGCCGAACAGGGAAGAAATCGGATAACAACACCATTTGATGATCGTTGGCTTCGTTTAACTGCACTGAGAGTTCGGGTCTGTACGGCTAGAATGCTACAAAATGAAATTAAACTTTCCAGAAATGTGCATATTTCATTGCAAACTGTTAGGAACAGGCTCAAAGAAGACGATATCAGACCAAGGGTGGCATCTACCGGCCCGCGTCCCACCAGAGAGCATCGAGTTGCAATACTTCAGTTTTCGAGGGAACATGCAAATTGGGGTATTCCAGAATGGTCGAATGTTCTCTTTTCCGACGAGTCCAGGTTCTGTCTAGTATCAAATGATACGCATGCCTGTATACAGACGACCTGGGGAACGGTATCTGCAATGCAATATCCGATAAACCGAAAACTTCGGAGGGGGCTCAGTAATGGTGTGGGGAGTAATTTCTTTCCATGGTCGAACTGAGTTAGTCCTAGTGAATAATGGAAGTTTGACAGCGGCCAGATAAATCGCAAATATCCTTGAACCCCATGTTGTACCCTTTGGCCCATTGATTGGCGAAAACATTTATATACATGATAATGCTCGGTCTCATGCAGCTAGAGTACTTACAGAATTTCTGCAAAATGCCGAAATTGATATTTTAAGATGGCCAGCCAGAAGTCTCGACTTGAATTCCATAGAACATGTTTGGGACAACATGGGGTAGCAAATTCAGAAACGTAGAATGCCTTGTAGAACACTCCAACAACTAGAAAATCTGCTTCCTGAAATTTGGAACTCAGTGACTTAAGAGTACATCCAAAATTTGTTTGTAGGACTTCCGAGACGTATACTGGCAGTAATTAGGGCCCGGGGAGGAAACACTCGATTTTGAAAATGATTAGTAACCATTCGATGCTAGTTGATTGGTCTCTTCGCGAATGTTTGAAGATGGTAGAATTTTTTATTAACTCGAAAATTGTTGATATTTTCCATCATAAACTCATCTCTTTGAATGATATCTTCTTACTTTACACTTCTGAAAGTTACCAAGCGACTCTTGAATGACCAACCTACAAGTTTATATAGTTTTATCGTAAAAGTAGGGTGATGCGACAATTTTTGTGAGGAGTGTATATGCATCATAATAATTTTTAACACTAAAAAGTCCTTTTCTGTTGAAATCTAGTGATTTTCTATATTTCCTGCACAGTTTTAAACGAGCCACTGCCTCTTCTGGTAAGGTATTACTAAACAGCGGAAAGTGTATTTCGTTTGGTGGGGGTAAATACATCACCATTGGTGAATGTTCACTTGCTTCTGCCCAATGCGCCTAAATAACTGGTAATCGCACAAAATCTATGTGCGTACATACATAAGGTATAGAAGATATAACAAAATGCACTTGCCCAGGCCCAGCTATAGATGGCGCCGTATTCGATCTGCTCGGACGCCTTCATTCTTGTACGTACCTGTCATCGCTTCACTCTGTGATATGATATTTTATGAGTATCACTGGATTTCTTTTGAAAACCCCAAACACAAACGATCTCTACATTTTGATTCAGCGTTATGAGGAATATAGCCGAAACCATAAATATATTCAATATAAAAATTCCACACATGTTTTATACATGCAATAGCTGTATTTTGATAAGATCTGACTATTCAAACTCAAGCGAACTTCCTAATTTCTCCGGATCGAATTTTTTACAAAAACAAAATTAGGTGACGTAGCAAATTTCTTAAAATGGCGGTGCTTCCTCTTCTAAATACAAGGCTGCGCCGTTACCTACTCATCTCAATTCGGTATAGGCATAGCCTTGTGTTACGTATGGGTAGACAATGCTGACGAGGTCAAACAAGACCGAAACTGCAGTCCATTGTTCGTATTCGTGACATCTGACCGTGCTGTACCACTTCCCTGTGGCCCCGGTTAATGGTGATTACGAAGAGTAGATTGGAAAACTAGCTCCTTCAAGGGAGGATATTTAACATTCTACGGAAGGTTGAATATCGTCCCTTGAAAATAATTAATTAAGAAATAATTTTCTTCGATGTGTCTACACATTGCGAAATCTCGCATATAGTAACTTTTTGTTTTGAGATGTTCAAATTTAATGAGACTGACACATAGCACTTGGAAGAAGAGGAAGCACCGCCATTTTAAGAACGATTTGCTACGTCACCTAATTTTGTTTTTGTAAAAAATTCGATCCGGAGAAATTAGGAAGTTCGTATTCGTGACATCTGACCGTGCTGTACTACTTCCCTGTGGCCCCGGTTAATGGTGATTATGAAGAGTAGATCGGAAAACTAGCTCCTTCAAGGGAGGATATTTAACATTCTACGGAAGGTTGAATATCGTCCCTTGAAAAATAATTTTCTTCGATTAAATTTAACGCATCTTTTATCCTGCAGCTATCGTGGTGAAATTTGAAATTGGATGTATGTGATAAAGTCACTAGAACAAACTGTTCCCCCCGATTTTTCATTAGTTTTCTGAATTACCTCTCACTGTGAAACTGAATTTGATGTTTTCGCATCAACAACTATGAATGCAAAATTAAAAATGAGAGTATATTACATTGTTGGAGTTCATCTCATAAATAAGTCATACAATTTTCATAAATCGAAAACTTGAAGCCAATTCCTCCTGAAAAATCTGAGTATTGAGAATTTACCAATTGAGGAAAACTTAAAACAATTATTTTCCATTGCTATTGTATTAACACCGTTCACCCGTTCATACTTATAGGTCATATACCTACTCAGAAGAAAATTGATATTCATTCACCTGAAGTCATTCGCGAAAGGTTCGAGAATATCTCTGAATGCTGCACTTGTGCTCTTATTGATTCCACCTTTTGACAATTTGACAGCATTATTCCAATATTCAACTTCATGGTCCAGAGAACGTACCACTGAAATATTGTAACTAAGAAAATATTCAACTTTTCGAAATATTGTTACCTATCAAAGAATTCTCATCCGTTTTGTTGATAAAATCTGATGTTACAAGTCCTGAAGACAATAGAATGGAACGAAGGTCCGCTTGAAGAGTTAAGATTTGTTTTTTCAATAATCCTGTATCCTAAAATATAACACATAGCTGTATGGAAAAATGGAACCATATAAAAATATTCTACAAAAATATATACAAACTAAAAGATTTTTCTAAATGAATTTACAGTACAGTAATAATTTTCATTGATTTTTAGGACTTTCTACTTGTAACTTATGTGTATAATAAATAGGACTTAATGAAAAAAACTAGAGTTTCTACTTTTGGCAACCCAAAATACGTACATCATCCCGTATCATTGGAGAAAATACATGGCTCAATGTATTATACAGTGCTAAAGTTGGAGATCCAGTCAATGATATCACCTGAACTAGGTTGGTAAGATTTTCCAAGCTAATAACCTCAGGTTTGACTCTACTAAAAGTAACAAATTTCTCTGCAATATCAGGAACCTAGAATCAAAGACATATTTTCTCATGTTTCAATTATATTATTGTATCTCACATTCGAGCAAAATTTAAGCTTCTTGGAGAGTTTTATTTCTTCAATATATGAATACACGATGCTAATATTGACATCATCAAGAAAATCTCGCAAAATTGGCAAGGACAGAACATCCTTCTCCCATGTATCTTCAAGAAATGTAGTACCCAAGTAACAACCTGAAATATACTTTTTCAAAATGTTTCGAAATAAATTGACCTGGAAAATTTTCTTCAACAACTTATTTTAGATGAATTGTGTTTAATCATAAACTTACCTGATATATTTATAAAGAATTTTATCCTAGAATCATTCATTTTCTGTGAGTATTTTATTCGAGATTGAATAATTTCTTTTTTTCGTTTGTGGTGTGATATTTGTATTCAATAGTTCCCATGGCGACGACAATCAAACTTTCAAATAGTGCACAGAATCGACAAATACATTGATCAACTTATTAAAGTGAAGTTTTTCTCGAACCACAAAATGATCGATTACATTTTTCCTTCCTTTCTATGCTCCAAAAATTAGTTATTTGTGCTATGAAAAGACCTCGTTCTTAAGTTTCTTAAATATATTCTAATCCAAAACATCTACCCTGAATGGCTAACTTGTAGTTTGAAGGATTCTTTCAAAATGTTAAGGACTTGCCATAAACTTTGAAAAGCTCAATAAAAACTGCTCACAATTGAATTTTTCATGAGTATAAAAAATTGGAGTATTTAATAAAGAGTATGTCCCAAATTTCTTGATTTTGGCAGTTTTACTCATCATCGCCATAGAGATTTACCTAACAGTATCGATAGTTTCTTAAAGCGTTTTCAGCTGGCTGATCTCGGGTGATCTAAGAGCGCTCTCCCAGAAATATTTAAGTTCGACTGGCTTGATTTCTGGTGATCGCTCATAGATTTGAATGTTGAACTGACATTTCGGATCGCTCCGAGAACGCTCGAACTTGATCTGAATCCATGGTTCAGAGCAACAGATTTGGAGCAAACATGGAGTCGTTGTATTCTTTGGGATGAGTATATAATAGTGAAAACGTAAAAGTATATGTTAGGCAAAAGTCTTTTGTAAAATGTCGCATTCTTTAAAAACACTAAGTGACAATCATGGGGGATCTAGAAGATCAAAGTTCTGTTGAAGGAGAATTGTTAGATTTGTTATAATCATGATTTGATTTGGTTGCTACTTTTATATGCCCCGGGTGATTTTAACCATACAATTTATGTTCGGTTGGTAATTTGCTCTTGACAGATCGCAACCAGAGTGATGACGTTTTCTCAGATTTCTGAGAAATTTCAGATGGATCCGAATTATTTGCAGCCGAAAACGCTATTATTTTATCTTAAATTCTACCTTCTGAGACAGAAGGTTGTTTTTCCTTTAACGTGCTCCATTTCTGCCTTTCGGCTAATAGCACGCCGATGAATTCTGTCACCTCACTAACCCGGGAATTTTGCCGAACCCCTCTCGTGTCGAGGGAAGGGATCTTTAATGTCCTACACATCTCTGTTAGACAGGGCCCACAGCTCTACATCTCCTCCGAAAGATGGACACTCAAGCGATTCCCAGAATCCGAAAAATCGCGCCGGGGATTGAACCCAGATAACTCTGCGCAGGAGACGAGCATCATATTCCCTACGCCACCGAGCCGGCTTTCTCAGAAGGTTTGTAGTGATATGGCCATAGAGAATTATTTGTAGCGTTGAATAAAAGGCATAATAGTTTTATTCAATAGACATTTGAAATAAGTAAGTTTTGTTTCATATATCAACAATTTTTACAGTAAAAATTGTTTCATGAACACTTTTCTATTCGTCTTGAAAAAGTGCCTTCAGAAAATTTTAACCGTTTGAGAAATATTGGAAAACAAAACAAGTATGAAATCTTCTTGATATTAGTCAAATGCCAATTTATGCTGAAATCACAGAAAGGTAAAAGACTTCGAAAAACTAAGCCCTAGTTTTCGCTATTTCTTGTTGAAAAAAGTGAAATCGCCATAACGAATATACCTAACAAAAATAGACACTGTATATTTGATCACTGCAGCTAAGCATTCTCATTAAGCGCTGGCGCTTTTTAACGTTCTGCTACTAACTACATGATCAGATCTGAAGGTTGAGGCTAGTATTTAATATAAATTTTCAAATCAAATCATTCTTCTTTCGATTCGAAACATTTCATTATAATATACTTCAGCAGTTAGAACAGAATATTTATTAATTACTAAGATATAATTGTGATTCTTTTAAAACTTGTCTCACATTTACATTTATTCTACTATTTTCTAAAAATTTCCCATAAGGCAACCAGCAGTTTGTATCAATACAGAGCTGTAAGACATTGTGTTCATCATAAAATTCCTCATTCAAATCTATGTGTCTCCATCTTCTATCAATTGAATTTCTTTCTTCTAAGATTTTCGGAATGCCATGATAACATAAACGAGCTTGCTTCGTCATTGCTATTATGTCCCCACTTCTTATAAAAATTGGGATCGGTTTTTCGTCTAGTGTTTTACCACCAAGAAGAAATATAGCTGATTGACCAAAACTGAAATATAATGGGTCTAATTGTAGAGACGGCTGTATATTAATCATGGAATCATAATGAGTTGATGAGTTAAAATAATCTTGAATCATTGATAATAAAAAAATTATTCACCGTCAACTAATAGTTCAGATCATGTATTTAAATTATTCTAAGAGAATATGTAGAAAAAGATAGTTGTTAATATACAGAATTTTAGAAAAATTTTCACCTAAAAGAGAACAGTGGTGCTTCCAAATTATCTTCAGAATGGTCTGTATGTCCAGACAATGTAGAATTGAAATAATAATAATTTACAATAGCAGCTTGAGCACAGAAATTCTCAAAACCCAGTACTTCCCCTAAAATTCTTGATAATTTAGCCAAATCTTCAGGGAACACATTTTTTAACTCTTCTGAGTAAACCTGAAAAATTTTGCTAAGTCAAATGTGTTTGATAATATACACATAGTTATCTACTTTGCTGTCCCAATCATACTGATATCCTAAAGTAGTCCACCTTAGTGGTAGCTGTGTCTTTCCACTCTTTGATAGCTCAAATGATTGTTCTCTTAAATTAGTCCTATTTGGAGCAAATGGATAATCTCTCAAACATCGAACAGTCCAATATCTTTGACCAATAGCAGTGAATGGATTTTTTATAAACACCAAGCCTAATAAAGATTCATATTTTTTTGTGATTCTTCAGAGCAATATTAACATATTTTACCTGGACTAGATAATAATTCATATAATTCCCAAGTGTCAGGTGTTTTTAGTCCGAATTTTGGTTCTATTTGTATATTTGAATTAAGTCTATGTTGCTACAAAGAAGGAATCTTATTGTATAAATTATTTATTTCAAACTCCTCAAATTACTTTTATAACCGGCAACCATTTCGAAATGTCATCAAAATCTACCACATCGTTTAAAGAGGGAGGAGGTTTTTTTGATTTGTAGTATTTAAAGGATTCTTTGAACATTTTGTATAAAACATGTTAAATTTGCTCCAGCTTTCCAAATCAAAGATTCTCCCTTTTGATGATATAAAGCACAGAGCAGATAGAAAAGTTATTCGAAAATGTGTTGAAAGATTCAAATGTACGCAAACTGAAAATTTAAAACTTTCATTTTCATACTCATATGGCAATACATATTGTATTCTTTGAAAATTCAATATATCAAGTAACTAGTACTATTGTGGTTGTTTCTTTTACAGAGGTTTATTTGAACATATTACAGGGACTTAGACCATATTCAAAATCTTCATAACCTAAATTTCAACCAAAGTTTTTCTTCTTCTTTTCATTATTCTTTTAACCATGTGCTCCGATACTATGTCCATTTATACAGATGGACCTATAACTTATAGTGGATTCCGCAACACTGTCCTAGACCGCCCAATGATAACAGCCACCACAAGCATTACAAGTTATCTGGCCTTCGGAAGATGATGCCCTCATTTTATAGGCGACTCTTTCAAATTCATGGACGTATACAACACCCATACCATCGCAGTACTCGAACCGGTAGCCGCATGTGTGCAAAGTGGAAAAATATTTATGCACTGAAATCTTTTTCTTCTGCACAGAATGACCTCAAACCTTAGAAAATTGATCCATATGGTAGATTAACTTGTGAATAATGGAATGAACTATTTTGATACCTTTGGTTTTATTGTATCATTATTTATATAATTGTATCTGGTATATATATATATATATATATATATATATATATATATATATATATATATATATATATATATATATATATATATATATATATATATATATATATATATATATTTTAAACTAATCGAATATATTATTTGGAAATAAACCAATCGCGAAGCTAAAGTAAAAATGTGTGAATTTATTTCGCATGCCATATAAAATTCTTTCTTGTGTCCCTGAATAAATTGAAAGAAAATCTTTTCTTCTTTCATTTCATCTTCATCTTATTAATTGATGCTAGACTCATCATTATGACCTAATTCACGAAGAAATCTTTTCTGACGCGCTCTCAAAATGGAAATAATTCACAAATTTTTTCGTTCCTAATATAAGCCCATACAATAAAAATAGCTGATACTTCCGCTATGCAAATTGAAACAAAAAGAAATAGGAGCATCAGAGCTACATATCAGTTTTATATCATTCATAATTAATCTCTCAATAATTTTTGACCTTAATCAATTACTATTATTTTGGACTATTTGCATTAGTAGTTTTAATTTCATGTCCCATACCAGGATTAAAATAGGTTCAATCTGACATTGCAGGATGCATGTTTATTTTTGTCATTATTCTATGTTTTTATTTTAATTCAAATTAGATGTCACCGCTGACATTTTATGTAAACATTTTCAAACAATTCAATTTAAATTCTTTTTAATTAAAAAGAATCTCGTATATATTTGTGGATATTTATAAATATTCAAATGAGTGAATTTGTTTTGCAGCATCTAGTTTCGGAACTAGTTGAAATATTGGGGTAAAAATAACTTGTAGTTGAGTAGGCAATTTTATCAACATTCCTTAAATTTCAGAGGAAAACATCCTCCAGATCGAGTTTTAGAAACTTTGCAGAAAAGTATCAATAAGAATGCAGAGAACGCATATGGAGGATCCCAGATAGTTATGCAAAGTCAAGTTCAACAGATTGTTGAACATTTAGAAGATCCTTCATCATTTCTTTCAATGTTTGAAGAACTGAAACAAAAGAAGTAGAAATAATCTATCGACTAGTATTAAAATAATAAATCTAATATTTTGCAGTGTTGATAATCTGGGCCCATTCATTAATTTGCTGCATCTATTCTCTCAAGATATCAGACTTAAAAGTTTTCTACATAGGACTTCTAAGCATGATGCTTGTTCAAATGTAAAGCCAAACTTCACAAAAGATGACTTACCTCAGGTATATAAGAAATTGTTGATTGTAGTCATGTGTTGAAGAGTAAGATCAGGGTTTGAAACAGAAGTTTAACAACTGTTTATTTTGGAAAAACATTCAAATTGAAGTTATTGCCTCTGAAAGGATCTAATAGTAATTGTGTAATGATTGTTGATTCCTTGAATCTTATTTTCATCCAAATATTTGTTCAATTAGTTCTGTATTATTATTGTTTTTAGATTTGCAGTTTATACTCTTTTTATTAAATATTTTAATCATTTAATCAGGAATATTGAAAAGATAGACTTGATTTATCAGAAATTTCATTTTATTAATTGCACTCTCTTTTTTTATTATATTACTTCATCAGGTACGATCCCGTTTGAAAAAAGCAATTACAAAACCATCTAAACTGGAGAGTCATATTCCATCTACAACTTCAGCGTTGAATACTTCTTCATTACCTGTGGCTAGTACACCCACTATTTTATCATGGGTACAGAGGAGACCTAACATGTCATGGGATTTCTCTTGCACCAATTTGGGATCTTATAACTCTACAGTTCCAGTTGTATCTCAAGAAAATATTTTGATTGATGACCTCTTAAATGTTTTAATAGGTAAGAAGAGTTCAGTTAATTTCATGAATCATCAACAACCATATGTATGAAATAGGAGCAACTAGGGTAGTAGTTATATACTTATTTCCGTGATCCAGACTGTAAAATATTAGGAAATCTAATGTTTATTTATTTATTTATTTATTTATTTATTGATACAAGCTCAACAGGATTACTCCCAATTACAGAGCCGATAATGCAAACTCAAATAATAGAAATACACACCAAACAATCCAAACAATTTAAGTGCGTGATCTAAGTTTTGCTAATAGGTTTCTTTTGAATGTAGCTTGAGAATGACTGATATCAATCGAAGAGGCCACCGTGTTGAAATAGTGACAGCTTCGATTGATAGGTGAGTTGAAGAAAACATCTGTAACAGCTCCAACGACATAAAAAGTGACATTGCCTCTGCCAGCGGGCCTGGGTACCAAAAACTTCAGTCTGTCAAGCAGACACGAACAACAGATGGAGTTATTCAGAAGTCCATACAAAAACATGCAGCACAAATATTTCCTTCTAATTTGAAGCTCTAACACAGAAAAACGATCCGTTAACAGAAAACCTGGCATTCCTTGGATAGGATATACTCCATCCTGTTTGTATGCCAGGTACCTTAGAAGGGATCTCTGGATGCTTTCCAATGCAATTTTATATTCCACATAGTATGGATTCCAGATAACACAGGCATATTCCAATCTAGACCGAACGAAAGCGAAATACAGAACCCTGAGAACAGTAGTGTTCCGGAAACTCTTGGAATTTCTCAGAATAAAACCCAACATTTTCACGAGAACAGAAAACACGTTCAAGCCGTGAGCCCGCTACCGAATAAGGAAAGAAATGTGGCGACTGTTCGCGTGTAATTGACATGTACTTGCACTTAGAGACGTTCAAATGCAGTTTGTTTTCTGAACACCACTAATGTATCATCAGCAACTCTCCTTGAAGACTCTGACAGTCCTCATTCGATCTTATTTCTGTGTAAATCTTGAGATCGTCCGCAAAGGCTACGCCCCCAACGTTTAGTCTCTCAAGTAAGTCATTCACGAAAATTGTGAACAGAAGCGGGCCCAAAACCGACCCCTGAGGGACTCCCGAATGTGCTCCAAAATCCTGGGATCTGAATCCATTGTACATAACATATTGCTTTCGCTCACTCAAATATGAATAGAAACACCTGAGAAGGCTCAGAGGGAACCCTATCTCCTTCATTCTTTTTATTTGAGCAACATGGTTCATGCAATCAAAGGCCTTAGAGAAATTCGTGAAGACCGTGTCAACCTGGCCACCCCCGGTTCAACACCTCAGTTACGTATTCCGAAAAGCATGCAAGATTCGTTACAGTTGATCTACCGACACTAAAACCATGTTGCCGGTCCGAAATCGATTGGCTCAGGTGGAATGCTAAAGATTCATGCAATAGAAGCTCAAAAATCTTTGCAAAATGTTGATTGCATAATACTAACTTTCTATGCTACATTTCAAAATTTTCTCTGAAAGATATATAGGATTTTTAATTTCGAATACTTCATTTAATGAATACTTTTTTCTACTGATGTTAGTGGACTCTTGACAACTTCCAGTAATAAATATATTTTTGTTGTTCAAGGGCTTCCAGGTTGTTATATAGAACCAGAAGATCTGAAGGATCCATATGGACCTAGAACTTTCAAAATAAATGATAATGTGCCATTATTTCTGAGAGAATTAGTGAAACAAATTTTACCACTGGCTAGTCACTATTCCATAATTCAAAGATTCACTGAAGAAAAAATGAGATTTGAGTATGGTCAGGTTAATAACGCACTAGCGGAAAAGATGGCAGCAATCATTAAAGAACACACTGTAAGTTTTACATTTTTTTGATATTAAAATATTGTATATTTTTGAAAAATTTCTGACTATAAAATGAGTTCTTACGTGCCACTTGTTGAAAATTTCATTCTAAACCAAACTAATATATATTTTTAATTGATGATTTCTTATAATCTTTCTTCTAGCAAAATGTTTTGATTAACTTTTTTCAGTTGTTTGTTGTCCAGCTAGAAAGCGAATATAGAGCCGAAAATTTGACATTGCAAAAACTATGGTTTTTTGTTCAAAGGAATCTCCAAACACTTGGTGTTACTGCAAATATTGCATCAACAATAAGCAAGGTATGTTATGAATAAAATAAAAAGTTAACGAAAGCTTGGACCATATTAAACTTGACAATTTTAATAATGGCCCAAAAGTACCCAAACTATCGAAGAGTTCCATGAGTTGTTCCCATTTCTTTTTCTTATTGAATAATTTTTCCACTGATGTTTATAATGTGAATCGTTGAACTTCCCAAAATAGTTATGAATCGACCTTCACTGTTTCTCTTTGGTTCCCTAGAATAAAATCAGCTTAGCTTTGACGTTTATTGAAATGAGATTTCTGCATTGAAATTTTCACACAGTGCCATTATTTCTTAAGTTTTCAAATTCAACTTTTGAACCGTTTTCAAGCTTCGACTTTTGAAAGTGAGCACTTTCAATAGAATCTGAAATCAAGAAGAATAGAAACCTAGAGGGCAATCTGCTTGGTTGTAGTGCTGTTTGTCGGCATCCCCTCTCCTAATTTCACTCCACGCACTTTTCACTGAACTGAATTCTGTCAGAGATGACAAGTGTTAGAACTGTTTATTTTTGTAGGCAAAGAGGAGGAAATTCTTCGAAAAGATGCACCTTGGAGACGAGGCATATGTCGAATTTCTACCGACTAAAAACCTCCTCTTGCGGTGCCAGCCCGAAGGCTATAGTCCCCATGTAAGAAGAAAGAAGTTGGCGGAAGAAGCAGGAAAATTCAGATGGGATGACCGAAGGGATGGCTGGGCAAATGCCCGATATTCTGGAACTCGTGGAGTCCGGAGTTAGGCTGGGCGAATGCCCGATAACATCCAGTGGCTTATCTTATTTTCAATTATAGTACTGAAAAGTACAAATTTTCCCAATCGACGGTCTGGTCCACTTCATTCAGCCGACGTCGACGGTGGTGCACAGGCAGACGCATAGAACGGCTGCGTCGGTAACCTGTGCCAAAGCACTGCCAATCCATGCTGAACTGGAAATCCAAGTCATGCTGAAAGGAATCCGCTGATGCTGGTGGACGGTCTTCCCAGGACGGTCAGCCTAGCGATCAGCAGACGGGTATTCGCTGGAGCTCCTGGAACGACTGCTCGCTGCTGAATGTCTTAGAACTGCAGTTCGATCGAGTATTCATACCGCCACGGCAGTGGCGGCCATTATAAATAAGATGCGCGTGAGCACATTGAGCAAGTGGGAACAGGAGTTGGTGGGGATAGCAGTAAATGGTATTATTTCATCCTTCCCTACCAACGCAGTTTGCCTTCCTCGACTCAAGTCTTTTTACTTGAAATATTGTTGTGGTCTAATCAGCATGCAATTTTAAGCACAGATTGTTAAATAATATTCAGAATTTGAATATACCATAATTTTTCCAAAAGATTTAGAAGATGAAAATTCCGTTGAAAGATCAAACAAAATTAATTTATCAAAGTATTTGAAATTGTTTTTTAGTTCTTTCACTTCCTTGTTATGTAAAAGAAAAATAAAATTTTTCCTTGACAATACAAGGCTTGGGACCTTGTATTTATCAGGTTCTTGAGGAAAAGGTAAGTTCACATCCAAGTATCATAATTGTCCCAAATCTGGTTCAAGATGAAGGTGAAAAAGTTAAAAGTTCTGGGTATATATCATAATAGTTTTATGAGACTGTAGTAGATTATAAACTCAGTACTTCGAAAAATGAGATTGAAGTCATATATTGTTTAAAAATTTCATACTTCTTTTTAAGTCTGATGCTAGAGGAGGAAAGGTGCTCAGTTTGTTGCATGATCATATAACCAGCTCGATTGGTGATGATAAATCACAAAATCTGTGTGTATGTCTTATGGAAGCAGCTTGTGTCCCCTACATGAAGATGTTGAGTATGTGGATCTACCGAGGAATAATCTCAGATCCTATTAGTGAGGTAATGAATGATCTACTACGTTTGGTTGTTTTGTGTGTATTCTTATTAGTTTATTAATTATTACATTCAAGCTTTAAGGTGTAAAACAAGTGAGCGACACACGTTTTTCAGAATCAACCACCTCTGGAAAATATTTCAAATCTTCATCACTTCGATGAATATGACAAATGAAGAATGTAAATTCTGGAAAACCAGTTGCATTTAATGAGTTTTAATTTATATTTATAGAGAAAATTCTATACATTTCTGAATCAGAAACCATATTCAACAGTTGATAAAGGCTCAACAATGATAACATGCGATATAAAAGTCTACAAGTTGATAATGTAGTTAACTATAATTATAATGATATATTTTTTCAGTTTTTGATAGAAGATAATGAAGTTGTTCAGAAAGATGACATGCCTGTAGATTATTCTTCAGATTATTGGGATAAAAAATATGCCATTCGAAGAGAAAGGACTCCAAAATTTCTAGAACCAATGGCTGATAAAATTCTGAAGGCTGGAAAATATCTCAATGTTATCCGACAGTGTGGTATGTGGAAAAAATTCAATAATAAACCTCCACTTCTCCAAATGATATAATATATTGCAGAATTTTGTGGGCAATGAAAATAATCATTCAAGGATTTGTCGATTTTATATTCATATCCTTTTTTTTTTGTACCAATGGACAAATATATTATTGTTGAAAAAATTGACCTGGCACAAAATAGTATCAATTGGCAGTTGTACTTGAAACTCTCTCTGTTTCAGGAAAATCTCATAAAACCCAACTATTGTCTATTCAGTATAAAATTGAGGAGAAGCATTACATCGAGGCAATCGAGAAAGCTTATGTATCAGCCAGTCAAACTCTTCTCGATCTGGTTATCAAAGAAGAGGACCTGATTGGCAGACTCAAGTCCGTCAAAAATTATTTCTTATTGGAAAAGGGCGATTTCATTGTAACGTTTTTGAATTTAACTGAAAAAGAGATGAGTAAAAATGTAGGTGACGTTATTCAAGGACGATTGGAAGCGCTGATGGATCTATCATTGAGGTTGTCTAGCGCAATAAACGATCCGTATAAGGATGATCTCCAAACTGATTTGCTTCAGCATGGTTTGCAATTCCAGATGTTCAAAATATTAAGCATACAGACTACTGCGGAGCAAGGTATGTATCTTATACTCGAAGTTGAAATTTTCTTGAAACCTAATCTCTTTTATTTAGAATACAGATCAATACAGGAGCAGAAGAATCTGCAAGTTATCGAGACCTTTGCCTTTAGCTACAAAGTGCACTGGCCCCTTTCACTTATCTTGAACAGAAAGTCTCTGGCTTGCTACCAAATGATATTCCGTCACCTCTTCTATTGTAAACATGTAGATCGTATGATTTGTCAGGTATGGCGGGCGAATAAGGTTGCTAAAAGGTTTCCATTCGAAGATGCTCAACAATATAGAACCGCTTTCGCTCTACGACAGAAGATGTTACATTGTGTACAAAACCTGGAGTATCACATGATGGTCGAAGTGATCGAACCGCATTGGTGTTCTTTTATGCAGAAGATATCTAAAGTGAGTCTATCATATAATTACATATGAAGGATGAAAAATATTGAAAAAGTATATATGAGGGGTTTTACATTCTCAGGGTCTTTATGATTACTCTCACTAGTTCATATTCAGTGTTTTGTCTAATGTAGATTAATTATATTTTAATAACTTTGACAGGTAAACAATGTGGATGAAATTTTATTTTGCCATTCCGACTTTTTGGATAGTTGCCTAAAGGATTGCATGTTGACAATCCCTCATATTTTGGCTACGATAGTGAAAATTTTGGCCATCTGCGTCGAATTCTGCAAATTCATGAAGGTGAGATATCTGATGGTAGAAGTGTTAGGTTCGAAGTATATAATATTATTCTTTCAACAGAAAATTCCAATTTTTGCCATTTCCGACGAAAATTAAAAATTTGATTCAATTTTCAACGATTTTTGATTATAATAAACGTGGTTCTTCTCTATTCAGTTAATCTCCTTCCGTCATCAATAGTGTAGTGAATAATAATAATAATTAGGAAATTAACACTTATTTATATCTGGCTTATTGTATGTGTCGATTAGCTTGCTCACATAAATCTTGAATAATTTAAATAATTTATCTTGATTCAAAATTTACAGTTATTAAAATGTTCGGATGATGACCTTAATTTGGTTTTTCTAATCTGGTTTTGGTGGATTATGAATATGTGATGCGCTATTAGAATAAAAGGCTATCATTTCGGGACATCAAATTATAAATCCAAGAAAATTGACAATAGCTGGACTAGATTTGTGGGAGCATTACTCGCACGCTAATTTAGTCTTTAAGATTAGTTGCCATTTATAGATACAGGGACATTCCGATCATATTAGGAGAGCATCATTTAGAAAGCCTCGAAGAACTTCAGTAAGATAATAGTATATTCAAGTAAATGATGCTCTACTATTTTGTGTACCAACAGCTTCGTTGTTCAATAATATCTGAATGCCTCTTGTATTTGGTTCCAATGTTTAAATTCACGCTTTGTTTATGTTGTTCATTTGTTCATTCATCACGAAAAGCTTCTCAAAGTATTGTGAAAAATAAAACACATGAATGCTATTAAATTGATACTCTTTGCAAATATATTTGGACCGATGCAGCCATTTTTCTCGTTAATTATCAATTAACGAAAAAAGTTCTGAAAATAATGCTCATTCTTCTCATTTCTGAAATATTCTGGAAAATTATTGTTTATATTATTTTTAAGTTACGGATAAAATAAATCTGAAGAGTCTACTCTTTACCGCATTATATGTTCTTTATATTTTACGTTTAATTTCAAAATGATTTATAAATTTGTAAATGTTCATTTTTTATTGCACATTGGCATAGAGGACGCAACGCTACTTTGTGGAAGCAGAGCTGGGATCGTTGCCACAATCATTGTATGAGTCCTTCACGGCGCAGGTATTTCTGATATGAAAACACGATCGTGCGCCATGAGCTTGAGCATGCGCGGAATGCTTGTCTCTTCCCGTGTTTTTGTACTGTTGATTGCTTGTTTTCTGTTTATATTCACTATTGCTTAGATGTATCTCTATTTTAATTTCTCATGTAGTTTGTAGACAGATTTAATTCTATTCATTGTGTTAAATTAACTTCATGAAATTCAGTTGAATTATACAATCTGTTGCAATAATAAATACTATACATCACTCAGGAGTCATTCTACGAAAATTAATCTTTTATATAAGATTTTTAAACCGCTCTAAAACTAAACTTAGTAGTTAATAATTATCCGGTTATTCTACCGGAGTTTTCTAACCTATCTTATGAATCTTCAATATTTCATATTGATTGATTATGTACTAGATACTATTGTATTCTTTGAATCAACATCGAACATACCAGATTATTACTTACTATTTATTGAAACAAAGCAGCAGATCAATTTGCTTACTTAAATTTGACATTCTGGTTGATTACGAACAAGATACTATGAACAGTTATTTAATTGTTTCGTGGTATAGAACTTTGAGAAGATTGTTGAAGGAAAAATCACCTCAAAGCAATGAAATTATAAGGTCTTTTGGTATGTATCTTTATCAGCTGGGCCACAACGCAACACTTTCCGAGAGAGATCAGACTCCATATCAGAGTTCTGATCTACACTGCCTAGCGTGGTATTGTCAATCAACCATGTTCTTTTTTCGATGTGCTGTATAAACATAAAATTTAAATGCTGTGCTTAATATTTTTCAAGGAATAAAATTAAGCTGAAATTTGTTTTGAAATTTTCAAATCAGCAAGTTGCTCCAGTCTAGCTTTTACAATGAAATTGAATGCTGATCACTATTATTGATATGAATCGCAGGAATTACTGAAAAAGAAGGTATTCGACTAGAATAAAGTTGAAGCATTAATAGAATCTTCTAAAAAAGAACTTGGTATAATAATCATAATTACATATCCCCAATCTCGCAGCTTTTCATATCTCATCTTTTTTACGGAGAACTATTCAGCAATCCATGTATTATCAGTAGTTTCTTCAACAGGAAATAGTTCCACAACCATCGGAGAACTGCGTCGAATAGTACAACTCCACTAAAAATAATATTTAATAAAATATTAACCGTAGCCCCCGTTACTTGGGATTAACTTCATAATTCAAGATGTATTTAGTTGAAAATTACATGGTGGTGTTTGACACTGATAGTTCAGAAGAAAAGAAATAAAATTATTCAAATATGAAGTAATTTCACTATTTTTATGAAGAAACTTATTGATCAATATAAATGTTTCATCTGATGTGTGTGAATTTTCGTATAAATATTTGTTTAGGAAACTTCATTGTGATATAATTTAGCATGCAAATCTTTCTATAGTCTACTGTTCTATAAAAATTCTTGGTATTCAAGAAAATATGTGGATGGCTTCAAATTGCCAATTCTAAAAAATTAGCAGATTAATTGAAATCCTTCTCGTTCTCTTTATTTAATAAAGTTTAATTAATAGTTTTCCTTTTGTTCAACTTAGACAGAATTAGTACTCCACCATCCCAACCAATTGACGAACGGGGATTCAGCGCCAAGCTTCAAAGATAAAATATCAGAATTCGATGTGGACTTCACGTCGGCTCTTTTAACTTTATTGGATCAGATCAATGAGCTGAATAAAGATACAAGGGAACATGACAGATTATTCAATTTGCTTTATCGGTATGTATGTTGTTTTGAAAATATATTATTTGTGAAAAAACCAATTATTTTTATTATCAGAAGCTATTTTAAAGAAAATTGAATGATGCTAAACTTATCGATAATTCCGGAATCTAAAGTATGTTATTTATTTTGTCTAACTTGAATATATGTTGATCACCTAACATCACTACCAATCTACTATAGACATGGTCAATGCTTTATCTGTCAATATACTCTTCAATAGCACCATGCAGGAAACTATTGAATTGTGAAGGGTAGACACTGAGCATGTAGGAATATATCTCAAAAAACTCAGTCATCAAATAAATTTACATATCGGTTCTTCACATATAATAGTAAATAATCATAAATTTCATTCCATCCTTTCGATCCTGCATGAAATATTTAAGATTCCTTCGTCACATTTAAAACCATTTTTCTTTTCGGTTCATTTAAGTCAAAAAGCTCCTAAAGCCATAGCAAACTGAAACAAAATTCAATATCACTCTTTTTGTAGAATAGCCCATATATATCCTGAAATTGACCCCACTGACTATTTGATATGATCCTCTCCCATCCCCAGTTCCCCTGTATTTATGTTTCGCATTTTGAGATGGTAATGTATGATTTTAATGTTTTTGAAATTTCTTATGCTATGTTTTTCTTAATTTTCAGAATGGATTTCAATGTTTATTATTCCAGTCACCCTGTTGACAATGGATTTGGATCTGTGAAAGAGTCATCTGGTTGAAATTGTGTGTTCCTTGCCATGTTCATTCATATTTTCTTTGTATAATTGTGATTTATTGTTACTTGTAAAATACATATATAAAAAATTATTTTGTTTTATTGATTCTCGTGCCCCGAGTGCAGAAACACAGAGAACAAATATCACGAATCTACGAGTTGACACTTCGGGTTTAGAGATATTTGGTAATGAGTATTGTTCAATGTTCTGCTTGAATTATTTAATTATTCAATTCCAGCTTTGTATATTGATGATATTAAATGATGAACAGAAATTACAAGTTCATATCTGGGAATTTCAACGCGCCTGTTGCTATGTATGTTAATATCATGTATTTGTAAAGTATAACATTTTAAACGCATAATTGCTTAATTTGATCGGTCCATATCAGAAACTAAGCTGCAAAGATTATTGTTGCATGCTTGAATGTCAAATTTAAGCTGTAAGCCTTGTCTAATATCCTTTTTCTCTTCTCTTTTAACAAGCATACCAAACGGGGAAATTATATGTTATCTTTTCGTCGCTGAAAGATGAGAAAATCTGCTTTATGGTGTGAGGCTATTGGACATTTATGGTTAAATAACGATGCTCTACCTGAACATGAAAAACGAATTTAGTTTATCTGTCGTAAAATCTTGTTAATTTTCTTTTTACTGGATTCAGGGCATTTGCTTTATTAATTCCTGTTGAAGCTATTCAACTTAGGTTGGCACTTATACAACATCTATCCAGTGGTTTCAAGTTTTGATGCTTTCTAATACATTGGCATCATTAATGATTTAATTTAGGATATTCAGACGGATATTGCCCATCCTTTTTCAAAAATTTCGCTATTAGTTAACTGTGCATCTAATGATTGTAACAGGATATTTTATTTTGATTATAATCCATCAAAAACTGGATGAATTATTCATTTGTATGAGAAATATATTTTCTATCTAAAGGTGTAGTTTGTAAAAAATATTATAATTGAATTGCCCCCGTAGATACCATGTATTCCGATATAGGACGTCGGCATCTGAGCCGTGAAATCCAAGGCAAGCTTCGTAGTCGTATATGGACAAACGTACAACGGTAGGCTGTGACTCATGGCCTACCTACCGATCTTGGATCCAAGTTGAATTGCCCACGGATTGATTCGATGCTTTGCTTTTTTTGTCGAGTTAACAATGTTTTAGGTAGAAGCTGATCAAATAAGTATATTTATTACATGAGAATACAAACATATCAATTATGCTCTCATCTGGAAGTTCCAGATTTGAGAACATCTCTTATTTCTTCGTTCAATACTTCAACATTGACTCCATAACAGGTTTGAGACTTTGTTGCACAGAAACAACTAATATACAGGGTGTCACGATTAGGACACCTGGTTTTCTTTTTCGTGATGGGGCCATTTGTTCGAAGATTGTTTATCAAACGTAATATTATGTGTTGTTGGGACCAATTCATTATGATGAATATTTAACTGAAAACGAAACTCGAGTGTTAGGAGTACCATACTCTCGCCAACTCTGTTTCTTTTGCAGATGAATGATCTGCTCCACTCCACCGAGAACAAAATATTTCGGTCTGCGGTCGACTCTACCCTGAACAGAGCATGAATCCAGAATATATTAGAGTGAGGCCGGTTGATCTTGGTCAATTATAACGCAAACAAGACGCAATCAACAACACCCTCCAGAAGAGTCAGTGCTGGAAAACCTCGCTTTAATCATGTAGGGGCATCGAATTGTATCAAAACAAACATGCATCTCCTCGGCATCACAGTGAACACCTGAATTTGCTGGCATGACCATGTGTCAATCATTGCCAAATCTGCTTCTGCTAAACTCAGTTTTATTTTCAGGGCTAAGCAGTTCCTCAAGCCATCACATGTATGCAGCTCCGCATCCAAATATTCATTACATCTATCGGATAGTGTTCTGAAGAGAAGAGAACTTCTCATCGACCACCCAGAGATTACACGTGATCTGTAGCTTCTCGTGTAAAGGGAGTAGGTTGCTGATCCTTCTCTCTTTTGCTGATACTTTCATGGCAAATTCTCTGAAAAGCTGAAAATCTTGGTTCCTGAAAGAATCAGGTTTGCGGAAAACTCTCATCTACGGACGGTCAAACTAGCAACGCCACGTACATCTTTCTATAAATATTCTTTCATTTACAGTGCTAGTGTGCTGTGAAAATTGCTTCCATCGAATATTTTTCCGATAACTTACAATTTGGCCTTCTTCAAGAAGCGAGTGAACACACACACGGTCACAGATGTAGCGCGACAGGCATCGCCATCTTCCACGAGTTGAGAATAATAAAAAAAATATTCCAAAAAAGCTTGCTCATTCTGTACATCGAATTTTATGAGATATACTTCATATTCGAACAGTTTATTCCAAATCATATAAGAATATGAATTTTTCGTAATATTCCGTATTAGAAATAAAAATATTTCTGAATTCAAAGAGATTGTTAGGTAAAAAAATTATTCAAACTGTTTAACATTTATGTCTGAAAACAACTTCATATATTAGTCATTTAGCTCCAAATATACTGTCTTTTAATATATTTGATTGGCTTTCAATTCTATATTTGGCGCTACCAATTCTATTCACTTATGAAGTAAGAACAATTTCTTATAATTCAGTAATTTTCAAGAATTGCCAACAAATATATCTAATAGGTTGAAATTGATCTCAAAACTTAATTCTACTACGAAGTAGGTTGGTATCTAATACGATGTAATGAGCATCAATTAAAATACGCTGAGCAACACTTAAAAGTGAACGAAAAAAATGAAAGCAATATCTTTCATTAATAACTTCTTAAATGTGATAGTTCGTTTGAAGATAACGAAGAAGAATCGAGTATTCCATTTCTCAAACGGAAAGCTCTCTCGGACTCTCAGTTGACTTTATGATCCAGGTGCCAAATTTCGTGAAGACTGGGTCAAACATATACATTTAGGTGTTACACAAAGATTTGATGTATATTTAAGGTTTGGAACATTGATGAATTCATTACAAGCACGAAACAATATTTATATATATTTATCAATATCTTAGTTTACGTCGGTGGAAATGATTAGCCCAGATATTCGACTGTTACCCTTGAAGTTTGATGTACAACCTATCAGGATCTCCAGGTGTGACGCTCAAAGGCTTGTCTTTCATACTAAGATGAAACTGCAGTAGACCAATTACACCGGTCAACACGATTTTTGGGTCTGACTTCTATATGTTAAATTTTAGTTTCTTCTACGATAAAAATGAGAGAATTTTTTTTTTCTGATTACAGTTTGCTTTTGTATTAACTAGAGCAAATTTTCGGTAAAAGTTACTGATTTTATATCTCTTTCTACAATTTCACTGTAAATTATAATTATAAAACATTTTTTCAGATACAAGAGTCGTTTCATTCAAGATTTGTGATAGACAATAACATATAGAAGTAAAACAATAAAAATTAACATCTAAAAGTGAATATTTTTTTGTATTTCTCTTATGCTCGTATGAGCTTTCTCGTATTAAACCCCAAATGTAATCTCTCATCATATTCTCGTTGTACTGCCCTTGATATCGCAGTTTAAAGTCCATCACATATTGGTGAAAACATTCTCCTTGTTCTCTTTAAATTCATCCAGATGAGAATGTAGCATATGAAGTTTATGCGACTTTCTGCCGCCCATAATTTTAAAGCTTTGAAGCATTTTCTCAATCAATTTTGAATAGTGAATAGCTCAATAATTTCCAAGAAAAGCATCAACCACTGCTTTAAAACTTTCCCAGGCTCGATTTTCGCGAGCATTGAGAAGCATCGTAAAGTCATTAGTCTTCATTATTTGTTTTATTTGCGGTCCAACGAAAATACCTCCTTCAACTTTAGCTTAAGATAGTTTGGGGAAAAATCCAAAAAAGTGTTATATGTAGCGGTGCCATCAATATATTTTGCTGTTTTACGATTGGTTCCGTCTTTACGTTATGTTTTCCAATCTGAAATTCCACTCGATCAGGCCATTTATGTAGTTGATTATGTACTGAATTAGCTCTGCTGTCGCATAAACAAAGGTGACAGGGGTATTTAGTATAACCACCTTGCATTCCCATTAGAAAACCAACCATTTTAAAATCACTGATTACTAGCCATTGGTATTCTATGTATTTGAATTTTTCTAGTATGCTTTTCACACTATATTAGCTTTCTTTCAACAATACAGTGTGTGCTAGAGGAAGACTTGCCAATAGGTTTCCGTTGTGGAGCAAAACTGCTTTTAAGCTTTTTGAAGAGCTATCGATAAAAGGCTGCCGTTCAGATGCTACGAATGGTATTTCATTAAACAAATCAGTCACATTGTTGTAGTAACAAATACCGGTTTCTTTCGTGAAAAAAAACATCTTCAAGCAAGTTACATTGCTTTAGTCATGAACCTGGAATTTCCGCTTCACTCTTGGATAAGTTTAGGTCTCGCACTAAATCATTAAATTCACCCGAGCTAATAAAATGTGGCCCAAAACTTTGCGATTCTGATATGAAATCACTACCATCAGTGTTGGTTAGCTTTATACTAGATTATGTCAAACTTTGTGACGCTTGAACTTCAAAGCTATCTAATCATGAACGTGCCAGTATAGGTAAATTTTCATCATGCGGTATCAGAGACGATGTTGAGGGAAGATCAGGATAAAAATCTTTTTTGCATTCTCACCAGATCGACGCTTACTTGGATTAACCATACAAAAATAACAGTCATGGACGTGGTCACTAGGTTCCCTCCAAATTCTTGGCATCGCAAACTTCATGCATCGATTTACTCCTCGACACCAAGCTAGAAATAATAAAATTCAAACCAGTGCAATTTAATTCGACAATGTTAAAAATCTTAAATTTTGATTTTTTATATCTTCTAAAGTATTGTTACAATTAATGCAGGTGGAGTGAGTTACTCAATTTTCATATTTTCACTGATTTTCTGGTTGAAATATGCTTATTTTAATTTTCAAATTTGTTGATGAAACGAATTTTTACTTCTAACTTTAATAAATTCACCGCAAATAAAACTGAACGAATCAACATCATTTTTCACTTTTTTAAGCATAAGAACAGAAACCCTAAAAATAATTTTTTTTTGTTGACCGGTGTTATTTATTTTCAATATTAACTCTGAAAGAAGTTTGCTTGGATTCTGTTGTGCTCAATGATGCAAGCCTTTGGATATTGTTAAATTTTTTTCTACAGGTTCTGAATTTCGATCAATCCACCACACATTGGCTACTATATAGAATGAATGATTGGTCTCACCATTCAAATGTAGATATAATGATTTATTTTGGGTATTAGACCATCAGTTCCTTGGAGTGTATAGTGCACTTGTTCTTTCCCTTACAAAGGTGTTTATTCAAAGTGAGACCCTCATTCAGGGCTACTCCAAGGTATTTGATCACTGTTCGCAGTAGGATAAACCTTTTCTATCAGTATGAAGTGGAATTCAAGTTTTTTCGTTCTGGTGAAGAAAACTATCGTGGTTATTAGAGGATTAATCCTGTGTAATTCTGCTCCATCTTTCAAAGAAAAGATCAAAAAGTTTGAACCTAGTTATATCCAGAATGAGAACACATACGTTTTCTCAACTTGTCAAAAATTAACATAACCTTAGAAACAGGTGGAAGTTTGTTTATATGAAGCATGTATACTTACATAAAAAATTAAACGGAGAAAAACATTCATTTTGGGCAAGCAATTAATCGTGATAGCATGCCAGCATATTCATCGAACCTGTCCAGTAATTTTGACAAAGCATAAGATCTTACAGCTGCATCAGCCTCCCTACAGTCCTACGACGAATTTTCCAGATTTCCAGATTTCAATTTTTCAATATTGAAAGCGCCGAACTGACGACAATCAAACGATTGAAACGAACGCTTTGAAGGCAATACTGGGAGTGTAGTGTTGAATACAAACAGCACTACTAGGAAGGATGTCACGAGCCAGACTGAGTAGAACAACACCAGGAAAGAAATCTGAAGGTAGGTAGGATATTTTTGGGACATCCCTCGTATATATTTTTTCTAAAGTATTAATTAATGCTTGCAGACCAATGTTGGATCTGTGTTGAAAATAAGAAGTGTAATGGATTGCATATAAAAGAGAATTCGAAAATACTAACATTTATATGAAGAGTGATAAACTAATCATAATTTTTTATTGTGAGTGTATGAACGAATTCCATTCTTACTTCAATTGGAGTGTAGGAGATCGAACAATCGCACACAGAGAAATAATTGATCGAGCGACAAACAAGGTAATGGCGATCAACAGGTTGTCCTTAGGCCGATCTTCCATCTAGGGCATTGGGAGTGAGAGTCCGACATTGTACATACCTTGGAGGGAGAGGGAACTGCTTTCGTAGTTTGGGGAATTGGAGAGTTTTGGAAATTTGAAACAGTTCGAACTGGCTCCTTGTGCGAAACGCGCGCACTGTGCTTTTACTCGTGGTGAATTTTATTCATCAGTATTTTGGAATAACTAACTCGAGTGAGTATTTTTGTATAACGAAATATTCCACTTATTTTTCAAGGAAATATTTTTTTCTCCTAAAATCTTTACCACTGTTTCAATCGAAAGTTATGTTTGGATTGATACTAAAATTCCATTTCCATTTTTTCTCAAATTTTCCGGTTTTCCGGTCAGCCTTTTCAATTTCGCTCGATTTAACCTAATTCGGACAATCACATATATTTTAAATCAAGAAATAGTGTTCAGGCAATCTCAAGTAGATTTTCATTTCTAATTGTATAAATGCATCATGTTCTTGAAAGGCGGGGGAAGGTTAGATATTAAGTACAATGAAAATCACGATTTTTTTTACTTTTTGCTAACGCTATAGCACTTCAATTTTGGAGACTTTTTCGTAGTGTTAAATTGTACTCAAATAAAATCTACTATTTTGACCTCCTAAAATCTTCATGATACATAATGTCCACTGTTGTGATTATAAAACTATAAATATTGCATTCAATTGAAAATGATGTGTCTTTAGTCTTAGCTTATTCGGTGTGCAATTTACTATAGGTTTTCTCTGCTTATTCTCTGATAGATATATTCCTAACTTTCAGGTGTGAGCAAAAAGGCTAGACACCCAAACTTGCAGAGAATCAGATGACAGATGAATTTTGAATTCTTTTGAAGATCAATCATTGAAAATATTGACAAAATGTTATCGTTGCATATAAATGCTGATGATTTAACCAAATTATTATTTCTATTGATTGTATTGAAGTTTCGCTATAAATATTACTTATGAAACTCTTCCAGTATCTTGAACTCCATAAGAATATTATTCACATTAAGAATAATGTTATGCTTAATGTTATCAATCATTATATCATGGACATCAAGATCAAAAGTTATTTTCAAGCGAACATTTACATTCATAGAGTATTTGCAGCGCCGTTTCCTAGATGTCTTCACAGCGACAATTGCATCTTTGGGCCCTCCATATCTTATGTTTCTGAACTTTCACTTGATTACGTCCTGTAGTTAGGTCTACTTGCCTTAGTTTTCCCTGTACTCAGTTCATGGTTTTGGTCTGTGTGCCTTCATACATGCTTAATTTCTTTTGTTTTCCTAATTTCACAGTTTTAACAAATTTTCGATCTATGTAGAGTAAGCTCAGTACTTGTTCAAGTATATAACTCATAACAGGTCGGACTGCCAGATCATCCGCTATTATTTTCTGTGATTCCGTTGTGTCCGTGAATCCATATGAGTTTGACTACCTCACTCTTCAATATAGTGTGAAATTCTACGGTTCGTCAGAACCTTCAGAAAGGCTCTGCCGTTGAGCAGATGTGCAATCGGACGTGGGCTTCTCAAGCCAGCCACACGGCGACCATGATTCCCACTATTTCCACCTTCATTGCTCTGCTCCGTTCCATCAGGGTGACAATTGTTCCTTATTTCCTCTTTGCCTATATACTCCAACTCCCGTATAGTCGCCTCTCTTACATTCATCAGTAGATTGCACCATCAATAACGCAGCTTCAATTTTCTACTTAAGCAGTCTTTCCAGTTTGGGAGACTGATTACGTTTTTTTCATCAAATAAGGGATGGACTCTCGTATCCAAGGGAATTTTCGGATTTGGATTTGCTCCTTATAGCTCGCTAAAACTGCAGCATGGTGATCTCTGTTCTTTCCTCGAAGTTCGATTTCCTGGAAATCTTTATGTTAAACAAATCTTCTAGGTACCTCATCCTATCCCTAAATTTTAGGCTTCGTAGATAAACTAAGTTCTTTTCAGTTCATTGAAAAACTTTTCACTACATATAGATCGAAAAATTGTTAATACACTCACCACAAAAGTTGTCGCATCACCTGGTATTCTGAATCCCACAATCGATTAAGCAGCTCGATCGCAGTTTCTTTGTCAACATATGTTTTTGGACATATGAGGGGAAATAAATCTTATCTATGTAGTAACATTTGTTTCCATATGATCTCAAACACGTCTGAAACAAGAATGAGTTTATTTGACTCGCAGGGGGCTCAGTAATTGCGTGGGGAGGCATTTCTTTCCATGGTCGAACTGAGTTAGTCCTAGTGAATAATGGAAGAATAATAGCGGCCAGATACATCGCAGATATCCTTGAATCCTATGTTGTACCCTTTGGCCCATTGATTGGCGATAACTTCATTTATATGCATGATAATGCTCGGCCACATGCAGCTAGAGTAGTTACAGAATTTCTGCAAAATGCCGAAATTGATATTTTAAGATGGCAAGCCAGAAGTCCCGACATGAATCCCATAGAACATGTTTGGGACAACATGGGGTGGCAAATTCAGCAACGTAGGATGCGTTGTAGAACACTCCAACAACTAGAAAATCTGCTTCCGGAAATTTGGAACTCAGTGACTCAAATTCAAAATCCAAAAATTGTTTGAGGGGCTTCCGAGACGTATACTGGCAGTAATTAGGGCCCGGGGAGGAAACACTCGATTTTGAAAATGATTAGGAACCATTCGATGACAGTTGATTGGTCTCTTCGCGACTGTTTGAAGATGGTAGAATTTTTTAATTTTTTATTAACTCGAAAATTGTTGATATTTGCGACTCTTGAATGACCAACCTAAAAGTTTATATTATTGTCGTAAAAGTAGGGTGATGTGACAATTTTTGTGGGGAGTGTATAAATATTCTGGAAGAATGTTCATATGGAAGATGCCAGCTATAACCCACTGGTTACGCTCCTGCAAAATCAATAACCAAGAATTTGATAAGAATTCATAGTTCTGTTTATTAATTCTTTCCATAATATGGAAATAATTATTTCGCAAGCTGATATGATCTAGGCAAATTATAAATTACTTCAAGGACGGTTTCTATGTTTTGCATTGGATAATAACCTAGTAATTCTTGATCTGTATTTAAATACAATTTGCATGAATTTTCAATTTTACCTCGCGTTGATATGTTAATTCATAGAAAATTAATATCAACATATTTCTCAAGAGAAATATTTCTACAATATAAAGCGAAAAACTTACTTCTTCTACAAATTGTCAGGAACAAAAATCATCTGTTGTGAACCTCGGTTGTTTCAACTGAAAATTTGGCAAAAATGTTTCTGGAATTCTTGGGTCTCATAGAAATATATATATATATATATATATATATATATATATATATATATATATATATATATATATATATATATATATATATATATATATATATATATATATATATATAATAATTATATTTACAATAAATGCTTATATCTATAATTTAGGCGTGTATCAGAAAAACACAAGCGCGAGCTCAGGAAATGTAACAGGGAACCATACTATCTTGCATAAGATTCAATAAGCGAGTGAAAAACCTGAGGAAAAACTCGTTTTCCTGTCGCTATTGCTCGTTTCTGTTTATGTTGTGTTAGTGTCGTGTGTACTGTCGCTATTGCAGTAGCAATAGCTTGTCTGTTTATGTTGTGTTAAGTGTCGTGTTGCCAATTTTGAAGTATAATCGCAAAAATCCTTCAATATTCATAAAAACAATTCTCTCTGTTTGAGTACCAAAGATTTCTGCTTAGCCGCATTTTATTATTTTCATAAACGAATAACGAATTTTGTTCTTATAAAAAAATAAATACTGAATATGAAATTCAAAAAAACAAGGAATACAAATGCCTACATTGCATTTGGAACACATGGTTCGGATAATTGATGAGCAGCCTTCGCCCGCACACCTTCTCCTTTTTTGTTCGGGGTCTCAATTACCAAGTGGTTGGTTCCATCATATCGCACGTGAAACACTTGACTTCGATATTTTCGGCCTACTCCCCGGTTTTGCTTTGGTTCTAAAACTCTGCAGATACGTTGTTGTAATTTCCTTTCGAAAATCAAGTTGCGATAGTCTCCCACCATTTTCTTTTATGTAATTGCCATCTAAAAATTGGCCACCACCATTTTTTACTGCGAATACTTATTCTGTATCTCGATAAATTGTATTCGCCTATCATACATGGACGTGGATCCATTACAATTTCCTTTTGTGAAGCACTTTAACGCTTTACGTTCGATATGGGGAAAATGCCATGACATGTCGAGGCAACTGTTACAACATTGTTGTCTACCCAGCGTACAACCATGATTCCTGTTTCTTTTTCGATAGCTCCTTCATATCTGCCCCTTTCGCTTTTCGACAATGTTTTATTGGCAGTTATGGGGCGGTTCTTTGAAATGCGCTAATCGCGAACAGTGCCTGTGCCTTGATAACCTCTTTCTTTTAGGTGTTGAAGAAGATTGAGACCAGTAAACAAATTATTAAAATACATTGACATACATTGACACAAATGGTGCTGCAGCTTTTCCGAACTCATTTTCGTATGGTAATGACCTGCGACTATTTTTACCCTGGTACAGTTCACAGTTGACTAGAGTCCACATTTTGTATCCGAAATGAATCGGCTTTCCACAAATGAATTGCTCGTAAGAGTGTCGACCAAAATATTTATCATATTCTCGTCATAACTAATATGCTGTTCTGGTTGGTTATGCTGTAAGAATTTAGATTTGAGAGCATCTACATCGGGATCAGGCTTTGAATTATCCGCACAGTGTACAAAGCGGATCTTTATGGGTTAATTGGAAGCTTGCAATTTATGCAGACCTATAGAGCGCAAGCATAAGGCCCAAATCATGCCTGGCTTGCAGAAGAAAGCTACTCTTCGTTTTGTATTTTAGAAACTGTGAAAATATGTTATAATTTTCGGTATTTTGGAAACAAGACAAGATGTTTCAATTCTCCATCTTTCCTTGAGTCATTTTCATTGCGGTTGTGGCCTGACTTGATAGCTCGTGTCGAACACACTGTTGCGTCTATCCGTAGTTCATATCTATTATGTTACATATAGGGATCTCGAGTACACTCCACATCTTGCTCACACTTTGTTCTCAGAACATTTCTCTGTGGATTTGAATAGTATCTTCAGAAACGGCACTGATAAGAGGGTGTCTGGTTTGTTGAAGGCGAACTGGGGTCGCATGGTGTCGGTTCTTGCTTGTAGCAGAAGCATCTGAATCGTTGCTTTGTATCTGCTGTAGACGTTACCGCGCATCTTCCCGGATAGCTTTTGATAGATCACATAAACTGTGCAGCCAATACATGATCCCCATTGCTTCTGTGGGTGTCATACGCATAACTACGGTTAAATCCTTTTGTACAAGTCGAAGTATAATCTTAGTCGGTGTCTATATAGTCTTAGACCACCAGAAAAATGCTCCATAGGTTACCACCATTAATATCATAATGGAAATTTAAATTCACATAACAACTTAGGATTTAATTTACCTGGTCTTACCCATTCTAGATCATTGTCTTTGTTGAGCTAACTCCACCAAATCCCTAGATTATAATCGACGACATTAAACATAAGTTAAGCCAATATAATGTGTGACATTAAGCACTATTGCTATCGAACATCCTACGATAGCTACGAATGATGCACTTTACATTTATCTAAACACCTCAAAAATGTCTAGGGACCACTTCTGAATATCGATATATCGTATCCAGAACGATCAATATGGATGATTTTTTTAAAGAAATGAACAGCTGCATCAATTTCTCACCAAATTATGTAGATTGCTGCAACAGATTTCAGTTTTCTTTTATAAAAAACTAAAAATGCAGCAGATGCGACGCTGCTTTATAATCATTTCATGTATTCAGTGTTTGAAATCAGTTAGTTGGCACTTTGTTTCTGTTGTAAGCACAAATAATATATTCAAGTTTTGTGATTCGACTATGGAAAGACGACATTTGACTAGAGAAGAGATGTTACGAACCGTTGGAATGCTCCAAGCTGGGAGCTCACAACGGGTTCTGGGAAGTAGCCCAAGTGTCATAAACCGTTTATGGTCGCGTTTCAATGAAACAGGTAGCGTAGAAGAACGCCATACAGGTCGTTTCAGGATTACTACAGTCGCCCAAGACCGATTTTTGGTTTTACAAGCGATCGTACTACCACAGCATCTCAATTAGCTCAAGAGCTATCACGAGTTCATAATGTACAAATTTCTGACCAAACTGTGAGAAATCGACTGCACGAAGGTCAACTCCACTGCAGACGTCCTTTAAGAGTTCCACAACTGACCCATGGAAATCGCGCTGCTCGTTTAGCTTGCTGCCAAGAACACGTAAACTGGGATCAAGAGAGGTGGGCCACAGTTCTCTTCAGTGATGAATTTAGATTTAGTTATTATTCCGATTCGGGAAGAATTCGAATATGGAGGGAACCTGGAAAGCAAAACCGTCTCCAGCATGCTCGAGAAGTTGTTAGACAGGGAGGCGGATCAGTGATGTTTTGGGGAGGTATACGCCTTGGTGGAAGAACTGACCTCGTTTTCATACAGAACAACCTCACGGGAAATTCTTACGCAAATAGGATAGTTACACCTGTAGTGGTACCGTATCTCCAAACAATGGGTCAAAATCCACTCTTCCAACAAGATAATGCCCCTCCTCATCGTGCAAGAGTTGTCTTGAACGTTCTTGAAGAGAATGATATCGATCTTCTACCGTGGCCATCCTGCTCCCCAGATCTGAATCCCATCGACCATGTGTGGGACACCCTAAAAAGAAATCTCCTGAGTCAAAACGTCTTCCATCATGAACAGGAGCTTCGATTAGCAGTTCAGGGGGCTTGGAATGACTTAGGCCAAAATGTACTAGACAATTTAATATTGAGCATGCCGCGACGATGTCAAAGTGTCATTAATAACAGAGGTGGACCTTCTGGGTACTGAAAAATATAAGTGCTTCCATATCGTTTCGAAAATATTAGTTCAGGATTTTTTTTGTGTTTTACCGAATTTCGTCATTCTCAAATTTCAATTTTTTTCTTATAATAGGTGCTTTGGGGAAGGCAAATATTATTTTGTTTTCTTGAGAATACATTATATACTATACATCCTAACAAAACCGAAAGATTTCTATAAATTCGAATCATCAAATTCATATTTTAAAGATATTGGTAAGTGTTCTCTAGACTTTTTGAGGTGTTTATGTGTTTGCTCAATGAAGCAGATTTAAAAATTACGATTGCGATTCATTCGAACGTTGATCGTGAATCGCAAACAAAAACTGAACTAAATGGAAAAAAACAAAAAGGCAAAATGGGAGAATTTATGATTTCTGTTTTTTGATTCGAAAATAATATATTTTTCTAATATCACGATGTGACGCCAAGAGTTATGCGATGACAGCATCCTCCGGTAAGTTGGAAATCACTTTTTCATCTAAACCATTTTTGAAGGGAAGAATTTCTTTTCAGTTTTTCATCCCATAAATTTATTCTGAATTCCTCAAAGCTCAGATATATAGGTTTCTACAAACTTTCATGTATTATGAACACGAAGTCAGAAATACTTGGTCGGAATTTATTAGGTTACACTTTACAGACAAAACAGTTCGATATCTGACTTCCAGAAAGTTCAGTTCGTGCAGAGGATGCAGGAGTCTATTTTAATCCCTGCGAATATCCGCAATTCAGTGCCTGGTACTAAAAGCTCAAGTTTGAAATTTTGTGTTAGATATTAAAGATTGTATGGTATAAACTATTCGACAAAAATTTTGGATTTCAGAGAAATATTCTGAATAATAATTGAAAGTTTAGTAATTTTTTCTCATAAAATTGATATTACTGCATATAAATATTTCCTTTCATTTTCTCTAACACGAATTATGTAACTTCAAATGTTTGAAACTGTATTCAACTCTTTAAAAACACTTTTAAACGTTTCTTCTTTTCGAGAATTTATGTTGTCTTGTTGATACTTCTCGAAAACTCAACTTAACGTACTATTATGAAAGGTTTCTATACCTACGCCTCTGGCTTAATTAAATATTTTCTGATATTTTAGGTATGCCTTTATATAAGACACGATATTTGTCTATCCACAGCTTAACAGATATCGTAGCTACCATAAATAGGTATTTGGAAGTCAATTGATTTCTTGAAATGATTCTAGAAATTCAAATATGTTAATGTAGTTAATCTTTCGATCATTATGAAAATCTCATGCAGACTAAGAATCTTTGCTATGAATTGCTCACAATTTCAAGTAGGCGTCAAATCTATTATTATCGATGATGGAAGGAGTTGTTCACCTTATAAACTCTCATAATATGATAAATAATTAAAATTCAAACACAGGAAACCGTGCATTATCTTTTATGAGTATTTGTCGATGACCTAGTCGATGTTACAAGGAGTTTAATTTCGCTCATTTCTGGACATTTTCTAAACTTTATGAATTTGATTTCATTGTATGGAAAGAGTTTTAATTTTTACCAACTATTGATGACTAGATTTTTCTCCAGATCTTCCAGTTTTTTTTCAATTATTAATCAAGTTTTAGTAACAATAGAGTATCCAACAAAATAAAACGAAAAACTACCTAAACTTCATCATTCTTTACGACAGTTATGATCAAGATTCCACACAAAAATGGTTATTTAGTTTTTCCGTATTTCCTAACATTCTTTTGTGATGTTCCCCATTTTTTCCCTTAAAACCGAGAGGCTCAAAACGAGCAAGAGATTAGGAACAATTAATTTGAATTTTCCGATTTCCATGCCAAAGGGTCGGTTCGTTAGGGTCCACACGCATACGGTGGGTCTCTTATTGAATCGATTCATAATTTGGTTGCAATCCAGCGGGATGTTTTGAATAGATATGCAATACTGACGAGGTCAATCGAGAACGAAACTGCAGTTTGTTGTTCCTTTTCATGAGATCCGACTAATATTGTAACCCTTGTCAACGATTATTTTGGTGAATATTGCTCTTTGAATAATGTTTTTAATGTGTTGATACACATTTTTCATATGAGGATACATTTTTCAGTTCAATTCTATTTTTTTCCTAAATCAATTCCATACATGAGCTAGGAAATTATGTGCTCCTCACAAGAAGAATATACTAGTGAATAAATATTATTAGTTATTAGTTCCGGAAAACAAACGCAATATACAACAGAATACACTGCGCCAAAAGTTAACGCACCAATTTAAAAATTCAAATTCATTGAGAAGAAGCTCAGATATGTTGAAGAATTATTTTTCAGTTATCAACCAGCAAAACCGAATTCTTGAGGACAAACGAAATGAAATTGAAAAATGTAAAACTTTTGGAAAAAGTGAAAGTCCCCAAAAACCTGTTGACACCAGATATTTCCCTCCTGGCAGAATTATTTCATGACATCTACGATTCATACTCAAAATCAATGTCCTTATAGCATTGTAATCTACTTCGTTTTGTCTGTTCCGAACCTTATACACGGTAGTTTACTGGTTTTGCTGGCTTCTCAATCTTCTATTAAGAATGTTCTCAACTATATGAGCTTGGTGAGGTCTGGCCTTATCAAACATAAACAAAAAGTTTTCACCCGTGATTGCCGCAAACGGTTCAACATGTTTTTCAAAAATGTGGGTAAGGTACCTCCGAGCATTAAGGGCTCTATTATTTACAATGATCGGTTCAGTGAGGGCGTTCAAATTCCTCCCCACGCCATTATTGAACCTTATCTCTCATTTCGACGTCTACAAAATAGAGAACGTCGATCGCAATGAGAAAGACAAAATATTGATTCATCTGTGAACAATTCTCTCTCCCAATTCCCCTCTAACCAATTGATATATTCCCTAGTAAAATTCAATCGGGCTTCCTTGAGACGATGTCGTATTTTTTCAGTGTTGATTTGCACTCCACTGTTCTATCGAAGATGCATTTGGAGGTGCCTAGCAGTAGTGAACCGTTGTCTCAACGAGGAAATTGTTGAACAACGGCCATGTATCTTCGTTGTTGTTCGATGGCCAGGTCTCCTTTCATGAGTATAAGTCTCCCTGTACCTACGATCATTCTGGAAACAGTTGAATGGAACACCGCTTTTGCCCTATTCTTGTATAAGTCCAACCTAGGTCATCAAGCACCACTGCTTCAGCAAATTCTGCCGAGGTCAAATTTTGTGATACACGTTGCAATATTACCGAAAATTTAAATTTCCTACACGAACAAACGTTATTCGCGAAAATTGATCAACAGCTCCTGTTATGTGGCGGTTTCTTGCAAAAACTCAATTTATTTCTTTTATTTTTTTCATTTATTTCCCATGAGAGGAAAATGTGTGCCAAGAAAAACATTGACTTTTGTTGGCATATGTTCGGACATCGAATAAAAACATGTGTTGATAAATAGTTGCCTACTAAAAGAGGAGTTTGAAATATTGAAATTGTGCGTTAATTTCAATGCGCTATGTTTGTTTTGTTCTCAAAATATCTGCATGTGTTATAGATATAGAAGTCAAACTCTTGAAATTTAACGAATTTACAAAACATTTTCTGACCATTGAATCATTAAATTCGATTAATTAACCTTGTAGCAGAGAAGAGAAACTTGCTTTTTCTATAAAAGGTATTGGAATGAGCGAATAATCTCATATTGTGTCACAGGTATCCAGTTTGTAGATCACATATAAAATTTTGTTCGTACATTGTAAGTAAACAATTATTGAACACCACAAACAGTGAAATACTGATGCTATAATGTGGAATCAAGAATAGCAAGATTGAAACTGATTTTTCGAAATCTTATTTTCAATTAGGCATCTCTTTCAATAGTAATTTTGTGTGAATATGAATGGAAAGATTCTCCGTAACAAATATGAAAAAATAAAACACAAAAACTGATACGAACTTTTAAATATCATAAATATTTTAAAACAAAACAGGCATTGAATATGTAGTACATAAAATATTCGACTTTTTGTCTATGATATGAGGAATAAGAAACGTAAGTTAAAATGTAACCATTAATTTGTCCATTCAGTAAGTCTACCATGGCAGCTTTGCGACGTTTCTGAAACTCTCTCGTGTGCCTATGCTAGGCCCATAACCTCCTGTTTCTCATAATTGATGTATTTTATGATTTCGACTAGCTTTTGCGAGGGCTGAGGTCAATATACTGAATGAAAGACCTAAGACTTATGGAATGACTGAATGTGAGTTGAATTGTCAGAGCTACAAGTTTAATTCTCAACCAAGTTTAAAGAAACTTTTATGAACATTCTAGATGTCTTATATGAACTCTCTCTCTGTACAGTGTCAGAAAATAGGTTCACTTCCAACTTCGTTAATAACAAATTTACGTCTTCTAGACAATAAATTCTCAGTCTTATATAACGAACCAACGAATATATCATCATGTAGTAAATGAGTGAAAATAGATGTATATAATTGTTACTTTTTACTATGGAGTATTTAACTAACAATTGAAAATTAAGTTTCTTAGTAATACTTTAAAGGCGGGTTCAGACGTGTAATGTAATGTATCGTGAATTGTAACGCAAATAGTGTGAACGCGCCCAAGCTCGTTTCTTCGTCTTTGTGTACACGCTAAAGCCGCCACCTAATGAACCAGCGCGATAGCTTGCGCGTGCGTGGCATAGTCTAAAACCGTCTTAACGTTGAAATAACTATCATGAAAATATATAATTTATGGCGAAATCTTCACTCAAATATTAAATGATATTTTCGTCCCCAGATAACCAATTAAAAAATGGGTGGATACACACAAAGACCTTGGACACCAACCAGAAGAAGAGGACCGATTGCTGCTGAATATAACAGTCCAGGACCGGCTTGTGTTGCTCTGCCATCATATATAGGTGATTAATAAGGACCTTTCATTAGGCAACTTGACTGAAATTTTGTAAAATCCATGTCAGTTTTTCAATGTTCTACAAGAATTCGAATTTCCAAAACTAAGCCATAAACGCTGTTGACGTTGCATATGCAATTAAATTAGTCATACAAACAAATTTCGTGTTTTTTGTAAGAAATTTAGTTTAAAATGTGGCAAAGTATGATTTTCTACGTTGTTATCGGACTAGTCTTGAAAGAGGTGGATTGAATTGGGTAATTTTCTGACTCTTCCACCTCAGGAAATTATAATTGTAACTTATTCATACATACTTCGCTCTTTGATGATAACATTGAAGCATATAGATAGAAGCTTCAGATAAAGCGTATTCATTCAAGTAGGCGAAACAAGCTTAAACCCACATATTTATTTATAACATACAGAAATTATAATTCAAATATAGATTAATTTGCATTATATTCTAGGAAAAAAAACTTTCGAGGCGAAAAGTGGGCGTGCACCTGCCTTTAGCTTTGGTGCAAGGCACAATGGAAAGTTGGATAGTATTGGACCTGGCCCCGGACAATACAACGTTACCGGATTGAGTGCTAAAGGTATAAGAATGACTAATATTATATTTCATAGAAGTATTTCAGTTTTAATGTTCTTACGAATTTAATAATATACTCTTAGGTTAGGGTTAGGCAAAAGTACCGGAACGGTTAATTATCTCAGTTATTTACCGAGCGATTTTTTTTGTAAACTGATATTCCTACATTGCTAAACACAAAGGATTCAGTGTTGATATTTTGTGCTCTCTAGTGTTTCCGGTGTAGCCAGAAATGACCAAAAATGTGAATTTCAAATGTAACACCCTATATGTTTATTTATCTTAGATTCAGAGGAAGAACTAATTAGAAACAATCAATAAAAAACGTTTCCTTTCAATGTCGAGTTCATAAAAAATTGAAATAATAAAAATTATATCACCTAAATCAAATTACTTTTGCATTAATAATCAACGGAACAGGTTGACAAATAATGTCAAGTATTAGTTGAACTTCAGATTTTTGCACTTCAATTCATAATAATGGTATTCAAGCTTAGCTAAGCAGAACGGATCGAGGTTTTGTTGATGCGCGGATATGGTGACAGACAACGATCTTACCAAGAAGTTGGCAGTCTGTTCAATACGGTTCACCGAGATCATCAAAATAGTAAATCTACAGTAGGCAGAACTATTCAGCGATATGAAGTAAGTCGGCAAGTGAAAGATATTCCCAGAGCAGGACGCCCTAAGTCTGCCACTGACGAAGAAACAAAGTTGGACATTCTACTGGCAATTGAAGAAAATCCTCAGGTTTCTACAAATAAACTAGCCTTGAATCATGACATTTCTCAGAGGTTATTCTGTAGGATACTGAAATCAGAAAAAATGAAACCATATAAAATCAATTTCGTCCATGAGCTTACTGAAAACGATCCTGATCGTAGAGTACAATTTTCAGAGACCATCATGGAAATGATTATGGCGAATCCAAATTTTTTGAATAGAATCGTATTCTCGGATGAAGCTACATGCTGCCTTAACGGTACAGTAAATATGCATAATTACAGTATTTGGTCGAGAGACAACCCACATTGGTTGCGGAAGATGTTCGAAATTATTTGGATGAAGTATTTCCAGAGAGATGGATCGGTAGAACGGTAGAAGTCCTATCGAGTGGGCCCCGCGGTCACCTGATCTATCACCTTATGGGCCACTTGAAATGCCGTTTTTATAGAGAACGACCTGCCAATCAAGATGAGATAAGGCGTCGCATAACAGAAGAAATCAATTTGATACCCCCACAATTTCTCAAAATTCTCTTAGAAAATTCAATGATCGATTAGGTTATTGTCAGGAGGTGAATGGAACTCATTTCCAACACTTGCTATAGTTTCAATAAAAAAATTTCTGTCGTTCGTGCAAAAATCAAAACTTCAACAAATACTTGACAATAATTGTCAACCTGTCACGTTGATTATGAATTCGAGAGTAATTTGATTTAGGTGAAAATAATTATTGTCATTTTGATTTTTTTTATAAACACGACATTGGAGGAAAAGCATTTTTCTTGATTGTTTCTAAGGAAGTTTGTTCCTCTGAATCTAAAAATAAATAAACATATAGGGTGTTATACTTGAAATTCTAATGTTGTGGTCATTTCCGGCTACACCAGAATCACTATTGATCACAAAATATTAACACTGAATTCTTTATGCTTCACAATGTAAGGATATCAATTTTCAAAAAAATCGCTGTATAAATAATTGAAATAATTAGCCGTTCCGGTACTTTTCCCTAACCCTGTATACAAACAAGAAAGAAATTTGGATCCCACCGTATAGAACTGCTGCTTGTAGATTCGTCCTCATGGACTCATCACATCTTATAGTACCCAGTGATATTCTTACTATACTTCTTAAGGAATTCATCAAAATCAAAACCAGAATAAATATGTAGAGTTGATAACAGAATTTCTTTTCTGATGCTAGCTTATTTTCTAATAGAAATTAAATGTTGTCATCCAATGAACTAATTGACCATTGATATCAATTTAGGAAAAGATACTCCTCCAGCATTGAGTCTACATAGCCGCCCAAAAGACCCAAAACCGGAAAATTTCCCTGCTCCTGGGGACTACAATCCAGATAAGGCAGAAAAAGTAATTCATGATGCTTCCCCACAATTCTCATTTGGGTTGAAAACCAACGCGGAGAAGCCAATGGACACCCCAGGTATGAAACTTGCTTCATGAAAATAACCAGTTTAGAAACGGAATGGTGAGGATTTCAGCTTTTCCGCATGGCTTTCAGAATAAACATAGTTTATGCAATTATTTATTTTAGAATATTACTATCGAAGTTTGAATCAACACGATAAGTATATTTTTAGCTTTATCGATTCCTTAGATAATATACATAATATAATAATGATTTTAGCTTTTTTGGTACCTAACAGATGGTTTTTTTCAATGCAGCACCTAACTCGTATAGCCCATTCAGGAGAACAAGTAGCGCCAGGTATTCTTTTGGACGCAGATTAAATTTGCAAAAGCCAGCTGACACTCCGGGTTTGTTTTATTTGAATTTTTGTTTTTGAACATCTGGATTGAATAACATAATGCTCTAAACTGCTTTTGTTAATGCTTGAAAAAGTTGGATTAACAATTTGTAAATTGGAACTGTCAAGAAATTCACAGGGTGATACATTTTTAATTCTATAAGTAACTCAATGTGTTGGTGATTGAAATGTAATTTCAGCTCCTAATGTCTACAACGTACCAGGATCTGATAAAGTTCTTCATGAAAATTCCCCCAGGTTTAGTTTTGGGGTTAAGCCGCAATTGGAAAAACCCTCAGAAACTCCTGGTTAGTTGACAATTACCTTATACAGTTTCTGGGAAACTCATATTGCACATTAATTTTTTAGCACCTAACGTTTATGATGTTCCTAAATCGGAGAAATTAATAAATGATCATGCACCTAAATATTCGTTTGGGGTGAAGGTTAACATAGGAAAGCCGTCAGAAACACCTGGTTAGTGTATATATTTATTCATTAATTTTTTTTTAAATTCCTTTTACATATGGAAAAATACTCACACGAATAATATTTTTTCAGCTCCTAACGTTTATGATGTTCCTAAATCGGAAAAATTAATTCACGACCATGCACCTAAATACACTTTTGGGCACAAAGTTAACGTGGAAAAACCATCTGATACACCTGGTTAGTTGAAATATTAATTCACTCATATTCGACAAATATCCACATTTTTTCTTTATTATGAAATACTCTCATAATTGTTTACTGTCCAATATTAGAAATGTCTCTCAGTCGCAAAATTGTCGATTATGCACCTAAATCAACGTTAAAATATGAATTTGTTGAATTTTTCTGAGATTCTTTTTAACCATTCAAAAATACTCACACGGATCATAATTTTTAGTTCTTAATTATTATAATGGTGCAAAATCAGAAAAATCAATCTGATGATACAGGGTGTTTCCAGGTATGCAGTCATTGATTTCTACAGGAGATTCCTCATCAAAAAACATGAAAAAATTCTCATAATCATATGTCCAAAAGTCCTTCGTTCTCGAAATACAGGGTGTTGAAGTTCAGATTTTCTTTCATGTTTCTGTTGCCAACTTTTATAGTTATCAAGGGATCTAGCCCCAATTGCAGAAAATGCAGTTTTTTTACTCATAAATTCTTTAGATGTGCTCAGTACTTGCGAAAATATATTGGGTGATATTTTTTCATGGTCATAATTATTTGACCCCATCAAAAGCATCGTGAAGTGCGCCACTGGCCACTAAAAAATAATCATTGAAAAGATCTTCCACTTTCAAATTTGATTCAAAATATTTTTTGAATCAACTGATGTGAGGGTCAATAACCCGTTATTCAAAGCTGAGAACGAAACTTTTTTCATAATTTTTCACCAAAAGTCGGAAAATAACCTTCACAAATAGTTTTCATCTCATTTTGAGTTTGAATATACAGATTGTTAGATTGTATCAAACTTTTTGGCTTATCAAATTACGGGTACTTTCAGGTAAAACCTAATCTTGCAGGTAACCACAGTAACATACAGGAGGCTTGTCATAAAAATGAAGTTAATTTTTGTCAATCTTTCATAGTTTTCGGTGATTTGAGAAAATACTATTGAGTTTACTTTTCAAGGACTGGCTGATATTCATCTATTTTGTGGCCAATCAGGTGCTAATGCAGCTGAAGCTCGAAGACTCTGTCTTACAAGTTTTCTTAAAGGAAATATTCCTTCAGATACATTTTTCGTTTTCATTGACCGTTTGTTACGTGAAACCTTACGGTTGGATTCCAGCCAAGGAAATTCTTGTCCATATCGGTTTGTCAAACCACCGATAAATGAAGAACTTATTTTGGATGTAGTATGAACAACATAATAATCCAAGAATCAGCTCTCGAAAGCTATTTCTACAGGTTGGTGTATCACATTCGACTGTTTGGACAGTTTTGCATAAGCAACAGTTATACCCCTACCGCATACAGCGGATTCAAGCCCTCAAAGCTGAAGATCTACACAGAAGATCCGAATTTTGTCAATTGCTACCACGAAGATGTGCTGAAATGCTAAATTTCGTAGGAATATTTTGTTTATAGGCAAAGCAGGGTTTACGCAAGAGGGTATAATGAATTTCCAAATCAATCACGTGTGGACTGAAGAAAATTCTCATGAGACAATTGAGCGTAGCCACCAAGAAAGTTTTCTATCAATGTTTGGGCCGGTTGGTATGATGGCAGACTGTTGGGGCCAGGAATTCTACCTAACACTTCCTGCAGAACGCTCTGGTTGATTTTTTCGATGTACGAATAGAAGAATGCATTTTATGCATAATGGTGCTCTCCAACATTTTGAAATGTTATCGAGGAATCATTTGACTTAAGTATATCACAAAAGATGGATTGGTAGAGGAGGTCCTGTAGCCCCAGATCGGAATCCCCAGACTACTTGGTCTCGGGGCATTTGGAAAGCCTTGTATACTCACAACCTGTTGTTTCCATACAGGGATTGCATGCATGCATTTTGGATGAATGTGAGAGCATTTTTGATCGGGTGTTGGCTTCTATGAATCGTCGCCTAACACAATGTGTAGAAACGAGTGGTGGGAATTTCGAACGCTTACTCTAGTTTGAAAAAAGGGTTTATCATATATCATAGTCATATGTAATTTCTCAAAACACGCTCTTGTCTAAAATTAGAATGCGCTAAAATACTTCGTTTCACCCGAGTGTTTCAATTTTTACAGAGTAAAATCAGCACTGTGTATATTCAAACTTAAAATGAGATGAAAACTACTTCGAAAGTATATTTTTAGAGTAAAGAAATAATGAAAGCAGTTTGATTTACGGATTATCTAACCTCACTTCAGTTGATTCAATAAACGTGTGAATCATTTTCTTACTCGAGAACGGTTGCGATTTCGAAGAATTTGCTACAGACAGAAAAAATCAAATTAGATCTTTTCAATGAATAATCTAAAAGGGACCAGTGACCAACTATACTATGATTTTGATAGAGTCAAAAGTAGTATGACTGAAAAAAATATTACCCTGTCTATTTTCGCAAGTACTGGACATCTCTGATGAATTGATGAGTGAAATAAATCATTTTCTGCAAATTGGATCTACATCTCTGGAAACTATAAAATTGCCCACAGAAACGCGAAAAAAAATCTGAACTTCAATACCCTGTACGTCGAGAACGTAGGACTTTTGGACTTATGTTCATGGACATATTTTTCATGTTTTCTGATGGGGAATCTCCTGTACGAATTAATGATTGCATACCTGAATCACTTTGTATAGGTGGTAATGAAAATTATTCTTTGGTTTGCACGAACTGACTAGTACCTCTGCAAGACCATATTGGATTGTCCAAAAAGTATACAACCTACCTCCATATTTCTCCTCGGTGTTATTCTACTTCGTCTGGCCCATGGCATCCTCCAAAGTAGTCCTCATTGGATTCAACAATATGCTCCCAACGCCCTTTCTACTTCTGGAAGCACGCCAGGTTCTCACTTTCCAGTTCGCCTCCAAAACATTTGATTCAATCGTTTGTTTGTCTCAAATGTGCGTCCAATGTATGTGACAATGTGTCTCATAACCGCATTAACTTACCAGTAGGTCGTTCCAAATTTTCTATTTTAGTTTCATATTCAAAAACAAAATTAATGTCTCATAGTTAAAAAAATGAATGCCTCCATTTCCCAATGTAAAAAATCTACTGATTTTCTAATATAGTATCAAAAATACTTTTCATGGTTCTTTCAGCACCTAATGTTTACGACGTACCCAAATCCGAAAAATTGATTCACGACCATGCACCTAAATATTCGTTTGGACACAAAGTTAACTTGGAAAAACCATCAGAAACTCCTGGTTAGTTCAAAAACTAAGTAACTTCAATTATTTCATCATAAAATACTTAAATTCACATTTAGAAAATAGTTTTTTCCAAAAAACATTTCATAGTTGAAATACTCATAAAATTGAGAAAATACTAATATCTGACTTATTCATGACTTTTTCAGCACCTAACGTTTACGATGTTCCCAAATCGGAAAAATTAATTCATGACCATGCACCTAAATACACGTTTGGGCACAAGGTTAACGTGGAAAAACCATCAGAAACTCCTGGTTAGTTAAATTTCTCCCATTCACCTTCATTAATTAAATTTAGACTAACAATATATTACCCATAACATTTTAATATCTTAACTACTGAAAAGTGTTCACTAAAGAAGAAATTTCTGGGATTGTACAGGATGGCATATGGGAAACTAAGTGTTCCTGGGTTCCCCTCCTTCCAGTAGGGCTGTGTTACTTCGTGCGATCTTTTGAAGAATTTAACTTTAATTTAATTTAATTTAGTTGAATTTGAACAAAATTATATTAATAACACTTCTGTTATAATTATACCGAATGCGGCCTGAGCTTTTGTCATTTGTCTCGGTGTGTGTATGTTGAGGTAGTGGTGGTTTCTTTTCATAACGAAGCCACCCGCTCGGAAGTTGTGTCCGGAAGTAATGTGACTTCACGAATGATTGTAATGGTTAACTGACTAAAAAAGTACCTGCCATTCCAAAAATAATTAGTTCCCTTGAGCCACCTTGTATTAATACAACTTATAATGAGAAAAATATCGAAATTACTACTTATTTAAATACTTAAGCCAATATTCGAAAATGTGTAAATTTCCGTTATTTTATTAATTCATTCGATGCAAAAGTTTTGTAAATTGTAATTGTAAAAATGCAATTTCTGGAGATAAACAAAAATATTCAATTTTTATGGATAATATGGTTTGAATTTTTATTTCTAGCACCAAATGTCTATGACGTTCCACATTCCGATAGAATGCTACATGATCATGCGCCTAAATATACTTTTGGGGCTAGACCTTCATTGGAGAAACCATCGGACATACCCGGTTTGTGAATTATCTTGAATTCTTTTATCCTATTAGCTCAATTTTTGCCTTTAAAAATTAATTCAAAATGGATGTGTATTTAATATATGAAGAAATTTATTTCAGTAAATCTTCACAAAAGCAAGCATATCGGAACAAGAAATACTTTACAGGTTATTATCTCAGAAAATGAACATTATCTAAATCAATTTGTTAGATTAACGTATAAACAATTGTATCCACAAGAAACAAAGTATCTAGTCATACCTTTCTACTGGTAAATTATTGTTTTGATGAGTTATGAATTTTTAAATAATAATTAAGCAAAATTTCTGAAATATTTTTGTTTCATCTGGTTAACTGGCAGGCAAGTACGGGAGCGCTTTTCGACAGATCGTTTCTTGCAGACAGAATGTTAAGCGTTGCATTAGTCGAACAAGTATCGCTTCTGAAGTTTTCTATTTGATCTACTTTTTGTTTCCATAATTTCCCTGTGGCGCTGGTAGTAGCCTATGCGTCAGTTCGTTGGAGAGCGCTTCAATGAGTTTAAACATTTTCGTTTTCATATTCACTAATATAACTTGCTAGCAAGTTGGATAGAAGTCAGTACAAAGCGCTAACAAATTTAAAAATGAAGTGAAGTCAAAATAAACTTCAAACTCATTGAACATTAGTATAGGTCTTGAAAACATTTTAACTAATAAAATATTGAAATCAAGAAGCACAAAAGAATTAAAATGATCAATCAAATGTCGTTCCTATCGATAATTGATGGATAGTGAACAGAAACATTATGATTTTAAATTGGAGTCAACGTAGAAAATAATTTGAAAATGAAGGAAAACTTTTATCTGATAAATTTTAGGATAAAATATGTAAAAAACCATCGTGAAATATATCATTTGTAATGATGTAAATTGTTGTATACTTTTGTAATAGAAAATACTTTACCGAAGTCGTGTATTGGTAAATATTGTACAATACTGCACGAATAGTTCTGCAAATGTAATCACTTCATCAGCACCCGCATCTGCTAGCACACTACTGCACGAATACTCATTTCAATTTAATTTTGTAATAATTGACTAAAATTATCAAATAGTAATTCTTCATCACACTTATTACCACAGATTCTCGTTAAGTAAAATATGCCAATTAATTTTTTTAGGAAAAAGAAATTAATGCATCATACACACCATAGATTAATACCTTCATATCTACATTCATGTAAATATAAGATTAGGAGTAAGAATGTTTGATGTAAACACCTCAAAAAGTTGATGGAACATTTATAAATACAATACCAAGTTATGGCGATGATTATGGATATCATCGTTCATGAAATAAATACACACACCACAAAAATTGTCGCATCACCTGGTATTCTGAATTCCACAATCGATTAAGCAGCTCGATCGCAGTTTCTTTGTCAACATATGTTTCTGGACATATGAGGGGAAAAAAATCTTATCTATGTAGTAACATTTGTATCCATATCATCTCAAATACGTCTGAAACAAGAATTAGTTTATTTGACTATCAGTATTCATTCAATTCCTCTTCAGTTTTCAAGCTAAATTAATGCAAGTTTTCTGTGTTTCTTGTTGATTTTCGAATCTTTGAATTTATTGTATTGGCTATTGAACGTCCTGGACGCTATTTGAGTGATCATGAAGTGGTAAGAATTGTAACACTTCTAGAGGTGGGGCAAAGCCAACGTTACGTGGCTAACTTGTTGAATGTTAACCAAAGCACTATCTCAAGAGCAATTAATCGGTACCACGAAACAGGGAAATATGGGAGAAGGGCTACAAAATGAACTTACACTTTCCAGAAATGTGCATATTTCATTACAAAGTGTTAGGAACAGACTCAGAGAAGACGATATCAGACCAAGGGTGGCTTCTACTGGCCCGCGTCTCACCAGAGAGCAAATTGGGGTATTCCAGAATGGTCGAATGTTCTCTTTTCCAGGACGAGTCAAGGTTCTATCTAGTATCAAATGATAGACGCATGCCTGTATACAGACGACCTGGGGAACGGTATCAGCAATGCAATATCTGGCAAACCGAAAACTTCGGAGGGGGCTCTGTAATGGTGTGGGGAGGCATTTCTTTCCATGCTCGAACTGAGTTAGTCCTAGTGAATAATGGAAGAATGACAGCGGCTAGATACATCGCAGATATCCTTGAGCCCCATATTGTACCCTTTGGCCCATTGATTGGCGAAAACTTCATTTATATGCATGATAATGCTCGGCTTCATGCAGCTAGAGTAGTTACAGAGATTCGGCAAAATGCCGAAATTGATATTTTAAGACTTGAATCTCATGGAACATGTTTGGGACAAAATGGGGTGGCAAATTCAGCAACGTAGGATGCCTTGTAGAACACTCCAACAACTAGAAAATCTGCTTCCTGAAATTTGGAACTCAGTGACTCAAGATCCAAAATTTGTTTGAGGGGCTTCCGAGACATATACTGGCAGTAATAAGAGCCCGGAGAGGAAACACTCGATTTTGAAAATGATTAGTAACCATTTGATGTTAGTTGATTGGTCTCTTCGCGAATGTTTGATTTGTTCATTAACTCGAAAATTGTTGATATTTTCCATCATAAACCCATCTCTTCTGAATGATATCTTCTTTTTTCACACTTCTGAAAGTTACCAAGTGACTCTTGAATGACCAACTCAAAATTTTATATAGAATTGTCGTAAAAGTAGGGTGATGCGACAATTTTAGTGGGGAGTGTAGTTGCATCAAGGCGGTATCAACTTATGTTGATTGCAATGTAAATTTTCTTCCATGACCATCCTTCTCTCTAAACATAAATCCCATAGACTATATGTGGCACACGTGGGCCGTTCGGATACTAAAACCAACTGTTTCAATATTCTTACTTAGAATTTTTAGATTCTGAAAGTATTCCTTAAACTTTATTGAGGTGTTCGTAAAAATAGTCTTATCACCAATAGTGTGTATGTTTCACGACACATGTTACCGTGTCCAGGAGACAGTAACATTCTTATTTCTATTGTCAACTCTTGGGAACAGGCGATACCTTTCATGTCACAGCTTTGGTCGCCCAAGATGGTTCAATATGTGTGTTCACTCACTTCTTGAAGAGGACCAAATTGTAAGTTATCGATGGAAGCGAGTTTCACAGCACACCAGCCCTGTAAACGAAAGAATTTTCATAGAGAGAGGTACGTGCCTTTTTAGACCGTCCGCTGACGAGAGTTTTCCATTGTTCCGGCTTTCCTTGAAACTGGATGCTTTCCGGAACCAAGCCTCTCAATTTTTCAGAGCATTCACCATGGAAGTATCTGTAAAAACGAGAAAGATCAGCAACCTACCGCCCTTGGGCAAGATGTTGGAGATTACATATGATCTCTGGGTGATCGATGAGGCGTACTGATCTCTTCTGGACACTATCCAATAAATATAATGAATGTTTGGGTGCGGAACCCCACACATTATTCCAGACTAGGTCATACCTGTGCTTTGTATAAAAGCATCAGCTGTGATGGCGCGAGGTACTACTTAGCCATGAAAAGGAAACTGAGTTTAGTAGAAGCAAATTTCATGCAAGCAAACTCCGGAGTTGACTGTAATGCCGAGTAGTTGCATGTTTGTTTCTGAGGAAATTCGATGTCCTTGCATGATTAAAGGGGGTTCTCAAGCACTGATTTTTCTGGAGAACGTTGTTGATTGCGTTTTGTTCGCAAATTCAACCGGCCCCACTCTGATATCTTCTCCAAGTCTGAATTGACTGACATTTTCTGTTGGTATCTTTGTTGGTATGACACCTCAGCTGACTAGAAATGAGGACACCAGGGTTCAGTCGTCCGCAAACCCAAATATTTTGTTTTTTGTCGAGTTGGATAGATCATTAATCTGCAACAGAAACAGAGTTGGCGAAAGTATGGTGCCCTGAGGTACTCCTTCAATAACCTGAAAAAAATCTTTCTTTACACCATCTACTACCTGAATTGATCTACAGATGGTAAAGCTACTAATTACCATGCAAATTTTCCGGAAATCCATATGCGATTATTATATTGATCAAGATTACGTGCTAAATCCTGTCGCGCCCTTTGAGATATCAAGAGCAATGGTTCTCAGGTTCTTAAACCATTTTTGTAGGGTGGTTGGGGACTTCTCTTCTTCTGATTAGTTAGACACTGGGTTAGATTAGATTTCATCATTGTTGAGAAAAAAAAGCTTTCTATTAACAATCATCTTTTATTGAAATGCTTTCATTAAAATATTTAATTACATTTTTCTCTTTAGCACCGAATGTTTACAACATCCCCTCAGCTGTTGGCGATCTGAGGTCAGCTCCATCCTATACCATTTCGGGAAGGCACAAGGAACTCAAAGATGAACGCGTTAAAAATCCAGGTCCTGGTCAGTATAACAATGTCGATCCCGAAACGTACAAACCAAATTCGCCTATATATACCATCAGTGTGAGAACAAATGTTCCCTGCGATACAACAAACATTCCTGGACCTGGAGTTTACTGTCCAGAAAAGGTAGGTAAACTGTTTTATCTGACCCTATGTGCAATTAAAATAACTAAAAAGACCAATTACATTCAGTGAACGTATTACAAAGTGTCTTTGGAAGACACTTTGTATATTTGATAGAATCTAAGACGAATTTTTTGTGATGAACCAAACAAACTTTTCATGAACTAGATTTTGTTTAGCAGTTGTCATCCATTCAGTGAACGTATGTTATGGAAGTATTTTACAAATATTTCCTATAATAGATTCCCAGTTAATTTTAATTGAAAATCGCGTCTATGGTCTATGGAAAAACAATCTATGGAAAAAAAACGCTGCACTTGAATAATATCATGTCTAATTTGCTTCTTTTTTATCTTTCTTCAATTTATACCAGGTAACTGAGCATTTGAACCAAGCTCCGCAATATTCATTCGGTATAAAACACTCTCCATATTTGGGATCTGAATTGGTCTTTCTGAAGCCCGATCATACATGGATGCTATTGTGAAACTGCATAAAGGTAACATACAAAGAAATAAACACATCAAAATATCTAAGGGCATAAATCTTATTTTTAAGGTCATGTTTTAATTTGATTAAAATCTTCTTCTTTTATCTTTCTTATCAACGGATTAAATCAGTTAGTGTTTGACCAGTGTAGTTGAATATTGTTAAATTTGCCATCAATTTCGTTTTCTCGTATGAGAAAGGTGTCATCTTGAAAGAAATGTGCAATTACGAACCATTGATATGCTCAAAGGTAGTGAAGAGTTGAATGATTGGGGTTCTAATTAGACCAGTAGTCGTTTGTGGATTCGCTACAGGTTGGTGAGGGAACATACTGGTCATACCAGAGTAACCACTGCAGTACAAGCCTGATTTTTGCATTTAAATCTTTGAAAAATTTCACCAACACGGCGGGCCAACTGAATGCTCATCTAAAAAACTTTCACCACATACACATAAGTAACCAAATTATAAGAAACAGGCTATACAGGGATATCCACCGGGACCGTTCGTTAAAAACTTTTTAAGTTCCAATTACAATATCAAGCTGAAATTTTATACGCGGCCATAACTAGCGATTTCCAATTGAAGTGAAATATTTTCGAAGTGATACCATTTCCAGTTATACCGAAGTGGGTCATCACTTTGTTATTTCAAATGGCAATCTACCTTTTTTATTATACATCTAGAACCGACATTTGAGCAGGATATAAAATACCCAAGTCGTTAGCACTTATCTGTCAAAACTTTTGACTGATTTAATTATTTTTGTTATAAACTCGATTCTTGAGGAACATTTAAAAAAATTGTAGCTCGTAGATCTTTTCCACTACAGACATAATTTTTGCTTGGGTGGATAGAAGAAGGATCAAGAAATTTTTTAAGTAATCTATACATGTCAAATGTTGATTGCGTTGTTTAGTATGATTTTTCAATTTGGTTTTTTTCAAACAGCAATAATTCAATTTTTTCAAATTGCACGTGCCAATTTTTATATCGCCATCAGATGAAGCGTCAAATTTCAGATGGAATTGTATAAGCATGTACTATGCCCATCTCTTATAGTTCCGAAATAATTTGGGAATATATTAAATTTTGATGATTTTGCAAGAACTAACAGAGAATGCTTTGAAATATTTGAATCAAGTAGCTGAACTGGCTACGCTCATCTGACAGGTGCCTAAAATACATGTACTTGTCACTTCGTTCATTTGAATTTGATATTTCAACAAGAATTGTCGTTATTTTAGATTGAAAATATCCAAAAATACAACACATTTGGAATAAAACCACTGGTTATTCAAACGAAAATATATTTAATCTTTTTTAATTCATTTTAGAATGTCAAAAGTAGTAGGTAGAAATTGCAGGGAATTCAATAACCAATTTCCAAATTTACCGTCTATGAGTAAAATAAAATTTCGAAGCATTTTCGAATTTTCTACAATTCGGATGAATAAAAATTGTAGGAACTAAGGAAAACCAATCATCGAAGATAATTACATTAATACCAATAAATGATAGCAAACATAATAAGAGAAAACTAATTTACGATCTGAATAAATGTTCAATATTGGCCCTATTTTGCTCGATACACTTGACAGCTCGTATACGAACATGATGAGTTGCCCTCCTAGTTTCCTCAGGATCAATATTATGAAAAACATTATGAATTCGCTCTAGTAACTCTTCTTTACTTCTTACAGGAATAAGATGCTCTTCACTCTTGATTTTGCAGCATAAATAAAAATCAAGGATCGTCAGGTCCGGAGAACGCGGAGGCCATAAATTTGGTCCTTGATTACCCCACCATCTATCCTCGAACATTTCTGTTAACTGCTGATCTAGAGCTCGTGTTTTATGTGCTGGTGCACCATCCATTTGGTAATAGCAATCCCTCAGAATGTTAAGGGGTAATCCATCTAAAAAATTTGCTAATGTTCCTCTCAAAATTTCCAGGTATCTTTGTCCATTAAGATTTCCTCATAAATGTGATAAGCCAACAAATCTTTCATTAAAATTGCAAAAACGTTCACGCTGAATTTATTTTGGAAATCAATAACCTCAATGAAATGTGGATGTTCTGTGGCCCAAAAATGTCGATTTCTCCTGTTGGTTATTCCACTTTCATTGAACTTGGCTTCATCAGACCATATAATTTTATGCAGAATTGTCTCATCTTCTTGAAGCCGAATTAATAAATTTTCACAGAAATTTAGCCGCTTGAGAAGGTTAGTTGGTTTCAATTTTTGTAGTCTGATAAAAGAATACGGGTGCATGTTATGTTTCTTAAGGATCCTTTGAATGGAAGTATTACTCAATCCAATATCCATTGATGCTAACTTAATGGACGCATATGGATTGGCACGAAAATACGCTAGCGTATTAATTTGATTGTCGTCGTCCTCGAGAATTGATTCTCTTCTAATTTCTATGTATTTTGTTCCTTCAAATTGCAGAAAATTGCATCTAATCCTTCGAAATTTTGTTTTACTCATAGGCGCCAAATTTGGAAATTGGTTATTGAATTGCCTGCAAGTTCTATCCACCACTTTTTGACATTCGCCATGAATTAAAAAAAGAATAGACATATCCTCGTTTGAATAATCAGCCATTTTATTATCAATTTGGTGTTTTTCAAAAATTTTCACTTCAAATTACCAACAATTCTCGTTGAAATATCAAATTCGAAGGAACGAAGTGACAAGTACATTAATTTTAGGAACCTGTCAGGTGAGCGTAGCCAGTTCAGCTACTTGATTCAAATATTTCAAAGCATTCTCGTTAGTTCTTGCAAAATCATCAAAATTCAATATATTCCCAAATTATTTCGGAACTATAAGAGATGGGTATAGTACATGCTGATACAATTCCATCTGAAATTTGACGCTTCATCTGATGGCGATATAAAAATTGGCACGTGCCATTTGAAAAATTAAATTATTGCTGTTTGAAAAAGGCCAAATTGAAAAAAATCATACAAAACAACGCAATAAACATTTGACATGTGTAGACTGCTTAAAAAATTCCTTGATCCTTCTTCTATCCACCCAAGCAAAAATTGTGTCTGTAGTGCAAAAGATCTACGAGCTACAATTTTTTTAATGTTCCTCAAAATTGAGTTTATAACTCAAGATAAGTGTCAACAACTTGGGTATTTTATGCTTAAATGTCGGTTCTAGATGTATAATAAAAAAGGTAGATTGCCATTTGAAATAACAAAGTGATGACCCACTTCGGTATAACTGGAAATGGTATCACTTCGAAAATATTTCACTTCAATTAGTAATCGCTAGTTATGGCCGCGTATAAAATTTCAGCTAAATATTGTAATTGGAAGTTAAAAAGTTTTTAACGGACGGTCCCGGTGGATATCCCTGTATAAGTCTAATATACATACCAGACGCTTATTGAGAATACTTTGGGCTAGAGATCACACTGAATGGGCCGTTGAACACAACCTCTGTGTTATTCAGCTATGAATCCAGATTCGGTTTCTAGATACAAGACCTATTCACGTATAGAGACACAGTTTGCAGACTGAGAAATGCTCAGCAAGCTATAACTACAAAGGAATTACATTGATAGCCTTGGGTGCTATAAGCGTTGAGGAAGAACTGTTTTCTTTTTACTGAAGACATTTATAAACGCTGTAAGCTATAAGTTCCTAACGTTGGAACCATTCGTTCTTACAGATGCAACTGGTAGCAGTAAAACAAAATTTTGTTATGCACATACTGCTACGATAATTGAGGAGTACCTAGAAGAGATACTATAAAGGTTTTGGATTGGTCTATTCAATCACCTGACCTAAATCCTATCGAACATTTGTGGGACATGTTAGGATTTCACCTAATAATCACGGTAGCCATACAGCTTACTTGTGTTTGAAGAACAAAATTTTTAAAAGAACATTTATATTTATTGTCGGCCCTTAGATTTTTTGATGTGTAGAATCAGTACAAAATATTTTTAAATTCGGTTTGGCACGTTTTCTTTTTTATGTAGCAAATTTGATTTGTATGATACACATTTGTAGAATGAAACAGTATAATTTTCTGTTCGCATATTAGATTATAAAAAGCATTATTCTCATTCAAAAATGTCAGCGTTGTATAAGATTGACAATTGAGTTGGCAGAATATAATTTTCTGTTCTTACTCTTTTGGAAATCTTCTTAATGTGCATGAAACACTTACAGGGTGTCCCATTTTCGATGTTTTAGTACGGCAGCTAAATGAAATAGATTAAATGATCCCTTGTCATCTCATTAGTGAAAACAACTTCTGCCGGAATTTCGGCATATGCCAATATTTCGGGTGCTAAGTTAGGTGAAAACTATTCAAATCACAGAAGGGGTTTAACCCTGACGAGTTGCCCATATATCTGTTCATGCAATCAAACCGATTTCATGAAAAAATATAAATCCACCACCCGGTAATTAATACCACTGCCAGGCAATGATTATAATCAAAACATATCCTGGAATGATTATATATTAAGAAAACGTTAAATGTCATGAAAATATATCAATATACCAGAATATATACAAACTATAGCATCATCAGCCAATGACATCAATCTACCAACGAAAAGTTTCAGAGGCTTTCTTTATATATATATATATATATATATATATATATATATATATATATATATATATATATATATGTGTGCTTCTACGAAAACTAAACAGAATCTATATCTACCAAGATACCAACTTGCCTGAATATTAACCCCTGAGCGGGGTTGCAATCGTTGAATATTATTATATATAATATCAACCCCTAAGCAGGGGTTGATATCCTTGAACATTTTGCATGACTCAAAAGAAAGGTGGTATTTTTGTCTACATTGCCTTGAATGAATTCACATTTTTAATTGAAAACTTTAAAAGATACAGGTTGAGCAATTGAAAGATAGGGAAGACTATTTCCCTGAGACTATTCAAGTTTCAGTGAAGTAAAATGGAACAGATCCATGGTGATCAATGGCAGTCATCATCAAGTACCATCCTCATCTCGAATTTCAACCCCTAAACCACCCTTGACAATTTGGAAGAGGGTAGATGGGTTTTATCGTTTTCTTTCAAGATTCATAATCCTTCATAATTATTCCAATGTTTCAGCTGCTCACCCAGTAATTTTGATGGAGAACGGAAACTTGCACACCATTGTGGAGACAAACAAAAATCCATTCTCAGAAGGTTATAACTGGACCTATCTTCTGCTTTAAAAATAACACTGGGTGGTCTTTGCTCTAGGGGTTGAAATTTGAGATGTGAATGGTGTTTCGGAACTGGAATGAATCTGTTCCATTTTTTTGCATTAATACTTGAATAGCTCAGGGCGATAGATAGTCTCCTCTATTTTTCACTAGCTCACTCTGTATCTTCTACAGTTTTCAATCAAAAATGAAAATTCGTTCACGGGGATGCAGACAAAGATAATACCTTTCTTTCGAGGTATCACTCGACCCATCTATCCTCTTCCAAATTTTCAATATATATATATATATATATATATATATATATATATATATATATATATATATATATATATATAAAGGTAAAGATGGTAAAGATTTCTTATCTGTATTCATGTTAAGGCCGTGTCATGTTCTTAGCTAATAATTTCTCTCACTTGGCACTTGGGCGGCTTTCGGTAAACTGAAAAATATTTGCTTGAAAAGAAAACTTCAAAACCAGTGTGTTCTCCCAGTACTTACGTATGGAGCTGAAACCTGGTGCTTACCGAAAAAACTAGCGCAAAAAAAACTGGCTAGGACACAGAGACCACAAAGAAGAATTATGCTTGGTATTAGACCGTAAGAGAAACACTTGGATAAGAGAGCGTAATAAATTGACTGATGTCATAGAAAAAACACAAAACTGAAGTGGAAATGGGCAGGACATGTGGCCCGAAGAACGGACAACAGATGGACTAAACGTCTTCTGGAGTGGCGCCCAAGAGAAACACGAAGAAATCAAGGAACACCAAACACCAGATGGAGAGAGGACCTAAAAACACAGCGGGTATTCTATGGATGAGAGAAACAAAAAATCGGCGGAAATGGACTGAAAACGGAGAAGCCTACATCCAGCAGTGGATCGAAATAGGCAGATCGTGTGATCGTGAAAGATTTCTTGTCTGGATTTGGGACACACAGTCATATATACAGGAATATCCACCGGGGCCGTCCGTTAATAACTTTTCAAATTCCAATTACAATATCAAGCTGAAATTTTATACGCGGCCATAACTAGCGATTTCCAATTGCAGTGAAATATTTTCGAAGTGATACCATTACCGGTTATACCGGAAGTGGGTCATCACTTTGTTTTTTCAAATGGCAATCTACCCTTTTTATTATACATCCAGAACCAACATTTGAGCAAAGCATAAAATGCCCAAGTTGTTTGCACTTATCTGTCAAAACTTTTGACAGATTTAATTATTTTTGTTATAAACTCGATTTTTGAGGAACATTTAAAAGAATTGTAGCTCGTAGATCTTTTGCACTACAGACACAATTTTTGCTTGGGTGGATAGAAGAAGGATCAAGGCATTTTTAACTGGCAATCTACCTTTTTATTATACATCTAGAACCGACATTTGAGCAAGGCAAAAAGTACCCAAGTTGTTGGCACTTATCTGTCAAAACTTTTGACACTACAGACACAATTTTTGCTTGGGTGGATAGAAGAAGAATCAAGGAATTTTTAAGCAATATACACATGTCAAATGTTTATTGCGTTGTTTCGTATGATTTTTTCAATTTGGCCTTTTTCAAACAGCAATGATTCAATTTTTTCAAATTACACGTGATTTTTATATCGCCATCAGATGAAGCGTCAAATTTCAGATGGAATTGTATAAGCATGTACTATACCGATCTCTTATAGTTCCGAAATAATTTGGGAATATATTGAATTTTGATGATTTTGCAAGAACTAACAGAGAATGCTTTGAAATATTTGAATCAAGTAGCTGAACTCGCTACGCTCACCTGTCAGGTGCCTAAAATTAATGTACTTGTCACTTCGTTCATTCGAATTTGATATTTCAACAAGAATTGTCGTTTTTTCAGATTGAAAATATCCAAAAAATACAACACATTTGGAATAAAACCACTGGTTATTCAAACGAAAATATATTTAATCTTTTTTTAATTCATTTTAGAATGTCAAAAGTGGGTAGTGGGTAGAAATTGCAGGCAATTCAATAACCAATTTCCAAATTTACCGTCTATGAGTAAAATAAAAAAGAAAAAAAGAAAACTAATTTACGATCTGAATAAATGTTCAATATGGACCTCATTTTGCTCGATACACTTGACAGCTCGTATACGAACATGATGAGTTGCCCTCCTAGTTTCCTCAGGATCAATATTACAAAAAGCATTATGAATGCGCTCTAGTAACTCTTCTTTACTTCTCACTGGAATAAGATACACTTCACTCTTGATTTTGCACCATAAATAAAAATCAAGGGGCGTCAAGTCCGGAGAACGCGGAGGCCATAAATTTGGTCATTGATTACCCCAATATCTATCCTCGAACATTTCTGTTAGCTGCCGATCTACAGCTCGTGTTTTATGTGCTGGTGTACCATCCATTTGTTAATAGCAATCCCTCAGAATGTTAAGGGTAATCCATCTAAAAAATTTGCTAATGTTCCTCTCAAAATTTCCAGTTATCTTTGTCCATTTAGATTGTCCTCATAAATGTGATAAGCCAACAAATCATTCATTAAAATTGCAAAAACGTTCACACTGAATTCATTTTGGAAATCAATAACCTCAATGAAATGTGGATTTTCTGTGGCCCAAAAATGTCGATTTCTCCTGTTGGTTATTCCACTTTCATTGAACTTGGCTTCATCAGACCATATAATTTTATATTCCCAAATTATTTCGGAACTATAAGAGATGGGTATAGTACATGCTGATACAATTGCTTAAAAAATTCCTTGATCCTTCTTCTATCCACCCAAGCAAAAATTGTGTCTGTAGTGCAAAAGATCTACGTGCTACAATTTTTTTAATGTTCCTCAAAAATCGAGTTTATAACAAAAATAATTAAATCTGTCAAAAGTTTTGACAGATAAGTGCCAACAACTTGGGTATTTTATGCCTTGCTCAAATGTCGGTTCTAGATATATAATAGAAAAGGTAGATTGCCATTTGAAATAACAAAGTGATGACTCACTTCCGGTATTCGAAAATATTTCACTTCAATTGGAAATCGCTAGTTATGGCCGCGTATGAAATTTCAGCTCGATATTGTTATTGGAACTCAAAAAGTTTCTAACGGACGGTCCCGGTGGATATCCCTGTATGAAGATACCCTAACCTTCTTTCAAGGGAATTTCATGCAGAAATACTCGGCTATGTTCTCATTTATTGTATCGTAATAAAGTACGCCACGAAAATCTTCGATAAAAACTACATAAGCCAAACTACGGTGGTTCAAAATTCTTTTCACGATGTTGATTGGCTCTGGACCAATAATATTCATTATTGTAATTGAATAATCCGTCTCTGTTTACCCTCACGTCATGAGTTCATACATACTATTAGAATTCAGGATTTTATCTGGACTTTTTCTTATACCATCGGCGGAATTCAAGCTGCCTCTCATAATGCTCAACTGAAGATACTAAGATTTCTCCGTCTTATAAGGTTGAAACTATTTTGAGGATTCAAGAAAACTTATATTTTGGTATCATGATAGTTGACAACATAAAATTAAGGGATTCGTAGTAACAGCTCCCAAAACTTCTGTTGTAACTTCATCATTATATTATTTCTTGTAACTTTTTTCTCTAGGAAAGAAACAGTGTTTATGAGATTCTGTTTCGGCCTTTGGAATATAGACTTGTGAGGTTGTCTCCTTTCAGATAAACGAAGACAATAATTCTCTGAAGTTACATCAGAATCATACCCATTGTGAGCTTTTCATTCAAATAAATGTGAATTGAATAATGGATCAATTTTGACATTTATTGTTGTGACAATGAATTGGAAACATTTGGTGTAAATTCGCTCTATACTCAAAAAAGTACCCGTAGAATGTTGAAATAGTTTTCACCTAACTTTGATAGCAATCAAGATATTGCCATTTGCTGAAAATTGGGAAATCCTGGATAACTCGAAAACAAAAGAAGATAGCTGCGATATATTTTCACCAATGAATTTCGTCGAAATTCGAGGACGAAGAGGAGGTGTCACATCGTCCTATTTGCCGTACTATAACATCGAAAATGGGACACCCTGTACAATCCCATGCATTGTATTCTATTCTGTATTCATTTACCCATTATAACCGTCACCATCCAAATAGATTTTGAATATCAAAGTTAATTTATTCATGTTTCTGTTTCTTTTGAATCTTTGTTGTTTACACCATATTTGAATATTGGAACCAAACACTGTTGAATGGGACGAGGGTTTCGAAAGTTTTTGTTTGAAACTCTGGGGGCCACATTGAAAAATTCCAGTGGAAAACTTTGACGCTGACTAAACGCTTGTTTTAAGAGTTCTTTAGTTGCAAAAAAAACGTTTTGGTGACCGTTCACACCTCTGTCGACTTGAGCATAATTTTAAATTCCCTAGTTGAAAATTATTCAACTGTTGCCTGAAATTTTAGCAGCAATGCCATTATTTCTTTATTCAAAATTTATGCATTTGTTTTTGTTTTGTCCCATCCTTTCTTTAGTATCGATAATTATTTAATGAAAATCTGATAGTATTAGCAAAGTTATTGAAAAAATTGGAACAAGTTGAACAATGTTCAGAGAAAAGTATAGAAAACAGATTAATGGAAATAAAAATTTCAGAGAATACGTGTCTTTAGGAGATCTTCAAATATTTCATAGTTTTGGCTCTACTTTACCAAATGCTATAAATTAACGTTCACAAACTTGCACCAAACGAAAAACTATGTTTTGTTGAAATTGAAGGTAATGTAAGTTCTCGCGATACGAGGGTTATTTGAGAAGTAGGAGACTTTTTGAATGAAAGATATTTTTTCAGGCCATACAGCGTTTTATTTTTAACATTATCTACTTTCCACTCAACAAATAATGGTTTTTTCACGCACCCCAGAAAAGCAGTGTTTGTTTCATGGATGACTTCTTTATTTCACACAAATTTCTTACCACCCAGCCATGTCTTCAGGTTTGAAAAAGGGAAATAACCGGAGGTAGCTAAATCTGGAGAATATTCTGAACAGAGTTGCTGTTCGTAGCTGAATTGATAGATTTATGGACTGTAATCTTCATGGAACAACACATCATGCTGGTGATCCTTTTGCTCTTTTTAAAATAATTATTATGGCATCAGTTTGTTGGTATACAGATACAACTTGGTCTTCTCTGATACACATCCATCTGGATAAATCCACTGTTGTTTTTGTTTCTTGACCTTTGGTGTTTTGTCATATATCTGACATATCCATATTTCCTTTGAAGAGGTCACGCGTTTGCGCTTATAATCGAGTGTGAGCGAACGCGGAATTCATCGCAAGGACAACCTTTTCATATCAAAATATTCATGTTAATTATGATGTTCGCACTTAGTTGAGATGCCTATAACCTCAGTCGTCTAACGCACTTTCATTTTTGGATCTTCTAATACCATTCCATGGATTTAATTGACGATTCCAGGTGTGATGATCTCTTTCGGTCGACCTGAATGTTTAGCTGGTACGACCACACCAGAACTCAGCCACTTTTTTATCTTGGCAATTTATGATGCAGAATCCCCATACATTTATAATTCCTTTCCTTAGTTTTTCTAATATATAATATACCGGATTCCACCGGTCAATTTCCGATCATTTTTTTGAGATCTACAATATACACACATCAATTTGATATTTTTCTTAGCGAGTTCTTCCTGATATTTTCTCTGCAAAAATTATAATTTTTATTTTACAAATTTTTTGAGTTCATGGATATCGTGCACTATTAGAAGAAAGCTATGTTTCTTAGAATTTTTCATTCTATACTCCATCTTTCACTTTCTGTTGAGATTTTTGTAGTGTAATTACATATGTTGACTAGACCACTGAATATAAAATCATCCCTTTTGTTTCACATTTCAAATACTGCTGAACTTGAATTTAAAAAGAAATGAAAACTAAATCAGCACAGCTTTCATTGCACAAGTTTCTCTATGCACATTTTACAATCGGTTTTACTGTATGTTGAATGCTTAGGATTGGTGGAAACTGAATTTTCACCAGTATGATTCAAGCAAAAACTTTACTGAATTATGTTTTCTGATACAATCAGTTGCTTTGTATCCAATCATGACAACCCCTCAATTAGTGAGTGGAACTGCCTAACAACTCGATTGCATTTATTTGTCACTTCATGGCTTTCCATGAACCTGAACCGTTTAAAATTTTGAAGTACACTGCTCCAGGCAATTAACGATGGGATTGAGGTCTAGACTTCGTGCAGGAGACTCCATTGAAGTGATTTCCTGATCTTGAAAGTATTCCGATATGAGCTTGGTGAGCTCTAGCGTTATCATGCATAAACAAGAAGTTTCGACCCATACTTGCCACAACTTGTTTTTTTCGAATGTCTGTAACGTACCTCTAAGCATTCAGGGTTCCATTTTTTATGATGACCAGTTCAAAGCGGGCGTTTAAAGAAATTCATATTCATACCAAGTACCAGGTAAGTAAAAAGTTGAGATATCTGTCATTTTGACGTCTATACACTAGAGAACGTCGATGGCAAATGAAAAAACTGAAATCTCGACTCATCTGTGAACAAAACTCCCTTCCACTCAGCTTCTAACCAAATGACATGTTCCCTAGCAAAATTCAATCGAGCTCTTCGATGTGCTGCGGTTAGAGCTACGCCTCGAGCTGCGACACGAGGTTTTGAATTAAATTTCCTGAGACCTTTGCATAAGGTTTCAGTGCTAATTTACACTCAACTGTTTGAGGTCGTCCTTACCCAGGTCTTTTGTCATGACTCCTCGTATCTGCGCATCATTCTGGAAATAGTTGAATGGGACACCTCAAGACTTTGACCTATTCTTGTATAAGGTCTACCTAGGTCATTCAACACTACCTCTTCAGCACATTATTACCAAAAATTAAAGTTTGTTCGCAGAAATTGATCAACAACTTCTGTTATCGATATGTGATGGTTTCTTGCAAAATCCTAATCTATTTCTTTAATTTTATTTCTTTTGAGAGGAACATGTACGCCTTTTATTGGCATATGTTCAGACATATCTGAATAAAGACATGTGATAATTAGTTGTCTACCAAAAAAGAAATCTGACATATTGAAATTGTACGTTAATTTCTTGGCGCAGTGTAATTGAATTATGGCAAATAAAAATGACTGATTGCCCAGATACAATATAATAATTGCTTTTATTCTATAACACCAGAGAAGTACTTTATATATCAATTTCTTCATTTACAGGTTGATCTGAACAACTCTCCTGCTCATAGTTTTGGGATTAGGCATTCTCAATATTCCAGCCATTATTGAGACAAGCTACACCAAACCGTCGATGGCAATTTTAAATCTAAGCACTAATACCAATTTTGTACAGCTTGTTTGCTTTAACAAGTTTCCCCAGCTTTTATTCTTGGTAGGTAGCTGTCTAGAGATGACGTCAATAATAATCTTGAGCATCATCTTCCGTCCGTTATATTTACTTTACCATTTATATCATGTTTCTGAATAAAACCGAAAGAAAAAATATTTTATGTTTTAATTTCCTATCGATAAACACTAGAAACGATAATATTTATTTTCAAGAAAATTTGTATTATTTTTATAAATAAATCCATTATTAATATGAGGTGAGGTATCCCAATTAAACTGTAGAAAGGCATCTCTTCAAGTGTTGATGAAATGAACAGACCAGTTGGAATACTCGATGGTGGAGCAACACTGGCAACACAGAAAGAAATTTCACAAATGATCGGTGCTAGTCGAAGTGTTATTTCGCCATTCTTGGTCCGGTATAGAGAAACAAGGAGGACACCGTTACTGGAATTTTGCATTCGTATATGATAATGTCCCTCCTCACAATTTCAAAAAAAAAAAAATTGGATGGAAAACTTTGGATTTTCAATGACTTTTTTTTCTGGAAGAAGGGGTATTCGATTTTTGTTGTGACTAATTTGTATAAATTATACTTTGCCTAATCGATTGTTGTAATTTTTTCATCCCCAATACCAGTGGATGAATTAAGAACGATAGAGAATTTGTTTCTTTCATTTATCTACTGAGATTCATACAGTGGCAGTTCGCTTTAAACTAGAGCTTCGATTCCTGGTGTTAGTGAAACTGACTTATGATGATTGGATTTCATACATTGCTTTTTGAATGAAAAAATCCCGCATTTCCTATTTTTCAGAGTAAAAAAACTGTATTAGGCCTTGAAAATCAACATAATTTCAATAAAAAAAATCGGTTAATAAATGCTCGAGCTGAGGAAGGTTGTCTATTTCAAAATGGATCATACCACAAAATTTGGGAAAATGTGTTATTGTAAATATATATAGAGCTCTATTTATCTCATACTATATTAGTACGTTTTCAATTTTGGTCAGTTACATATGTCCCAATTATCACTAAAATAAGGAAACTTTCTTTAATGTCATTTCTTTATCTGTCTAGGTATTCACAAATTGTAAATAAATTGATATTTCATTTACTCAGATATGAATTCTAGAATAAATCTTAATTCGTACATTTTTCAACCAAAGGGAAACAGGGATATAAAAATATACTCGCTAAAAAAGAATTTCTTGTGTCCAAGATTTTTCTTTGTCCCTACTGGAAGATGTAGACATTGGCCTTGCAAATTCTGTCCCAAACTCTTCTTCAGGGCTCTCTACTATCGTAAGAGACGACTTGGAACTGCGTCTCACTGTAGTACCTAGAGAAATGAAAGATGACGTAAGACTTCTATCTGTATTGTCCCGAGGAACACTGAACTGTTGACGACTACAACAAGCACCCTGTTCATCATTAACATCACTATCCGTTGAAAATTCGTCGACTTCGTTGTCTGTATCATCACACACATTTTCAAAAATTGAATCACTAACACATGAAGGCGGTTCAACTTCTGGATAGTCCGTTTCAAGTGAACTATTGCAGCTACTAATCGATGCTAAAGGAGCCAACCGTGGTTTGAGGTTAGGTGGATCACATACTTGATCGTATAGAGCCCTATCACTGCCGCATGGGGAACCACCTGGAGTTGGCTGGATGACCCTGATGTCTATGGGGTAATAAAAATCATATATTTCGGGAAGTGGTGAGGATTGACGTCTTCTGGTCCTCGATTTGTGCGCTGGAATTGCCGGCATACCCAGCAGAAAGGCCGAATCTCTTCGTTCTAGGTAGGAACTGCCTGAAGATGAACATGTTATGTTACTGCATCTTCGTGGAACATCTAAATGCCTGAAATGACAAAAACTGTATCAGAACAAGGTCTCATAGGTCTCATTTAACCGTTTCAATGACATCTTTCGATGAAATGAAAAAATAGAAATCAATACATTCTTCAACAAACCGCTTATATGTATCCCACTCTGACGGATGTCTTTTGAATTTTGCATATAGAGCTAGAATGAAACAATTGGGAGCTTTTAAAGAGTTTCCTGTTTTTCGAAGTATTCTCCATCTGCATTCGTTCGAATCGATTCCAGAAACAGCTATTCCAATCGTTTGCTGCCACATTCAAAATCGCCTTTTGGAAAATATCAGAAGGTTCTTCTGAAGATTGTAAACTTCGACTACGCAGTCCATTCTTGACCTTGGGCAAATTAAAAAATCGTTGGGACTTTGTCCGGACTATACGCAAGAAGATGTGACTATTCAATGTTTCCTTGGCGCTTATTTTCTGACGTATAAATGAATCCAAGATCCATCACCACTAACAATGTTTTAAACGCTTTTAGACTCTATAGAGTTGAAGCGGTCCAGAGTTTTTGAGATCAATTCAACCTTGCAGCTTCCTCTTGTTCGGTCAACAAATGTGGTATCCAACGGAAAATCAATTTTTTCACACGCAGTCCTTCGTGCAATATTTTTTTGTATTGAGGTCTTTGAAATTCGCAATGATTTGAAACCGCAATGATGCCTCAATCTCTCGATATGTTGCATGCCGATCTTCCTGAATGATCTTTCTCACAAATTCTCCACACCAACAGTAAACTGTTGCCTGGTATGGTTCTTCGATGCCGAGAGCAGAAACCAACTCGCCAAGACACTCTCCCTGAGACAATTAACTTGTCAACTTTGACAGTTTGTTGTAACTAAAACACAGGAGGCCTAAAATAAGGTTACCTCAATATTTCAGGAAGAACTAGCAGTACGTTGCATGAAGTGAATCTGCACTCCAGAAGACCTTGCATGAGTTAGTCTCTGATGAAAGGAAATCGCACACCCGAGTAGGCTGTTCAAAACTATCTGTAATGGAGACCAGAAGACTGGTTCAATGTTTTATCTCAGTTATGCCTACACTCAAATACAAGGCGAGTGCGACTATGAAAACAACCTGGCTATGTTCCGAAGCCTAAAAACTGTAGAGTAAAGAACTGTGAATGAGGTTCTGTAATGATTTGTGCTGGAATTTCTTTGGTGTTGGTTTGCAATTCTTCGAACGCAACCTCTTTTGAAGGAAGAAGGGCCACATGGTTTTTTCTTTAATTGTTTTCATCACTCAATACCAGTTAAATAACTAACCAAGAAATACCAAAAATCCCTATAATTTTGACAGAGGTGTATATTTTTCTAGTGACATAATTTTGAATTCCTGAATCTCTACTCACCTTCTATGTATAACATCATCAAAAATTGATGGATCATCTTCTGTTGAGTCTTCATCAAAACTAGGAAGCTGAGAATGCATCCCAATTCGTAATGGTGGATCCATCAAACTACTATAACCACCAATTGATGAATATCTTCGGTTTGCCCGTACCCAATTTCTTGAAAGACTAGAATTATCAATGGATTGCCTACTTCTTCTAGGATTTAGTTTTTGAAACACTTCTGCTTCGATAACAGCGGCTAATTGACGCTCTTCCTCTTCCTCGACCTCCGCTACAGCAGCCGCTGTGAAATCCGGATCTTCCAATGCTTTCTCTGTTTCAGATTTCGATTTGTAAAGGACCAAGATAACCATAAACGCGAAGAAGCCACCCAGAGTCATTGCAATACGAATTCCTGTCATTACATCGTAGGTACTATAGAATTCCTCTGCGATTCTGGTTTTGTTTAATTCTATTGGGTCTACTGTGGTGGCAGGAGGTAGGAATGTAGAGGTAGTTTCTGTTGTTGAGCCATTTGGCCCCACCCCCATCACTTAAATAATTCACCTGGAAAAAAATTAGTATTACTTCATTGTATTTTACTGGGGTTTGATAATACATAGATGCCCCTTCATAAAAAGAAATAAAAAGTAAACCATGCTTTCGTTAATGGACTCAGAAAGTTTGATCATATTTCCTATGATTTTTCGCAGACTGGGTGGCTGAATATAACCACTACCTTCGAATACCTTGTTTTGAGCTTCGTTTTCAGAGTGATTATTAATTCTTCATCATTGTACTTGAAAAACAAATTGATTCTTCGAAGAGCTACGCATGGTGTTAATATCAGACACATCCATAACTTAACTATGCCTCGTCACTTTACAGCACTTTACAATCGTAGCTTTTTTTACAAGGCAGTTAGGTTATATAACAATCTGGATACGAATATCAAACAATCACCCAAAACATCAATTTTCAAAAAGGTCCTCAAAAAACACCTACTGAGTCTGAATTCGTCGATTGCGCCATGACACTTTCATCTTGTGTTATATATTAATGTAATTATTTAATTTTGAATTTATTTATGCTTCCTACCATTTGTCATGAGGGGTGTCACTTGATTCTGATTCTTTTTTCTCATAGGTACTTTTACTTTTGTATTTTTTATTTCCTTGTATACTTTTCACTTATTGTATTTCTTTTTTATGTTTTCGTTTATATATTCATATTATTCTCATAATTATTATTATTCTTATCATTTGGGGGTTAGATGTAAGAGTAGCCTTTGGCTTAATCTCGCCCAAGCGAATATACAACAATATTTTGTTCAATAAAGGCATATTATTATTATTTTTTATCGTGGACTTATGCACTATCTCAGCTGTTAGCTGGATATAATTTACCTTTCCCAGATTCAGCAAATAAAGGGAATCGGCTCGATTACAATAAACTTGAAATAAATTTCCTAACTATCCTACATGAATTAAGAATTACAGCTTTTTGCATTTCTATATAGGTATTTTTATGCAATTCTAATATCTTAAGGCTATCATGCAAAGTTTTGGGTATTAACCCTGTGGAGGATACGATTACAAGAACAATATCTATTTTCTCGAGGTGCCACATCTGCTTGATCTCAATAGCAAGGTCTGTGTATTTGGACTTTTTCTCCTGAAACTCGTTCAGCAAGTTGTTATTATTCGGTATGGCGACATCCACCAGCATTGCTGTTCTGGCTCTCTTATCATACACCACTATGTCCGGCCTATTATTCGTCACCATTCTGTCAGTGATAACAGGCCTATCGTAGTATAATTTGATAGAGTCATTTTCCAATACGGGCGCCGGTTGATACTTGTAATATGGCTGGAAGGTATTTCAGTCCGTACTTGTGTGCAAGTTTCTGATGGATAATGTTGCACACTTGATCATGCCTGGATTATGGATATATATATATATATATATATATATATATATATATATATATATATATATATATATATATATATATATATATATATATATATATATATATATATATATATTATATGCCTGTGAAGATAGTCCGTATTGGCCAGTTGTTCACATCCGGACGTAATATGCTGTATAGTCTCCGATCTTATATGGCATTTTCTGCACCTATCTGTTTGTAATGTTTCGTCCTTCATAATAAATTTTTTGTAGTTGTTTGTAGCGATCACTTGGTCTTGGATGGCCATAAGGAATCCATCTGTTTCCGCGAATAATTCTCCTTTCATCAACCATTTGTTGGAGGCTTCTTTGTCGATGTATGGTTGATTAATCTCATGGTGATGTCGTCCATGCAATTCCTTTCTTGACCGTTGCTCTTGTTTTTCAGTATCTGATAGGAAGGGTAGATTCAGCAGGTCATCTCTGGTAGCAAGATTTAGAAGTGTATATCCCTTATCAGCCAACGATACCACTCTATGGAGGTCAGAAGTGAGAGCTTTTGCTGAGAAGAATTCTCTGAGATTTTTTTCTGTTCGGTGTGTAAATTGACTACATCTATTAATCCGCATCCTCCTTCTTTCCGCTTCAAAGTTGTTCGTATCACATATGATTTTGGATGATGATTGTTGTACTTTGTCAGCATCGTTCGGGTCTGCCTTTGAATATCATCCAGTTCTGTCTTAATCCATCTGATTAGTCCAAATGAGTAAAGCAACACTGGAATGGCGTAGGTGTTAATTGCCTTGACTAAATTCCCCGAGTTCAACATTGATTTCAGCACAGTCTTCAGACGCTGACTGTATTCTGAACGAATCTTCTACTTTGATTGTTTTTGGTCTAGCAATCTGGCTTCTTGGTATCCCAGATATTTGTATGTTTCGCCATCTCTCATGCACTGTATAATATCACCGTTTGGAAGCTGTGTTTCACCCTCTATGACTTTCCCTCTTTGAATGTTCAGGGTCTTACATTTTTCAATCCCGAATTTCATATGAACATCTGCCGAGAACTCACTGACAGTTTTCAGCAAATCATCCAATTGCTTCTTGTTCGAAGCATATAATTTGATGTCATCCGTATACAGCAGGTGGGAGATTGTATGATAATTCCTTTCTGCTTTTATCCTAAATCCGTATCCTGTTCTATTGAGCATTGAGGACAATGGGTTCATTGCTTAACAGAACCATAGTGGACTCAAAGAGTCTCCTTGAAAAATTCCACGACGTATGGGTACCTCGTCGGTTTTGATTGATTTATTGTTCATGTTGACCTGCAGAGACGTGCGCCAGTGTGTCATTGTTGTCTTCAAGAACTCTACCAGGGCTGGGTGAATTTTGTATATCTGCATTACGTCAACAAGCCAAGAATGAGCGGTACTATCGAATGCCTTCAGATAATCGAGAAAAGCTGATTGAACATTTCGATGCCCTACGTGAGCCTGTTTCATTATCACAGAATCGATGATGGGTTGTTCCTTGCACCCGTGGTGTTTCTTTCTGCATCCTTTCTGCTCCTCAGCTGATATATTGTTGTCGTTAAGGTGTTGGTATATTCGATTGGATATGCATGAGGTAAGTATTTTGTAGAGTGTTGGCAGGCAAGTGATTGGCCTATATTGAGACGGATCCTGTGTTCTATCGCTCTTAGGTAGCATATATGTTAAGCCTTGCGTTAGAAAAGTGGGTGTTTTCTTGGGATGTTGAAGAACATACGTGATCTGTGTCGCTAGGGCTCCATGGAGCTTATCAAACTTCTTGTACCAGTGGTTGTGGATATTATCTATACATGTGGCCTTCCAATTGTTGGTCGCTCGAACTACTGTTGTGATTTCTTCCTCCGTTATTCCATCGAAGTCCATATGTCTGATATCGAGGCGTTCTTTTTCATTCGTGATCCATTCCGCATCTCTATTGTGTTCTTTGTGGTTCGACCATAGTGATGACCAATAGTAGGTCAAGCACTGTGCGTCAGGTACTTCTCTGTTATTGTTGGTCGCAGTTTTGTTATTTCCCTAATGAAAATTGGCCGCGTTTTGGAGGAACCTTTGGTTTTGGTGTTTCCTTTCAGTACACTTGACGTATCTTGAAAGCCTCTTTGCTTTTGCTTGGAGTTTCTGTTTCAAAGTATCCATATACACGTCGATGTGTTGTTTGTTATCAGGGTGGTTTGTGTTCGTACCAATTTTCCTATAAATTTTGCGTATATGTGATTTCAAGCGCCTTGAGGGTTTTCTGTTTCTCAGGAATTCTGTGAGGCGACCGATTCCTGCTCTAATATTATCAATATCCTTCTACAGTCGTTTTGCCATGGTGGTTTATTATTATTATTATCGTGGACTTATGCACTATCTCAGCTGTTAGCTGGATATAATTTCCCAGATTTAACAATCAAAGGGAATAGGCTCGATTACAATATACTTGACATGAATTTCCTAACTATCCTACATGTATTAAGAATCACAGCTTTTACATTTCTATATAGGTATTCTTATGCAATTCTAATTTCTTAAGGCTATCATGCAAAGTTTTGGGTATTAAACCAGTCGAGGATATGATGACAGGAACAATATCTATTTTATCGAGGTGCCACATCTGATTGATCTCAATAGCAAGGTCTGTGTATTTGGACTTTTCCCTGGAACTTGTTCAGCACGTTGTTATTATTCGGTATGGCGACATCCACCAGCATTGCTGTTCTGGCTCTCTTATCATACACCACTATGTCCGGCCTATTATTCGTCACCATTCTGTCAGTGATAACAGGCCTATCGTAGTATAATCTGATAGAGTCATTTTCCATTACGGGCGCCGGCTGATACTTGTAATATGGCTGGAAGGTGTTCAGAAGTCCGTACTTGTGTGCAAGTTTCTGGTGGATAATGTTGCACACTTGATTATGCCTGTAAAGATACTCTGTATTGGCCAGTTGTTCGCATCCGGACGTAATATGCTGTATAGTCTCCGATCTTATATGGCATTTTCTGCACTTATCTGTTTGTAATGTTCCGTCCTTCATTATAAATTTCTTGTAATTGTTTGTAGCGATCACTTGGTCTTGGATGGCCATAAGGAATCCCTCTGTTTCTGCGAATAATTCTCCTTTCATCAACCATTTGTTGGAGGCTTCTTTGTCGATGTGTGGTTGATTAATCTCATGGTGATGTCGTCCATGTAATTCCTTTCTTGACCATTGCTCTTGTTTTTCAGTATCTGATAGGAACGGTAGATTCAGCAGGTCATCTCTGGTAGCAAGATTTAGTGGTGTATATCCCTTATCAGCCAACGATACCACTCTATGGAGGTCAGAAATGAAAGCTTTTGCAGAGAAGAATTATTATTGTTACTTATTATCGTGGACTTATGCACTATCTCAGCTAGTAGCTGGATATAATTTACCTTTCCCAGATTTAGCAATCAAAGGAATAGGCTCGATTACAATATACTTGACATAAATTTCCTAACTATCCTACATGTATTAAGAATTACAGCTTTTGCATTTCTATATAGGTATTCTTATGCAATTCTAATTTCTTAAGGCTATCATGCAAAGTTTTGGGTATTAAACCAGTCGAGGATACGATGACAGGAACGATATCTATTTTGTCGAGGTGCCACATCTGCTTGATCTCAATAGCAAGATCTGTGTATTTGGACTTTTCTCCTGGAACTTATTCAGCACGTTGTTATTATTTGGTATGGCGACATCCACCAGCATTGCTGTCTTGGCTCTCTTATCATACACCACTATGTCCGGCCTATTATTCGTCACCATTCTGTCAGTGATAATAGGCCTATCGTAGTATAATCTGATAGAGTCATTCTCCAATACGGGCGCCGGTTGATACTTGTAATATGGCTGGAATGTATTCAGAAGTCCGTACTTGTGTGCAAGTTTCTGATGGATAATGTTGCACACTTGATTATGCCTGTGAAGATAGTCTGTATTGGCCAGTTGTTCACATCCGGATGTAATATGCTGTATAGTCTCCGATCTTATATGGCATTTTCTGCACCTATCTGTTTGTAATGTTCCGTCCTTCATAATAAATTTTTTGTAGTTGTTTGTAGCGATCACTTGGTCTTGGATGGCCATAAGGAATCCCTCTGTTTCCGCGAATAATTCTCCTTTCATCAACCATTTGTTGGAGGCTTTTTGTCGATGTGTGGTTGATTAATCTCATGGTGATGTCGTCCATGCAATTCCTTTCTTGACCATTGCTCTTGTTTTTCAGTATCTGATAGTAATGGTAGATTCAGCAGGTCATCTCTGGTAGCAAGATTTAGAGGTGTATATCCCTTATCAGCCAACGATACCACTCTATGTAGGTCAGAAGTGAGAGCTTTTGCTGAGAAGAATTCTCTGAGATTTCTTATCTGTTCGGTGTGTAAATTGACAACATCTATTAATCCGCGTCCTCCTTCTTTCCGCTTCAAAGTTGTTCGTATCACAGACGATTTTGGATGATGATTGTTGTACTTTGTCAGCATCGTTCGGGTCTGCCTTTGAATATCATCTAGCTCCGTCTTAGTCCATCTGATTATTCCAAATGAGTAAAGCAACACTGGAATGGCGTAGGTGTTAATTGCCTTGACTAGATTCCCCGAGTTCAACATCGATTTCAGCACAGACTTCAGACGCTGAACTGTTACTATTATTATTTTTATTATGCTATTTGAAATAGCAAAGTTGTAGTCGGTATAACCAGAAGTGGTATCGCTCTGAGTACAATTGTAAATTGTAGATCATTATCCATATACTTTGATGTCCAAATTTGAAATATCAACGATGAGCCCGTTTCCCAGATAATTCTAATGTGCCCATTAGCCAAGACAACCTGTATTTATAGACATTATTACCTCTTATATATCAAAGTTTCTTTATCGGAAAATCTCGATAAAGGTTTCACTGACTATATTCTGAAGAAATGAGCTGCATTTTTTATGGGGATCCTCAAGTATGCGAAATATGTATTGAGAGAATCGTATGTTATTTTACACAGTTAAAAGTTGGAGTTTGCGGTTCAAGATTTGATTACGAAGGAAAACGAATGTTTCAGAATTTTTTGAAAAAACACCAATGATGCAAAATGGGAATTGAAATGTACTCGATTTTATTACTGTTCATGACATGAAAATTTATACTGAATATCTTGACCGAATTATGGGTCAAAAGTCTGTATGGGTATTCTTTGGGTTTTAATGTAGATAACATTCATATTTGTATTAAGATCTCAAGCATAAACCAAGAAATATGAAAAACAACTTAGGAGTGCGAATTAAGGGTTGAAAGGTTTGCATGAGATTGCCCCGAGTTTTCATGACTGTTAAAAAATAAATTGTGTTAAAAATTCTGATTAAATATTAGAATGTTTAGAAAGACAACTCATAAATGCACAAAATGGCGGTTGAAATGTTACATTTTTGTGAAAACTCAGACTATGAGAAACTCCGTCTTGCGAAAGAAATCCCTCCTGACATATTCTACAATATGTTTAATAGAGTTCCATCAATAACCCGCTCTCGTTCATATATAATTCATACGTGAAAGCCATGTCAGGTTTTCGAGAACAAATGTCATTCAGGTAATTTTTCCGCATCAAAGTCTCCTATGGAAATGGAGAAAACAGAGAACGGGAAGTAAATAAAGCAAACTAGTCCGTTAGGCACACAAGGTATGTGACCGAACGTAATGTCGAAAACGTAATAAAAGAGGCCTCTTGCTCCCATTCAAGCAACCAACCAGCTGGCTTCCTCCTGCTCCAACAGAATCGATTTCAATATAGGAAACGGTTCCCTTTTCTTCCCAACCGAACTTCGTGACTATTGTAAAGCGCGTCTTCTTTCTTTGCCTAATCTATGAAAAGGAATTAAGGAACAGGTTAAGTTTGAAGACAATACTCAACGAAACAATCAGACATTCGACACAATATGTTCCAGTTAAAGATTCAAAGATGAAGTTTTCAAGAAATTAGTTTAAACAATCGCGTTTAGAATTATTATACAGGGAAATCCACCGGGACCGTCCGTTAAAAACTTTTTGAGTTCCAATTACAATATCAAGCTGAAATTTTATACGCGGCCATAAGTAGCAATTTCCAATTGAAGTGAAATATTTTCCAAGTGATATCATTTACATTAATTTTAGGCACCTGTCAGGTGAGCGTAGCCAGTTCGGCTACTTGATTCAAATATTTCAAAGCATTCTCTGTTAGTTCTTGCAAAATCATCAAAATTCAATATATTCCCAAATTATTTCGGAACTATAAGAGATGGGTATAGTACATGCTGATACAATTCCATCTGAAATTTGACGCTTCATCTGATGGCGATATAAAAATTGGCACGTGCCATTTGAAAATATTGAGTTATTGCTGTTTGAAAAAGGCCAAATTGAAAAAATCATACAAAACAACGCAAACAACATTTGACATGTATAGATTGCTCAAAAAATTCCTTGATCCTTCTTCTATCCACCCAAGCAAAAATTATGTCTGTAGTGGAAAAGATCTACGAGCTACAATTTTTTTAAATGTTCCTCAAGAATCGAGTTTATAACAAAAATAATTAAATCTGTCAAAAGTTTTGACAGATAAGTGCTAACGACTTGGGTATTTTATATCCTGCTCAAATGTCGGTTCTAGATGTATAATAAAAAAGGTAGATTGCCATTTGAAATAATAAACTGATGACCCACTTTCGGTATAACCGGAAATGGTATCACTTCGAAAATATTTCACTCCAATTGAAATTCGCTAGTTATGGCCGCGTATAAAATTTCAGCTTGATATTGTAATTGGAACTTAAAAAGTTTCTAACGGACGATCCCGTTGGATATCCCTGTATAATGAATAATTATACACATGACAAAATCGTTAGGATATAATGAAAATTCTCTCTGATTTTGAAACACCATATGGAAAGAAGTCCATTTATTTTATTTTTACATTACTATTACCTATTAACCTATACTGAATTCTTGTACACTTCAAATCCTCTATAACTATTTTATTTCGCAAAGTAATGATTAAACATATATACATACATATACGTCAACAATAACTCCTAATTTGTCTTACATTGAAATATAAATTATTTATTTTATCTATTATTTAAATATAAATAAATACATACATATACATTATGTAGTGCTAGTGTCAATTTCTCCTGTCCTTTATATCTATTTGTTTGATTTCATTTAATTTATTTATTTTTCTATGTAATTTGCATAGTTATCAATATTCAAGCATTGTTTTTCAAATCCATTAAACTCGCAACATAATCTTTTTTTCATTTAAAAGACAATATTGTCGCATCAATCAATTAGGTTATTAGCGATATTATAAAAATAGTGATTAAATATATACATTTATATAGATTTGTAACTTTTAGGTAGTTCAACAAAGTTTCACTGTTTGTAGGTTGAGGATTGATTGAAGTGTCTTTCTCGGTGGAACTTAGGACAATGTTCCGTATTTTTTGTTCATTCTTTATGTTAAGTCGTACATACACGATACACCCTACCTACCTACCTACCTAGGTTGGGTGTACCGTAGCATATATAGATATTAGCTTTCCGCACAATATACATTATTTTAGTCAAGGTTTAGGTTAGGTTTACTTAGGTTCTTCTCTATAATATCAATGAAAAAACTCATAGTTATTCAAAACTGCGAGTTTATTGGTTGTTACAAAACCAAAGAGTTACATATGGTGTTGAACTTAACTAAATAGTAACTTTGGATGTTGAAGCGTGGCACTGCATGTCCTCGGCATACTTTTCATAAGATGGTACATAACCACTGAGTGCTGATCGCAAGCATGATGACATATTATGATCGTCATTTAGTCGATTGCGATATTTTGACTTAATATTCTTCATTTCAGAAAATGCAGACTCGCACAAGGAAGTTGACCCAAACATTGCCGTCAGTTGAAGGGCGATATGCCTTAGATTCGGATATTTATCTTCAGATATAAAACACCAGAAATTTGTATCAGATGCTGTAGCTTTTAAATGTATATCTGATATAATCTGCACCAACTAATTTTCAACAGAACATGAGTTCATATTAAACTGACTTGCTATTTCAGTAGCTAATTCCTCAATGTTTTTACATTTTTTTTACACAATTATTATTTGCTAATTTACTGCAATTATAGAAACGCATTTCGAATTATCCCAAAATATTTTATAATTCAGCCTCATACGTATCATAATTCAACTGAGGAATCCTTGCTTTCAAAGCCGGAAAATGTTTCAGATCCTTTCTTTTTAGTTCATCTATCATAAGTTGCAATTTACTTTTGAATGCGTTTACTGCGCTAATAATCTCAATAATAGTTATACTTTACCTTAAAGCTCCAAGTTAATGGTGTTTAAGTGCATTGTGATGTCAGTCAAAAATGCCAAATCAGTCAGCCATTTATCGTTTTTCAACATCTGAGTGTCATCACCTCTTTCGTCTAAAAAGCTGTTATTTCGGGCAATAGCTCAATTCTAAATTCGACTCAACCCCCTGACGTCCGTGTGAAGAACTAAATCAGTGTGTTTAGCTGACTCCCTATCTTCCAACTACAACTTAAAGAGCCGCCGGTGCAAGCTACGTGCACGGATGGAATTCACAATCTTTGTTGCAATGCCCATAATTTCCTCAGTGTTTAAAACTTTTGAACACGAAACTTGTTAATGTATAATGCAATGGAATGAAAAAAATTAAGAAAAATCTTCACTAGCTCGACACAATGCCACAAAACCGTTTTTGTTTCCAGTCATTGCTGGTGCTCCATCGGTTGTAATGCACACTAATTTATATATTGGTAGCTTGTAGTTTTTCACAAAATTGAAGAAAACGTCATATATATCTTCGCCACGGGTCTTCCCCGTCAGAGGAATGATTGTCAAAAATTCTTCCTTAGCCAACATTTCATTGAATACCATCCGAATAAAAATAGACAGCTGGGTAGTGTCTGTCATATCGGTGGATTCGTCGAACTGTTAAGAAAATTATGTACATTTCATGACATCATGTTTTAGTTTATCTGCCATGTCCTGACTGATGACTTCAATACGCCTTGTGACACTCGTACGAGATATCTAAAGTTCTCTAATAGCAGACATGTTTTCTGTTTTATTTTTAAAATCTCCAAATAAAGTCTCACCCGCTACAATAAATGCTTCCTTCACAACCGATCCATCTTTGATTGGTTTCTTGTGTTTCGCCAATATATGAGATATTTCAAATGACGCGATCGTAGCAGCTTTTGATTGTTTCGCTGGTCTTGTGAACATGGTTTGTTCTCTTTTCAAACAAGATATCAAATCACGTGCCTTTCGTTTTCTCAATTACCTCTGTGGCGGAAAATCCTTTCCATAGTTTCTATGAACCGTTTTATGATTCTTCTCTAAGTTACCACGCTCAGGTATTGCAACTGACGCACGACAAATAAGACAAATGCACTTATCCTTCACCAAACAAAAGAAAAATTCTTCCTTCCAATCGTTATTAAAATGAACGTTTTAGATTTCTTCGCTGCACCCATTTTGTACTATTTAGTAATAAACTTTGTATCGATGTATTGCCTTCATGTTTCAATTCAGAACGACTCCAATTCCTGCAGGCTCAACATTTATAACGGCGTGAACGAAAGTCTTGAATGTTCCCGTCAAACCCGCCGCCCGAAATGTCTAGAAAAGCGGCAAGAATAAGAAACGCGATTTTCTTTGACAAGTACCGCGCGTTCCTTTGATAAAGCCGCCCTTTGGCGCTAGCAGAGTGTAATTCCATTACGTAATAAATTTCTGAAGTTTAGTTACCTACTTATTAAAAATTTTTTTCCTCTCGAGATATACTAAAAAAGCACTTGCGATCGATCGTTTGAGCACCTCCGCATTAGGCTGTTGAACATAGCACATACGGAATATGTATATATATATATATATATATATATATATATATATATATATATATATATATATATATATATATATATATATATATATATATATATATATATATATATATATATACAGATAGATGCTGCCAATGGCACGACTCACTATTAATTCGAGATCCTTCTGCTAATTTATCGACGAACTATAAAGTTTATTCTTTAGGTACCCCCATATATAAAACTCTACAGGGGTAGGATCCGGAGATGTGACAGACGAACTCCAAGGACCCAATCTTGTCATTCATCTGTCCTCAAATAAGCTGGTTAATCCTCTCGATAACTGAGGTGTGCCGGAGCACCATCTTATTTGTACTAACTTGAAACACGTGCATTTAACAGGAGATAATCCAATAATTCGAAACAAATGTAGATTAAATCATGAATATTTCATACCATTTGAATTTTCTTCATAAATTAAATATTGACATTGGTTTTTGTACATTAATCTAAATACATTAAAGCTAAAGACGAGGTAGGAAATTAATTGTGTTTAATGTGAATTTTTGACGCCCCAGATATTAATTATGCGGATTAGATTTACACACTATGAGAAGAAAGTATCCGGAAATTTGATATAAAACGCAAAAATCTCAATCTACTTCAATATTTATTGAATAATGGAAAACATTTTTAATAGGCGCTTTCAGGGCCTTCAGTTCCTTCTGCGAATTTTCTTTTATGACGTCTATGGAATCAAATCTGGTTCCCCGGAGCGGCAATTTCAATCTGGCGAAAAGAAAAGAGTCACACGGAGCTAGATCAGGCGAATAAGACGGGTGCTCGATGGTATTTATCGAGTGTTTGGTCTTAAAGTCGTTAATAACCGCGGCTCGATGAGATGGTGCGTTATCGTCTTGCAAAATCCACGAATTGTTTTGCCACAAATCCTGCCGTTCACGGCGAATATTTTCAAGCAAACGCCTCAAAACGGTAAAATAGAAGTCCTTATTGACCGATTGACCTTGCGAACGAAATCATGATGAACCACACCAGGAATACCGAAGAAAACAATCAGCATCATCTTGATTTTCGAACGACTTTGGCGAAGTTTTATCGGTTCTGGCTCATTTTTTCCCACCCATTCCGATGATTGTTGGCTCCTTAGTATGTCGTATTCATAGAACCATATCTCGTCACCAGTTATGATCCATCCCATGAACGTGGGATCAGAATTCGTACGATCCAGCATGTCTGCAGCTACCTGTATCCGACACTGTTTTTGAAGAAAATTCAGCTCTATCGGAACGAGCCGAGCGACGACGCGCCGCATGCCCAACTGGTTCACCAAAATCAAACGAGCAGTTTTACGAGATATGTTGAGATCACGAGCTATCTCTCTAACACTGGCATGACGATTTTCGAGACCATTTCCTTGATTTTTTGGACATTATCGTCCGTTGAAGAGGTCGAGGTCGTTCGGAACGAGGCAAATCTTCGACGATTTTCGGACCTTCTTTCAAGGTTTTCTACCACTCAAACACTTGGGTTTTTGATAAAATAGAGTCTCCATAAGCCTTTCCCAGCATTCCTAACGATTCAGCACAAGGAATTTTGTTCAGAACACAAAATTTGAGACAAACTCTTCGTTCAATATTTTTTCCTTTGTAAAATTCGTAGAGTACCGTTGAGGTCAACTGGTTTCAACAGCTGTTGTGAAAAAACTAGTTGACGAGCAATTTAATTAGGAATTTCCGGATACTCTTTTGTCACAGTGTACCTTCTCTGGAAAATTTGGACACCATAAAATGTTTTGTAAGAAGTCTGGGTTTTCTTGAATGAGAACCATCATCAATTCGCATAAAATAATTCCAACCGCTGCGTCTCCTGGATTAATCGATGATTTTAATGAGAATTTTTAGGGGTGCAAATTATTCTTGTCCAAAATGTTATCAACTAATGTACGTGCTATTCCTAAATTAGCTACAGCGGTTAGTACAGATGCATATGGCTTGACATGAAAATAACTGGTAAATGCAATGTCTTCATCGTTGGTAATTAAAATAACTCCTGCTCCTTTCCGTTATCTATTTTTCATTATTGTCAAAGTTTGATTATAATTTTATGAATTATTTTCTGCTAATTGGTTGTACTTTCGTTATATATTCTGCAAGTTCAACTTCTATTGACATTGACCATGAATGATGAATAAATTCATAATGTAACGATATTCAATCGTTCCTGAAGCCGACGCTGTCACTGCACGGCAGAAAGACGAATTGCGATACACTTTCGAGAGAATTCAAGAAAGGCCTAAAAGTTCCCGCAGGCGGAAATTAGGCGAAGGATCTCGAACCTTCGTGCTTGTATATAAGAAGAGACTTCGCGAAGCGCGGCGAATACAGTTTGAATAAAGAGCACGAATTAGTGGACAAGGTGTTGGTAATGAATTAAGCAGTATTAATTGTGTTATATAAATTAGTTATAGAAGTTAATAGTTTAGTTTATTGTTTAAATTGTTCAGTTTACGTGTAAATAAATTAGTTAGTTTTTTGTAACGTTGAAGTGTTCAATTTGAACTCACAAGAACTAAGAAACGTTACAATTGATGTCAGTAGTGGAATTTTGGCGAATAGAAACAAAATCTCTAGTAAGTTTATGTCTGTTACCCGTTTGCAACACAGAACTATGGAATGATGGACCTCTATAAGAAAATCGACGAAAATTCAAGTAAGTTGAAGGAAACGATGTTGGAAAATTCTAAAGAATTGAAGGAAAAGATGCAGGATAATTCAAATAAATTGGAGGAAGACTCGAACATACTGGATGAAAATTACAATAGACTAGAGGAAAAAATGATGGAAAATTCAAATAAATTAGGGACTCCGTGAAGCGCGGAGAATTAAGTTCGATGAAAAGAGCGGGAATAAGTGGACAAAGTGTTGGTAATAAATTAAGCAGTATTGATTGTGTTATATAATAAGTAATAAAAGTTCATCGTTTAGTTTATTGTTTTAATTGTTCAGTTTACGTGAAAATAAATTAGTTAGTGTTTTTGTAATGTTGAATGTTTAATTTGAACCCGCCAATAATTTCAAGAACTAGAAACGTTACAATATTATCCAGTTATTTGCCATTTCATTCAAGAAAAAAACCATACAGAAACAACACTAGAGTTACTGCTGTTTTTAAATAATTTTCAAACGTGAAAATGAGGTTGAAATTCTTCGAACCTTACATACAACATTGTGGACATAGAAACATAGAAACTGACATCGAAGTTAAATCCACTGTCAGTTTCTGTATTTCACGGCTTAATGATTTAAGTTTCCGAAATAACTGCAGGTTCTGATGAAATCGCGAATAGAATGAGAACGAGCCATTTTAGTTATGGGGTTACCTAATAACAATCAATACTTTTCAAATTGCAGTTCAATGAAGCAAAAAAAATAGATACTCGTCAACCTAGTTTTGTTGAGTTGGAAAGCGATTTTTCAGAGCCCTGTATATTGAACACTTTTTTTGGGCAAAGAAAATGATACTATTATTCCGAAAATTTTAGTAAAAAAATCCTAACGCAATTGTGGTTAATTCTAGATAGAACAAATCTTAACAAAGGATGCTCCAAAAAGGATGCCTTTAAATGATAAAAACACCATGCCATTTGAAATAGCAAAGTTGTAGTCGTTGTCCAGTATAACCAGAAGTGGTACCGCTCTGAAAACTTTTGCAAATTGTAGATCAGTATCTATTTAGTACACCCTGTACTTCGATTTATCGTTTACTATAATTTCTCCATCACTTAATAGCATTAGTTACAAAATGAACCGAGGAACACAAATATCATATCTAACATTCTTGCGATATTCATCTTTCAAGTTTCACTCTTGTAGGAAATAACTTGTTTGAAATCTCATTTCCTCCTTTTAAGTTTTCGGTCAATATTCTACAATTCGAATTAAACCACAATCAGTTCATAGATTGTACTAGGAGGACTCGTGCACCAGAGTTTCCGAATAAGTTCATTTTGCAAGAGACTTTTTTCTCTCTACAGATATACAGGTTTGGGATTCTTTGTTAAAAGACATTGTCTTTTGCTAAATTTCATTTTTCTAGGTCAACGGAAAGTATTAAATATGCAGAAAACTACGACATAAACATCTATATCTTCAGGTTGCGTTGCCTAAAATGTTTATATTTCCGCAGCATCAAGACACAGCAGACCTGACTATATGGTAACAATCTCAACTAAATATGCTTAGTAAACTGCCTATTTGATAGCCACATAAACATGTATCTTGTTTCTCAAAAGGATTGATAAAAATCTCCAGAAGCCCAAAACCGTTTTCATTTTTCGTCAATTGTAAAACCTGAAAAAACATTGTCTAAGAGCTCTTAATTTCACTCAATCAACATAATTAATTCTTACTTGTTCCTATCAACCTAACAAATCTAAATTAACAACGTAAATGTGAGAACGTCTTTCAAGTTTAACGTACTGAGGTGGAGAGAAACAATATATAGCTTTTAAAGACTTTATTGTTTTTCGGAGCATTCTTAATTAAGATTAATGAATTCTTGCATGCGCTCGACCCAACTCTGAAGGTAGTTATTCTTTTCATTCGTTGTTTTTCTGACGATTGGAAACTTTGATCATGTCTTCCTTTCCCGATTTTCGAAACGATGGGACAGAGGTGTACTTCGTGTAAATTTCTATTGCCTTGATGAGGTGGTTAATTTTTTCGGTTTCAGGCGATTGAATGTTCTCTAAATGAAGTTGTACATGCTTTTGGAGTTTCTGGTGTTCAAGCAGTCTAGAATTTTTTACTTCAATTCACTGTAGCTGTTTTTTGTTATTTGTTCAAGGTACCATATCCTACAGGAACTAATTTTTGAACGCAATTCTTTAAGCCAAATTTTTTGAATTAAAGTCATCGAAATCCGCAATGATATGCTGGACACTGAAGCTTTTGTACAACGGTTCTTGGATCGTCTCTAAGATTTCAGCCCTCTTGATCTAACAAATCTCTACTAAATTCAAGCCTATGAACCTGACGTCACTACAATAACGTTGAATTAGGTGTTACACTGATGGAATGAGGTGGCATAAAGAGTTTTCAACCATAACTTGTTTTTCAATAGGGGCAAAACGATATAACAGTGTTAACATTTAGTTATTTGTATGGAATTCTCGCTTAACACTTGGTGGAACATAATGAATAAATGATTCGTTTATCACTTGGCAAAGGTTTCACAAATATTTATTAAAGATACTCGACATATGTTTCGGGTTGTTAGCCCATTATCAAGAGTAATACAATACTAAATTCAAAATGAGTGATTTCACTTATGTATAACGGCATTCACAACAGGAGGTAAATTGAAGTCTAGTTAGTAGTTGCAAATTGGCTGGTTTTTCCTATGAGCGGACGTAATTTCAATTATTTCCAAGATGTCTATGACCAAACCCGTAGAATTTTTATTTTGGAGAATAGATCTTTGATGTTCTTCAACTCTCATCTCGATGCATCTTCCGGTTTGGCTTATACAGGGACCGTCCGTTAAAAACTTTTTAAGTTCCAATTACAATATCAAGCTGAAATTTTATACGCGGCCATAACTAGCGATTACTAATTGGAGTGAAATATTTTCGAAGTGATATCATTTCCGGTTATACCGGAAGTGGGTCATCACTTTGTTATTTCAAATGGCAATCTACCTCTTTATTAAACATCTAAAACCGACATTTGAGCAAGGCATAAAATACCCAAGTTCTTGGCACTTATCTGGCAAAACTTTTGACAGATTTAATTATTTTTGTTATAAACTCGATTTTTGAAGAACATTCAAAACATTTGTAGCTCGTAGATCTTTTGCACTACAGACACAATTTTTGCTTGGGTGGCTAGAAGAAAGATCAAGGAATATTTTAAGCAATCTACACATGTCAAATGTTTATTGCCTTGTTTTGTATGATTTTTTCAATTTGGCCTTTTCAAACAGCAAAAACTCAATTTTATATCGCCATCAGATGAAACGTCGAATTTCAGATGGAATTGTATCAGCATGTACCATACCCATCTCTTATAGTTCCGAAATAATTTGGGAATATATTGAATTTTGATGATTTTGCAAGAACTAACAGAGAATGCTTTGAAATATTTGAATCAAGTAGCGGAATTGGCTACGCTCACCTGACAGGTCCTAAAATTAATATACTTGTCACTTCGTTCATTCGAATTTGATATTTCAACAAGAATTGTCGTTATTTCAGATTGAAAATATCCAAAAATACAACGCATTTTCAATAAAACCACTGGTTATTCAAACGAAAATGCATTTAATCTTTTTAATTCATTTAAGAATGTCAAAAGTAGTGGGTAGAAATTGCAGGCAATTCAATAATCAATTTCCAAATTCACCGTCTATGAGTAAAATAAAATTTCGAAGCATTAGAAGCAATTTTCTACAATTCGGATGAATAAAAATTGTAGGATCTAAGCGAAAACCAAATGATAGCAAACATCATAGGAGAAACCTAATTTACGATCTGAATAAATGTTCAATATGGGCCCCATTTTGCTCGATACACTTGACAGCTCGTATAGGAACATGATGAGTTGCCCTCCTATTTTCCTCAGGATCAATATTACGAATAGCATTATGAATGCGCTCTAGTAACTCTTCTTTACTTCTTACAGGAATAATATACACTTCACTCTTGATTTTGCCTCATAAATAAAAATCAAGGGGCGTCAGGTCCGGAGAACGCGGAGGCCTTAAATTTGGTCATTGATTACCCCACGATCTATCCTCGAACATTTCTGTTAGCCGCCGATCTACAGCTCGTGTTTTATGTGCTGGTGCACCATCCATTTGGTAATAGCAATCCCTAAGAATGTTAAGGAGTAATCCATCTAAAAAATTTGCTAATGTTCCTCTCGAAATTTGCAGGTATCTTTGTGCATTAAGATTTTCCTCATAAATGTGGTAATGGAAGTATAACTCAATCCAATATCCATTGATGCTGACTTAATGGACGCATGTGTATTGGCACGAAAATACGCTAGCGTATTGATTTGATTGTCGTCGTCCTCGAGAATTGGTTTTCTTCTAGTTTCTACGTATTTTGTTCCTCCAAATTGCAGAAAATTGCTTCTAATCGTTCGAAATTTTGTTTAACTCATAGACGCCAAATTTGGAAATTGGTTATTGAATTGCCTTCAAGTTCTATGCACCACTTTTTGACATTCGCCATGAATTAAAAAGAGATTAAACATATCCTTGTTTGAATAATTAGCCATTTTATTATCAATCTGGTTTTTTTTCAAAAATTTTCACTTCAAATTACCAACAATTCTTGCTGAAATATCAAATTCGAATGAACGAAGTGACAAGTACATTAATTTTAGTCAGGTGAGCGTAGCCAGTTCAGCTACTTGATTCAAATATTTCAAAGCATTCTCTGTTAGTTCTTGCAATATCATCAAAATTCAAGATATTCCCAAATTATTTCGGAACTATAAGAGATGGGTATAGTACATGCTGATACAGTTCCATCTGATATTTAAAGTTTCATCTGATGGCGATATAAAATTGGCACGTGCAATTTGAAAAAATTGAGTTATTGCTGTTTGAAAAAGGACGAATTGAAAAAATCATACAAAACAAGGCAATAAACATTTGACATGTGTAGATTGCTTAAAAAATTCCTTGATCCTTCTTCTATACACCCAAGCAAAAATTGTGTCTGTAGTGCAAATGATCTACGAGCTACAATTTTTTTAATGTTCCTCAAAAATCGAGTTTATAACAAAAATAATTAAATCTGTCAAAAGTTTTGACAGATAAGTGCCAACAAATTGGGCATTTTATGCCTTGCTCAAATGTCGGTTCTAGATGTATAATAAAAAGGGTAGATTGCCATTTGAAATAATAAAGTGATGACCTACTTCCGGTATAACCAGAAATGGTATCACTTCGAAAATATTTCACTTCAATTGGAAATCGCTAGTTATGGTTGCGTAAAAAATTTTAGCTTGATATTGTAATTGGAACTGATGGTCCCTGTATAGAATGTCTCACATTCACTGCACTGTATTTTATATACTCCGCAAGAAACAACAGAGTAAGTTGAAACACCTCACCAAAAACAGTATGTCTTCATTGTTGACTAATAGTGAACCACTCCAGAATTTCAATTTCACCCTAGAATAAAAAATTTTTCAAATATTCTTTTCAATGAAAAACAGACAGAACTTTTAGAGAAAGGTTTGAAATATTGTCCCAATATAAATAATTAGAACGATTTGAAAATGTTAGCTCTGAGATAGCTCTTAGCTCAATATAGAATACAATAGAAGTTGTAGAGGAAAAATTTTATGAAGAAATAGTATGTGCTAAATATATAAGATATTCTAGATTGACCAAAAACAATAGGAATTAGCAATTGTTAGATCCATACAAACAAAACTTAAAGATCATAATTTAACCCTTTGTAAATCTGACAACGGTAACACTTACGATTTTAGAAACTGATATGTATATTGAAAAATAGAAAGACTATTTATTCCAGAAAAATTTATAGAATTACATGTTGATCCTACTTAAAATTTCAAACCCAAGTCATATCTCTATTTAAAAGTGTACGAATTTCTTGCGAAAAGATGGGTTGAAATTGACTGTTATGAATCCGAAAATTACCCAAAATTCACAAGGTAGATTGTGCCATGAAACTTATTGTTTCATATGTAAGTGCTCCAGCTACTAAATTATGTAAATATTTGAACAACATACTTCCAAATTTGATACAACACAATCCAATGTACTCAATACGAAACTCTTTAGAATTAACCAATCACTTGAGATCTCTAAAAATTTCGATAAATGCTAAATTAGTATCCTTTAATATAATTAATCTATATCCGTCTACACCCTGCCGTGATGTCAAAGCCACAATTAATCAACAACTTCAATCCAAAAGTACATTAAGGCCCATTCATATAGAAGAAACGATGTCAGCTCTAAACCTATGTCTCCAACAAAGTTATTTCAGGTTCAATAATAAAATATATCAACAAGTAGATGGTTTACCTATGGGTTCTCCTTTGTCTACGTTATTAAGTGAAATATTTATGACAAATTTAGATAATAGAATTTTTAGTTCCCCCAACATCCTAATCAATAACGTATTTTTACGGAAAAGACATGTAGATGATATTTTCTGTATTTGGATTGGCACAGACAACTCAATAGTTTCTTACAGTTTTTAAATTCTTTTCATCCATCGATTCAATTTACAATGGAAAATGGAAATAATGAAAAATCTTTGAACTTCTTGGACTTGTAGATTAGTAGGGCTCATGACTCACTCGCCTTTAATATATACAGAAAAACCAACCTATTTGGATGCCCTGATTCATAACAGTAGTTCGCAATCCCAGAGTATCAAATTGAGTACTTTTCATTCATTTGTGCACAGATTGCTTTCTATTCCTTTGTCAGCTGGCGATTTTGAGAATGAAGCTCAAGTTTTAGAATTAATCGCTATGAATAACGGCTATGAACCAAAAACTATTTGATACCTTAATAAGACAAAAACGACATAAACTTTTATTGCAGAGCATTTATCCGATGCATAACAAGAAATCTAACAGAAAATTTCCAATTAACTATATTCCTAATATTGGCATTGAAATATGTAACAGATTACACAAAAATAATATTAACACTATCAGAACTAATAAAAATAATTTGGGTTCATTATTGGTTGACAATAAAGATAAAACAAAATTATTGGATAAAAGCGGAGTATATAAAATACACTGCAGTGAATGTGAGACATTCTATATAGGCCAATCTGGAAGACGCATCGAGAAGAGAGTGAAGAACATAAAAGATCTATTCCCCAAAGTAAAAATTCTACGAGTTTTTTCGGACCACTGAATCAATAAAAATCATTTCATAAATTTCCAGAATATTGAACTCATGCATCCAGGTAATAAAGGAAGAAGGATGGACTTCTTGGAGATTATTGAAATTACGTCCGCTCATAGGAAAAACCAGCCAATTTGCAACGACCAACTAGACGTCAATATACCTCCTGTTGTGAATGCCGTTATACATAAGTGAAATCACTCATTATTGTATTACTCTTGATAATGGGCTAACAACCCGAAACATATGTCGAGTATTTTTAATAAATATTTGTGAAACCCTAGCCAAGTGCTTAACGAATCATTTATTTAGTTATTTAACAATAAAGTAATGAGTCTGGCTATTTCCCTTCCGCATCATCAGTTGCACATGTGATAAGCTTTCATTATGAGCTTAATCCCGCTACAGTCAATTATTGTTCATAGCGTAAGTTTTCTGTGAAACAGTTTCTCTTGTGCACTCTAAAAATGAATGGTATCAATTTTGAGCAACTTTGTGCTATCAAATTTTGCTTCAAACTTGGACACAATGCAACAGAAATATTTGAGAAATTTCGGCAGGCCTATGGAAAAACTGTTTTGTAGAAGGCCCATGTTTATCGATGATTTTCAGAGAGTCGATTGAAGATTGAAGCGGAAAGCTTTCAAGTGGGAACATCAATGAAAACGTCAACAGAGTCAGGGTCTTGTGCGTTAAGGTTGATAATCACAATGAACACTTCGAAAAAGAGTCTTTCGTGTGCGACCAAACATCAAAAACAACTGGGTGTTGCATCACGTTAATGCACCATGTCACGCTGCGATCTCAATAATGGACTTTTTAGCCAATAAAAACATTCCTGTGGCTCCTCAACCTCCTTATTCACCAGACTTGAGTCCTTGTGACTTTTTCCTCTTCCCGAGGATTAAAAATCACCTCGAAGGAACTCATTTCCGGACAGTTGACAGCTGTAACTGACTAGCTGAAGGTTATTCCTGTCCGAGTTCCAGCACTACTATGACGATTGGGGAGACCGTCTCCAGCACTTTGTGGCTTCCCAAGGGAACTATTTTGAATTATATTTAAATAAAAAACTGAGAAAATGAGTGTCATTACTTTATTAACAGACCTCGTATCAGTAATAAAATCTTTGGCAAATATCACAATGACTTCAATTCCGCTCGAAAATCGCATTAAAATAATGAAGATTCTCTATTAAAATTGTGGAATCTGTTGAGACTATATTTCGGAAAATTTTCGGACGACATAATTGTCCTTCTGAGGCCGTTATCAAGAATTTGGTCGATGAATTTGAACAGATAGGCTCAGTAGATAATGTATCCACACAATCGTCGATGAATTTGAACAGATAGGCTCAGTAGATAATGTATCCACACAATCGTCTAATTTATCGATTTCTTGACGTTTATAATAATTGGAATCATCCACAATGGTCACAATAATTGAAGCCTGCCAACCAGTCACATCGTACGAAATTAATGCTATTAGCGAAATGATGCAAAACCCCACAATAAATACTCAAATCTGCATAAATTTTTTAAATAAATTGATTCATAAATTCACCGAATATCGCACAGATGAGCATTTCGAAAGGGTGTTAGAAGAAGCTACCACTGTGGCTCGGGAACTTAATGTAGATGCAGATTTTCCGCCTATAGATACCGTTCGTCCACGAAGAAAACCAACTTAATTTCAGTATGAACAGAGTGATGAAGTCTTACAAGACCCTAAAACAAAATACAGGGTAGATGTTTTTTTAGGATCCTGGACCAAACCTTAACTTCTTTAAAACGTAGATTCGATGAGTTGGAAACTTTTACCGACGTTTTTGGCTTTTTCACCAATAATAACTTGTTTAGTTACTCCAAAGATGATTTAATGAAACATTGTAAAGATTTGAATGTGAAGCTAAAAGATAGTTCAAGTAGTGACGCAGATATTGACGGTATAGATATGTTTAATGAAATCAATGCTTTAAAGTTGCATTTAACTGAAAACCAGTCTAATGATCCACAAACCCTATTGCAATACATTTTTGCTAATGAATTAATGTCAACATTTCCGAATACAGCAATAGCGCTAGGATACTACTTACATTGCCGGTTTCAGTTGCATCTGGTGAAAGGTCATTTTCAAAGTAAAAATAATAAAAACTATTTGAGATCAACTATGACCAGCAAAGACTAAGTAATTTAGCAATAATTTCAATTGAACATGAGATTCTAAATAGACTAGACACCAAAAAATTATAGCTGATTTTGTCAACATGAAGGCAAGAAAGGTGCAGTTTCTGTAAAATAACTTAATACCTATACCTACCTACATAATATGTATAAACTGCACCTTTCTTGCCTTCATTTTTCATTTAATGTCGTATTAGTCTATCTATCTTGTATAAAATAACCTAATATAACATAGTTTTTCACTGTACAGCATTTTTTTTCACATTTTTATGAACACCTAGGTTTTGTAGTTAGATAGGGGCGGCACGATAGGAATTGCACACCGGCGTTCAAACCGCTAGCGGCGGGCCTGTCTGTAAGAGTGATGTGGAGGACTTTTGTTCGATATCTATTTTCATTTATAATTTACTCAATCTTTACTCTATCTAATACAATGAAAACTTGAACCATTTTCATCTGAATTCATTGTTCATTTTTTTTTCAAATGACTTCTTGAAAAATCCCTTACAATACGTCAGAAGCTTGAGAATGAGCTAGTGTTTGTTTTTATCTGATACTTTTGAAAATAGATGTTTCAAATATATTTATTGAATGATTTTAGGTAGAACCTTTTGAAAAGTGTCGTTTACTAAAGTATTGTTTTAAAACACTTTACAATTGAGATTTAAGGCAGAGCAGATTGTTTTATTTCAATAGTGATTTCGACGTGGAAGTGCCAAAGTTGCGTGAAAGCTCTCTTCGTCTTGACTTTTTTCGGCAATGATGCTAGAAGAAAAAGTTTTTATTAATCCATCATAAATGATTTTGAGTGATGTTCAAAAGTGTGGAAGAATTGATTTCGTAGAGGTCTCAGGTAAGCACAACTAGTCATAATACCTTATTCTACAGTCGGAGGCAAAATAAGCGGAACACTCGAAAATTTAACCAAATTCGAAGTTCGATATTTTTCCTAATTCTCAACCGATTTAGATGAGTTGTTCGGCAAGTTATAGATCTACTCTTCTGCTTTGTAGAAATTATAAGAGAAAACAAAAAAATTTTGAAAAAAATTTTATACGGGGGCAAAACTAAGTATTTTTTTTGTCAAAAATTCGTAACACCCTGTGGAATTTCGTGGTCCGAGTTGAAACGTACAATATCATGGTCTGTCAAGACACATCTTCCTAGAGTAACGCCCTTCTTGTTTCATGCGTTTATCTCTATTTTTGCAAAATATATATAATTTCAAGTGCAAAATCACCATTTTGGAGAAATTCCATTGAATCAAGAAATTGTCATTAAAATTCGTCTATCAATTTGGAATTTTCTTATTATCACTCAGGCGTGTCGAAATTGTCGTTTACGATTTTTATGTTCGAATTGCATTAGTTATTGATGACAATTTGGTTAATTTGGTGAAAATTAGGAATTCATAGGAGATAACAGTCGGTAGGTATTAAAATACACAACCGAATTCTGGGACCATTGATAAAACTTTTCATTTACACATGTGCACACCTTTTTTTATCAAATATGAAATACAACACACGTTTTTTTGTATATGACCACATTTGCACTTGTTTAAAGAATGAGAGTTTTCCATTCTTTGATTTGATACAAATTCGATCGGTTGCGGTGTTTTGTGATTCTTTTACTGTTTACGACTCGAAACGGTATTTTTCATTCGGAATGAGAGATTTACCACCAACCTCAGTAGCAAGGGCAGTTACATTGATCGAGGAAGGGCGTACCTACCGCTCAGTCGGTACCATGTTGGGTGTCTCGACGTCGGTTATCCATCGAATCTACCGACTTTACAGGGAAACTGGATTGTACGTGAGGAGGCGAGGACAAGGAAGAAATCGGGCAACCCGCACTATACATGACCGTTTCATCTTCAATCAAACCATAAGAAATCCTCGTCTTACTGCTGTTCAGGCACGTAACCTTTTACAAGCAGTGGATAACATTAACGTCAGTGTGAGGACAGTCAGAAGACGATTAAATGAAGTTGGTCTGAGATCATACGCGCAAGAGCACCAAGACTCGATAGAGCCCATCGGGTAGCAAGATTGGCGTTTGCTAGGGAGCATGTAGCATGGACAATCAATCAGTGGAGACGAGTTTTATTTAGTGATGAGAGCCGATATTGTGTGAATTTCGTGTATGGTAGAGATAGAATATGGAGGCATCGAGGGGAACGGTACAATCAAGCGAACTCCGCAGGAACTGAGCAATACGGTGGAGGGTCAGTTATGATATGGGGTGGCATATGCTTGGGAGTACGAACAGAACTGGAGATTATTGGCAATGGATCACTTAATGCCCATCGGTATATAACAGAAATCTTGGAGCCCCATGTTGTGCGTTTTGCTCCTTACATAGGGGAATATTTCCTTTTTATGCACGATAACGCGCGCCCTCATACTGCGCGCATAGTGATAGAATATCTCAATGAAGTTGGGATCACACGAATGGACTGGCCGTCGCGGTCACCGGATTTAAACCCGATCTAACACGTTTGGGACATTCTTGGAAAAAGGGTTCGACAACGGAATCCAGGCAACGTTGAAGAGCTGACATTGGCTTTGGTGGAAGAGTGGGACAACATACCTCAACAGATGATAGACATCATTGGGAGTATGCGAAATCGTATGCGCGCTGTAATAAGAGTTCGGGGGGTCATACTCGCTACTACAATCAAATGTTTTTTTTTGTGGGTCATCATGAACATTTTCCTCAACATGTTCATTTCATTTCACGAGTGTATCGCCAGGATACACACCTGCTCTCAATTTTGGACAGGAATGATAATTATTGTAGAGTGTCACACAAAAAAATTCAAAAATAAATGTGCGAAATCAACGATTTTTCCAGTGTACTTCGAGTTCTCCCGGAGCGTGAAATTGGTCAGTGAATTTCAAAATTTTCATTTCGTTAGATTTTCGCTTCTCTAATTTTGATTTTATTTTTTGCTAACGTTTCTTGAAATTTGTGACTTTTCGCTTCAAATTGGATATCTCTTGTAAAAATAGAGATAAATGCATAAAACAAGAAGGGCGTTACTGTAGGAAGATCTGTCTTGACAGACCATGATATTGTACGTTTCAACTCGGACCACGAAATTCCACAGGGTGTTACGAATTTTTGACAAAAAAAACACGTTTAGTTTTGCCCCGTATAAAATTTTTTCAAATTTTTTGTTTTCTCTTATAACTTCTACAAAGAAGAAGAGTTTATCTATAACTTGCCGAAAAAAACATCTAAATCGGTTGAGAATTAGGAAAAATATCGGACTTCGAATTTGGTTAAATTTTCGAGTGTTCCGCTAATTTTGCCTCCGAGTGTAGTAGCTAAATTGCAACTTTAAGGTGCTTCCCCATATGTTTTTGTATATTGATTTCCATAAGAGGAGAAACAAAAACCGAATTGAATTAAAGCTTCACAGACAATATTTTGTACAGAGTAAGAATTCCTGGGTATTAAACAGATTCCTAAGTCTTTCAACAAAAGGATCGATCCAATGATGACAAGGAAGATGGATGTGTATTAGAAGTACTAAGATATAAACCTGAACTTCAACAAAATGTCATTCCTATATCTCTCGGTTAGCCATCATACATGTAAACACTTTATTGTTGAGAGAGAACGCCCAAACGTTGGTAATCATTAATTTAGGATGAATAGAATTTACAGTAAGGTTTGGAATTATAACATTTCTACTTTCGAGCTTTCTTTGAGCCAATCTAGAGAGAAAATTTATTTGACTCTTTATTGTCTGAAAATTCTGTGACTTTTCTTGAACTCAATTGTGATCTTGAAGTAATGCTGTGAAGTATTGTCAAATTTGACAGTTGATATTTTGCTTAGGATGTAATTGTTACCACATCGAAATTTTCTTGGATACTGGGAAACAATTCGATTTGTTTGTCTTCTATTCAAATTTAGAAGATGCGCTAAATTTAGGCGAATTTTTCATTTGAGGGAATGAAAAAAAGTGGTAAATTTTTTATGAAACAAGTTTATAGCAGAAAATATTTTTACTTCAAATTGAGAAATCGATTTTTTTAATTAGGGGAAACTCTGGATAAGACTAGACTGACATCCCAAAACAAAGAGTTACTAGATGCGAGATTTCGCAATGTGTAGACATATCGAAGAAAATTACTTTTCAAGGGGCAATATTCAACCTTCCGTAGAATGTTAAATATCCTCCCTTGAAGGAGCTAGTTTTCCGATCTACTCTTCATAATCACCGTTAACCGGGGCCACCGGGAAGTGGTACAGCACGGGCAGATGTCACGAATAGGACTAATGGACTGCAGTTTCAGTCCCGTTTGATCTCGTCAGCATTATCTACCCACTAGTAACAATAGACCATGCCGTTACCTACTCATCTCAATTCGTTGGAGCGAATGCAATAATATAAATATCACTGCGGCCCCCAACGAACCGAAACAGAGGCTATCTCACCAACGCCCCGCGAAACGGTGAAACCAAAGAGCAGATGAAACAAGAAAACATTAAGTGGTCACACTAGCTCGATAACATACCGCCATGCGACACACGGTATGTTATTGAACTAGTTCTGGTCTTATCCAGAGGTTCTCAAATAGGGCCTGAAAATGGGGCGAAATTGTTCCAGTAAAGAATGGTACGGCAGTGTTTGCTTGCGCGAGGTCAAACGAGACCGAAACTCGATTATTCCTTGGCGGGGGCACCATAGTGCCCCTAATTAAAAGAAATCGATTTCTCAACTTCAAATAAAAATATTTTCTGCTTCTCAAAAACCAGTTTACCACTTTTTTTCATTCCCTCACATGAAAAACACTGCCATGCGACACACGGTATGTTATCGAAATAGTGTGACCACTTAACGTTTTCTTGTTTCATCTGCTCTTTGGTTTCACCGTTTCGCTAGGCGTTGGTGAGGTAGCCTCTGTTTCGGTTCGTTGGGGGCGCAGTGCTATTTATATTATTGCGTTGAGAAATGAAATAAAACCACTCTGTAACCTGTCCGTAATACATTTTTCTTTATGACCAAGATCTTAAACAAAGTTGTTAAAAATTGTTCAAAGTACAACATATCTCAAAATCAGAAAATTTAACACTAAAATCAGTACCAATCGTGAGGGGTACTGATGTTAGTATACCGGTTAAATTATCTGATTTTGAGATTAGCTACACTTTGAGCAATTCTAAGCTCTGTTTCGAGTTTTAGGGTTCTGTACTTAGTATCACGGACAGGTTGCAGATGGGTTTTTATTTCATATCTCGAGAACTAAAACTGATACATAAAAATTTCAGAGAACTAAAAAGTTGTATTTTGTATAGGTCAATCTGAAAAAAAATATGAAAATTGGAAAAAACGGTGGCGGGCTGTTTTTCATCGAAAGTTTTGGTTGACCTGCCTGCCGGGACGCCACTTGTGTCGATAAGTTGAAATAAACAAAAGTCGCATTCGCCTTTTGTCACTTTGAATATCACTACCGATTTTCAACTAAATCGAACATAAGATCATCGAGATATTAACAAAAATCAATTTTTTCACGAAACTTTGACAACCTGCATCTCTGTAAGGAGACACATTTTATCAACATGAGTTGGGTTAAATCCTAATATTGTGAGATCAGGATTCCATAGTTAAAATATTTCCAATTGTTAATGAATCACCCTGTATATCTTATCGCACAGAATGTAACATTCGTAAGCATAGTAAAATAATTCTTGAAAATGTTGAACTACTTCTGATAGATAAATGTCAGAATATCTTTTCTCCACGACCATCACTGAATGTAATAATTCTGAAATCATTTCTAATAATACGGGGTGGGGCTTGATGGAAGGGCGTTTTTGGAACGGGTAGTTCACGTAACGGTGAATGAGTAGAGGGGAGCGGCTGAGGTCATTCGACTCAGGAGGAATTACCATTTAGTTCACAATGGTTATCAGGACAAGAGGGCACCGTGTGAGGAGTATTTAAAATCGGGACAGTCTGCGATTTTCAATATTTCAATATTAATCGTAACATTTCAGTTCCGAATCGTGACACAATCATCCGATGGGTACAGAATTTCAGAACGACTGCATCAGCAATGAATCCAAACCTCAAGGTCGTCCCTGAAGTGTAATGACACCAGCTTCCGTGGAAAGAATGGGACAAGCTGTATTTCAAAGCCCAGGGCACTCCGTCCGAAAACGAGCTGCAGCACTTCAAATGAGTAGTCGAACTGTTCGCAGAATTCTACACCAAGACCTCCACCTTCACCCCTATAAGCTCATGGTTGTCCAGCACCTGAATGAAGGAGATTTTGAACAACGCCATCAGTTTGCCGAGAGAGAAGGCAAATGATTATGAAGAAATATTTGGATACAGCCATAGCCTCATTGGAAGTTGTGCGTCGCATTTTTTCTGGTCATGTGGTCTCTCGTTTTGGTGATGTGCCGTGGCCCCCTCATTCCCTGGATCTCACTGCTTGTGATTTTTTGTGGGGAAAAAAAAAGGCTACGTCGATGAACCTTGAAATCTGCCAGAGTTAAAAGAAGCCATCATAAGAGAGGTTATGGCAATCGACACCAATTTGTTAGAGTGGGTGATGCAGAACTTTGAGAATCGACTACAGCTATGCATTGTGGAACACGGACGTCATCTGCCTGATGTAATTTTCAGAACATGATTCTTTTCACCTTTTCTACACTAAATGGCAACATTTAAACATTCATTTCACGTAATTGAAAATGTTCTACGATGAAAAACAGCTGATTTCATAAACGCCCTTCCATTACGCCCCACCCTATTTTAGTAGTAGTATTTTAGACACTTGTTTCTTTTCACTTTTTCTACACCAAATGGTAACATTTGAGCTATTATTTTACGTAATTAAAAATTTTCTACGTTGAAAAGCAGCTGAGTTATTCTCATTTCAAAATCGTCCTTCCATTATGCCCCACCCTGTAGAATTTGAACATTCTCACTTGAGTTTGAATCTTTATCCAAGAACACTTGGCTCTTATTTGTTTTTCATGTATTTTCATTCTATAACTAGATACTGAATGAATATTCCGCAATTGAACCAAACATCATCGATTGCCATGAATTTCAAACAGCGTCAGTGTCAGATGTAAATGTCAGCATCATGATAATTATCTTCGAGAAATTTATCGTTTAAATAAGATTATGAGTGAAAAATCGAGTGCATTAGATATAGAACTTGAAAATATTCCTCCTGAAATTACAAATTATACAAATAATACAATCGAGAGCCTGCTGCCGCAAAAATGACAATATAAATATGAAAAGTTTGATGCACTGTTCAAGATTGGTAACAAGAAAAGAAAAGGAACTCCTTTTTGAAAACATTTCACTTGCATTTTTGGTGATTTATTAAAATGAAAGATAATCCTCTATGGAATACTTATTCAATCCTTAAAGCAAAAATTGAAGTGGGACACGACAGTGATATTTCAAAATATAAAAAATTGAAGTCTGTTAAAACGATCTGAGAATTATATAGCTAAGAAATCGACGATTTTAAAGAAGAAAATATTGAACAATATTTAGAAAGAGCTCCAGATGGGATATATTTAGCTACAAAAGTAAAAAATTATAGTTCAAATAATTTTATCAAATTTCGTTTATATTTGTAGGTCGCCCTTTTCATTGGTGTTTAGAGGATTATAGCAAGAATGAACATTAACATTTCCGACATTCTATAATGCTTATTGCCATTCCTAATATAAAATTAAAAATCAAGACAGTTTACAATCAAGTGTTATTTTTATAAAATCGTGAAGAGATATTGTGATTTATACTTTGCGGTGATGAGGAAAATACACGATACTCGGTAAAAATGAAAAAATTCTATACTCCACCCGTATCGAAATTTTTCTTTTTAACCTAGTTGCAGAATATGCCATCTCGCTCGATTTGACACCTTCAATTTTTCGAATTGAAAATGCATTCCTTCTTTTGAAGAATATGCAAATGTGATCTACGTTTATGGTTTTTGCGATGAAAACGCACGACAAGCTGCTAGACAATACCACTGAAGACTCAAGAGCGATTCTGTAGTGATGAAACATATATTAATTATAATTATTTCGAACAAAAAGATCGAAAACTGATTTGAATTAACATCATGTATCAAAGTTTTGAAAAATTATTGAAGAATATAACAAAGTGAATAAATAAAATCAGATTAATCATCACGAGAATCACAATTGTGCTTGAAATTTGTTATCCCTACACATTAGACGAGTTGTTTCCTGTATTCTCATACATAAAAGTCTAACGGGTTGAGATCCGGTGTCAATAGTGGCGAAGCAATTGGACCTCTCCTAGTACTCCATCTATTTGGAAAATATTCATTCAGCCATAAAACAACTATTCTTCCTTGATGTGGGAGTGCTCCGTCATGTTGATAATACATATTCTGGATGAATTTTAGCGGATCATCAATTAAATAGTAAATAAAATAACTAAAAATGATAAAACGTGTCCTGTAGAAAATTTCGATAAGTAATGACACTTAATCCATTATTTAAAAATGAATGGGCAAGAAGCTATCAGTATAAAGGTCACCCCAAAGGTTGATATTGAACCTCCTTTAGAAACATCTCTACCTAACCGCATTTGGATTCTGCAGGGCCCATGAATGACCATTACGGAAATAATTTATACCATCTATTGTGATGCATGATTCGTTAGATCATAAAATGGTAGAAATTAAATCGGGATCTTGAACTTGTTGCTGCGGAATTCAGTGGCAAAATGTGAGTCGATGCTGCTCGTCCCCTGCATTCAATTTCGACACTCCCTGTCGATGATAAGGGTGCTGTTCCTTTCTTTTCAAAACACGCCACGCTACTTTCGGGGCATTTGCAACACATTTGCAATGCGCTGAAAACTTATCGAAGGATTATCTTCAACACTAGACACCAGTCTATAATGTTCTGCTCATTTTGTATATTGACTTTATGATGAGATCCTACATGTTTTAGCTCGAGTGTTACCCTTTCTCTGAGTCTTAGAGGAAATCTTGGATCTTCGGTGCTCTCTACGAGCTTATAGTACCTTTCCATGAACATGGAACATACCTGCATATTGTTCTTTACTGAAGGAATCCATTTGCAAATACAAGAAATTGTATTATCATCTTATTATGGTTACGAATGCCACATCTTGTACAACAAGATGTTTTTCATTTCATCTATTGTAATACTACAGGATCGCTGTCGTATGATTTGAATAAGACCGAGCTGTTGTCACTCACTTTCTTAGAATTACTTCAGGAATCACCTCTTAAAGTTTATCATAGAGCTAGGGGGCACCCTGTATTTATATTCTCAAGAGATAACAACGTCTCTTTTGAGAACCTTGTGATGTTGTGGAAAACTCAACCCGATTGAACACATCTAAATACACACCCCACAAAAATTGTCGCATCACCCTACTTTTACGTCAATACTATATAAACTTTTAGGTAGGTCAATCAAGAGTCGCTTGGTAAGTTTCAGAGATGTAAAATAAGAAGGTATTATTCAAAAGAGATGAGTTTATGATGGAAAATATCAACAATTTTCGAGTTAATGAAAAATTTAAAAATTCTACCATCTTCAAACATTCGCGAAGGGACCAATCAACTAGCATCGAATGGTTACTAATCATTTTCAAAATATAGTGTTTCCTCCCCGGGTCCTAATTACTGCCAGTATACGTCTCGGAAGCCCCTCAAACAAATTTTGGATCTTGAGTCACCGAGTTTTCAGGAAACAGATTTTCTAGTTAGTGGAGTGTTCTACAAGACATCCTACGTTGCTGAATTTGCCACTCCATGTTGTCCAAACATGTTCTATGAGATTCAAGTCCTGAAATATCAATTTCGGCATTTTGCAGAAATTCTGTAACTACTCACGCTGCATGAGGCCGAGCATTATCATGCATATAAATTAAGTTTTCGCCAATCAATGGACCAAAGGGTACAACATGGGGTTCGAAGATATCTGCGATGTATCTGGCCGCTGTCATTCTTCCAATATTCACTAGGACTAACTCAGTTCGACCATGAAGAGAAATGCCTTCCCACACCATTACTGAGACCCCTCCGAAGTTTTCGGTTTGCCGGATATTGCATTGCTGATATCGTTTCCCAGGTCGTCTGTATACAGACATGCGTCTATCATTTGATACTAGACAGAACCTGGACTCGCCGGAAAAGAGAACATTCGACCATTCTGGAATACCCCAATTTGCATGTTTCCTCGCAAACTGAAGTCTTGCAACTCGATGCTCTCTGGTGAGACGCGGGCCGATAGAAGCCATCCTTGGTCTGATATCGTCTTCTCTGAGCCTGTTCCTAACAGTTTGCAATGGAATATGCACATTTCTGGAAACTGCAAGTTCATTTTGTAGCATTCTAGCCGTACAGTGCCGAACTCTTAGTGCAGTTGAGCGAAGCCAACGATCATCAACTGGTGTTGTTATCCGATTTCTTCCCTGTCCGGCCCTTCTTCCATATTCCCCTGTTTCGTGGTACCGATTAATCGTTCTTGAAATAGTGCTTTGGTTAACATTCAGTAAGTTAGCCACGTAACGTTGGCTTCGCCCTTCTCTAGAAGTGTTACAATTCTTACCACTTCATGATCACTCAAATAGCGTCCAGGACGTTCAGCAGCCATTACAATAAATTCAAAGATTCGAAAATCAACAAGAAACACAGAAAACGTGCATTAATTTAGCATGAAAACTGAAGAGAATTTGAATGAATACTGATAGTCAAATCAACTTATTCTTGTTTCAGACGTGTTTGAGATCATATGGAAACATATGGTACTACATAGATATGATTTTTTCCCTCGTATGTCCAAAATTAAATGTTGACAAAGAAACTGCGATCGAGCTGTTTAATCGATTGTGGAATTCAGAATACCAGATGATGCGACAATTTTTGTGGTATGTGTAGTATCTTCAATATTCACTTGATTTTACCCGAAAAAAAAAAGACAATGAGTACCATTTTAGGTTGGTGTTCTTTATTACGTAAATGTACATTATCTACCGATTCCTCTACCTACTACAGTGACATCACGAATGTTGGTCCAGACCTCTGATTAAGATAGATCAATTCGTTGGCCATTAAATTCACAATACCTATGTAAAATTATCTACTGGTGATGTACTTCATTGCAGAAAACAGAAAGTAAGTCAACGAGCATTCTAGTTGGGATGAGTCTTCAGAAAACAATCATTCCTCGGTTTTATTCCAGATTCCAACTGACTTGTGAAATTTGGCACCATTTTAGATTTAGATTGACAAGTTAATGATCAGTACTAACATTCGATTAGTGGCGTCCTCTAGCTCGAGTATGCAAATCATAAAGATCCCGTACAATCTTTTGAAATGTATTTCTTTTTGAATCAGAGACTCAAAAACACAAACCGCCTGTAATAAAAATATAGAAGCGATGATATAGATAAGTATAGTACATAGTTGCTAGGAATATGCGACTTGAACTTCCGCATACAATTTCTCATATAACTATTCATTTACATCTCATGATTTATGCATTAATTGCATCAATTTTCTTATAAGCAATCACTTTTCTTGTTTGACTATGAATAATAAATAATAGGTACGTAGTTAACGTGAACTGAGAGGACCAGTTCCGATCCACCTTCTAGCCCTCTAAATTTACACGATGAATAGGGAGTTCTGTTACAAATTGAAACCGGGAATTTGAATAAAAGGGGAAAGCTGAAATTTGAATAATATTCGAACAGCGCTAGCATATTATTTTGCTTAGTTGTCGAATTTATCAACGTTTTACTTATAGAATGTAAGAATTGTTTAATGCACACAAAGGTCGATTTAACATAATGTAAATTATCCTACGATCCCATTTTCTAAAGAAACCTTTAAACTGCATACATAATTTTTGCTAAAGATGACAGTCTTACACCACTGCTTTTAATAAACATAAATGTAAATGTATGAAGAAGGTTTTGCATTTGAAACATTCTGAACGCTAAAATATTTCATATTAATTGCATGAATGAAACAGTACACTAATTATCATAGCCCGGAAAAAAATTATAAATAGGATACATCGAATTAGTTGACTTAAAGAAACCATGTCAAGTAGTAAGGACGATATAAGAGGGCACAATGCCGTTGCCACTTAACTCAATAGTGAAACGCAAGAAAAAAACCGGGGGTGAAGAAACGATGCTAATTTTTCCTTCTAACCGATTTGAAAATAAGTAAGAATGCAAATCTGGTAGTATCAGCAGTAAATTTGGATGATCTACCTTTTTTTTTCATTTCATGTACAGCAAATTTTTCTCACTTCAAGATTTTCGTCTTCGATCGAAAAAACAGATTTGGAGAAAATTCTGAAATTTTTTTTTGTTTTGAGATCTTTCCTTTTTCGATTCGAGTTATTATGGAAGATCAAAGAACCGAACAAAAAAATCCGAAAGTACAGTAGGTTTCTGTATATGAATAATCTTCCCGACCTTTCCGAGTTTATGCAATCGAAACAATAAATAAGGCGGCAAAATATGTGTTAAAGAAATTAATGAATATTATTTATGTCAACCCCAAAGTTCTCCGATAAATTTAAATCAGTTTCGACAAGATGTTAGGTCCGAAGTTAACCCCCAAACGTAACTCAGTGAAAGAGAAGCTATTGGCATTTTGATGATGGTTGGTTACGGAAAACCTCTAGGTACAACCAAATACAACCAAAGCAGACAAAGGTCATACAGTCATAGCCTTATATAAAGCAGATTATTTATTGAAAACCGAAAATTTCATTGAATCAGGTTGCTATGAAGAAATTGATAAAGATCCAACTAATAAATTTCAATCCATAGTAAAAAACGCTTTAGAGTATGCCAAGTCTATAATACCTACCAACCAAAAATATAAACTTTTCATTGACAACCCGCAACAACCAAAACTTTACTCTCTCGTCAAACTCCATAAAACAGGGTTCCCATTAGACCAGTAGTTTCATATTTTCAAGCTCCAGCTGCAAAACTTTCACGCTTTCTCATAGACTTCATCCGACAGTACGCTAATTTTGAACCTAAATTCTCAATGAAAAACTCTTCAGTCCTAATAAATAAAATTCAGCACACGATACTACCACCGAACGCTAAACTTATGCCATGGGATGTAGTGAATCTCTTCCCTAGTGTTCCACCTAGTGATACAGTGAAACTCATCAAGAACGCCCTTCAAATTAATAAAGTCAATCCGATAATTCAATCAGAAATCTTACACCTTTTAGAAATTCGTTTAGAACAAAATTATTTTAACTTCAATGGAGTATTATATAATTGTAAAAAAGGTTTAATCATGGGTAATCCTCTGAGCCCTCTGCTCGCTGAAATTTTCATGGATAATATTGAAAAAACTATCCAAGAACATCCGTTATTCAAACACTTTATTTATTGGTTTAGATATGTCGACGATATCATTTGTTGTTTCACTGGCACAAACAGACAATTAGAGTCATTCAAAACATTCATTAACAAAATTCACGATAATATTAAATTCACTTTAGAGATAAAAACAGAAAACTCCATTAATTTTCTGGATTTAACTGTTACTAAAATTAACGGCAAACATGATTTTTCTATTTTTCATAAGCCATCGCATACAGATATTACTATTCACAGCTCATCTACACATCCTTATCCACATAAATTAGCAGCTTACAATAGTATGGTACATAGACTCATTAATATCCCAATGTCACAAAATAATTTCATGAAAGAGCTAAATATAATTAAACAAATAGCACTCAATAACGGTTACAGTCCAACTATGACTGAGAACATGATTTCACGCAAAAAATTTCAAAAAGCAATGCAGGAAGTATTTCTAAATATAAAAGGTTCAAACACAAAATACAACAGCTTAACTTATATTGGTAATCCTAGTCTAAAATTAAAATCATTCCTCTCGCATTATAATTTCAATATAGCAAGTAATAAATCCGGAGTTTATAAACTGTCTTGCGGGGATTGTAATGAAATTTATATTGGTAGAACTTTCAGAAATTTGAAAGTTAGATTATCCGAGCACAAACGTAGTTTTAATTATCATAAATCAGATTCCCATTATTCTTATCACTTACTCGAAGAAAACCATAACTTTAATGATAATTTCAAAATTTTACACAATGAAAATAACAGACCAAAACTCAATCTATTGGAAATTTTAGAGATCAACAAAGAAAAGAATTCAGGTAGGTTACTTAATATTCAATTAGATCTAAATCCTTCTCCTTTACTCAATCTTTTCAATGCATAAAGTAAGCAACTCCGATGGGTTTTCCAACATACCTCTTGTACCTATTGTAATATTTAGTAGGAAATAAGACTAATATATAAGAAATAACTCTGTTCATTAGTTTGTATCTATCTGATGAAGCCACAGTGTGGTGAAACCGGTCATAGTTTTGTTAATATAGTGAAAATCTAAATACTTTAATTTTATTTCATTGAAAATATGTATATCGATTTTCATCAAGTAACGACCTCCTCAATCAAATTATCAAAAAAATTTCAATAAGATAAGAAAATTAAAAACAGAATCGACTAATACAAGCGTTTGAATAATTATCAGGGTAGCTCTATACTTTTTCCACCTTCTAGATAAGTTTCGAACGAATGTCACAAAAGGAATCTTAGAATCTCCTGAAAGTGGCATGGCAACCTCAGCTCTAGTCACAGAATGTTAGCGGATAATGATATTTATGAAAACCGAATATTCAACAACAGCTTCTCCAGGCCGCATTGTGTTTGGTTTCAATTTCAGCGGTAATGAATTTTGGCACGATAGTGCTCAACTTGAAAGTCTGGCCAAATATTTGCTAGATTCATTAGGACAAGAGATAACAGCGTTGTGCTCTCCTTTGATGAAAAAGAAACATATTTCAATTTATTATTCCTTGATTTCTCGATCCCCAGACAAAATGAATGGTGTTCATAACAATATCTCGCTGTCAATGGCGAAGGAGGTTTTCTACAATTCAAAGTAATGTTAATAAGATATAAATTATTTTTAGAATCTTACGAGAGTTATGCTTGTTCCTAATAGAAAAGGTCTTAGATATTCTCTGAAGAAAGACTTGATCGATTTCAGAATATATAAAGACATTTCCTGACGTAAAACGGATACGGTATTGCAACTACAAAATTTCTTAACAAATTTCAACTTCATAAAAATATGTTGGTTTATTTTTTTTGGAATCAGTATAACCTCCTTTTAATCTTCCGATACTTTTTAAAGTCCAGCCTTAGTTTTGCTGGATTGTCTACACTTTAAGAAATGTATTTCAATCACACGATTTACAGATATAACTAAGATAACAACAATAGTCTTCATATTTAATCTACTAAGTCTTTCTAAAATTTTGAAAGAAACAGAAAGTAAACTGATAGTAGTTATCGACCTATCAGTTTACTTTCTGTTTCTTTCAAAATTTTAAAGCGACTTCTTTATCAGAGGTTAGAACCAATCATTGACAGAGCTCTGTCCACTTCTCAGGGAGGTTTTCGAAAAAACTGGAATTATTCTGATCAGGTTTTAGGTTTATCCACTTTCATTGAGACAGGATTTCAGGGTAAACTTAAAATAGGCGCTGTATTTGTAGATCTCTCTTCGGCATATGACACAGTTTGGAAGAATGGTTTAGTTTATAAACTCTTTGAAATAGTTCAATGTGGAAAAATTGTAAAGTTGATTGAAAATATGTTATCTTATAGAAGACGTCGAGTTTTCATCGGTGAGAAGAGCAGTGAATTTTACACTCACAATGATGGCCTACCTCAGGGATCTGTTCTTGCACCTCTTCTCTTCAATTTATTTATGTCTGACATCCCTGAAACTTCCTCTACAAAGTTTATTTATGCTGATGATATTGTTTTGGTTTTTCGACACTACGACTTCGAAACAATTGAGCATCCACTGACTTCTGATTTAGATATTCTGAACATTTTCTTCAAAAAATAGCGTTTATGTCCAAATCCTTCGAAAACTGAGGTTTCTTGTTTTCATCTGAATAATCATGAGAAGGATAGGCAACTAAGAGTATTCTTCAATCAATCACTATTAATTCATAATTTCACGCCAACATATCTTAGTGTAAAGCTTGATCGTTCTTTGACTTTCAAATTTCATATTGATAAATCATGTCAGAAGTTGAAAACAAGAAACAATATACTACATAAACTAGCTGGATCTAATTGGGGCGCTGGAGTCTCTACTTTGCGAACTACTGCTTTAGCTTTAGTATATTCAGCGGCAGAATATTGCTTTAGGTGTGGTTGAATAGTGCTCATGTCAATAAGATTGATTCTCAGTTGAACTGTTCTATGAGAGTTATAAGTGGATGTATCAGTTCAACTGCTACCCCTTGGCTTCCAGTTATTTGTAATATAGTTCCTTCCCATATTCGCCGGAAATTAGCTCTTAAATCGTCTTGGGATAAGTATCACTCATTTCCAGAATTTTTGCCGATAATGCACGATCTTCAAAATCCACCTAACCTGAGATTGAAATCTAGGAAACCTATTTGGTCGATTGACTTTTTGCAGACACAGGTGAAGGCTGTTGATCTTTGGAAAACTGAATGGCAGGAAGTTGATGTTTTTAATAAAGTTCTCGTAGAGGATCCTTCCAAAAGGGCTGCAGGTTTCGAAATAAGTAGGAAAAATTGGTGTACATTAAATCGTCTCAGGACAGGAAATGGTCGTAATAATAGTATGTTGTTCAAATGGAATACTGTAGAAAGTCCGGCATGTGAATGTGGCGCAGCTGAAGAAACAATAAGACATTTAGTCCTCGATTGTCCTATTTACCATTTTACGGGTGGTTTTCAAGAAATTCATTCCGTATCAGATAATTTTAACAACAGGGTGGAGAACTTTAAGTCTATTTAGGAGATTACTTTTTGCTCCCCCTTAGTGTTTTTTTCCTATGGTACACCATAGGAAAACACCATGTTGATAAGGCAAGAGCTACACCCATGTAGGGCTTCATTCCTAAAAGGTGTATGAGATGTTCCCTGTTGAAAACAGAAGAGCATTAGTTAAGTTCTTAAATTCAAGTGAGTTTAGAAATATAAGAGTTAGGTATGTTTTGATGAAATATTTTTCTGCTGGTTTTCCTTTTCCATTGTTACAGATTTTTCCAGTCCCAATCCACCTTCCTTTTCACCCTTGTCTTACTGAATTTCTGGAAATCATGGAGTGCAAGATGACATTGAGAGAATGAAGCTGCTAAGCAGAAAAATTTTTGGTACTCTTTTTGTACACACGACACTAACACAACATAAACAGACAAGCTATTGCTAATGCAATAGTGACAGGGAAACGAGTTTTTTCCACAGGTTTTTTCACTCGTTTACTGAATCATACGCAAGATAGTATGGTTCCCCTGTTACATTTCCTGTGCTGACACTTTACGGCCAATCGTAGGAGGTATGATGCGAGTTTAGATGCCAGATTAAGGAACAGGCATGGTATGTTTTTTTTTCCGCTGGAATTCTATTTACACACCCCGAATTTATAGATATAAGCATTTATTTTAAATACAATTATTCGAATTTTGTAAATCCTCTCTTTTCAAAAGAATATATATATATAAAATAATATATATATATAAAAGAATATATATATATATATATATATATATATATATATATATATTTAATCTTTCTTAACCGTACGGAATATGCTAGATCTACATTGCTAACAGCTGAAATTGTTACATCAACTACGAGAGCTTTCGTTCTTCTTTGAAAAAATCGCTATATTCTGCGAAAATTAATTGAGTCCATTTGGAGTGTCGATGTTCACACTTTTCAAACTGCTGCTCTTGCTCTGATTTTTCTACAGCTGCGAAATGTTGTTCTGTCTGTTTAAATAGTGATAGCAGTAGTAAATTTGGTATTATGAATTATGAGAATGAATATTAGTTATAATTCTCCCACATATCCACTGACAACCAACTTCGAAAACAGTTGGGATAACTTCGGAGTACTCTTGTTTCGAGATTGAAATCTCGGAAACTGATTTGGTCGCTTGTTTTTCTGCACAGTTCTTTCAATGCTTTAGTTCTTTGGAAAAGGGAATGAAATGAAGTTTTTCCTTTCAATAAGTTCCGTATACAAAATCCTGAAATAAATGCTCCTACTCGTGAGTTAGAAAGATTTGTGTTTTAGTCCAAATCTGTAGTCTGCGAGTGTAGGGAGGCTGTGGAAACTGAAAGTCATTTAGTCTCGAACATATCAATATCTAGCATATACATATGGTTTTAGATTTCCTCTTGTTTGAGTCGAAATTTTATAATTTACACCAAGTTATTTGTTGTTTTCAATTTTTCTGTTGTTTTCATTGCCTTCCCACTGCGAACCGCTGATCTGGTCAGAATGAAGGATAATGCAACGTGAACAGATTAATTCTGATTCTACATTTAGTTCACAACACACTGACGGATTGACTGATAGTAATGTATCAAGAGAGGCGGAACAATAGAGAAAATGAGAATAGGATGACGTATTGTAGTCGATGAGCTAGAACCCACGTATGACACTCATTAGGCTAAAAGTGCAATTTACCTCCAATAAGATCTGGTCGTCTGCAACTGGACTAGGAATACCATGAGTATTTCCTCCGTTTTAGGAAATAACCACCCTGAGATCAAGTAGGTCAATGACTAGGTTCTGTTCATATGGGCATATTCCACATTATTTGGGTACTATAAATGATGTACTTTCGAGTATAGTTGCTCAATTAACTCTACCGTTGTCTAAATTTTAGTTTTGCCCTCATCCTTAAACAGTTTCCAATGAAAAATCTTTTGTTGTTGAGGAAATTTTTGCTTCATGATATTATCCATTTCTCCGCCTCCCTGCTGTCTTCTTAGAAGACAGAGGTGATCAATAGAAGCGAACTAATGGCGTTGTCCGCATTTTGTCATCATTTGGAGTCGTAGCATTCACTGATAACTACACCGCTTCAAATGAATTGTCATACTGGATCTAGCCCAGGGGTTAAGGGCTGTGAATATTGTTTATAAGATGAGCTTATATCTTTCGCTCTTTTATATTTATCCTCAGAATTTGCTGGATATTTAGACACTTATAAGTTTTTTCTTCTTCAAATGATGAACAGTTTGTGGCGCTATGCGGCACCATCTTTCATTCTAATTGCATAAACAAATGTATATATTGAAGACATTCATCTAAGCAGAAATATGCAACCTTCCGTAAAATGTTAAATATGTCCCCCTGAAGAAGCTGGTTTTTCGATCCACTCTCCATAGTCATAATCAACCAGGGCCACATGGTAGTGGTACAATCTACTCGGAAATCATGAATAGGAGCAACATACTGCAGTTTCGGCATCATCTGATCTTGTCAGTGTTGCATACCCATTCACAAAATAAAGCCAGACCGCCAGCTACTCGTATCAATTCGTTGGAACGCCATCAAATACATGTATATGTATACATATATTATTGGCGCCCTCCAACGACCGACTCAGAAAACTACCAGGGCCATCGGCAAACAAAGAAAACGAAGCGTAGATTAAACGATGAAAAACTGAAAAAGCTATACTAGTTCGACTATTCACCGCAACGCTGCACACTGTGCCTGCTCGTTTCAGTGGTCGAAATCAGCAAACCCTCGCATACTTGATTGTTTGTTAAACCAGATGTACATAATATCTAATATTGATGCAAAATTAACAGGGTGTTTTCTAATTGCACGAACCTACTACTAGTAAGATTTGTGAAAATAATTATTTTTCTTAGGACTCACCTCTTCGAAATATGGTTGTTCAAAATGGAGCGAAAATGTGACTTTTTTGTGCAAACGAAAAAAACTATCAGGTTAACATTCTACTTAAATCCTCAGTCTAACAAGGACTTTCATGTCAGTATTTTTCCGCTACCTCTTCCAGAAATTAGTGAATTTCGCAACCCCTTCTCGTTCTCTTATTAAAACTCTTTTGGAAATCATAATTTGACCATGAACTAATTATTTCCTCAAACCAATGGCCGTAACAGTAGAAGTTTTTTCGGCTCCTGTTTTCTCGAAAAATTAATATTCCCATAAAAAAATGCATAAGCTACTGCAACCAAAATTTCAGGAAAATCGGAATAGGAAAAAATCTAACAGGCGGCTGCCTTCTAATATTATCTCATTTCATTCAATGAATTATTAATTCATTTTAAACATTTTTCTGATAATTTCTGTTGAAAAATTATTAAAGGATAGTAACTTCGTGAAAAATAATGCTATTGTAACGATATCCAATCGTCCCTGAAGCCGACCCCGTCACCGCACAGTGGACTGACGAGTACAGGGTACTTTCGGTAGACTTCGAGAAAGATTTAAAGGTTTCAGCGCGCCGTATTACGAAGAAATCAGTGTTGCCGTTTCCGGAAGGTTCACGAACGAAGATCTGGAACAGAGCCAAAGTTACGCAAATGTTCTAGAACAATTCGTACTTGTAAGTTCAAGTTTGAATACAGAGCGCAAATAAGTGGACAAAGTGAGATAAATTAAGCAGTATCGATTGTGTTATATAATTTAGCCATTTAGTTTAGTGTTATAATTGTTCAGTCTACGTAAATAAACTAGTTAGAGTTTTGTTACGTTGAAGTGTTTGATTTGAACCCACGAATAATTTCAAGAACTAAGAAACGTTACACTATATTATTAAATACTATATGAACAAATGACAGAATTGTTGTTGGAAGAGCCCCTTACCATCAGGCATGTTTCACATCTCTTTCAGAGTTAGTTAATTAATTAATTCCGTCGTTACTACGTGATAGTTAATCATGATGATAATAAGATATTAAACTATGTATTATACTATCACAAGAGCTTTATTGAAAATACTTCAATACTTGTTGTCAGCTGAATATGGTCGAGAAACCAAAATTGCAATCCTGATTTTCAATAAATTTCTTGTTTGAGTATAATGCATAGTTTGAATTCCTATTATCACCTTTCAGAGTAAGACTATCACTAACAGTTTGCAACCGTCAATAATACGTCTGTATAATACAATAATAATCTAAGAGGTTAAGGTCTGGTGAATTTGGCTGGCCATAGTTGAGGTCCTTGTCACTCTATCAAACGACCTAGAAAATTTTCATTCAAATATTGATGAGCCAGCAAACTAGAATGGACAGGTTCTGTGATAGCATGCGGATTATCTCCCATCCATAAATGACTATTGTGGAAATTCATAATAAGGTACTGGAGGTAAATATGGGCCGGAGGGTAATATGGACCAATGCTCACAATACTAAAATGACACTTTTCTTACACATTGTGGCAACGGTGTACAATTGGCACATCATGCATGTACCACCATATTTTCCAAAAATTTTCGATAAATGCTGAAACTGAAAAATATAGGATTCCTATCCAAACATTTGGACAGAACTCTTACTAATATCTCGGTTCTGTGATAGCATGCGGATTATCTCCCATCCATAAATGACTATTGTGGAAATTCATAATAAGTAGAACTTCATCTGTGAAGAGAATGTTTCCGCTAAGAACCATTGGCAAAATGCCTCTCTTGGAATAAAATCCTGCTGTAAAGGGGTTGAACTCTTTGTATGTGGTACGGGTATAACAGTTCTTTCAAAACCTTCCAGACGGTTTTATGGTTCACGCGTAGATCTTGTGCTATTTTTCTCCTACTTGTTTCTGGATATTCATCGAAAATATCCAGTAGCGTAAGTTTCTTTATCCTGTTGATTTCGTTTGAGAAATCTTTCTACATATGAGTGTCTGGCTAATGTGTTTCCATAAGATAATCCGTATACATAATGCATATCAGTAGTTTATAACTAGAATATGGATATCTCATAAAATAAAGAACTTTAAATTCAGCTTATTGAATTAAATGAAATCATCAAAGAGTCAGCAGATACCAGATACCTGATAAAAATAACAATACTTGCCAATAATAATAGAAGACAGCAGCCAACTTCAATTTTTCAATTTTAATTGCAGGTGATAACTTAATTCCTTTGTTGTCAAAAATTATGCATTTTCCGAGAATAACACAAGGAGCAAAAAAAATTCTATTGAAACGGGAATTGACAAAATAACTATTTCATGATCAAATATTCCAAAGAAAGTGGAAGAATTAGAAAATGCAGACATAAAAGGTCCTTAAATGGCTGAATAATATACTATATTTTATCAAATTTTCACCATTTATTGTGTAAGTACACGACTTGTTTCGAATTACTTCATTTTCAAGTGTTTATACTACATTACAGTTTTGGTATTTATATTACTGCTAGTCTCAGGAAGGGTGAGGTTATTATAGATTAATTAATAGGAATTATTCACATCTAATTGATTGTTGAGTGTTTGATAATGTGGGTTTTTCAAATTTTGTTAATTTTAAAACATGATAAAATATAGTGTATAATTTACCCATTTAAGATGGATATTCACAAAATAAATCAATCAACAATACTTTCGATAAAGGTCCTTGTTAAACTGAGAATTTCTGCATAATCACAAGTTGATTGCTATTTTCGTTTGCGAAAAACAAATTGAAAGCCACATTTTATAAGTATTTCCAGCAGCCATATCTCAAGAACGAAGGCCCTAAGGAAAAAGTGACTTGACAAATCTTCCTCATTCCTGTGTAATCACTACCCTGTATATTAGTTAAAGGTGAACTCTTTCGTAGACTATCTGTTACTGAATATCAGCAACAGGGAGGACCAGATTTTTTATCAGGATTTTCCACCCTTTTCTCTTCAATCATGGAAAATATTACGTATGGTTCACCTATTTCGCTGAAGAGATAATTTCACATAGAACCTAAAGGCCGTGAATCTAAGTAACCCAACGGAACTGATAGATAATAGAAGGGACCGGAGGCAAATCCTCAAGTTGACAATGACCCACCTCAGGTTACAAGTTACAGAGTAGTAGTAGTAGTAGTTGATATCAATATAAAAGCCTATTAGCTAGGTAGCATTAATCGAGAATACATTACATTTAATCGATTGAATATATTCATTCATTGGCATTTGATTGTACAATGAGAATATTTGTTACTAAATAAACCAATGGATTTCCATCAAAATGATTCCAACGCCTCCCTAACTTGGACAATCTGATAACGACTATTATAATAAAAATGTTCATACAAATTTTTTCCTTCAGAAATGGGATGCGTCATATTTCAAGACTTCAACACATGAAAGCTATCAACCAATTAAAATTTAGTATCGAAATGCTTTCAGGAATTGCAATACTGAAATATTTTCTGTGGGATTATAAATAGCTTGTGTTTTTCTAGGTCATTACCGTAAAAATATACTGTTGGGTTTTCGAATACCGATCGATTATTTACTTACTCGATATTTATAAATGTTTGGGTTCAGTTTAAAGTTGATTGGAAGATTAGAATTCAAGTAATGTTATAAACAAGGATTTCAGATTTAAGAACAACTACAATGTAATTGTATAGTGATACGTCTATGAAATAGATAATGGTTGTTTGTTGTTTAATGGAACAATTAAATTATATTGAAATCAATAGATTCCAATATAAAGGTTAGCAGTAAAGATACAGGGTCACCCAAATTCGATGCATACTGAAGCAGCGATCTTAGTACTCGACACTACAGTTCACTTTTTATGTGAAACACGATACAGTGAATACTTTTTTATACTTTCAAGGATATTAAATTTGATTCAAATCATTCAAATCGGAAAATGTACTCATTCTATCATTTCAATAGTTTTCACTCAATAGCTTTCTATCTTCTAAAGTTCTAAGCCAACGTATCTCATAATCAATGGTTTAATATGAAAATCAGCTTTCATTTCTTTTAAAAATTCATTATGAAATCATGTCATCAGGCAATTTAAATGAATAATGAAAGAATACAACTTTGTCATAACTGTCGAACGAAACCCTCACAGAAATATTTGCTTTCTTCATCATTTTGCTACATAAATAATAAGAATAAAGGGTCTATATAGAGTGTACCCCCAGCTCTATGCTAAACTTTGAGCACTGATTCCTGAAGCCCTGAAATCTTACACAAATTAGGGAGAACAGCATGATCCTAATCTTTTTGAATTCGAAAACATTCAGCTTCAAAAATTCGATCCTAACGGATCCTGAAACCACAATTTTCAATATAAGAGAGCAATTGTGAGGTGTTACATATCAGGTTGTACAGAAGGTGGAATTCATAACCATAGTAAAATGATTACCGAGAATATTCATTTACTTGATAGATAAACATCAGAATATCTTTTTCGATAGCTAACTATTGCTAATCTATGTTTATGATTTTTGTGATGTAAATGCTCGACATGCTGCTAGAGACTACCATTGAATATTCAAGAGCAAATCTATGGTAATGAAATTATAATAATAATAATTATAAATTATAATTATTTCGATCAAAAAACTCAAAAATAATTTTAGATTGACATTATGTTTGAAAGTTGTGGAAATTTATTTACACGAGTTGGTCAAAATGACCGCCTCCAACTTGAATGCATAGCTCACGTCTACGAAGAAGTGACTGCAGAAAAATATGATCTCTTCTAAATACCGAAGTAAAAACTTAACGAGGTGTGCAGATTGAAACTAAATTCAGACATTCCCTATAATTTTGTTCTGATTTGCAATACCGTTATTTCTCATTTTGTAAAGCTTATCTTAGACATATCCCCGAAAGGGACAAATCTGGCGACTGCTCAGGCCGCATCATTGATCCTTTTATTCTTTTATATTGTTTCTTCTCCATCTTTTACATCATATTTCTCTTCCCATTGATCGAACCACTGTTAATGAGATTTTCCTTATGTCTCTGAAAATTCGTTTTATGGGGCTATCCTCTCTCAAGGAAACGTTGTAAATACATTTGTTCTGCTGCATTCGCTTCATAACCACTCTGAATAAAACATCCTACTATATCATATTTCTCGTAGTTTTGATAATAAACTCAGATTTCGAACGAAATGGGGTATGAATTTCACTTTAAATATTGGAAACGAAAGTTACTTTCATTTTTCTGTGCATAGAATATTCCAAAATTTACAAAGTATCAAGTATTTCGAAATCAAAGTATTCAATCCAAAAAAAATAGGAGTATTATATATTTTTGAAAAGAGAAAAATTCTTCGTTTTGTGAGATCAAATGTGTCTACCGTTTATACTTTAAAAATGCAAGTTTGCATTATGTCTCTAAAACCGCCGAACGAAAAGGAATTCTCTGTACGCCACTGCATTATACTGGAAAAAGTACATGCTTAATGTCCAAATATTTTTTACGTACCTTCAGTAATAATCGATATATCGAAAAACTTCCGAGAATTTCGAAAAAATTACAGAACCAAATTTCTTTTCACCACTGAGTTTGTCCAAAAGAATGAGCATCGAAAGAGTGGTTCATTTTTTTCTTACTTCAATATATAACCCAGCTGGCGAACAAAAACTTCGAAATTTGCCCAACCTGGTTACCGAATTTAGGTCACCATATAGAGCAGGGGTGCTCAAACTGGAACTGCTGGCGATCTACCTCAATATTTTCAGACTACTTACGATCGACTCTGAGAGGCTGCAAGTATGTATGATGCAGGGTTGTCGTACATACACGATACACCCTACCTACCTAGATAGGTAGGGTGTACCGTAGCATATATAGATATTAGCTTCCCGCACAATATATATTATTTTAGTCAAGGTTTGGGTTAGGTTTAGTTAAGTTCTTCTCTAATATAGCGATGAAAAAACTCATAGTTATTCAAAATTGTGAGTTTATTGGTTGTTACAAAACAAAACAGTTACATATGGTGTTAAACTTAACTAATTAGTGACTTTGGATGTTGAAGCGTGGCACTGCATGTCCTCAGCATACTTTTCATAAGATGGTACGTAACCACTGAGTGCTAATCGCAAGCAAGATGACATATGATTGTCAGTTAGTCGATTGAGATATTTGGCTTAATTATCTTCATTTCAGAAAATGCAGACTCGCACAAGTAAGTTGACCCAAACATTGCCGTCATTTGAAGGACGATTTGCCTTAGATTCGGATATTTATGTTCAGATATAAAACACCAGAAATTTGTATCAGATGCTGTAGCTTTGAGATTTATATCTGATATAATCTGCACCAACTCATTTTCAACAGAACATGAGTTCATATCAAACTGACTTGCTATTTCAGTAGCTAATTCCTCAATGTTTTCACATGAAAAAGGATAACTCATAAATGATACTATATTTGCCAATTTACTGCAATCATAAAAACGCATTTCGAATTGTCCCAAAATATTTGATAATTCAGCCTTATACGTATCATAATTCAACTGAGGAATCCTTGCTTTCAAAGAGGGAAAATGTTTCAAATCTTTTCTTTTCAGTTGATCTATCATAAGTTGCAATTTACTTTTGTATGCGTTTACTGCGCTAATCATCTCAATGATAGTCAATAATAGTTTTTCTTTTACCTTGAAGCTCCAAGATAATGGTGTTTAAGTGCATTGTGATGTCAGTCAAAAATGCCAAATCAGTCAGCCATTTTTCAACATCTGAGTGTCATCACCTCTGTCGTCTAGAAAATCTGTTATTTCGGGCAATAATTCTTGAAACCCTTCTAGGAATTTTCCGCGACTCAACCACCTGACGTCCGTGTGAAGAACTAAATCAGTGTGTTCAGCTGACTCCCTATCTTCCAACTGCAACTTGAAGAGCCGCCGTTACAAGCTACGTGCACGGATTGAATTCACAATTTTTGTTGCAATGCCCATAATTTCCTCCAAGTTCCAAAACTTTTAAATACAAAACTTGTTAATGTTCAATGCAATGGAATGAAAAAAATGAAGGAAAATCTTCATTAGCTCGACACAATGCCACAAAACCGTTTTTGTTTCGAGTCATTGCTGGTGCTCCATCTGTTATAATGCACACTAATTTATATATTGGTAGCTTGTAGTTTTTTACAAAATTAAAGAAAACGTTAAATCTATCTTCGCCACGGGTCTTCCCCTTCAGAGGAATGATTGTCAAAAATTCTTCCCTAGCCAACATGTCATTGAATACCATCCGAATAAAATACACAGCTGGGTAGTGTCTATCATATCAGTAGATTCGTCGAACTGTAAAGAAAAATATGTACATTTCATGATATCATGTTTTAGTTTATCTGCCATGTCCTGACTCATGACTTTAATACGCCTTGTGACAGTCAGACGAGATAACTGGAGTTCTCTAATAGCGGACATGACATCTGTTTCATTTTTAAAATCTCCAAAGAAAGTCTCACCCGCTTCAATAAATACTTCCTTCACAACCGATCCATCTTCGAATGGTCTTGTGTATCGCCAATATATGAGATATTTTAAATGACGCGATCGTAGCAGCTTTTGATTGTTTGGCTGGTCTTGTGAACATGGTTCGTTCTTTTTCGAACAAGATATCAATTCACATACTTTTCGTTTTCTTAATTCACTCTGTGACGGAAAATCCTTTTCTTAGTTTTATGAACCGTTTTATGATGGCTCTCTAAGTTACCACGCTTAGGTATTGCACCTGACGCACGACAAATAAGACAAATGCACCTATCCTTCACCATACAAAAGAAAAATTCTTCCTCCCAATCGTTATTAAAATGATACGTTCGCTGCACTCATTTTGTACTATTTAATAATAAACTTTGTATCGACGTAGCATTGCCTTCAAGTTACAATTCAGAATAACTCCAAATCCTGCAGGCGCAACCTTTATATCGGCGTGAACGAAAGTCTCGAATGTTCCCGTCAAACGCGCCGCCCGAAATTTCTAGAAAAGCGGCGAGAATAAAAAACACGGCTTTTCTTTGACAGGTACCGCGCGTTCCTTAGATGAAGCCGCCTTTTGCCGCTAGCAGAGTGTTATTTTATTACGTAATAAATTTTTGTAGTTTAGTTACCTACTTAATCGATCGACCGTTTGACCACCCCTGTTATAGAGTAACCTAAATACTGCAACAAATTCATAGAAAGTAACGACCAGAATTTAACTATTGCACAGAGTACACATCGCCGGTTCTAGAGCGGAAAGAGGCAACTTAATTTGAATGTGTATAACATTAATGATTTATTTTCTTCAATCAAAAACAAAACTGAAATGAGCTATGACAAAGATAGAATGGTAAGGATCACGAGGACAATGAGCGAAGCTTTGACTAGGAAGTCGATTTTGTATATCTACACCTACGAGATATCTTTTAGAGAATAGACACGCCTAAAATTAATTTTTTCTAACTTGGAGAATAGGTTAAGTTCGATAAGGAATAACGGAGAATTTTCGCTACAGAATTGTGAAAGCTATCCTCAGGGATGGGCTTTTATCGGAACAATAACTTCCCTAAACTTAGATGCCAATTGTCAAATAAAAACTTCATGAAACTTTTTCATGAGACGTTTTCACCAAGGAATTTCTAATGTGTACTTAACTCTCCAAATTCATACTTTTCGGTGTTTGAATTAACACAATTTAAATGAGGTTTTATTAAAAGACATTCTTTCACTAAATTATAAAGTTACAGGGATCAACTATATGTTTCGAAATTGTGCACCTAATATCATATGTGAACGGATTAATAAAGTATTCTCAATAATTTTGCGATTTATTCAAAAGATGAAAGTGAAGAAACTTGGGGAAAAAATCTCGAAATGCCAAATGGGGGAAAATGCAAAATTTTATAGCCAAAAAAATATTCTCCAACATACTTCTTATCCTGATACCTTTTGGGCCCCCCACGAGAGAGTACCGGACTTATAACTCGTTTTGACTTTTCACGAATTATATTTTCAGGGAAATTTTGGGGAAAATTCGGCCATATCTGTAGAAAGTAGGGTTTCATCAAATCAAGCAGCTTGACTTGACTTTAAATTCAAGCTTTTGAATAATCAAAGTTTGACTTGACTTGATTTTGCACCCCAAAAGCGTGAATTGAAATCAAGCTGCTTGAAAGCTTGATACTTGTAAGAGCATAAAGTCAAGTTCACTTGCTACTCACTTGCTGCCGTTGCCGTACAGGTGCGATTGAAATACATTACATTACATTACATTGGAGGGGGTCATTTGGCTTTGCAAGCCTTTCCGAACTGCGACCAAGAGGGTCTTTTGTTCGTAACCCTTCTCATTCATTTCCCTGTAGATCTAGTTCTCTTACAAAATTAAGAATCTCCCTGGGAGCTTTCGCTTTTACTTCGTGCGACTCTAGCTTGTCTCTACCGAAGTGTATATGTCTTTGACGGGAAGTTGCGATGCAACTGCAAAGAATATGTTCGGCAATTTCATCGCCCTCTTTACACATTCTGCATGCTGCCGTTTCCGATTTGCCCATTTTACTGAGATATTGTCTCAGTGGGCACTGTCTAGTATGGAGGCCTGTCCCTAGAGAGATCGAGAAGCTGTTTTCTCTTCTTTGGCGAATAGTCAATGAACTTTTTCGCTTGCCTATGGCCTGGAGTTTTCCTCCAGTAATTTTTTAGCTATGTTCTTCCCACCGTGCGGATTGCTTGGACCGCAGAACGGTTCAGGTCCGATAGGTGGGATTCAAGCAGCTGATCTAGCCAGTTTGTCAGCGGCTTCATTTCCTTATATGCCTTCGTGGCCAGGCACCCACCACAGGTAAAGTTTGTTCCCTTCAGCAAATTGCTTCAAGGATTGACGGCATTTCCAGACAGAGATGCTCCAATAACTGTAAGAGTTTAGAGCTTTAATCACTGCCTGACTGTCCGTTAAAATGTAGATCTTTTGCACCTTTAAGTTTCCTTCGTAGTCCTTCCTGGCAGCACAGGTTGACAGCAAGTGTTTCTGCTTGAATGATTGTGGGAGTAGAGCCCAGAGGCACTGATGACGAGTACTTCGGTCCATATATAATAATAACAATAATAATACGTTTAATAGCCAAAGCTAATGAAAACAATGATTATATGATACCACTACAACGAGTACTCATAAAATATTATAGGGAGCACTCACTTGCACATAAATTTCCTATTTAGGTACAATTTAATTTTTAACATATCAAAACTGAACCTGCTCATATAACAATATGTTCTCTACAATATATAATACAACCTTTTTGAAGCTCTTGATGTTTTGAGAGGTTTTATGGACATAGGTAATTTATTGTATTGAATTAAGCCATTGTGAAACAAATTATTTTGACTATATGAGGCATTAACTTTAGATACATATAAATTTTCGCTTGAGCGTGTTGGATAATCATGGACATCTCTAACAAATGTTACTTGCTCACTTAGATGATGTGGATACATATTATTAAGTATCTTATATATGACACACATAGTATTTACAAACACAATCTGACGCACACTCTCAAAAGGCCAGTACTCCGAAGCATGTCTGCCACACTAGCATATTTATTGCAATCAAGAATAGACCTTAGTGCTTGATTCTGTTTTTTTTGGAGATTAATCAATTCTGTGTTGTTAAAAAGGAATAAAATGCTTGAACAATAGTTGAAATGTGGCAAGATAATAGTTTTATAAATTAATGTTTCAGATCAACCACTCAGATATTTTCCTATTCTATTAATTAAATATATTTTTTTGAAACTTTATTTGCAGTATAGGTAGCATGACTAGAGAATGATAGAGCACTGTCGATCAACACTCCAAACTACTTGCACTCCTCGACCTGATTAACCCTTTCACCATCAATGTAAATTCCTGTATGATTGTAGGTATCGACTAAGTTATATCGGCTTTTTATAATCATAAAATTCGTCTTTTTATATTCACCTTCAGACTGTTGTTTTTCGTATATGCCTGCTCCTGTTCCATCAATCGTATTTGATCCGTCTGTGTACTAGATGGAAGATTTTTGGTCTAATTGATTCATTTTTCCCTTTACGATGGTGCGGTCTTCTATGGCCACCTTGAAGGGTGTGTGAAAATCAAACTTAAGCGGTATTATATCCGATGGTTGTGATGAAATTTCTGGCGCTATGTAACCCAGAATCTCCAGGTGTCCCTTCAGATCACCAGGTAATAATTTTTTTGTGTCTTGAAGCCGTAATGCCGCCATCAACGCCTCCTTTTTCAATTTTATATGAAGAGGAGGAGATTTAAGATTACCTCCAGGGCAGTAGTCGGCGTGCTTCTCATATCACCTGTTATGCCCACGCACGCTAACCGCTGCAAATTTTTCCAGCTTGTTTTGCGTAGTTATTTCTGATGTTTTCGTCCACCATATGAACGATGCATATGTGACAATGGGTCTTATAACCTAACCTAACCAGTAGATTATTTTTGGCTGTAGCCCCCAGGTCTTTCCGAAGAGTCTACGGCATGCCCATAGGCACGATGTAGCCCTGGAAAGAATTTTGTCAATGTGTAAATTCCAGTTGAGTCTCTGATCTAGGGTTAACCTCTTAATACTTAACCTGTAAATTTCATATGTGTCCATTATGGAAGGGGGGCTTTAAGATGCTGAGCCCCTCCTCAGCACACCATTCATTCACGATGCAGCTTTTTGCATCAGGTTCGATAAGATTCCATCATACTTTTTCCTAATGATGATAACTAGATCATTTGCATAACCTTGTGCGTTGAAGCCAGCGTTGTTCAGAGGCCATCAACAACTACTGACCATAGTAGCGGCGATATATATATATATATATATATATATATATATATATATATATATATATATATATATATATAAAAGAGAGGATTTACATAAATTTGAATAATTGTATATACAATAAGTGCTTATATCTATAATTTTGGTGTGTGTCAGAAAAAACACAAGTGTGAGCTCAGGAAATGTAACAGGGGAACCATACTATCTTGTATATGATTCAATAAACGAGTGAAAAAACCTGAGGAAAAAACTCAATTCCCTGTCGCTATTACACTAGCAATAGCTTGTCTGTTAATGCTGTGTTAGTGTCGTGTGTACATAAAGAGTACCAAAGATTTTTCTGCTTAGCCGCTTCATTCTCTCTTGCATTCCATGATTTCTCAAAAAAAAGGGTGAAAGGAAAAGGGGTTTGGGACAGGAATCTGTAACAATGGAAAAAGAAAACCAGCAGAAAAATATTCCAACAATCAAACTTCTTATATGTCTAAACAAATCTAAGAAAATATTTTACATAGCAAGCAAGGTCATGAAAGAGACTAAGGAGATAACAAAAGAAAACATAACCTGCGTTATTTCCTCAAATTCCATCTCTGTTCGACCGAGAGGGCCCCGATGGCCAGGTTCAGTCTTCCAAGTGATGCCGATTATGATCTATAGATGTTTTAGAATCATTATGGACCCAATAATCTGGGTTGGCATCGCCCATATATTATTTCTTCGTAGAACTTGTTTAATATAAAGAAAAATTTGCGAAAAACTTTTGACAGTCGTTCGAAAAATATGACAAATGTCGGCGATAGGACACCTCCTTGAGGGCATCCTTTCACAGCTGACACCGATATCTCAGTGTCTCGAAAAGTGGCCATTATGATCCGGGCCTTGAGCATTTGTCTGATTCATTTGATGGTGGGTGTTTCGACACCCTTGTTTGCACCATTGCTAATGGATGTATAGGAGGTATTGTCGAAGGCTTCTTCATTGAAATACACATGCGTCGAAATAAAAGAAAGTGATTGATGACGACAGGAGATTTTTCAACTTCAATAGTGCTTGTCATAGCCCTAGAAGGTAGAACCTTCGATTTCCTATTAAATGATAATAATGAGCCACAGCCTGGACCATCAAAAAAAAGTAGAATAGAGTAGGGCAGCTGACAACCGATCAAAAATATAATTATGTAGAGGATTACATCACGATCAAGGTTTATATGGAGTAGACCTACTGGGGATACCATGTTAAAAAGAAACGCGCCAAAAGACCTCATAGGCGGCGGGGAAAAGAGTTATAAATGAATAAGTTGAGTTGTAGGTATTGATGTAAAAAAAAAGTTATCAGTATATAGAGATTATAAAAAAATGATCAAAGTGATTCATTTCGTTTTGACCGGATTCTCGTGAGAATTGACGAACCCGGTCAACTTTGTAGGGCTGTAATAGCGTTAAAAATAAATGAAATTAAAAAACAATATCTGAAAATGTTGCTCGAAAGACCATCTACAAGATTGGTCTAAATTAAAGACCCCACTGCGTCACGAATAATGTTGTGGCCTACCTCTGAAAACAGAACGTTGTATCGGAAGGAAGTTGTTTCTTGAATGAATATTCAGATCTGTATCAAACCTAGGTATATTGGAAGAAATAATATTTGTTATAGTGGTAAAGTACTCATTGCACCTATTAGCATCCAGAGACCCACCAGGTTTGATTCTATTTTGACCCTGCATGCTATTCACGATCTTCCAAGATATTTTGAGACTAATCAATAAGTCTTATAAGACTTATTGGTTAGGCTATCATTCTGCGAAATTTTAGCCTTTCGAATTTCCAGGCTATAAAGATATTTCAATCTATTTCTGTGTTTTTTTAAGTTTTGAATTGGTCACAATTCGCGGACGAAATTCAGCTGCTCTCTCATTTGTGCTAGGTCATTCGTGAACCACCCACCCCCAGACTGAATAGTTCGATCGCGAACAACTCTCTCAGGAAAAGATGTAAGAAATGACTGCGCAAATTTACGATGAAACATTTCGATTGCCTCATTACACCCCAAGTCATCATCAACATAATCCTAATCCGATCCAGCAAGGTCATCACGCATAGCAACAAATCCACCCAGCGTGAGACACTTATTTTTCGCCGCCCTTTCAGAAGGATTCATGTCTACTTCTTGTGCGTCATGGTCAGAAAACTCAACTTCGACTACCCTTGGCATCTCCTTCAGTGAACAAAAATTTTGAAAAATATTATCGAGGCAGTTATTTCCCCTCGTTGGGCGATAAATCTTGCGGAAAAATCAAAGAGAACTTAATAAATCACACAAGGCAGAAGCCCTTTTGTCAAAAACATTAAACTTAACATTTAAATCACCACACATAACTATACTATTATAACGATTGGTAGAGAGCTCATTCAATATACTTTCACATATTTCAAGGAATAAATCAAAGTTACCCTTAGGCGGCCTGTAAAAGCAAATAACAGTTAAATCAGTATCGCTCAAATAAACAGCAGACACCTCACAGTAGCCTTCGAGTGACATATTATTGATATTAGGAAAACAAATATGATTGGGATCTTCAACTAGGATGATGGATCCACCATGAGCAGTGTTAGACCTAGCATAAATAGAGCCAATGATCCAGACCTGCATAGCAAATAGCGAACACTCAGACTGAATCAACCTATGATCACTGAAGCATATCACATCATAATCTTTATTTTGGGACCGAATATCACTCACCTGGTCAACAGCATCATTCAGGTTTGTAGTTTGTTTGTTTGTTTGTTTTTCCTTTAACGTGCTCTATTTCTGCCTTTCGGCTAATGACACGCCGGGAATTCTGTCACCTCACTAACCCGGGAATTTTGCCGAACCCTCGTCTCGAGGAAGGGATCTTTAATGTCAACACATCTCTGTTAGCACTTATTTTCAATGCTCTGTATATTTACATGGAGAAGTGAGAAGAGATGACTCACCTGGTCAACAGCATCATTCAGGTTTGTAGCGTTTAGACTGGATTGGAAGTCTTCGTCTGCGGTCTATAAAAACCTTGTAACTATCGCACCCTCCGGCCAGTTGTCAATGTTTTTTGCCTCTTGCAAATTACTATCATTTATAGTCACTTTAAATGAACAGTATGATTCCGGAAATTTCGAGAAAAATGTTCCACATTCGGCATCAACGAACTTGTTCCTGACCATAGAAGTAAAATTTTCGATGGCTGTTTTAGGTTCAATTCGTGAGACAAATAAGAAAGCTTTCTTGCATTTAGCTTTAACAGTGAACGTTTTGGAAACACCAGTTATTGACCAGCCATTGATTTTAATATTTTTATTGTTTACTCTATTTGTATGTCATATTGTTGAATAGGAGTAGATTCAACTGTATTCTGATTACCTTGGGCAACCTTCTTCCAACCATTTTTGTTATTAGTTGAATTCTTCTTACCCCTACGGCTGACAGTATTCCATTCCGTGATACTGTCGTCAGTCACAGAGTCGAGTGAATCCGATACTTTATTGACATTATCACCTTGGTTGGAAGTAACGCCATCTCGAGTTGGTTGAGAGAGAGATATCTTAGGAGGCACAACATTGTTAACACTGAGGTTCACAACAGGTGTTTCCTTTTTTGTGATAGTTTTATTTGCGATTGTTTTATTAGTATCAATTTGTAATGAATCGATTCGTATATTCAGAAGTCAAATTATTTCTTCTTTGTCGGAAATAATCTTGAACTTATCATTAATGATATTCTTTTTGTCAACTAGGGCGTTAGTGAGAAATTCCACTCGCAGCTGTAGAAGGCTTACAATATGATCGAGTTGACCCATATTACTGCAACAAACGAAAACTGCACTATCACTAGGAATTGCGATTTCACGCTTTTTGCAGGAGCTTCGATGAAAAATATTATCACAAACTGAACATTCGATTGTATTCTTTAATGCATTTCTGTTGCATATTAGACACGATCTTTGTTTGGCAGCATTATTGTTTGACTGTTGACTGTTTTCTTTAATCATCGCGGTGATTTCTGGGAAAAAACTCAACAAATACCATCGAACAACCACCGTATTCAACAGATATGTCTCTGGCCGACTTTTTTCTTCTTCCAAAACTGAAATTAACACTGCGAGATACCCTTTCTGAATCGATAGAAGACATAAAAGAGAATGCGCGGCGAAAACCGGAAAAAGCGTTCGAAAAATGTTTTGATGATTGGATCATACGTTGGCGTAAATATATTATTTCGGAAGGAGCCTACTTTGAAGGCGATACAATAAATTTGGATGAAAAATAAATATTTCGTGTTTCATTGAGCGATTCCCAGTACTTTTTCGACAGAATGTATTCTCCAGAAATAAATCATCTCTGAATTTTTGATAGTTAATTTTTTTCAATCTTTTATTCAATCACGCCAATCTGACCTTACACACCATGTACACATTTTGATGTAAAGTTTTCGGAATTAATATTGAAATTGCAAAAACCAGATACACAAAGGAATTCGGTATATATCATACATCAATTATTTTTGGCGCATTTCGACGTCCTGTTTATTAGGAAATCATTATCGAGATATTTATAAGCAATATGTTATACTTAACAGCAAACGATGAGGCAGTCAAAAGCTGTATAATTTATACATTTCCTGTCGATAATAATATAGGATCGCTTTTTAGCAAGACAACGAAATTTTTAAATAGCCTGCCCACGTCTCTGTTATAAAGGACTAATTTTAAAATAATTTCTCCATGAAGTTGCTGTAGAATTTAATCATTTTCATTCATATCACGTAGAGATATCTTTAGATTAGCACAAACACTTTTGTACCAAAATAATAATTTATTAGTGCCTAGTGTATTTTTGAGTGTCGGTTCGAAAATTCTCCAAACGCTGGCGGGGCTACTATTATACAGGGTGTTACATAATAGTATGCCACAACTTGAGGAGTGCAATTTTAAGAAAAAAAGTTTATATAAACATAGATCCGCAAAATCACGTTACGGAGCTACAGGGTGTGGAAATTTCCGGAAAAAATTGTTTTTTTCATCAAAACTCCTGCAGTTTTTGAGATATTCAGCCAAAATTTGGAATGCAAGCTATTTTTTACAGCCTCCATCATTACACAACCTAAATTTTAACTAGAGTCTACAAGGTGTTTTCCTTTCCGGAGCCATGTCCTCTTTTGCCCTTTCAACCATTTTTGCAGTAAGCCACTGATCAGCGTACAAGCAATTTTCGTCATCTTCGTTCAATTTAGAAACTTTTTCGACACTTGTAATTTTTCGTATCTCCGACCGTGCTCGAGTAAAAATTATCAAACGATTGTATGCATTCGCTGAATTGAAAGCACTTCTAATTAAAAAAATGACTATTAGGTTTTGATTTTTTTCATTTGTTTATTTATTTTGATAGCTGCTAAAGTTGAACCAGTGTCTGCTCGAATTGTTTATTAAATTAACGATTGGTATGACGACTTTTGAAGTTATTGCTGTAAGAAAAAATGGCTAATTTCACTAACGCCTGATATCCATTACATGTACGGTCTGGCTGACGGAAACACAACAGAAGCTAGGTGATTGTATCAGGTGCGCTTTCCAAATCGAGTAACACCAGACAGGCGAACATTTTCAAATATCCACAGAAGGTTGAGGGAAACTGGTACTTTACCAAATAATAATTTAAAAGGTGCAACTCAAACTATGAGAACTTCAGATATTGAGGAAGCAGTTTTGAATTGTATTGATTTGTATCCTCATGTGAGTACAAGAAAAATTGGAAATCAGTTTAATATTTCACATGTTCTAGTTTGGAGGATTCTCCACGACTTTTTATTGTACCCGTTTCATATTCAACGCGTCCAAACTCTACTTCCTCGAGATTTTCCTTCAAGACTGAATTTCTGCCGATGGTTCTTAGATGAAATTAGAGACAATGTCCATTTTGATAGTGAAATAATGTTCACCGACGAAGCTAACTTTTCGAGAACTGCTATCACAAATATTCACAATAATAATTATGGGGCTGAGGAAACCCCCATTTGATTGAAGAATCTTATCATCGAGAACAATACTCACTAAAGGTCTGGGTCGGAATAATTGGAAATTATTCATTTGGCAATTTCTTGAGGACTAGTTACCTTTACTGCTCGAGGATGTGCCGCTTTTGGTGAGAAACATAATGTGGTTCATGCATGACGGGGCACCAGCACATTTCAGTCGAGAAGCTAGGAATTTCTTGAATAATACATTCAACAACCGATGGATAGGTCAATGTGGGCCAGAACTATGACCTCCTAGGTCCCCAGACTTAAATATTTTAGACTTTTTCTTATGGAACACTGTAAAAGAATTGAGAAATCGAATAATAACCACTTGTGACACGATAAGAAATAATATTTCAAAGAGTGCGTGATAATATGCGAAGAAGGACAGAGACTTATATTCTTACAGGGAGAGGACACTTCCAGCAATTTATTTAGTTTTTAAAATTTTTTTTGATATTGAATAAGTATAAGTTGAGTCTCAGAGGACGAGCTATCAAAATAAAAGCAAATTTTGACCATACCTATCGAGTATTTCTATCATTTTTTTTTATCAAGCGAATAACATATAATTCAAATAATTCAAATTCAATAATTTTTCTCTCGAAAACGGTTGGAGATACGAATAAAATACAAGTGTCGAAAAAGTTTCTAAATTGAACGAAGATGGCGAAAATTGATTGTACGCTGAACAGTGGAGTACTGCAAAAAAGTTTGAAAGGACAAAAGAAGACATGGCATCGGAAAAGAAAACACCTTGTGAATTTTAGTTAAAATCTAGGATGTCTAATGATAGAGACTGTAAAAAAATAGCTTGCATTCCAAATTTGGGCTGAATATCTCAAAAACTGCAGGAGTTTCGAAGAAAAAAACAATTTTTTCCTGAAATTTCAACGACCTGTAGCTCCGTAACGAAGCTTTTGCGGACCTATGTTTTACGAACTTTTTTTCTTAAAATTGCACGTAGATTTACCCCCTCAAGTTGTGCCATACTATTATGTTACACCCTGTATTGTATCAATATATTTTATCATTTATAAGTTGAATATTATCCACGAGAAAATTTATGTCCTTATTTTTATTTGTTTAATTAGTATTGTGTTCAGTGCCATTCCCATGTTATACCTTGAACATATCAATCAATTGATAAGCATGTTCGTTTGTTGGGGAGGCAATGTAAGCATGTCCTTTACTACAATTTGTCAAAACAGGAAATAGGTAGAACGCTGACAGATACAAATTTCCAGGTCATTTGTCATTGCTACCACGTTTGCCTACACAACTACGAGAAAACGGTCGTGTTTCCTGAATATATTACCGCTTAATGCTAAGAAAATTATTAAATATCATTATGTAGGTATTAGTTTTTGACCTCAAGATATCAAACTCTCATCAATTTTTCGCAGATTCTTTATATATATACGAGGGCAGTTTGATAAGTCTTTTCGGATGAAAAATATTTTTTCGGCGAAATTGTTTCATGAGTCAACAGAATCCTTTTTTAACTCAATAATGTAGTCTAGCATGTTTCAGATGTAATTTCATTCGATCATAGTTTAATAATTCCCGAAAGATATTCTTAGAGTTACACCACCTACGACCTCCTTCCATAACAAAAAAACAATCTTTCTTATTTTTCAAAAGTGGATTCTTGCTAATGCGGAGTGATATACTTGCTTTTGAACGTTTGTCCATATTTGACCTTCTATCGAAAAAATTTTCAACCGTTAATAGAATTGTATTCTCCTCAAGATAAAAACATTTGTTTATTCATGTTCAATTTGAATTCCACCTCGTTGTATTTCTCATGTTATAGTCAAACAAGGTCGAAAGATTAAATACAATCATGTCTCTTCGGGTTGGTAAAACTCGACCTTTGAAAAAGAAAGAGTTTTTATTGTTATTTAAGATGGTAGAATGAAGTTGAATGGTTAAGAAAATTTCGAGAGATGGTCAAACATGGTTAAATGATCGAATTCAAGTATGTCCCCCGGGTTTGGAAAAATCTACTCTTAAAAAATAATTATCTTCGTTATGTGGATGCTCCAACGAAACTAAAGGATCAAGAATATTTTTCTAAAGATGTTCAAACATGGTCAAACGATCGAATGCAAGTATGTCACTCCCAATTAGCGAAAATCCACCTTTAGAACAATTTTTTTTCGCTATGGGTGTGTGGTCAAACCAAACTCTTTGGTGGCCAAGCAATAACCAAATGCTTGATTAAATTTCATCTTTTTTTCTCAAACATTGCGGTACCAATTTCGCAGTGATCAAACTTCTTTCGTTATAGTATGTGGTCGAACGCTGCTGAAGGGCTGAAAATCTGTTTCTAGAGATGGCCAAACATAGTTGAATGATCAAATACAAGTATTTCACTCCCAGTTTACATAAATTCACCTTTGGTGTCAACTTCACAGAGCTCCTCAAAATAGACATTTGATTCATCGTTGCCCCCTTTATTGAACTCGAATTTATCACCACCCATCCATTTCGTCAGGTTTGGTTTAAATACAGTAAGGGGCAAAATCTGGAGAATCTGCTGGAGAGGTCAGAAGTTCGTAACGCCCCTTTTATGGATTTTTGTCATGCTGACTACACACATGTTTACCTGTTCATTATCCTGATGGAACAGCACTTATATATATATATATATATATATATATATATATATATATATATATATATATATATATATATATATATATATATATATATATATATATATATACCATTCGCGTAAAATGTGATGTATTTGTTTGGTTGATATGCCTCAACCACCTCTGCACTTCATTATTTGACCCCATATCATTCCATAGTTTAGTCAAGGATTTAATTCAATGATGAATCACGTTCAATATCTAAATATGGTTATTGAACCAATAATTGTAATGATATTAGCGACAATTTTATTTTGGTCGATGACAATGTCCTACCGCATCGCGCAGCTATTGTGCATTGCATCAAATTTGTACGGAATTCAAAGAATGAAAAGGCCAGCACATTCTCCAGACATGAACAGCATTGAACATTTTTCGAAGCAATTTATTATTCTTCAAAACCCTGATTCAATTCCTTTGCTTAAATTAGTTGAACGCAAATATCCCCAGAATGTCATAATTCAATTCGTGAAATGTTAAGACCACAAAGATGTGAATTAGATCAAGAATGACTTTTTTGTTCATAAAATTCTACATTCCTCATCTTCTCATATTTTGCAATTTGAGTTTATTTTTGGAGTTTTGTGCAACTTCATCGTTCTATAATTATTGAAATATATCATTTATCCATTCATATTGTTTACACAATTTCATAAAATAGAGTTTATCTCTACCAATTGTTGGAAATTGTATTTTATTTCAGTGATTCCAAAAAGATTTTGAAGATTACAAAGTAAATATCAAACTGTATATTAAGTAGATGTTATTATCCAGAAATCAAGATTGATTTTTGAAATGAAATCCCAATAGGCATGTCAATATTTCCTATTGAAATCAGGATACGCCTTAATTTAGTATAGACAGATTTTTTCTTGCTCTGTTCTACTATTGGTATTTCTACTATTGGTATTTTTAGAGAAAACATGTTCTGTTAATCATCTGAAAAATAATTATGCGCATTTATGTATTTTGATACATAAATACAAGTACACAGCAAATGTTACTTACTTTTCATGATCTAACTGCTACAAAAATCACGTTCATTACTCATTTATGAATTTCACAATTAATTCACTAAATCCCCGCTAAAAATATTTTATCCCGGACTCGAATTATAAAAATTACCGTATCACTAAGCATATCCAATAAATTATGTCCATTCTCCAACAAGGCGAATAAAAATATACATTTTTTTACACTGTATTCAACAATTATTAATCAATGTATATCAGGATAATAGTGAGATCAAACACAAATCCTCATAATTAACGTTTTAAATGAAAATACGAGCTCGAATTAACTGATATGAGTGAAGTACTCGATTCGTCCGAATGTTCTTCGAAACGATTCATAGTGTTGAGCCACTTGATTCTGTTGATTCGTTTAAATTCGGATTATTTTGGGTCTATTGCTTGCTATTGGTTTCTGGGAGAGAATATAATTGATGCTGGCCAACTCAATACAACAGCCACTACTGAGGGAAATTTCTCAATTTGCGCATGCGTTTCAGTTGATTTCAGCGCCTGAACCACATCATTTCACCTCGAAAAACGCGTCCTGAAAAGCTATCTCAATTTCTCTAACATACATACTGGCTTACAATTGAATGGGACAACTACAAAACTGAAACCAACTGTTCTATGACACATTGCGTATTATATTCAAACATATTTTGAAACTGATTGAATGTACGAAGTTTAGAAAAACGACATACCAATAATTTCTTCAAATAATTACGGAATAGCGTAAAGAGGTTATTTCAGTATTTCGTTTCTATTAGGACAGAAGGGTTTGACCCTTCCCACTATGTGGACTATATATATATATATATATATATATATATATATATATATATATATATATATATATATATATATATATATATATATATATATATATATATATATATATATACCAACCAGTTCAGTTGGATAGATCAAGATTCTAATATTCTTGACAATGAAGGCAAAATAGCAATCCTTCACCTAGTACATAAACAAATCGTGCTTGAAAGTATCACAATTTCAATACTTCAAATTTCTTTTTTGGTATACGAGTAATTATCAACACAAATTTTTTTCAGATATGTCCGGACATATGCCAACAAAATATGATGTTTCTTCTTGGCATAGAAGTTCCTTCCATGAGAAATAAAACGAAAAAAACAAATTGAGATTTTGCAAGAAACCACCACATATTGATAAGAGCAGTTTTTGATGAATTCTTGCCAGTAACGTTTGCTCTCTCAAAATTTTAAATTTCGGTAATAATGCAACATTAATCATGAAATTTGACCCAGACAGAATGTGCTGAAGCAGTGGTTGGACTTATACAAGAATAGGTTTGAGGTGTATTTGTATCTATATTTTGTCTTATGTCTTATTGTGCACATCCGTTGAGTTAATTCCTGAATGTCCAAGGTTATCTCTTCAACAAGGTTTATAATCCCATTTATCAGGTCCCGCGAAACTCTTTCAAAGTTACTTTGTCTCCAAAAATTTTCTGTCTTTACCAGACTAGAACTTCGCATTCGTTTACAATGTCTACATATAGGTTCTTCACGATAAATGCCTCTTTTGTGTAGATGTTTTCTTAGCCTTCCAACTCCAGTTATTGGCTTGTTACGGCACTTAGTTCTTCTCTGTTCAGTCTGAGCGCTTCTTTAGTAAACTTCTTGCTAGATTTTTCAAGCAAAAGTTTAATTTGTCTATACCTCGGGGTAAGGATCCGTTAGCGTGTAGCTTTCCTATCCAGGTGTTGATCGTGTCCTGTACCCTAGAGTTATTCTTCCACCGAGAGATATAAATCTCGTCTTGGCGGCTTCCCTGGCAAGAGAATTCGCCTCCTGGTTACCTACAATCCCGCTGTGCCCAGACACGCAGAGCAAAATTACCTAGTTCCGTTTCCATACGAGCGTTGACCGCGTTTCCTCCGCAGCCAGAGCTTTTATTGCCACCTGGCTGGTCGAGAGAACGTTTATCCGCCTATTCTCATGGCGTCTTTCGAAATTCTCAAAAACGCAAGTTATTACCGCATACACTTCTGCTTGAAAGATGGTTGCGTACTCCCCCAATGGAATTGTCAACCATGTTTCGTTGTTTTGTGAGTACACTCCAGTTCACTTTTCCATTTTGGATCAGTCCGTATACCAATATATGTCTTAACGGTTGTCGGAGACGAGCCAATTGTTCCAGTCTATCACCGTTTTATGCTCCTTGGTCTCTGTAAGATTTTCAGTCATCGTATCATTCCCCGTACTCAGTTTTGGGTATTTGATCAATTCTTCAATTCTGGTGTTCCCCACGTGACCGGTTTTCTAGTTTCTTTTTATCTCCTGCCTTAATGCCGCTTTTCCAGCCTCACCCCTAACATAAGTATCAAGAGAATGTGAATTCAGGATAGCATCAAGGCTTGCGGTTCGTATTGATCTTAAGAGGCATGTAATGTAGAGCAGTACTAGTCTTTGAAGTTTGTTCAGATTCTCCCTTACCCCTCTCTGCATCTGGCTTGGGGTGACCCATTCAACTGTTTCCAGAATGATCCGCAGCTACAGGGAGACTGGTAGTCATGAAAGGAGACCTAGGCAAGGACGACCTCCAGCAACAATGGCGATCCATGGCCATTATTGAAGAATTTCTCCGTTGAGACAACGGTTCGCTACTTCTAGACACCTTCAAATGCATCTTCGAAAGAACAGGGGTGTACAAATTAGCACTGAAACGATACGACAACCTCTCAGGCAATTTAAGCTCTAACCACTGCACATCGAAGAGCGCGATTGCCGGAAACATGTCAATTGGTGAGAAGTTGACTGGGAGAGTTTTGTGTACGGATAAGTCGAGATTTTTTTTCATAGCGATCGACGTTCTCATGTGTCGGACGTCGAAATGAGAGATATGCCCCATTCCATTTTTCAACCTACCTATAGTTTTGGTGGAGGTCCGAAAATGGGGAGGAATTTCTTTGAACGTCCGCAACTACCTGTGACCCAGAGTTGTCACTAATACAGTAAATCCAAGGCGTGTTTTGATGAAAAGTCTTAGTTGATTTACACAATAATAATTGAGATGAATTAGTATTTGAACTGTTAATTGTTTCTATAATTCGGATTATAGTCACAATACTATACATGGCGTTTTCTAAGGAAAATAAGAATGATTTGTCAAATAGCTTTCTGGCTACTCAAAGTGAAAACATAAAATGTGGTTTTTGATTTTTTCTTTTCAATCGAAAAGAGCAATCAAGTCGAAATTCTTCAGAAATCCTCAGTTTAACAACGGTTTTTATATCTGTATTTTTTAGAAATGCGCGGAATCCGTAACCTTTTTTCGTTTTTCATTAGAATTTTTTTTGAAAAGTGTAATTTGATCTCCCGAGTCCCGTTTCGATAGAAAATATTTTCTTCTTGGAAATTCATATTTTTAAAGATAAAATAAATTGTGAAAGCATCTGCAATTGAATATTAAGAAACTTGGAATCGGAATAATTCAAGTATGGCTGCTGTCGTTCATTAACGATTTCTTTGATTTTTGGGGCAATGGGTTATTCACTTATTTCAATAATATTTTCTTCTGAAGATTGCTGTTGAGAAATACTACCTTTAGGAAATATAATGACATTTTATTCAATACTTGCCAATTATAATAAATGACAGCAGCCTGCTTGAATTTTTAAATTTTTGTTTTTTCAAGTGCCTTCATAATTTTTTCTTCAAGAAATTTATATTCTTCGAGAAAACTACAGGAAATATAAAATTTCGTGTTAAAACGGGGCTTCTGAAAATAATTATTAATTATTTTATGGTCAAATTATACCTTCCAAAATAGTTCTTATGAAAACGCTTGAAGAAGAAATGATGTATGAATAAAAAAGTATCGACTAAAAATTCTTGTTTGAATTAATTTCTGCAGAATTTAAAGCTCATTGGTCTTTTCGTTTACGAAGAATAATTGAAACCACATTTTATACTATCCAGTTTGAGCAGCCATATCTCGAAAAGAGAGTTCTAAGAAAAGAAAATTATTTCGCAAATTTTTCTCATTGAAGCTGAGGAATCACTTTGAAGTAGATTAGAGTACTTAAGAAACACTCTTTATAATTGAATTGTTTCATCATGTGACAATAATTATTGTCTTTGAAATAATACAGTAGTAGGCCTCATCGGATATGATTTCAGTTGACAGAACTGAGAACTAACTCTTCATGTTGGATTATTTGATAATTTACGAGGAAATTAATAATTCTCCTTGATGAAGTTTGCTTTTATTTTAGTGTGTGTTTCGAACGTTTACTCGTTCCCCATGCATAATTTGCACTCCCAGGCTAATCTAGTTCATGTGGTTTCAGTTGGCTGTGCTTATAACTCATAGAATTTGGAGTTTACATGTATTCAATTTTAGCTTATTAATATCCTTTCCAGATTAAGTACATAAAAATGATAAAGTTCTAACTAAATGAATGATATGAAACAATAGACTACCATCATCAAACTCTACCAGAGTAATGCAGATTACATACAGGGGACATCCTTTAAGTTTTGCATATTGTGATAACGAGAGCACAACAAATTAAATTTCTGTATTGGCAATTACCTTCCTTATGTTGTTAATCCAATCTCAGAGGAGACTACTACTCCATACAAAAATATAATACCGTAATATGTGTCATATAATTCAGATCATCTTTAAAAACACAAAGCGTCTGCATACAATCGATCCATAGGACGCTGTCCTAACCTTTATTACCCGAAGACTTATAATCTACTCTACATCTCTATTTTATCAATGTTTCTTTGAATAATATTTAAATAAAAACAGAAATGTCATTGAATACGTTCAAAGGGACCTTAGTAAAGAATAATGAATTCATTATAGTTTTACAGTTGATATAGACGTAAATGAACATTCATGTAATTTCAGTCCAGAATTTTCAATTAAGAATTCTTCAGATCTAATAGAAAAAATTCAACACACTGTACTACCTTATAATGCTAAAGTTATGTAGTTAATCTCACGCTAGTGTTCCACCTCACGATCCATTGAAATTGATTAAGATTAACCAAGCTCTGCAGAATAATAATGTGAATCCCATAATACAATCAGAACTTATCTTTCTTTTAGAATTATGTTCAGAACGAAATTATTCTCACTTCAATTATGAAATTTACATGACCAACAACGGCTTAATAATGGGTAATTCTCTCAGTCCCTTACTAGAAGAAATTTTCATGAATAACACAGAAAAATGATTCCTAATGATTCGCTGTCAAAACATTGCATTAATTGGTTCAGATATGTGAATGAAATAACCTGTTGTTTTACGAGTACAAATAGATAATTAGATTGCTTCAGTACCTCCATAAATTAAATTAAGCTTAATATGAAGTTCACTTTGGAAATTTAAACTGAGAATCTGTTAACTTTTCAGATTTAACTATAAACAAAACCATACCATACAGATATTACCAGTCACAATTCTTCTGCACATCCACATCAACATAAATTATCTGCTTATTACAGTATTATACATGGAATAACCCCGATACCAATGTCCGAAAACAGTTTCTTGAAAGAGCTCAATATTATAAAATAAATAGCGGTCAATAGTGGTTATAATTCTAGGAGAATTGACAGTATGCTTTCTCATAAGCAACTTCAACATGAAATGCATGAGTCGAACGAAAAGTCAAAATTGTAAAATTTACTTCATCATATTTTGAAAAAGTCGAAACTGAATTTAAAAATAGTCTTCCGGCCAAAGCAAAAATTATCCCCATCTTTATTCAACGCCAATTTTCCAATAGATTGGGCAATCCTTCAAAATTAGATACAAAGAACATTTCACCGCGTCCACCAAACAAAAATAGACTCAAGTGTTGCTAACCATGCACTCAAAACGTCATTCCTCCCCAATATAGATAATTCGAAAATTCTACATTTTGCTTCATAAATTGAAAACCTGAATTACGTAGAATCCAGAGAAACCTCAAAAATAGATAATTACTTAATTTTTAAAGACCCAACGGATTAATGTGAATCATAAATAATGGATATTTTCAAATAGTAGCAATGAGATACCCATTCGAATTCTCCAAATGTTTAAAATCCGCATGAATAGATTTCTGTACTCACTATGTAATTTATGTTTGTCTAAAGATGAATCAAAGTTCAGCAATGAAGAAACTCTTGATTCTACAATTTTTGATAATGAAACATAGTAAACCTCATATTCATGTTTCAATCTAGAATACATAATGAAAATAGTTTTACCATTTTCATAAACTTTCGTCCATCAACTAACCATCTCTAAAAGCTCCATAAATCCGTAAATCAATCAACACAAACTAGATGCCAATAACAGATAATTATATAGATTAAGTGACGTACCTACTTATTATAGCTTTGAACAGATAGCAAACAATAATTATCATAGGTGTAGTTGATTGTTGATATGTTCCAACGTAAATACTCAGAAACTCAGTACAAGAATTCACCTATCAAAGAATTGAAAATGTTCCTTCAGAAATTACATATTCAGCAAAACCTATAGAACTGATAATACTTATAAATTGTGATGAAGCGTTGATATGATAACAAATTATGTCTCAAAACAAAAAGTTACTATATGCGAGATTTCGCAATGTGTACACACATCGGAGAAAATTATTTTTCAAGGGACAATATTCAACCTTCCGTAGAATGTTAAATATCCTCCCTTGAAGGAGCTAGTTTTCCGATCTACTCTTCATAATCACCGTTAACCGGGGCCACAGGGAAGTGGTACAGCACGGTCAGATGTCACGAACAGGAACAATGGACTGCAGTTTCGGTCTCGTTTGACATCGTCAGTATTGTCTACCCATTCGTAACACAAGGCTATGCCGTTACCTACTCATCTCAATTCGCTGGAGCGAACGCAATAATGTAAATATCACTACGCCCCCCAGCGAACCGAAACAGAGGCTACGTCACCAACGCCCCGCGAAACGGTGAAACCAAAGAGCAGATAAAACAGGAACGTGAGTGTCGCATGGCGGTATGTTATCGAACTAGTGTGACCACTTAACGTTTTCCTGTTTTATCTGCTCTTTGGTTTCACCGTTTCGTGGGGCGTTGGTGAGTAGCCTCTGTTTCGGTTTGTTGGGGGCGCAGTGATATTTACATTATTGCGTTCGCTCCAGCGAATTGAGATGAGTAAGTAACGGCATAGCCTTGTGTTACGAATAGGTAAACAATGCTGACGAGGTCAAACGAGACCGAAACTGCAGTCCATTGTTCCTGTTCGTGACATCTGACCGTGCTGTACCACTTCCCTGTGGCGCCGGTTAACGGTGATTATGAAGAGTAGTTCGGAAAATTAGCTCCTTCAAGGGAGGATATTTAACATTCTACGGATGGTTGAATATTGTCCTTGAAAAATAATTTTCTTCCATGTGAATAAATTATGTGTCTACTATAATGCAAAATGAACCATAAACTGGATGCATATAGCATATCAATCATTCTGCAATCTTCGAATAACAGTTTTAATTTCTGAAATGTATGTCACCTACCTTCTTCATAACCTATTATACAGTGTGTTTAAAAAAATGGCAATATTTAAGGAGGTGATTGCCTAAGTCATTTCATGAAAAGTTCTCATAAACATAGGTCAACAAATACATTCCCCACAAAAATTGTCGCATCACCCTACTTTTACGACAATACTATATCAACTTTTAGGTTGGTCATTCAAGAGTCGCTTGGTAACTTTCAGAAGAGTAAAATAAGAAGATATCATTCAAAAGAGATGAGTTTATGATGGAAAATATCAACAATTTTCGAGTTAATGAAAAATTAAAAAATTCTAATATCTTCAAACATTCGCGAAAAGACCAATCAACTAGCATCGAATGGTTACTAATCATTTTCAAAATCGAGTGTTTCCTCCTTGGGCCCTAATTACTGCCAGTATACGTCTCGGAACCCACTCAAACAAATTTTGGATGTACTCTTGAGTCACTGATTTCCAAATTTCAGGAAGCAGATTTTATAGTTGTTGGAGTGTTCTACAAGGCATCCTACGTTGCTGGATTTGCCACCCCATGTTGCCCCAAACATGTTCTATGGGACTCAAGTCGGGACTTCTGGCTGGCTATCTTAAAATATCAATTTCGACATTTTACAGAAATTCTGTAACTACTCTAGCTTCATGAGGCCGAGCATTATCATGCATATAAATAAAATTTTCGCCAATCAATGGGCCAAAGGGTACAACATGGGGTTCAAGGATATCTGCGATGTATCTGGCCGCTGTCATTCTCTCATTATTCACTAGGACTAACTCAGTTCGACCATGGAAAGAAATGCCTCCCCACACCATTACTGAGCCCCCTACGAAGTTTCGGTTTGCCAAATATTGGATTGCTGATACCGTTCCCCAGGTCGTCTGTATACAGACATGCGTCTATCATTTGATACTAGACAGATCCTGGACTCGTCTGAAAAAAGAACTTTCGACCATTCTGGAATATCCCAATTTGCATGTTCCCTCGCAAACTGAAGTCTTGCAACTCGATGGTCTCTGATGAAACGCGGGCCGGTAAAAGCCACCCTTGGTCTGATATCGTCTTCTCTGAGCCTTTTCCTAACAGTTTGCAATGAAATATGCACATTTCTGGAAAGTGCAAGTTCATTTTGTAGCATTCTAGACTTACAGTGCCGAACTTTTAGCGCAGTTAAACGAAGCCAATGATCATCAGCTGGTGTTGTTATCCGATTTCTTCCCTGTTCGGCCCTTCTTCCATATTTCCCTGTTTCGTGGTACCGATTAATTGCTCTTGAAATAGTGCTTTGGTTAACATTCAACAAGTTAGCCACGTAACGTTGGCTTCGCCACTCCTCTAGAAGTGTTACAATTCTTATCACTTCATGATCACTCAAATAGCGTCCACGACGTTCAGCAGCCATTACAATAAATTCAAAGATTCGAAAATCAACAAGAAACACAGAAAACTTGCATTAATTTAGCGTGAAAACTGAAGAGAAATTGAATGAATACTGATAGTCACATAAACTCATTCTTGTTTCAGACGTGTTTGAGATCATATGGAAACAAATGTTACTACATAGATACGATTTTTTTCTCCTCGTATGTCCAAAATTAAATGTTGACAAAGAAACTGCGATCGAGCTGCTTAATCGATTGTGGGATACATAATACCAGGTGATGCGACAATTTTTGTGGTGTGTATTATAAATTATATAATTAGTGATTTGTAACTACTACCAAATTTTGGTTGTAAACTCATCAGAAGATATCCGATGTTTTTGAATCTCCATTCACTTAAGTCGTATGACGCGTCTCACCACGCTTGTGCTGTTCAGATATTGAATGAAATCAATTAATTCAAAATAAGATATTTTAAATCAATCAGCCGTTCAAGTCAAGGAATTGAATTGTCATAATGATTTCGATCGCAACTGTGTCACAGATTAACTGTTGCTGATGTATCAGCGTAGGGAGATGCATGGTTCTTATTCCCTGTTCTCTTGAATAATATATGATATGGTTCACTCGTTTCTTTTCATTTTCCTGAGCTTACTTTAGAGGCAATCATTGGAAGCTTGGTTTTGAATGTTTATGACAGTATTGACATTATGGCATAACCATTGTAGTACTTCAATTTTACTACCCCTTTTTCATTTGAATAAATTAATAATTGAATAATCATAAAACTCTACATTTTTAAATACTATTGAAACATAAAGACTTCGAAATTCCAATAAACATGAACACCTACCACAGTTCATTAAAACTAATTACTCTAAAGGAATGAAAACAGTTTCAATTGTCAACACCTATATTCTATGAGCAATGACATAAATTCAGAACAAACAAAAGGGGGAAACATTAGTTTCAGAATATACCATTTTTGCGACGGAGAAGTTACGTCATTTATGGAAAACGAAAACCTTTCCAACCGATTACTATCGATTTGTAATGTCTATCTTTGTCTAAGAGGTTCTTAATTCTGATAAGTGCTGTAACCAGATACATAATATTCAATTTATGGAGAGGTAGTCATTTCGCTAGATGGTATACGAGATAATCAATCATATTAAACATAATTATGTATGCTGTTGAAGCTTCACTTACGTAAAATTTTGCATGTACTCTCTAACAAACTATTAGATATTTTGCTAATAGTAATGTAATTTGTGGAATAAATAATTTCATTTCATATTCTTAACTTTTTCGAATTCATATTTTTATTCAAACTGCACCCGATTAGTAGAATGAGAAAAAGATTTCTAAAATATAAAAATAATGCAGAATTGAATTAACATAATATACGAGGGACATTCATATGAAAAAGATAGAGTTAGTAGGACTTGTTTAGGAATTTTTAAGCCTTTCAAGTTAGCAGCATTGAGATAAGAGCTGATTTTATCTGAATCTTCATTGTTCCGAATTGAATTAAACGGAGATTTCTTTTAAATCCCACATTGTTTGAACAACGTTCTTTGACTCGTTTTTCGCTCACTGAAGGATACAAATCAGTTAATATATACTCCAGAATGATAAAAATATATGGTGAAAGTTTTAAGGAATGCGAAAATTTGGGTGCGTTCGAAAGTGGTCGAGAGTAAGAGAGTGACTATCGAAAACTGTTCTTGCCGACCGATACTACTTACGTATGCTCCCAAACAAGATGAAGCCAGATATGACAGAAACGTCGTGTATCTCAAAATGTGTTTTTTTTTCACTAAGGCAAGATACATACACACATTGGAAAAACCATCTATAAAATGGGTTGTGAAATACTGCTTCACTCTCCTTCATCCCCAATTTAGCACCTTCTCCATTTGTTTGGTCCTATGAAAGAGGCATTACGTCGGAAGTTCCAGCGTAACGAGGATATCAAGAAAAATTTGTTGATGTGCTCAAACATAAAGAGTTCTTTGCAGCCAATATAAAAAGTAAAAAATGTGTTTTGTGAAAATGTATAAGTTTTTCTCTAGCCTAAATTGTCTCTTCATGAATCAAATATTCCTCCAATATATTCCAAAAAAAGAACCAAAATCAAAACAACCTATGCTTCACATTTCAAAAATTCAACTTCTTACCATGACTGTTTAGTCATATTGCATTTATATTTTTTTTTATCGCAGGTTATGTATTTTTTATTATCTCCTTAGTCCTTTTTATGACCTTGCTTGTTAAGTAAAATCTTTTCTTAGATTTGTTTAGACATATAAGAAGTAAGATGGTTGAAATATTTTTCTGCTGGTTTTCTTTTTCCACTGTTACAGATTCCTGTCCCAAATCCCCTTCCTTTCACCCTTGTCTTCGTTTGGAAATCATGGAATGCAAGAGAGAATGAAGCGGCTAAGCAGAAAAATCTTTGGTACTCTTTATGTACACACGACACTAACACAACATAAACGACAGGGAAACGAGTTTTTTCCTGAGATTTTTTCACTCGTTTATTGAATCATATACAAGATAGTATGGTGCCCCTGTTACATTTCCTGAGCTCACACTTGTGTTTTTCTGACATAACAAAATTATAGATATAAGCATTCATTGTAAATACAATTATTCAAATTTTGTAAATTCTCTCTTTTCAAAAGAATATATATATATATATATATATATATATATATATATATATATATATATATATATATATATATTTGAAAAATGTTGTATAATTTAACCTACACAGTTCTATCAATAACTGAGATTTCAAGTATCAATATAGAATGGAATAGAACAAAATGAGTTTTTATCATGAAAGAAGTGTTCAAAAACTAGTAGATACATCTCATATTTGATGAAAAGTCTTACCGAATTGATAATGTTGAAGGGACAGAAATCTAAATGTTTATACTAGAAAGGTCATAAAACTGGAATTTTTTCAGAATGTGTCAGTTGGGGCACCAAATTAAAACAAATGTTCTCAATACTTTTCCAAGTGAATACCAGGAAACAAATACACATTTTCAAACTCTGAAAATCAATAAATTGCAACCTCAAGAAACTAACAATAAAAAATCTATTTTTGGGGATTTATTCAGGACATAAAGCTGCACAACTGTTTGTTGTGTTTGAATATTGTTGGGCTCTACTAAGAGAATAAGTGAATTAATTAGTACAACAAGGCAACAAGGCGATAAAATAATTATTTTGTAAGATTTTGATTATGTAAAAGAGAAGGAGACTTCAAATTTCACAGGGTACACACATTGCAGCAAAGAATCTACATAAAATTTTTTGTAAAAAATAGAATTAACCCCAATGAACTTAAAATATCAACTGAGGCATTACTTGGCTAGATTACTTTGAGCAAAAATGTTAGAAGCTTTTCACAGAAGGCTGAGGGGACGATAATGACAAAATCAGCCCTAGCATGTCTACCACCGATGGAAACGTTGAAGAAGCAAACAATATTGTTATAGCTAATCCTACAATTATTATTATTCACCAGATTTGACCCACTGCGATACTTTCCTGTTTCCCATGAAAGGACAGAGATTATGATGAACATAAATACTTATATTAAAGAACAGTTAAATTTTAATGAAGAATAACAAAATATTCAAAACGGAAAAAGTATTGATAGAATAAATACGGGAATATTAAAAATATATATTATACAATACTGAGGTTACAGCTTTTCTTTCTATTCTTCAAATGAACTTCGGCAATTTTAGCAAAACTATCCCATTTGAGTTGACGATAACACGAAACTAAATACCGAGCTGCAGTATTATTTAAATCTTCTACACCATGACTCAATATATTCCAACCTAGCTCTATACCAGTTCCAAAATCACATTCATCCACAGCTATATCAATCCATGTCAAAAGCTCAGCTTGAAGGACACCTAACAGTTTCTGCTTCTGTTCAGGATTGGCTTTTTGGATTTTTGTTAAGAGATCATTCAAATCTTTATCAGGCATGGCTAGTTTTCGATATCCCAGCTGTGTTCTGAAAATAATCAATTAAAGATGAAATTAGCATTCAATTCATTAAATTATCTTTAATATTAATAAAAAGCAATTGAAATATTTTTGAAGACGATTGGACATGTGGTCTTTGGAATGTTAACATACTAGTTAAATAGTTTAATTTTTTGTTAACAAACCAATTTTTGTTTTGAGTATAACACCTTGTGTAATGAGAAGGAAACATATGTAGATCTATGCTACAAATTTTGCCTCTAAATGATAAATTACCCACAATATTTCAGTTTCTTTTGGAAAAACCCTGTACATTGCATGAGTATGTGTAAAGGATTCCACACTATTTTAAGAAAATCTATATTATTCTTATTTAAATGAAGTGCAGAATGAACAACTTAACACATTGAAGGTTAACCGTCTCGGTAGCTGCACGGTTAGTGAGCTAGTATGTACAAATATGCTTAGCCGAGGCCCCTGGTTCGAATCCGCGTTCAAGTTATGAATGTTGTCCTTGAACAAAAATTGTGGTACTTGGAAAAGTCGTCCAAAGAGGGCATAAACTTCCGAAGACCAGATAACTTGTAATCCTTGTGGTGGCGGTTATCATTGCATGGTCTAGGAGAGTGGTTCGGAATCCACTATAAGCTGTAGGTCCACTGTGTAAATGGGCTAAGTTCCCGAGCACATTGTTAAAAGATGAAACAAACAACAACACACATTGAAGGTTATCTCCCTCCGTGGGTAAGTCAGTAGAGGTACTGACTCCCACGCCGAGGGCCCGGGTTCGAATCCCAGGTAAGATATGGATTTAGTATGAATGTTGGTGTGTTTGTCCCACGTATGTATATAAAAATCACATTGAGTCTGGATACATAACCGATAGGTTGAGTCCATAACCTCCGAAGGCCAGATAACTTGTAATCCTCAGAGGTGGCAGTTATCACTGCACGGTCTAGGTGAGTGGTTCGGAGTCCACTATAAACTGTAGGTCCTCAGAGAAAAACAAAAACAAAACATTGAAGGTTATGTTCGTAATTTAAGATAGAAGATAAATTTATTTGTGATATTCATGATCATTTATTTTATTTATGAGAAGTGATTTTAATATTAAAAATCAGACAATATTGTTGATTCCTATCACTTCACACCTATAAATCAATATTGAAATGTTTACTCACTTCCTTTCATATGGTACTACGAGCCCAATTTTATTAAAGGTTCTAGTTAAAATTTTATTGTTGCGTTTGTTAATACTGCTTGTTTTTCGTGACAAATCCCAGCCTAATTTTCCAGCTTCTTCTTTCACAATATTAGCGAATTTATTAAATTGGACCTTAGTGAAAGGATTTGAAGTTTTCTTCTGATCATCTATGTATGAACTGCAAAAATAATATTCTTCATATTCCTCATACATTCATACAGAAATAGGGATAAATAGATATATTATTAGACACATCTAACCTAATAAGATGTTTAAGATCTCACCTTACTGCTCCAAATATATTTTCACCAATTGTCGTTAAAGTTCCATCCTTCATCCCATGATTTTCAACCATAAAAACAGGTTTCTCTTCAGGTGAATCTCTGAAATAACCGATATGATAACCTGTCTTATCATCTCCCTTTAAAACTGTTTGCATCTGGGGAGGATCATAAAAATACCGCCAGTGTAACAAAAACTCCTCATCTTTCTTGTTCTGCTCACAAAATTTACCACATAAAACATCAAAAGGTCCAACTAACTTCAAACCTATGGTTGCTAAAGCTTCACTAGGATTATTTTTGTTTAAACATTCACATAGTTGATAGAATTGGTAAAAATCCTCTGGCATCTCAAAAAAGAATTTTTCTTTGATGAATTTTCTAGATATTTCATTATTATGACCATTTTCATGGTCACATACAGCACCTTCGTTAATAGAAACATCCTCAGTATTTCCAACTCTATCAGTGGAAGTACTTTTCTCATTATTCAGTGATTCCAGTATTGATTCCTCATCTGATTCACTGTTCGATACATCATTAGAAATCTTTCCTTCTGCTTTATTGTTATCAACTATTTCACTCTCATTGTTAGTAGTTCGAACCTCAGAATCCAAATCTGAGATTTCATTACCAGAACCTGTTGCTACTTCATCATTTGGTTTTGCTCTTTTTAATCCTTTCCCATTGTTACTGAAAATTTTCTAAAAGTAGAAACTTCAATGGGATATATAATAATAATCACAGAAGATCTTTACCTTCCTTTTTGGATCTGGAGGATGTTTGTATTTGTGATGATGAGCGGGATTTTTTTGATAACACTTTCGTCCATATTGGCAAGGAATTCTAGGGTCTTCAATATAAGCAGCCTTTTCGTCATCCATTTCCTTTTATTTTACAAATTAATATTAACGGTTCGAATTATTTGATTTACAGAACTTAACCTCAAAAGAGCGGGACATTTTTTTTGTTAACATAACTTCAAAAAAAAGAGTCGAGTATGAGTTTTGTTCATTTTACCTCACAGAACAGACCCTAATAGGTTTGTTCCAATAGAGAATCACAGACCTGTTTCTGATGTGTTCCTGACATTTCTCAAACAGTAACAGTGCGCAGGAGTAGATATTTATCAATTTCAAACTAGTAAGGACTTCCTCTTGGACAAAGATGATTTAAATACTATACTTGGTCTATGTCTTGGAACACACGGATTCTGTGACATAACAATAAACATTGAGTAAAGAAATCGGCTTGTGTAGATACTTTTCGTTTTCATTAAATTACCACTACAAAAAATAAACGACATGGATCACGAATGTAAGTATTTAGTTTTTTACATTTTACTCCTTGGTCCTTGGCCATTTTATTTTATATGGATCGAGGTTGCTCAAAAAATATATCATCCTTTTCAATATTCTATGAAGATAGCTAATGCTGAAATTGAACCTATCAGCAACATCACGAAAGCTTGCAGTTTGGTGTCCTGCAAACCACAGGAAAATATGTGTATGTTGTTGTGGGTCGATTTTTCCATTAGGTTCCGATTGCGTATGGAAATAATCACTGATACTCATTCGTTGAGCAATATCTGCAGCAACTTCCCTGCTCACTCGAAAGTGTTCCATAAACTCAGCATTATCCATTAGGGGAACTATTTCTTCTAAATAATTTTCATTTTTCGGTCTCCACCGTTCTTCAAGTAGATCTTCCAGATCACTTTCAGAATCACTCATCTCAGATTCATCATCTAAAGATGATGAAATATTGCTCATTTCGACGCCAATAAAATTCCAGAAAATCAACACTAACCAAACTCCAAAACAACAACACAATGAACAAGTTTATCACTGTTCCCGAAGAAAAATTCAACCACCGAACAAATTCAACTTGTTGCACTGCTCATTGCACAGGTTTGCGACACTTGATAGTCATAATTTAGTCCGAAGATTCAGTTGGAACACCCATTTCATAGTTTGAGCCGAGTTTGAGAAATACGAGAAATGCTCTTGGAACGTACTTTAACACTGCGCTCAATCGTGACAGTCCGTGACTGTTTCTGATCGCTCTAGGAACAAACCTAATGTTTTCTGTGTTTTACCTGATGATATACATATACTATCATGGCTAATCTTGTATGATGACGAGTTTTGCGCTCCCAGTTTGCCAAATGCATTTGAATTTCATACAGTGTTATCAGCTCAGATTTGTGACATATTCTTCTTTGATTGGAATTATTTCGTGTTGTCTCTGTAATCATAAGCGTCATTTCGTTATCTCTATTTCTAACGAATTATAATTATTGAGGAATAGAGCATGATAATCATAATCCATTTCCAATAGGTGTACGACAACAATTTAACAGAATGAGAAATTTTCTGTTCTAATTTATAATAGCTGTCCATACTTTCCCAAGAATGTTCTAGATTCAATATTTGCTCAATTAACATTTTCAACAGATAATTCATAAAAACAGAAAACATCGAAGTTGGTCTTACTATATAGAGTATTAATTTGGCACTGTAACGGTATTCTGAATTTAATGCAAAAATCATTATTGAGAAACACAGGACGAAACGTTCTTAATAATCGGAGAATACTAATCAAAATCACCAATTTTGAGAAGAAAAACTCAATATCCCACATCCATTAAAAAATTAAAAAGATGATTTTATACGTCTTACAGTATATTTCCGTATATTCGATGAGAGATGAGAGTGAGATCTAATAAATTACTTTGGAATTGTTCCTTTTCTCTATATTTAGTTAATAATTTATCCCGTAAACTCTGTTTTTATGGTATTAACAATATGACATAAGGGAAGTAGTTTATTATTTATTGACTAAGACTAGAAAAGAAAAAGGTCTACTAAAGACAAGAGCGTTCAATTATTGTGCTCGAATAGTGAATACTGACGAACCAGTCCGTCCAAATATTATTTTCTTCGTAATCTGACAACACTGTATAAATATAAACTTCAAATGCATTTGGCAAACAGCTGATTGACTCGTTTTTGGTGCTCCAAAGTCGTCATTATAAAAGACAGGATCACCCTATCATGTTATTAACTAACTGAAACAAATATTTCATCAGTGTATTGAAGCTGATGCAGTCTTAAAATGTTTCACTTAAAAAGAACAGGCATCAACAGCTGTTGTATCAGCAGGTAACATTCCTCATCAACATAGAATCAAATTGCAATTATATAAAATATTATTCGTGCCACTACTAATACAAGAATATTAAATATAAGCATATAGTCATAAAATTGACTCGGTTGAAGAAAATTACAATTTACTTGCATAGCAGATGCATGAAAACTATTGTTGATCTGGATGAAATGACGCAGGGGCGAATTAATATTCAGTATCAGTCCATTTCCTTAGAAAATTCAAATTCTATATGCATTATTTATTTGGATCACTTCTGATCCTCATGCGATATTTCAAAAAGAGCGTTCTTCAGTCGCTATCGTCTTACGTTATTCACAATCGAAAAGAAGAATAATTTATTCTTTTCTTCTTCTTCATACTTGAAATATGAAAAAGCCCTTGCTAGTTAAAGTAATAAAATCCAAAGATGATTTATATACTCTCCTCTATTTTTCAGTAGCTCACTCTGTATCTTCTACAGTTTTCAATCAAAAATAAAAATTCGTTCACGGGGATGCAGACAAAGATAATGCTTTTCTTTCGAGGTATCACTCGACCCATCTACCCTTTTCCAAATTTTCAAAGGTGGTCACCCCTGCTCTAGGGGTTAAAATTCGAGATGAGGATGGTACTTGATGATGACTGTCATTGATCAGCATGGGTCTGTTCCATTTTACCTCACTGAAACTTGAATAGTCTCAGGTAAATAGTCTTCCTTATCTTTCAGTTGCTCACCCTGTATCTTTTACAGTTTTCAATTAAAAATGTAAATTCGTTCAAGGCGATGTAGACAAAGATACCACCTTTCTTTTGAGTCATCACTCGACCCATCTTTCCTATTCAAAATGTTCAAGGATTGCAACCCCCGCTTAGGGGGTTGATATTTCAGGCAAGTTTCGTACCCCAAAAGATGTCCCCCTTGAAACAAAAATTGACCTGTTTTTGCGTTTTGATCAGAAATGAATATCTTGGTAGATATAGCCTCTATTTAGTTTTCGTTGAAGCACCCTGTATAACATGAACACATTTAAACAGAAAAATATTTGTAATTATCAATACAATGTTAAATTGAGAACATAATCAGAGACAGCCACTATTGAATAAGGGATTGTCGTTTTTCGTTTTTCATTATACATATACAATACCAAAATTTCAGAGTCCTCTCCTGAGGTGAAATAAGTGCTGATAGAATGTATCAACATTCTGTATCTTAAAAACTAAACGTTATACACCCATGAGAGTAGTCGTTTTGGTGTCGACTATCCACCCCTAACTTCCATCGTATGTACAGTTCTGACAGAATCATTCTGTATATGAGAGCCTTTTTCATATTCCACCAATTAATATATTTACTCATTTAGTATAATTCATATGGTTGTGTTCAATGAAAGTAAGAATTGCATGATGTATGTCGAATTGGAATTTTCCACTATCCCTATATTGTTAGTCAATTGATTCACTTTCCAAACCTTGAATTCGCTTCGAAATTCGAATTGTCTGACAAGACAATATTACTGAAAAACATAGCTACGAACTTACGTGTGTTGATAGCCAAATATGCGAATTACATTGCTCAGAAGTTCTACTAATTATGTCCGCTTCCGGTGATAACTTAAAATGCTTATTGAATGGGCTAATTGTTTATTTGTAGATTTCCGTCGTTATCGTAGGTGAAATTATTTCAAAATAGTCTTTATTCACTAGATTTACAGAGTAATAAGTATATATTACCTTACTAAAGATGAAATGTACAAAGAAAAATGATGACTCATTTAAAAAAACAAAATCTGCGAGTAGTTCGTTTTTCATGTTTATATAACAACGGCATACGTTATGCAGTTATTTTCAATGTGTATTGCATATTTTCAATGAATGAGGTGAATCAAGAATTGATCGTTAATCCTGATGATCACGGCCAGTTTATTGGAACAGGCTTATAAAATTATTGTATTGCCATCCTTCCTTGATGAGTCAGTGAAATTGTTAAGTTTCAATTTAATCTAATGTTTTGAGGCCGATGAAAATTACGTGTGAAGATTCAGATCAATTCAATTGAACAGTTTTCATCAGCAATAATTCTTTCGAGGCTCATTTTCATCTTTACTATTCTATAAGATTATGGTTGAAGTGTTAAAATATTCAATTTCAGATAGATAAACTTTTTCCAAGGAGACATATTGAAGATTTAATCGAAAGTTATTATACAGGGTGCTTCAACGAAAACTAAACAGAGGCTATATCTACCAAGATATCAATTTCTGATCAAAACGCAAAACACAGGTCAATTTTTATTTCAAGGGGGACATCCTTTGGGGTACAATACTTGCCTGAAATATCAACCCCCTAAGCGGGGGTTGCAATCCTTAAACATTTTGAATAGGAAAGATGGGTCGAGTGATGACTCAAAAGAAAGGTGGTATCTTTGTCTACATCGCCTTGAACGAATTTACATTTTTAATTGAAAACTGTAAAAGATACAGGGTGAGCAACTGAAAGATAGGGAAGACTATTTCCCTGAGACTATTCAAGTTTCAGTGAGGTAAAATGGAACAGGTCCATGCTGATCAATGGCAGTCATCATCACGTACCATCCTCATCTCGAATTTCAACCCCTAGAGCAGGGGTGACAACCCTTGAAAATTTGGGAGAGGGTAGATGGATCGAGTGATAACTCCAAAGAAAGGTATTATCTTTGTCTGCATTCCTGTGAAAGAATTTTCATTTCTGTTTGAAAACTGTAGAAGATACAGAGTAAGCCACTGAAAAATGAAGAAGACTATCGCCCCAAGACTATTTGTGTATTAGTGCGAAAAACTGGAATAGATTCATTTAGATCAAAGATGACAGCCTTTGATCTGGAATGAATCTGTTCCATTTTTTGCACTAATGCTTGAATAGCTCAGGGCGATAGATAGTCTCCTCTATTTTTCAGTAGCTCACTCTGTATCTTCTAAAGTTTTCAATCAAAAATGAAAATTCGTTTACGGGGATGCAGACAAAGATAATACCTTTCTTTCGAGGTATCACTCGAACCATCTACCCTTTTCCAAATTTTCAAGGGTATTCACTCCTGCTCTAGGAGTTGAAATTCGATATGAGGATGGTACTTGATGAAAACTGCCATTGATCAGCATGGATCTGTTCCACTTTACCTCACTGAAACTTGAATAGTCTCAGGAAATAATCTTCCCTATCTTTCAGTTGCTCACCCTGTAATTTTACAGTTTTCAATTAAAAATGGAAATTCGTTCAAGGCAATGTAGACAAAGATACCACCTTCCTGTTGAGTCATCACTCGACCCATCTTCCCTATTCAAAATGTTCAAGGATATCAACCCCTGCTTAGGGGGTTGATATTTCAGGCAAGTATTGTACCCCAAAAGATGTCCCCCTTAAAACAGAAATTGAACTGTTTTTGCGTTTTGATCAGAAATGAATATCTTGGTAGATATAGCCTCTATTTAGTTTTCGTTGAAGCACCCTGTATATCTCCGGAACGCTGAAGCAGTCCGATTGTTGATTATTGAGTATTATTATTTCTTTATTCTTGGTTCTGAATAGATGAATATTTCGTCTTCCTGAGCGGTTAAATAGATTTTCGAGAAGAGGACACTAATACTGATTGCTCTTTATCAATTAGTTTTCATACTTTTCATAATAGTGCAATTAAAAATGGAAAATGTATTTCCAATATACCTCACCTTTGCGGCAGACGTTAACCCCCTATCCAGCCCTAACTGCTTTCGGCTAAGGATTAAGAAAAATAGTATACAACCCATGACCTTAAAGTTGAATATTCTGGTATATAGGATAATATGATAACCGAGGTGTAGGATAAATTTTTGAAAAGGCCATCCATGATATCTCAAAAACAATTTCAGTGCAAAAAATTGTAGAAATTGTCAACTTCTTGAATGTGTTTTGTCTTAACTTTACCATTTAAACCTACTATGTCTTAACAACATTTTTGATTAAACTTAGAGGAAATTTAAAAAATTAACGTAGTTTTAGTTGAAAATTTTATTGATTATTACAGGTACAAATGTTCGAATTAAGCAGCGGTATCCTCCAAACAGGACTACAAACTAGACTCATATGCGCTGAAAGATTTATAATTATTCTATTTCATGAGATCTACGTTGCCATAAGTCATCAATATTCACAGGTGGTATTTTATAAACGATAGATTTGAGATGTTCCCAAAGAAAAAAGTTTTAACTTGTTAAGCCTCGAAAACATTCTGGCCACTATTTAGTGGCATGAGGGTCCAGTATCGCACACTCTACTTGTTAACATAATTTTTAAAAAAAGTACTCTAATCGCTGAGGCAAATATTTTTTGGGAAATTCGCATTCAGATTAAATTTTTTGCCCCCTATCAAAACTCAATTCTTCAATCAAAATCATCTTCTTTTAACTTATTATCTTAATGGATTTTATACGGATGGATCTTGTAAAGCTTAGTCACGTTGTACACAGACGAATAAGATAGATCAGTTGTTTGACATATATGTCATAAATAAGTAGTGGAAATCACGGCAAATTAACCTAACACTTCAAGTTGTGCTATTTCATCTACGACTATACTGACCCAGTGGCATCGATTCCTCCATAAGTAAGGTGACGTAACTATGGTGGACATTCTTGTCTCCTTGTTTTATTATTATTTAATATAAATTAGAGTTGAGGCGTGATGCCTATATAACTCAAAAATCGTAATATATATTATGTCTAACAGGTTGCAAAGCAGTGAAAACAAAGTAATACAAAATGACTTACAAAATAGGCTAGGCTATCCTAATCTGATGAAAACAAAATGAAATAAGTATTTTCAAAAGCAAGTAGATCCAGCATTTAACCTGCCCACAGAAAACTAAAATGAAATACAATAATTGCTCAATAACATAATGTTGTAGGTACTTAGAAATCTTCAGTCAGAATCATAGGCGTTCTTGAAAGCATTGACAGAAGTTGAAGAAATCACATGTGGTGGTAGATCATTCCATGCCGAAAAGACACGATTGAAAAGAAAATTCTGTCTTGGGGTGGATCGAGAAAACGATATAATTTCAGTCTGTGGTCTCGTAGACGTCTGTTGTGATTGATCGTAAAAAGTGGAGATATATCTGCACCGAACATGTTATTCGATGCCCTGTAGACAATAATAAGATCACCTCGAAGCCGTCTATTATTGAAAGGTTGAAGATCGAATATTTTGAGGCGTTCAGAATAACTTGGCCGTCGACGCCCGTACGGAATTTTTGTTATCCTCCGCTGAATAGATTCGGGAGAATTCGTCTCGTAATTGTAAATAGGAGACCACACAGGACCTGCGAATTCCATTAATGGACGACTATAAGTTTTATATAAGAGACTACAAGTTTTGGGCTGGCAACCTTTGAAAGATCTCTGAAGCAGAAACGAAAGTCTAGAAGCTTTGTTATAAATACTTTGAATATGATCAGTCCACCAACTCCAAGATCAACTTGCTTTGATGTGGTGATCAGAGCAGTTCCAATGATCTTGTACATCCGATAGGGTTTGTTTTTGTCAAGGTGCAGGATCTTGCACTTATCCAAATTCAAGGGTAAAAGCCAGTCGGTGCACCACCTGGATAAATGATCGAGATCTTGTTGAAGAATGTGGAAGTCAGAAAATGGATTATTATATAGTTTTGTATCGTCAGTATAGAGAGAGCAGGTAGAAGAAAGTATAGAAGGAAGTTCAGCAGTATACAGTAGGAATAGTAATGGGCCTAAAACGGAACCCTGTAGAACACCACTTGAAACCGGCTTGAGTGAAGACTTTTCATTCGAAACTTTACCGCGAAAGCTTCTCCCAAGTAGAAATGCTCTAATCCATTCTAGAAGCTAACCTCTTATGCCAAGGTGTTCAATTTTATACAGCAGTCGTCGATGAGGCACTCTATCAAACGCTCTCGAAAAATCTAAATACATCAATTGGAATTCCGCAGTCTACAGCCTTTGTCCAATCGTTGATACATAGAAGCAGGTTTGTGATAACTGAACGACCGGGAATCAATTTATTGGAAAGGAAAAAATCGAGCATTTGGCGGTGAATTATTCTTTCACATATCTTCGAAGCAATCGATACAAGACTGATAGGTCTGTAATTATCTGCTGAGAATTTATCTCCTTTTTTGTAGATTGGGTTGCTACCAACCAATCGTCCGGAAGAGCCCCTGTTTCGAAAGATGGTGAAGATGATAGACAGCAGTGTTACCAATGTAGATGCACATTTCTTCAGGAGAGTAGAAGATAGACCGTCCGCACCAGGGGCTGAATCATTCAGATTGTTCAATTGTTCCTCTATAATTGCTGAACTGAAGGTTACGTGTGATAAATCCAAAGAACATCGATTGGATTCAATGGGTGGTAAAGGGTAAAAGTAGCTGAGAAGGACTTTGCGAGGACTTCAGCAGATTCGAAGTTATTTGTGCAAAGTTCACCATCTGAGTTGTGAAGCATGAGTGTCGACACTTTTGCGTTCATTATTGAGAGAATGTATTTGAAAAATTTCTTTCCTTCCTTGGTTGTCACAAGATTATCCTTGAGTGATCGTTTAGATTCTATTATTGATACTTTCAACGCATTCGAAAAATATCTGTGATTTTCGTAATCTCTATCGGATCTATAACGGAGGTATCTCTGCCACATAGATTTTTTCTGACGAATCATGTTCAATATTTTGGTACTCAACGATGGTTTTTGATTGAAACGTCAACGTAACGGGCCTCAATTTCTCAAATTCGATTTACTTGAATCAAAGTAAAATTTTCATGAGATATAGCTGGTTCAAACTGTGAAAAAACAGATGTCAAAGTTGACATAGGCTATCTGGTAATTTATAACAAGAGGAGTATTTCCATTCAATTTTTTCAGTTTGTGGTACAGGAGGGGAGGGAGTGAGTTAGAAGGCATTAATTTTCAAGTGATAGAGTGGCTCCCTAAAATCTGAAGCTGAAGCACTAGTTTTTCAGATATCTTGGGTGGAGTTATCTTGAGGAAAGGGAGCAGGTTACAGTGGTGAGCGGTGTGAAGAGCTACAGTAGGATTGTAGAATATGGGGTCCCACAGGGAACTGTCCTTGGACCTATTCTTTTCTGCATTTATATTGATGATTTGTTTCACCTATCAACGTGTGGAGAGATAACATCCTTTGCCAATGACACGGAAATTTTCTATCGGGATCATACATGGCAGGCGCTGAAAGAGAAAGTGGAGGGTGATTTTGGGGTTATCTTGAGTTTCTTTGCGACTAAGTTACTTACCTTTAATAGTGAAAAAACAAAGTCTTTACCGTTCACAAACTATTAAAGACACTCACCAGATTACACAGAGCTGAACATTCACTTTGGAGATAAAGAAATTAAAATTGATCGAGCGATTAAAATTAAATACCTTGGTGTGATAATCGACCCACATTTAAGGTGGAGTGAACACATTAATTATTTAGTCAAAAGGCTTCGACGCCTCTTGCCCATTTTCCGTATTTGTAAAGGGTTCTGTGACTTGTTGCAGCTCAAGAGTATTTATTACGCCCTTATAGAATCGATTTTATATTATGGGGTTCTTGTGTGCAGTGGGGTGAAGAATGTTCACCTGCAAAGTCTAGAGGTGCTGCAAAGGCGCTTCTTAAAAATGATTCTCGGTAGGAAACCAGACCATCCATCAGATAGTCTTTATAAAGAAGCTGAAGAAATGGATTTGAGACAGTTGTATTGTCTGCGAATACTGATCTTTCAGTTCAGCAATGGTTCGAAATCGGACCTAGTATCTCATAGATATACAACAAGGTACGCAGCTTCTAGCTATACATTGCCAAGAGTATTCAACACGGTGGGACGGAGATGTTTCTGTTATTTGGTACCCCGCACATATAACGTACTGCCATCAGAAATAAAGGATCTCAAGCGTATTAGTTCTTCAAGGTTCGAGTTAGGGACTGGATTTTGTCTCTCCCACGTTCTTGTATTTCAGATTATATAGATTTGAAAAATGCACCCATTAAATAGATTATAAGTGTAGTTTTATGTAAGTTGTTTTCATCTGCTCAGGCGTGTTCACATGATTATGGTGTAGATTGTTTCATGTTTTTTTCCTTTTGTTGTTTTCTTCTGATATCTCGGTTGCTCGTATACTGCTATTTAAAATAATTACTAGCCATGCACAAAGCTCCGCCTTTTATGGATTATATATAGTGTAGTAGGGAAAATGTTTGATGAACTTTATTTACTCGTTTTGATTTTTGCTGAAAGATGTGAGGATTAATCCTAAGGCAACAAATTCTGTCCTTATATCTAACTTATACTTTGTGGAGAGCTTTCAAAAAATTTCCCTGTATGCACCAAACATGACAAAAATGGAGTTAACACATGCCTATTCAATGATAATTTTTTCACTTAAAATATTCAAGAAAAATTCGTTTCACGTACAAATATCTCTTAACTAATCGTAACTTCAAAGTATGTCCCTGCTTTTTTTGGAGAAGTTTACATCTTTGTATTCGATATATACATAAAAAAACATTGAAAATCAGGTGAATAAAAACGAAACAAAAAACGAATTAATGTTGATAATTCACTCTATTATCATTCGACGAAAACAAACGAAAAAATGGTACAATGTTTTTCCCAGTTTTTTAGTCAATTTTAACGGTTGTTCTGAGAATTAACTCCTGAATGATTCGAGTAGGTAGCTACCATATTCATCAGGACTGGTCCTCAAGTTCATGGAGAATACTACCTTCGAATAACTGGCGGTATTTAAGAGATTATAATATTTCTGAATTCTACCATTGACCTTCTCACAGCATTGAAACTTGTTCCTGGTAGTTGGAACGTCGGCGATCATATAAATATATTCCTATCTCGCAACTTTGGAAGAAATCGCGGAGAAAGCATGAAACGATTCTTTGAAAAAATAATAAATATGTAAAATCTATAATTTTCACATATTATTAGTTTGTTCTAGTTTTTGATATACACTACTCAAAAAATTCATAGGGATATATTAGTTATTTAGTGGTTCAATATGATACACACCATGCTCAAATAAAATCTGCACTGCAATCAATGAGAAGATTTCCGTATTCTATAATATACAGGGTGCAGTTATAACATAAACTTCTCTTTTATATTGACAAAAGGCAATTGAGGCATTTTAAAAAGGCTCCGAACTCTATTAGTATCTGCTATATCGTCAACATATAATTTTCATTTCATTCTTAATTTTTCTTTGCTGTATTCTTCTCATATTATATGTTCGTGATGATGAAACCATATCCAATTTTTTTCTCTGGCAGAATAGAAATAATTTCATCACTGGGAGGACATTTTAAAAAATTTCATAATTGAAACGGCACGACAGAGTCGCCCAAAAATCAAGGAGCGTACAGAGTAAAACAAAAACTTTAGAATGTTATATTACACGTCATATTTTGCTATTGAAAAAAAATTGATGACTTTATATTTTACTTGTAATATGGCTGGAAGATATTCAGAAGTCCGTACTTGTGTGCAAGTTTCTGGTGGATAATGTTGCACACTTGATGATGCCTGTGAAGATAGTCCGTATTGGCCAGTTGTTCGCATCCGGACGTAATATGCTGTATAGTCACCGATCTTATATGGCATTTTCTGCACTTATCTCTTTGTAATGTTCCGTCCTTAATAATAAATTTTTTGTAGTTGTGTGTAGCGATCACTTGGTCTTGAATGGCCATAAAGAATCCTTCTGTTTCAGCGAATAATTCTCCTTTCATCAACCATTTGTTGGAGGCTTCTTTGTCGATGTGTGGTTGATTAATCTCATGGTGATGTCGTCCATGCAATTCCTTTCTTGACCATTGCTCTTGTTTTTTAGTATCTGAAAGGAACGGTAGTTTCAGCAGGTCATCTCTGGTAGCAAGATTTAGAGGTGTATATCCCTTATCAGCTAACGATACCACTCTATGAAGGTCAGAAGTGGGAGCTTTTGCAGAGAAGAATTCTCTGAGATTTTTATCTGTTCGGTGTGTGAGCATAGAGCCAAAGTGAAGGCAATTAATTGGATGAGAAGGATTTCTAAGAAATGAGGGATAAAGGTGAAACCAGTGACGAAGTACAGTTATTGAGTTTGCGGCAGAAATGCCATCGCAACCCGGCGCGGAAGATGTTTTAAGCTAAATGAGATGGTTTTCAACGCCACTGGTGGAAAATTTGATATCACTCAAATCAGGAACGGATATAAGGGTGGTTAGATAAGAAAAAATGTTGTCTGGCTCGTCTGTGAAGGAAGTTGCGAACGTTTCAGATAATAATACATTTGCGTCGGCAAGTAAAATTGTGCACGATCACTTTAGAATTGAGATTAGACTTCAAATATTTGAAAAATCGTTTTCGATCCGTGGAGGAGGCAAGCCTCGATTCGAACCTCTTCAGCAGTCTTAAGGGTAGTTGATAACAAGTTACTGAGTACTGACGATGAGCCAATCAAACGTCGTGTCGTTTACGTCTACTATATCTCTACCATATTGACTTTTTGTGTCAAATTATTTTTAAATGTTGTTGTCGAACCAGGGCTTAGAAGGAATACTTTTCAAGAGCCGATTCTATAAAGACGATAGATTCAATTCATCAAAAAGGAAGTGTGATTCTTTGTGTTGTCGTTACTGAAAATGTTTAAATCAATATTTTGCTTAGTAGTTGTGCTTCTTAGTTACGAGGATTGTCATTGTCTTCCATTGAGAGCAGACATCTCGAATTTAATGAAAAATGGAAAAATGAGATTTTCTAGTGCTGATTAGGCGGCATTTTTTGCGCAAAGAAGCCATCGCCGAAACCAAGAGAGGGCTTGAGAAATACTATGAGGACTCTGCATCATCGATCTCGATGGTTAAGCAGTGGTATACTATGATTGCACCAGAACAAGAGACGTCGCCTAAAAGAGGTCGCGCAAGAAATCATCGGTGAAATATAGGGAATGATATTGGACAATCGGAGAATGAGAGTGCGTGTGATGACCGGGTCTGTAGGTGTTTCAACTGATAGGTGCCTCGATTGAGAAATGAAACGTGAATACATCACAAAAGACCAGAGACCAAGAAACAATCAAAATAGATGGCCCCAAAGACCAAGTTCTGTCTATCTATCTAAACAAAGTAGTAAATAGAGTTTTTTGTCATTCATATTGATTATTTTACGTAGTCAACATAACAAAATCCACTGAGCTACAAGCTACTACCCCCTTCTGCATATGCTTCAGATTCAGTTCCCTACGACTATTACATGTCTCCAAACCTGAAGAAATGGCTGGGTGTTAAATAAACCCCTATTTTGAGGAGCCTTGAGAAAATCTATCATTTGAAAGGAATAAAAAATTTGTAAAAACCATCGGACATAATGCATTCAATTGATAGAAGATTTAAGTGAGAAATAAAACGCTTCCTTGCAGGAAAAAATACAAACTTCATTCGAAAAGTCAATGACTTATCAAACTGTCCGCGTATAAAGAATTTAAAACAGGAAAATGGATTAAACATTGCTTAATTTCAGAAATCTCCTCATATAAAAGAAACAAAGCAATCCTCCAATTTCCTTTCCACCCAGTTAGAACAAAACCGGATAATTTAGTACTGGGAAACGAGCATGCGCTAGCATCCGTTCAATAGTTCGAACGTTCTGCGCCTAAGTCCTGACCATAAACAAAACGGAACGGTAACAAGTAACAGCTAACAAGTCTCAAAACATTCAAATCAAGAATAAAATAGCGACTCCTCTATAAAATTAAACCTTGCTTGATTAAGATATTTACATATGAGTCAGCTAAAACTAAATGACGTTCGATGTTCATATAAGATGACGTAGCGCTGTGATCAAGAAATTTTCACGCTACTGATTTTCGCGAAAATTGTTTGTGATTCAAAATGTGAACCTGATCTGTGTTTACCGTCAAAATGATCGATCCTATCATTTTTCAAATCGGTTTCGGTCTTGCTTGTTTGTCAATTTGCAGTTACCTTTTTTTCGAACTACACTATTTTGGACGGTCGTTATTGAGTGTTGTTTTGGCAAAATGCAAGAAGAAAGTGCACGTCTTGGACGAGACAACTGTGCGAGGTATGATTATTTTTTCGAATTTTGAAAGATTCGTAATGAATGACATTTTAGAAATGAAAATTATTGAACTCTTAAATCCGCATTGCGTACTATCTACATACACCATTATATCTGAAAAAAAACCTCTAAGAAGAAAAATTCAGTTATCATAAAATGAGTATGTTTCAATTTGATTCAGTCTTACGTTTGTTTAGCATCAATACGTACTGTAATATGTTGTATTAAAACTTTCCATATTTTTCACAATTCATCAGATAAATGTTTAAAATTTCGTGGTAACATAGAGATATACCGATTGGGGCAACTAAATAAGAATAAGACTCAATAACTGCTAAACTATTCGTTTCTGAACCAAAAGCAGAATCAGTTCAATTTTTGTCTGAAGAGGGACATCTTTTAATATACTTACGGTGATTTTATTCTACATCACAAAAATCAATTTTTTGAATAGGAAGATAGGTCGAGTGATTCCTCATTGGAAAGCTCTTTTGATTCTCAACACAAATGTGTAATAATTTTTGAGTTTTGACATATTCGGAAGAAGATACAGGCTGGTTCGTCAAAAGACGAGTTATTTTTAGTGATTGCAAAATCTGTCGATGTGACGAATATGTGGTTTCAACAAGACGGTGTCACATGCCATACAGCCCGTAAAACACTTCAATTACTGTTCCAGACATTTCCAGGTCGTGTACTCTCTCGTTTCGGTGATCAGAATTTGGCAGAAGATCTAGGGCCGAGGGGGACAGATTCATTTTTATGGGGTTATTTAAAATCACAGGTCTATGTCAATAAGTCCACAACCACACGTGCATTGAAGGAGAAGATTCAACGCTGCATCAACAAAATTTAGCCACATTTATGCAGAATAGTCATGAAAAATTTCGACAAACGAGTATGTTTGTGTATGCAAAGCTGTGAAGGCCATTTTCCTGATGTGTTATTGCATAAATAACCCTATCCTATGTACTTTATGATTTGATAAAAAAACTTACTAAAAACTGTGTTTTCTATTCAATTCAAATCTTGCGTTAGTTTCTTTCTTTTCCGGTTGCAACTAATTGTGTTTGTTTGTTATCCCTTTAACGTGCTCTTCTTCCGCCTTTCGGCCAATGGCACGCTGGGGAATTCTGTCACCTTACTAACCCGGGGGTTTTGCCAAACCCTTCTCGTGTCGAGGAAAGATATCTTTAATGTCCAACACATCTCTGTTAGACAGGACCGACGGCTTAACATCTCCTCTGAAAGATGGATACTCAAGGGATTCCCAGAATCCGAAAAATCGCACCGAGTTTGTGGGGATTGAACCCAGGTAACTCTACGCAGAAGACGAGCATCATATCCTCTAAGCCACCGGCCGTCGGTTGCAACTAATTATTGACAGATGTTTCCGTTCCGATAAGTACGAACGAATAAATTGCGATTTTGTAAGAAATTGCACATATGGATAACTCCAATCGCTTATCAGTTTCAGCTAGTAACATTTATTATTCTTGAAAATTTCAATTCACGGTAATAATTCAACGCGAATCACGAAATTTGACTCCAGCAGAATGTAGTGAAGCAGTGGTGTTTTGGTTGGACAACAATAGGCCTTGCGGTTTTCTATTCAACTGTTTCCCAACTGGTGGTCTTGAAAGGAGACATCGGCAAGAACGACCTCGAGCAACAACGGCGATCAATAACCGTTATTTAAGAGTTTTCTCGTTGAGACGGCTGTTCGCTACTACTGGATACCTTCAAATGTAACTTTCACAGAGCAATGGAGTGCAAACGATACGACAACGTCTCAGGGATTGGTTCGAGGTCGCAACTCGAAGCCCAACTCTAACCCCAGCAAATCGAAGAGCCCGATTGCATTTTGCCACGGACCATTCCAATTGGTTAGAAGTTGACTGGAAGAGAGTTTTGTTTACGGATTAATCGAGATTTTGTCTTTTTCATTGCGATCGACGTTCTCTAGTAGACAGACGTCGAAATGAGAGATATACCAAGTGCAACTTTTCAAATACCTATGGTTTTACTGGAGGTTCAATGTGGAGAGGAATCTTTTGAACGCCCGCACTGATCTGGTAATAAATAGTGGACCCCTGAATGCGCAAAGGTACGATACAGATATTTTAGAGGGACATGCTATATCATTTGTGGCAAACATTGGTGAACACTTTTTTTTCATGCATGATAACGCCAGACCCCCTGAAAACGACCTTCAAGTTCTCAAAATGACTTCTATAGAGTGACCTGCACAAAATCCAGACCTCAATTCAATCGAACATGTCTGGGACCTTCTTAATATTTGATTAAGAAGCCAGCAAACCAGCTAGCTATCGTGAATGAGGTTTGGAGCATACTGATCTAAATTTGGAACAAAATGTATCCGAATTCTAGGGGTGGAAATATCCGGTATTAACAGGTTTTTGAGGACTTGATTTCTTTCACAAGTTTGACATTTTTCATTTTATAGTTCAATTTCAATATCTATGAATTCGATTGTTCTGAAGCATTCTTAGTGCTAGTGGATTAATGTAATAATAATTCTTCAACATATCTAATATTCTTTTTTCTTTAATTTTTCCAGAAAATTTACCTTTTCATTATTAGTTTTATATCAAGAGTAACATTTTCATTTCGATTGTTCTCAAGTGCTCCTTTTTGCTGGAGGGTTACTGGAAAAATATTTCTTCAACATATTTAAACTTTTTTTTAATTTTCCATTTTGTGTGTTAATTATCTATTATATATACACACAATCAAATTTATATGGAATCACGCGGTATTTCACATTATTGATTGTTTTTAACCATGGTTCTTTGACTACTTGTGAAGAATGAAGTTTTTAGTTGTGAAAAAAACTGGATAGTATGATGTTGAATTATCACCACATGTTCGAGATATTGTACTCAGTCGTCACTGAGATTTGAATCTGTGAATTTCAAAATTTAAAAAAGCCTATAATCATAATTGAAAATGCCTTACGTTGGATTGTCCGATGAGCAGAAGGGTAGAATAATTGCTCTCGTTGAAGAAGGGTTAACACAGAGTGATATAGCGGCTACAATAGAAGTATCACAGGCGATGACTTCGAAAACCTACGCCCGATACGTGGAGCTATAATCTCGCAAAATAGGCCTAGAAGAAGTCGTAGGAAGATCACTTTTGAAGAACAAGACCGCTTTTTGTGCCAAATTGCAAGAGAGACCCTAGTGCGTCGCACCCCATACTCCAGAGGCAACTTCTGGAAGCAACAGGCATCAGTGTATCGATCGAAACGATACGTCAAAGACTTCGTTCAAGGGGTTTATACAGCAGAAGGCCCTTAAGAATTCCAGAGCAAAGCAGACAACAGAAAATTAACAGACTTTATTGGTGTATCGAGCACCAAAATTGGAATATCGAGAATTCGCGAAATGTTCTTTTTTCGCCAGACCGCCGGATTCGGGTTTTAAGAGGTCGTGGAAGACAAGCTAGACTCCGAGCAGCAAGACAAATTCCGAAATACCAAGGGTGCAGTGAGATGTTTTGGGGGGCATTATGCTGAGAGGCAAAACAGATTTAATTTCGTTTCCTGGGAGTGTAACGGCTAGAAATTACGTAGACCTAGTGCTGAAGACCATAGTGAGACTTTGGCGAGGTGCCCACGGTGAGAATTTCACTTTTATTCAAGATAATGCTCCTTCGCATACCAACAACATCGCGCGACATTATCTTGAAACAGATGGAAACGCTATTTTGGACTGGCCAGCTTGCTCTTCAGACCTAAATCCTATTGAAAATTTATGGGATGATCTCACAAGTAAAATTAGATCGCGCCAGGATAATCCAAGTACCTCACAACAGCTCATCCAAACCGCCACAAAAGAGTGGCAGAATATCTCCCCAGAGGAGGTCGAAAACCTAATCTAAAGTATGCCTAGACGGACTCAGGCTTGTATCAGGGCAAGAGGAGGTAATACAAGCTACTGAGGTCGAGAAAAAGCACCTACTCCTTTAGAAAACAATTTTCAATTTTTTTACTACATGCGGAAAGAGTCTCTTATTTTCTTTTAACTGTTTCCTTCTCAAAACAAACATTGATTCATTTCTGTTTTCCATTGAAATATCTCAAAAGGGATCAATTCTAACAATCCTTCGAAATTTGCAAAATCCCTGAGGTAATATCCAAAATATCGGGTGGTTCCATATAAATTTGGTTGTGTATATAATAGAAGAGCTGCATTTTTTCTTTGCTTTCGAAATGGTATTTTCTTTCGTTCATGTTTGAAATAATAAAGTTGTATTTTATATTTTGGTAATTTTTCGAGGATAAAAGGGAAAAATTCGTTTTGGAAAATGTACAAAAACAGTTTATAGAAGATTTAGTTGAAAAATATGAAAGAATTTACCCAAAATAAATTATTTTACTGTAACTTCAAATAACCCTCATATCTCTAACTGATACATTCAAAACCCATTAGAAAAAATTAAATTACCCTATGGATAATCTGATTCTTCTCAATTAATAGCTGACATTGTCAACGTTTTTATAGAACTTTTTCAATCATAAAAACCTTGTTTCGCTCAAAAAACACGATATGAATGTGTAACATATAATATCCAAAGTATATTCTTCAGGTACTAATCACGCAAGCACCTATTAATAACGGAAATGAATGATAGTTTTAAAATTGACATTTAATGTAATGGAATGTTGAGGAATCACATCGTTTCAGACAATTTCTACGTCGACGTTCGAAAATTACAACATTTTTGTCAAATTTCCCCATAATTAAAGTAATCGTCAAAGTTTAGAAGTCTACATTTTTAGAATAAAAATCGAAAAAAGTTTTCAGGTACTACAGTTTTTCGTATTTTATAAAATGATTAAAATACTAATGGCAATTTTAACATTGAAAATAGTGCGTATCATGAAATAAAATTGAGTGTTGATCTGAGTGATGAAGATTTTCAAGAAAAACTACGAATATGTTCGTTACATCAGCAGTTAGTTAATTAAATTAGAAAATCATGAAAATTGATCTGGTCACTTACTTTTTTATTGATAACGTATTTTCACCAATTATTTGTAATGTTGAACCTATTTATTCAATCGAAACATGTTTTTCAAGGTATCAAGAAAGAGGTAGTACCAATCCATTCTTCAAATCAACAAATTTGTCATTTCAAAATTACAAACAGATGGTTGAGTTCAAGAAAAAGTTCGATAAATATTTCCATATCTTTCTACAAAAATTTTAATTGGAAAGAAGACGGTCTTATCGTAAGAAAAAGTGAATCGATTAAAAAAATATGTTGAGAGACACGTATGAAGGATAATTTACCCAGTCTGTGAAAGAATAGTTATCTGAGTGATATGAAAAGATTCTCATGTACAGGGTGGGAAAATTTCGAATCAGATTTTTGTTTGTCGAAACTTCGTTCATGCTCAGATATTCTAATGTTGAAATTTCTAGAAGTTCTACCAATATAAACTTTATCACAACTTCCACCAGAGAAATTATAAACACCTGATTTGTTTTTAATATATCTGCTTAAAGATAACTCTGTCACTATGCTAATTATCCACTAAAAGAAAACCATACCTTCAATGATAATTCTGATATCTTATATAATGAAAATAATAGATTGAAACTCAATCTTTGGGAAGCATTGGAAATCAATGAAAAAAAATTATGGACATTTCTTTAACTGTCAATTAGACCTAAATTCGTCACCATTACTTAATATTTTCAGTTTTCGAAAGAAGCAACCGTTTGGGTTTCCTTCTATTCAGTTAAAAACCTAGTTTTACCATGTAACATACAGGGTGTTACATAATAGTATGTCACAACTTGTGGGGGTAAATCTACGTGCAATTTCAAGAAAAAAAAGTTTATATAAATATAGGTGCGCACGAGCTTTGTTACGGAGCTACAGGGTGTTGAAATTTCAAGAAAAAATTATTTTTTTCTTCAAACCTCCTATAGTTTTGGTGATATTCAGCACAAATTTAGAATGCAAGCTATTTTTCACAGCCGCCATCGTTATACGTCCTAAATTTTAACTAGAATCTACAAGATGTTTTCTTTTCCGGAGCCATGTCTTCTTTTGCCCTTTCAAACTTTTTTGCAGTACGCCACTGATCAGCGTACAATTTTCGTCATCTTCATTCAACTTAGAAACTTTTTCGATACTTATAATTTTTTCGTATCTCCGATCGTTCTCGCGCAAAAATTTATTAAACGATTGTATGCATTCACTGAATTGAAAGCACTTCTAATTAAAAAAATGACTAGTAGGCTTTGATTTTTTTCATTTATTTATTTATTGTGCCAGTTGCTGAACTTGAAACAGTGTCTGCTCGAATTGTTTATTAAATTAACTTTTGAAGTTATTGCTGTAAGAAAAAATGCTTCCTCGAGATTTTCCTTCAAGATTGAATTTCTGTCGATGGTTCTTAGATAAAATTAGAGAAAATGCTGATTTTGATAGTAAAATAATGTTCACAGACGAAGCTAACTTTTCGATAACTGCTATCACAAATTTCCACAATAATCATTATTGGGCTGAGGAAAACCTCCATTTGATTGAAGAATCTGATCATCAAGAACAATTCTCACTAAATGTCTGGGTCGGAATAATTGGAAATTATTTGATTGGGCCATTTTTTTGCCTAACAGACTAAACGGTCTCGCTTATCGGCAATTTTTTGAGGAGGAGTTACCTTTATTGCTCGAGGATGCACCACTTTTGGTGAGAAACATAAAGTGGTTCATGTATGACGGGGCACCAGCACATTTAAGTGGAGAAGCTAGAGAATTCTTGAATAATACATTCAACAACTGATGGATAACTCGGGGTTGCCCAGAACCATGGCCTCCTAGGTCCCCAGACTTAAATAATTCAGACTTTTTCTTATGGGGATATCTCAAAAGTTTAGTTTATACCAGTGCAGTGATGACTGTAGAAGAATTGAGAAATCAAATAATAACCTCGTGAAACGATAAGAAATATCCCAGGAATATTTCAAAGAGTGCGTGATAATATGCGAAGAAGGACAAAGGCCTGTATTCTTGCAGGTGGAGGACACTTCCAGCAATATATTTAGTTTTTAATTGTTCTTTTTCAGTTTGAGTTTAAGTTGAGTCTCAGAAGACGATCTATCAAAATAAAAGCAAATTTTGGGCATTCCTATCGAGTATTTCTACTATTTTTTATTTATTTAGCGAATAACATACAATTCAGATAATTCAAATTCAATAATATTTCACTCGAAAACGGTTGGAGATACTAAGAAATTACAGGTGTCAAAAAAGTTTCTAAATTGAACGAAGATGGCGAAAATTGATTGTATGCTGATCAGTGGCGTACTAGTTAGTTAAAAATCTAGGACGTGTAATGATGGAGGCTGTAAAAAAAAGCTTGCATTCCAAATTTGGGCTGAATTTCTCAAAAACTACAGTAGTTTCATAGAAAAACCCAATTTTTTCCGGAAATTTCAATACCCTGTAGCTCCGTAACGAAGCTTATGTGGACCTATGTTTATAAATTTTTCTTTATTAAAATTGCACATAGATTTACCCCCTCAAGTTTTGACATACTATTATGTAATAGCCTGTATAAGGCACATCATTCTTTGAAATGTACTACTTATCTGAAGAAGCCACAGTGTTGTGAAACTCTTCAAAGTATGTCAATATAGTGAAAATTTGAACATCAATATTTTAATTAATAAAAAAATTTTCTGATATATGTTTAACATACAAACAAGACAAAAATTTGAGCATGTTATGAACATCTCTCTAATTTCCAAACCCCATAGAGAATGAAGCCTAGTTTTGGTCTATGAATTTGCACATCAATAAATCACATATTAATTCATGTTTCCATTTTTCACACACATGCTTTTTATTTGTTCAGCGCAGAGGTACAGAAGTAGTTTTTGATATCGATTAGAAATTCAGTTTCTTTCAGCTTTTCTTATATCCAACACAGTGGGGCAACACAGACAGAAGTTGCACAAACGATGAGTACTAGTCAAGGCGTTACGTCGTAATCGATAACCCGGTATATAGGAACAAGGAGTGTAAGGAAACGACTTGGAGATAGGAGTCGTGTACCAACAGTTCCACAGGACCGCTCTCTTCAAAAAACTGCTCAATAGAATCCCAATATAACGTGCAATGAATTGTGTAATCAGCTAAACTAAAAGCATAACCTGAATATTTCGAAAAGAACTGTTAGCAATAGATCTCATGGAGTCAATCTTCACTTCAAAAAGTCTTGGAGATGTTAACCCCTTACAAGAGGAAGACGAGCAGTTCGATATTCGAATGGGTTCAGAATCATGTGTAGTGAGGACGTAAAGACTAGAAATGTATGCGCAAAAGAATTATGGTTTGAACTTCAGTCAGATTCTAAACGAGTGAGACTAATCTAGCCTGGTAACATTCCAAGGCTTAGAGAAGTCCAGAAAGAACATAGCTGCAAAGGAGATACTGTGATAGTTTGGGATGAAATCTCTTTCAATCGATATTTTGTTTAACAACTTTCTGAATGCAAACTACTATGATAATGAGATTGTCCAACTGCTACCATATTCTGCAGCAATTGGGGAATACTTTTTATTCGTGCATGTTCTCAAATCAACAAAGAATAAATATTTGCTTGGCTAGACCTGAATCTGATCGAGCATGCTTCGGATACATTGCAAACAGGCATTATATAAGATCATTTACAGAACTTTATTCTATTCGTAAAATCAACTCTCGAAGAAACCTCCACAAATTTTCATTAAAATGCTATTTCGATAATGTTTATCCATACAAGTATCTTTCAGGACAAACCACAAGTTAAAGAATATATATATTGAGCTATTATTTTTGATATCAAATTAGCTACTCTATATTTTTGTTAGAATGAGAGACCTCTTGAGAATTCATAATGATTCAACATGTTTGTTTTTCGATTGTTGTTATAGGCATTATGGGGAAATTGTGTTCGAAGGTTTCTTCAAATATTATCGTTATTAATTAAATAAAGGCAAAACTGCATGAGTACCTACAAATATACTCAGAGTGTAGGTGTACTTAGACAAAAAATCAATATTGACCATAAGGTATATATTACTCAAAGCAGTTCTTAATTTTTTGTTGGCACATGAAACAATACAAATGTACGATAAATTTTATCTTCTTTCAGCTGAACTAAACACCTCAAAAAGTCTAGGAACACTTACCAATATCTTTAAAATATGAATTTGATGATTCGAATTTATAGAAATCTTTCGGTTTTGTTAGGATGTATTGCATATAATGTATTCTCAAGAAAACAAAATAATATTTGACTTCTCCAAAGCACCTTTTATAAAACAATTTGAAATTTGAAAATGACGAAATTTGGTAAAACACAAAAAAAATCCTGAACTAATATTTTCGAAACGATATGGAAGCACTTATATTTTTCAGTACCCAGAAGGCCCACCTCTGTTATTAATAACACTTTGACATCGTCGCGGCATGCTCAATATTAAATTGTCTATTACATTTTGGCCTAAGTCATTCCAAGCCCCCTGAACTGCTAATCGAAGCTCCTGTTCATGATGGAAGACGTTTTCACGCAGGAGATTTCTTTTTAGGGTGTCCCACACATGCTCGATGGGATTCAGATCTGGGGAGCAGGATGGCCACGGTAGAAGATCGATATCATTCTCTTCAAGAACGTTCAAGACAACGCTTGCACGATGAGGAGGGGCGTTATCTTGTTGGAAGAGTGTATTTTGACCCATTGCTTGGAGATACGGTACCACTACAGGTAAAACTATCTCATTTGTGTAAGAATTCCCTATCAGGTTGTTCTGTATGAAAACGAGGTCAGTTCTTACACCAAGGCGTATACCTCCCCAAAACATCACTGATCCGCCTCCCTGTCTAACAACTTCTCGAGCATGCTGGGGACGGTTTTGCTTTCCAGGTTCCCTCCATATTCGAATTCTTCCCGAATCGGGATAATAACTAAATCTAGATTCATCACTGAAGAGAACTGTGGCCCACCTCTCTTGATTCCAGTTTACATGTTCTTGGCACCAGGCTAAACGAGCAGCGCGATTTCCATGGGTCAGTTGTGGAACTCTTAAAGGACGTCTGAAGTGGAGTTGACCTTCGTACAGTCGATTTCTCACAGTTTGGTCGGAAATTTGTACATTATGAACTCATGATAGCTCTTGAGCCAATTGAGATGCTGTGGTAGTACGATCTCTTCTGGCTTGTAAAACCAAAAATCGGTCTTGGGCGACTGTAGTAATCCTGAAACGACCTGTATGGCGTTCTTCTACGCTATGTTTCATTGAAACGCTACCATAAACGGTTTATGACACTTGGGATACTTCCCAGAACCTTGGATACTTCCAGTTGTGAGCTCCCAGCTTGGAGCATGCCAACGGCTCGTAACATCTCTTCTCTAGTCAAATGTCGTCTTTCCATGGTCAAAGCACAAAACTCGAATCTTTTATTTGTGCTTACAACAGAAACAAAGTGCCAACTAACTGATTTCAAACACCGAATACATGAAATGATTATAAAGCAGCGTCGCATCTGCCGCATTTTTAGTTTTTTATAGAAAAAAACTGAAATCTGTTGCGGCACTCTACATACTTTAGTGAGAAATTGATGCAGGTGTTCATTTCTTGAAAAAAATCATCCATATTGATCGTTCTGGATACGATATATCGATATTCAGAAGTGTTCCCTAGACTTTTTTGAGGTGGTTATTTACTACCACTTCATTTCACAACAGAAATTCAATATATGTAAGATATAACGGTGGAATTAACAACTTTTAGAGTGATGGAGGATTCAAAGAGTTTCCTCCTCTGAAATTAAAAATTTCATAGAATTTCATTGCTTCTAACTTCTACACTGCGCCAGGAAATGGACGCGCAAGGACATATGCCAACAAAGTTCGATATTTTTTCTTGGTGAACATGTCCCCTTTACATATCCATCATCTCCGCACATGCGCCAACAGAAGTAAAGGAAGAGGAAGTCAAAGACGAATTTTATGATCGACTGTACCGACAAATAGAGAGCATGCCGAAACATGATATGAAGCTGATCTGTGTGGATTTAAACGCTCAAATAGGCAGAGAACCGAATCTGGGGCCAACAATTGGAAGGCATAGCCTACATGCCGTTACGAACAATAACGGACAAAGACTGGTAAAGCTGTCGGCTGTCAAAAATATGCTCATAAAATCCGCCATGTTTGAACATTTGAACATAAGAATGTACACAAGAAAACCTAGTCCCCAAATGACATCGTTACACGAAATCAAATTGACCACATCACTGTAGACGCCAGAAGAGGAAACAGTGTAATGGACGTGAGAAGTCTTAGATGTGTGGATGGGGACACAGACCACTTCCTGGTGATAGCAAAGATACGAGCACGAATAGCAACACAGAAACCGTCGAAGAACAAGGCGATGGATCGGTATAATGTAAAAAAAACTACGCATAGACGAAGGAGAAGAATACAAGAAACACATTGCGCAAAAAATGGGACAAATAAAGGAGGGAGAGAGCGTGGAAGATCTTTGGAATCATATTGAAGAAATAATTGATGAGGCGGCGAAAAATCACAATGGAACACAAAATGGGAAAAGATCAAAGGACTGTTTCGGTGCAGAGTGTAGAGATCAAGAAAGCAAAAAGGAACAGAGCAGAAAAGCACTGATACAAAATAATACTCTGGCAAATCTGGAATTATACAAGTATGTATAAGCAAAGTCAAGGGCTCTCATGAGGAAAAAGAAAAGAGAACACGAGAAAGCCGAATTCGAACAAATCGAGGCGGAAAGACGTATTATAAACTGCAGAGACTTTTACAGCGGAGTATCGAAAGTGAAAACAGGTTTCAGACCCAACTCGGTCATGTCGCTCAAGAAGGAGAACGGGGATCTGATTCTCGTTGAAGACGAGGTGTTTGGGACTTGGACAACGCACTTTGAAGAGCTCTTGAAAAGCACATACCTCACTGCAAAATCTACCAGTAGAAGAACCTACCCTTGAAGAAGTAGCACGGGCAATAAACAAGCTGAAGAACTGGAAATCTCTGGGCTCAGATAACATCCCCGTGGAATTGCTCAAGAACGGCCTGCACTCCCAGCTGCATTTGTTAATTAAACGTATATGGAAGGAAAAAAGGATACCAACTAAGTGGCAAGAAAGCATTATCCTTCCAATTCACAAGAACCAAATGCACGAATTATAGGGGAATCTCATTGCTCAGTTCAGCCTGCAAAATTATGTCAAATATCCTACTGGATAGGCTGACCCCCTTTGTGGAAAACTCTATAGGTGATTATCAGGCCGGGTTCAGACCAACTGTTTGCGCTAAGGCAAATACTTGAAAAAAGGTAGGAATACAATCGAACCGTACAAAACCTCTTCATGGCTTTCCGGCAGGCGTACGACAGCATAATAAGGGCACAAACATGGAACGCAATGTCGGAGCTTTCTATACCTAAAAAGCTCATCAATATGACAAAACTTTGTATGGACGGAACCAAAGCAAGAGTTCGACTGGGAAGTAGGACCTCTGAAGATTTCAGAATAGAAAATGTTCTCGAGCAAGGCGATGCACTATACCCTTTACTATTCTATATAGTCCTGGAAAAAGACGTTCGGGCAGCACAAATAAAAGCGGAGTTTCTCACAGCTGCGGGTCCCAAACTACTGCCTGCGTATGCAGATGATATAGATCTCGTTGGAAATACAGGCATCTTCAATAGACTAGAACCAGAAACAAGAAAGGTAGACTTGAGAATCAATGAGGAGAAGACAAAGTACATGTGCCTCAACAAACAGGGACGTAGAGATAGGCTAGGACAGAATATAACGATCGAACATTATAATTTCGAAAGAGTAGAGCAATTCGAATACCTTGGAGCTACAATACCAGCCGATAACGCCATGACAGAAGAGATAAAAGGTAGAATCCAATCGGCCAACCGATGCATGTGTGCTCTGGAGAAGTTTCTGAGATCCAAAGGTGTATCTAGAATGTCGAAGCTAAAAGTTTAGAAATCGATAATAAAACATATTGTCACCTACGGGTGTGAAACCTGGACACTGAACAAAGACAATGACGAAAGGCTTAGACGGTTCGAGAGATCCTACGGAAAACATACGGCTCCCACCACGACCCCACTACAGATCAATACCGTACAAGAACTAATGCGGAACTAAAAGAGCTATACAGAGACAGTAACATCATCTAGGAAATCAAGGCGCAGCGGTTGACGTGGGCAGGTCATGTCCAAAGGATGGGGAGCGAAAGGCTTGTTAAGCTGATTTGGGAGGAGATACCATACGGAAGGAGACCACCATGACGTCCACGGTTGCGTTGGCGGGATAATATAAAAGCAGATCTTTCTAAATTAAATATCCCCTTTGATCCAAACCTAATGGAAGATCGCAATAGGTGGAGGAGTATGTGAAGTTAGCCAAGACCCACCCAGAGTTGTAACGCTTTTCGGTGATGATGAACATGTCCCTTCAATGACAATTGAAATGAAAGACAAATTGAGATTTTGCAAGAAATCATCACATATTGATAACAGCAGTTTTTGATCAATTTTACGAGAAACCTTTGTTCATCTTGAAAATTTCAATTTGCGGTAACAATGTAACGTGAATCACAAAAATTGACCTCGACCAAATGTGCTGAAGTAGTGGTGTTAGATGACCTACGTTGAACTTATATAAGAATAGGCCAAAGGCTTGGGGTGTCCCATTCAACTGTTTCCAGAGTGATCCGCCGGTACAGGAAGACTGGTAGTCATGAAATGAGACCTGGGCAAGAACGACCTCGAGCAACAATGGCGATACATGACCGTTTTTTAAGAATTTCATCGTTAAGACAACGTTTCGCTATTACTACGCACGTTGAATTATAGCTTCGATAGAACAGTGGAGTGCAAATTTTTTTTTTTATTTCAGGACTCGTGTCGTAATTCGACACAGAAAAGCTGGGGAAACTTGCTAAAGCAAACAAGCTATACATAATTCGTATAAGTGCGTAGATTTAAAATTGCCGTCGACGGTTTGGTGTAGCTTGTCTCAATGATGGCTGGAATATTGGGAATGTCTAATCCCAAAACTATGAGCAGGAGAGTTGCTCTGATCAACCTGTAAATGAAATCCGGGCAATCAGTGGTTAACTCATTTTTATTTGCCAAAAGTCAAATTCACTGCGCCAAGAAATTAACGTACAATTTCAATATTTCAGATTTCTTTTTTGGTAGGCAACTAATTATCAATACATGTTTTTATTCACATATGTCTGAACATATGCCAATAAAAGTTGATTCTTTTTGGCGTACATATTCCTCTCAAGAGAAATAAAATGAAAGAAATAGATTAAGATTTTGCAAGAAACCACCACATATTGATAACAGAAGTTGTTGATAAATTTTTGGTAATAATATCTTTAATGACCTAGATAGAACTTATACAAGGATAGGCCAAAGTCTTGAAGTGTCCCATTTAACTATTTCCAGAATGATCCGCAGATACGGGGAGACTGGTAGTCATGACAATAGACCTAAGTAAGAACGACCTTGAGCAACAACGGCTCATGACAGTTATTCAAGAATTTCCTCGTTGAGACAACGGTTAGCTACTGTTAGGAACCTTCAAATGTAGCTTCAACAGAACAGTGGAGTGTATATTAGCACTGAAACCATATGCAGAGGTCTCAGAGAATTTTGTTCAAAACCTCGTGTCGCAGCTCGAGGCCTAGTTATAACCGCGAAACATGGAAGAGCTCGATTGAATTTTTGCCAGGAAACATGTCAATTGGTTAGAGGCTGAGTGGAAGGCAATTTTGTTTACAGATGAGTTGAGATTTTGTCTTTTTCATTGCGATAGACGTTCTGTAGTGTACCGAGTACAGTCTAAATGAGAGATATGCCTAGTCCAACTACCTATGGTATTGATGTGAGGAGGAATTTCTTTGAACGCCCGCACTTATCTGGCATCTTAAATAATGGAACCCTGAATGCTCAAAAGTATGTTACAAACATTTTGAAAGAACATGTTATACAATTTGCGACAAACTTTGTGAAAACTTTTTGTTTATGCATCATAACGCCAGATCTCACGAAGCTGATATCGTTAAGAACTACCTTGAAGATTACGAAATTACTTCACTGAAGTCCAAACCTCAATCCCATCCGAAGATGTCTAAAACATTCTCAATAGAAGATTAAGAAACCAGCAAAACCATACGGGCAACCGTGAATGAGACTGATCGAAATTTAGAACGAAATCGATCCAAATATAAATTCACTGATTTTGAGTATGGTTCGTACATGTAATGCCAAATATCCGGTATTAACAGAATTTTGGGGACTTTGATTTCTTCCAAAATTTTGCATTCCTCATTTTTAGTTTTATTTTAATTTCTATGAGTACCCTTTTCATCTCGATTGTTCCAAAACATTCCTTAGTGCTGGTGGATTACTGAAAAAATAATTCTTGAACTTATCCAAACTCCATCTGAATAAATTTGAAATTTCGATTTTGAGCGTCAACTTTTGGTGCAGTGTATTTGGAAAAGGTATTGAGCAAATCATTAACAGAACGCTCACATCAGTTGCGTCCGAAAGTATTAGGAATAAAAACATTTGCACACCCATCTGCAAAGAGTAAGATTTATAAACTCTCATGATATTCTTCGTATTAAAAATGCTTAGCTAATCGAAATACAGAATAGAAATAGGTAATCTCAAGACATTTTCCTTTATTCTTTTACATTTGAATTGTGGAGGCCGTTACTTGATGTAGATCCATGATATAAATGAGATAAAAAACACAAGGTTTAACTTTTATCTATACTTTATTTGAAAAAATTCGACGACGTTTCGCTGACACAGCAGCTTTATCAAGAATGACAAACAGAATGAAGAGTATGGTATTATAAACAGATCGGAGAACAAGTTGGATGAATAACAGGAAAAACCCACACCGAGCCATTGTACAGTTAGTAGGAAAGGTAATTAAAAACTAATTAAACAAGTTAAGTAGGGGTGAATAATTCACATCTACCTGCTCATTCAAAAGCTTGTCCGAATGTTTGTATCTATTTATTTCTAATTCTTCTAGGAGATCTAATTTTAAACTTTTTGATTTTATATGTAATATGTCAAAGTTTTTATTGAATGAATGGTTTTCTTTTATTAAGTGGTTTGAATAATTTGAATCAGATTTATTTTTATCGAAGCTACGTTTATGTTCAGATGTTCGTATGCCAAAACTCCTATAGGTCCTACCGATATAAATTTTATCACAAGAACCGCAATTGAGACTATAGATTCCTGATTTACTTGATTTTTCAACACGAGATTTATTATTTTTAATATGTTTACCTAAGTTATTAGAAGTTTTGAAAGTTATATTAAGGTTTTGTTTGACGAGAAAGGATTTAATATTTGTACTTGCAGAACCGCAGAATGTTAAACTGTTGAATATTGTATAGTCTTTATGAATAGGATATACTTCATTTATTGCTTTCTGATACAGTTTTTACGAATGATTAGATCTATCATATCCGGATTATATGAATTATTAATGGCTATATGTTTGATGATGTTTAACTCTTTATTATAATCTTCTACTGATAAAGGTAAATTGAGTAACCGATGTACCATGCTGTTTAAAACTGCAACTTTGTGTTGAATTGGATGTAATGAGTAGTTATGTATAATTGTATCAGTATGTGTTTACGAAAGACCGAAAAACATGATTATTATTTCGTTTAGTGATTTTCAAGTCCAAAAATTAATGGAATCGTTCTGTTCAATTTCTATCGTGAATTTAATGTTCAAATGGATGGAATTAATGAAATTAAGAAATAAGTCTAATTGACGAGTAGTTCCAATGAAACATACTAAGATGTCGTCAACATATCTATACCAATAAAGAAATTTGGAATTGAGTGGATGTGTATGAATTTTCTGTTCAATATTATTCATAAAAATCTCTGCTAAAAGTGGACTCAAAGGATTTCCCATGATCAAACCATTTTCACTACTGTAATAGATGTTGTTGAAAGAAAAATAATTTTGTTCAATGTAAACGTTCAACAGATTCAATATTTCTGATTTAATTATGTGGTCAACATGATTCGAATTCAACATGTTTTCGATTAATATTTTGACATCACCTGGAGGAACACTTGGGTATAAATTCTCAACATCAAACGAAATGAGTTTTGCGTTAGGTGGTAGGTTAACGTTTTTTATGTTATTTATCAATTGGAAAGAATTTTTTATAGAAAATTTTGATTTGAATCAACAATAATTTTTAATGATGTCTATAAGGTAGTGCGACCATTTCACGGCTAGGGCTGTAACGTAAGATACGACTGGTCTAACGGGGTTATTTACTTTATGCAATTTAATGAGTGAATACAGTTGAGGTGGTTGAGGGTTTGGTAAAATTAATTTGTATTTATCTATTGCTTTAATTAACTAATAACTTAGGTAAACATATTAAAAATAATAAATCTCGTGTTGAAAAATCAAGTAAATCAGGAATCTATAAACTCAATTGCGGTTCTTGTGATAAAATTTATATCGGTAGGACCTATAGCAGTTTTGGCATAAGAACATCTGAACATAAACGTAGCTTCGATAAAAATAAATCTGATTCAAATTATTCAAACCACTTAATAAAAGAAAACCATTCATTCAATAAAACTTTGACATATTACATATAAAATCAAAAAGTTTAAAATTAGATCTCCTAGAAGAATTAGAAATAAATAGATACAAACATTCGGACAAGCTTTTGAATGAGCAGGTAGATGTGAATTATTCACCCCTACTTAACTTATTAGTTTTTAATTACCTTTCATACTAACTGTACAATGGCTCGGTGTGGGTTTTACCTGTTATTCATCCAACTTGTTCTACGATCTGTTTATAATACCATACTATTCATTCTGTTTGTCATTCTTGATAAAGCTGCTGTGTCAGCAAAACGTCGTCGAATTTTTTCAAATAAAGTGTAGATTAAAGTTAAACCTTGTGTTTTTTATCTCTTTATTCTTTTACTAGTCTAATACCCATTACGAGTTAAAAGATTCTTACTGAATAATAACTGATATTGAACCTTTAACGATATATTTTAAATGTTGAATTCTGAAGAATTTTTGTTTGTCAGTCAATTTGTGCAGAACAATCGTTCCTACAGTTTGCTAAACCCAAAAGTTCGGCTAGATAGTCTTGTACCGACACTGTAAACATTTAAACGGGACATCTCGGCGACTATTTATCCAATTTTTATAAAACTTAACCCAATGGTAATATTTTTTTATAACGCTGGGGTAGTGTGGCACTACCTAGAAGAGAATGGCATAAATGTTTTGGATTAGCCTGCTGTTTTCTGGAGAACTAAGAAATGTAGAAGCTTGAAATTAGGCATAATTATCGTAATAATGCACATAATGACTCCGCTCACTCACTTTGTTACATTTTTTGCATAATTAAACATTAAACAATAAAAAGTGTTCAAGTTAATATATTGCGAAGGATATCATTGAAACCGCAGTGAGATAGCTTTAATTAGTTAGTCGATATTGAGCCATTGATTACAAGAAAACTATCGGCTTATGGTAAAGTTGCGCTTGAAAAAAATTAGCGCATAATGAAATAATTCATTCAAATCAGAAAAGCGATAAGAAGCACATCAAGCTTGCTCAATTATATACAGTACTAAAACGGTATTAAATTGGCGGTAGATCTGGTGGGGAGAAAGCGAAGAGAAACGGGACGCGATTTTCAGAAAACGGACAAATTTTGCAGAAGATTAGCGTATTCTCTTTCTGACGATGCCGGATTCGTGTCTCAGCGTCGCGGGGGGTGGTGTCGTAAGCATTAAATACGAAAAACGCCATCCTGCGGCGAAGGAAGAAGAAAAACGAAATTCGATTCATGTCCACAAGTTTTCGCTCTTCACCTGATCAAAATATTAGAAAAAACGCATCTTCGAAATGTTTCGGAAAAACTCACTTTTTCCGTGACTTTAGGACCTATACGCTCCCGAGAGATAGCTGATGTCTATCACACGGTGCCCTTTCCTTAATTTGGTAGGCGAAAGGAATATACAGGGGGGATCGTAAAGCTTCCCTCCAGATGATCTATTTCAAAAACATTGAGAATAAAAAACTCAAACTTAACATAATTTAAGACTGATAATTGTCATCTGTATCGGTGTCTTATGGATCTTATTGATTTGACATATAGAAAAGTTTTAGTATATATGTAGGATAGGGCGAGGATAGTTGAGTGATTTTTCATCTGAGCGGATATAGCTCCTCAATAATAAGTCTCAATGAGTTGTTTTGCTGCTTGATGGATTAGTAATTTATCCGTTACCAAAAGTATTCATAGTAATTTTTCGTAACAAGTCGAATTTAAGAGCTACAGCTGATTAAATGCCTAACCAAACCATGGGTTCAATGTTGACTAGAGAAGTAAAATATGTGTTTGACAATTTGTTCTTTATTTATAGCCTTTTAGTGACAAAACAACAAAACAAAGTTATTTCCATTGGATAATTACCTGAAAATAGAATAAACAAAACATCAACGTATCTTAAGACTAACTTCAGGATTAGATTCAGTCTTTCTGTTTAAAATCAGACTTAAATATCTCAAGGAAATATATAAATAAGATCTTAGTAACTTAATCGTCGTTGTCACTATTGCAATTGACACAAACGAAAGTAAGACCACCACCTGGAACACATTTTGTATGTGCCATTCCCTGCAAGCTTGACACTGGATCCAATTTTTTCCTGGTAAACTTTCAGCATAGCCTTAGCAACAAATCAGACAGGAATAATCATTATCATCACTTTCCTCACTTGACTGGAGTATTTTCTACAGACACCCTTCTTCCCCTTCTTACCCATGTTCTTCTTTGGCTTCTTCATTTTTTTTTGTGGTTTTATTTTGCTGTTCTTCTGAAGCGCTCTTTTCGGGAGTGTCTATTAGTATTACAGCTTTCCCCTTTCTTCTGTTAGTTTTAGCTGCCTTTCTAGGGTCAGCCTTTGAGTATAGTGGTACAATTTCCGGGGAAAATACTTGGATTAGCGACTATTTTTGGTATATCATAAATAGTAGGGGTTTTCCCCGGATTGTTTTGTAGCCATGGGTCTTGAGCAGCAGCGCAATACAACTCCGTTGTTGAAAATACAAAAAAAACAAAACCAAAACTAAAGCAATATAGCAACTGGCTATCAAATTCCTTACCCTCATCTTAAAACTATATAGAGTAATACAAAAAAATTCAATTAAGAGCCAAATCCGTTGATCAAGGAAATGCAGCGGTAAAAGAATGAATTCAGACCATAATTGCATCTATAAGTTCTTGCCCGAAACATAGGCGTGAATCTAGTCAATCGGCCAGGAATATTGAAGGCAACCCTTTCCAGAATATCTGGGCAATCTGTGATGCCATTCAGAATCTTATAAAAAAGACACAAGTCCTGGACACTTCGTCTGGTTTTAAGAGTGTCCAGGTTAAAATGGGTAAGCATACCTTCAATATTTGCACCATCACACCTCAAGTGCATTCTAAAACACAGGCAGCGTAGAAATTTTCGCTGCACTCTTTCAATCGTATCAATATCACATTTATAATGAGGCGACCAGACGCTCGATCCATATTCTAAAATAGGTCTAATTAGGGAACAATATAAGAGTTCCGAGTTATGAAACCGAGCATCCGTTATGCCTTAGCAGTGATGTTCTGAGTATGCGCTTTGAAATTGAGTTTGCAATCAAGAGTTACACCCAAATCTTTCACTTTACTTGATCTTTCGAGTTTCTGATCATCCAGAGAATACTGAAATTTATTGGATTCAGTGATCTATGAAATGTGATGTTGTGACATTTTTGTAAATTAAGACCTAAATAGTTAATAACGGTCCGATTGAAAAATGATTCGATAGAACCTTGCAAATTTAGGGCATCTGTCGCACCTGTGATCACAGAAAAAAGTTTCATGTCATCCACGAACAACAAAAACTTGACACTCATGACGGACTTCACAGCGTTTATAAAGATATTAAATAAATCTGGCCCCAGATGTGACCCCTGAGGCACGCCTGATGACACTTCGAACTCTCTCGACAAGAACTGTTTATAGCGCACAACTTGGGAACGACCGCACGAGAAGGATCTGGACCAAGCAAGTAGTGATCCAGATATGCCTATAGCTTTCAACTTTGCTACCAGAATATTGTGGTTTACTAGGAGTTCGAGAAGTCCGTGTATACTGCATCCACTTGATCACCTGAATCGAAGCATTCAACTATATCACTGATGTATAACAAGAGATTTGAGTCAGCTGAACGATTCTTCCGGAAACCATGTTGTTCAGTTATGAGAATAGGATTAATGTGCCATAATAAAAAATTGCAGACCAAGCAGTCAAGGAGTTTCGGAATAGCCGATTAGATCTTGTAGTCTTGCTCTTGTAAGTCCGCATTCTAACAAAAAATAAAACATTCATTACTTTGGGCAACTATACCTCAACTAACCCCAACCGGAAATTTTAAAATAAAAGTGTGGTTATAAAAAGCGTGAGAATTATACCCAGAACCTCTCTACATGTCAAAAGTACAATAATTATCTGGAAGATTAACACATACTTGATTGAAAACAGACAACAATTGATTAATACAGACGAAAACTTGCGATAAACGACTTTTTTTTTGGGCACAAAATAAACAGAACGCACGTTCGCTTCATACGTTCGTCCAGGCGCCACTAGCGATCGCGTGGTGATTAACCCTCCCGCGACTCCTTCTTTCCGCCATACGATGCCTATGCGTATGATGAATAGTTCGCGAGATATTTCGATTGCCCAACTAGTCCCTATGCTCAACTAGCCCTGCGCTACCCTACTTTGGTATAAAATGCGAGTCCAACTAGAGATCGATACTAAAATAACAGAGTATAGAAAGATATAACAGAATTGTGATCAGTGACTTTTCGAATAATGATATTTATTCGCCAAAAGAGCGGTAATTTTTGCTTCAAAGCAATATCAAACCTGTCTAAAGGCTCTGAATAATATTCGCTGTTTATTGGCATTTTTTAGAATAAGTTCACCATAAAAAGCCCACTGTCTCGATCATTGGTCTCTGGTATTTTAAAATATCCATAATTCGTCAGCGTTCACGAAAAAACGACGTGAGAACGCACTCCTTCCGAAAAGTTCACACGGTTGTGATGTACCTCACGCATTTTTAATCTCCGATCACCCAACATCAATCTACGGATTTCATCATTGATTTTTGTATGAAGATCTCTTTTGGGCCACCTGAACGTTCGGCGTCTATTTTGCTGATACAACCACAACGGAAAGTGAAGCATTTCTTAATCATTGAAATTGATGTTACAGAGTCTTCTTATTATTTATCAAGCCTTTCATTGCTTTGGGTGATTGTTTTCTGTGCAAAAATATTCAAATTCAGGATATCAATGGCTATCAAATACAAACTAAATGACACAGTGTGCTCAAAGTCTCACAGTATTTTTCCAACAGAAGGCAGTTAGGATTAGCAGTTTTGGATACACGGGTAATCCAATAGTCACTGACTTATTAAATGATCCTCGTAGAAGATTCTCAATTAACTTTTTATCTAACTTATTCCACTTGGCTGATCCACACTGTATGTGTAAATTAGAATCGTATATCGGCATGAATACGTTGATCATCTTGAATATAATTTCTTCAAGTGTGGACGACCCGACACTTGATTCATGACCGTAACTGCACCTCGTTGATTAAATCTGTTTTGATTTTCCTGTTTACTTTGTTCTTCCAAGGATGATTACACGTCTTTGTTTCTCAATTTAATTACTCACTTTGTTGTTCGCTATGAATTCTTATATATCGAGTCATCAAGGTTTTGATGTTTGGCGTTAGATCGAGGAATCGTGAAATATTAATCAACAATTATGTTGTAAACAATATTTGAATACTTTTTATTAGATATGCAGGTGTTCTGAAAAGGGGGAAATTTTTCACTAGTAAAGAAATCTGTATTAATGAAAATACAATGCTGTTCCTTCCTAAGCGGATCAGTTTGGACCGATTTGGCTATTTTTTGTTTTTAAATGAAACACTTTTGTCTGGTTTCCACAACGTTCACTTTTTATATACACAACCGGTTTCGACAGTTACATAATTTTTAAGTATCTAGAGCTTACAGTTATGAGAAATAATGTGCTAACTATACATTTTGAATCTTGAGTTGTGAGGAGGGATTCAACTCCAGTTTATTGAATGGTGGTTTTTGGGTTTCAACAAAGTTTATTTTCCAAATTTTCCAGAAGATTCATTGTCATCCCTTCATTACATTTGTGGAGAATTTTTTACTTATGTAATGTATTTTTTGATATGTTGATTTAATATGTTCAAAAACTGCGGATTCGTTATCTGAGGAGAGATTTTCTTTCAATCTAGATTCAAAATTTCGGCCTGTTTGTGCTACGTAAGCTGTTGAGAACACATTGCATTCAATTTTGAATATTGCAGAAAATTAGAATCTATTCGTTTTTCTTTTGGCATTGAATAGTAATTTAGCAAAGATGAAAACTCCCTCAGGCCAGTTGTATTATACATAAACATACCTGTTGGTAAATTAGCAAGCTTCTTAAACCACATTACACCATTTCAAATTATCTAGACCTGATAGATGAACTTTCGACACTTAACAATTTTAATTTTGAATTTATCTTATCTGATATGAAAAATATGTACCCAAACATTCCAACAGATGAATCCTCCTTCAAAAATAGAAATCTTTACCCAAAATAAAACTTCATCAAACATTATAGATGAATTTTGTGTTTGTCACAAAATTTTCAATTGGAATCTAAATTTTAAAACAAAACTCAGCCCCTTATTAGTAGATGTTTTTATGAACGATCTAGAAAAATCTATAATGAATAATAAGTTGGCGCAAAAGCATATCATCTTTTAGTACAGATACGTTGCTGTTATTCTTATGGGGTTTAAAGGCTCAAACAGACAAATATAGACAAGAAACATTTACAGATTCAACGGACCCAACGGATTCTTTCAACCACATTACACATAAATCAATTCAATGATTCATAAAGCTTGTTCCATTCCTCTGTATTATATAATTGGGAAAATTTCATCAAAAATGATATTCCTGTCACCTACATAAACAGTATTATTAAATGCAAAAACAGAAACAGATTTCTCAATTAATATATTTCATTATAGAAAAACTTGAAAATAAATAATCATGTCTAACTTACACTATCCCCCTCACTAATAACATCTACAATCATCTCAGTTCTAATATGCAATCCACTCTTCTGCTGCATTTGAAGGTGCATAGCAGGTGCGAGCCGTTGTCTCAACGAGGAAATTCTTAAAAAACTTTCAGGAATCGCCGTTGTTGCTCGTGGTCGTTCTTGCCCAGGTCTCCTTTCATAAGTACCAGTCTCCCTGTAACTGCGGACCCTTCTGGAAACAGTTAAATGGGACACCCTAAGCCTTTGACCTATTCTTATATAAGTTCAACCTAGGTCGTCTAACACCACTGCTTCAGCACATTCGGCCGAGGTCAATTTTCGTGATTCACGTTGCATTAATATCGAAAATTTTTAAAAAGAACAAACATTACTCGCTAAAATTGATTAACAACTGCTGTTATCAATATGTGGTGGTTTCTTGCAAAATCCCAATTTATTAGGTAAAATATCGAATTTTGTTGACATCTGTCCGGGAATATCCGAAAGAAAACATGTGTTATTGATTAGTTGACTACCAAGAAAGAAATTTTATTGAAATTGTGCGTTAATTTTATGGCGCAATGTATATCAAATTTTACCGAATGAACATTTTCTCCCGGGAAAAATAGTAATTTTAAAAGAAGTTATATTTTGTTACCAGAAATAAAATGTTTACTGTAACAGTAAAAACACCTAGTTTTTATACTGTCAATACTCTTGTGTATTTAAGAACACCTAGTTTATACTATAACTCAAATAACTGTAAGATAAGTTGATACGAGTTGATGCATAAAGATAACATAATTGAGAAAAATGTTTAACAAAAGAAAGTGGTAGATAATAAGAAATGCTTACGACATAATCCTTTTCGAACTTAAAAGGCATAAGAAAAATTGATATCACGTGTTGAAAGTTGATGGTTCAGTGGTACATCGAAGGTTTCAAACTCAATCAATATTTCAAGCTAACCGAATCCAAAACGCTGCTACCAAAAATAGTATATCCTTCATCTTTCTCAGAGTTAAGTCGAGTGTTAATTTGAAATATGTACCACATACCTGTCAATGCCAGAACAAAGTTCAAGAAATTAATTCATGACTAAAACGTCAATAATTTCGTTGCGAATGATATTTTTCTAGGGCAAGCCTACACTGAACCGTTTCCGTCAGGCATATTGCCAACTTAATTTAATATCCATATATTCAAGATCATCGAGTAGTACCATCGGTATCTTCAAGGATATCGGTCTGCTTATAATAATAAAGATGACTACCGAAGAATAAATTCTGATTTGACGTTCAAGCTGAAATATAATCAATCTCAAATTGGATAGTCATTTAATTTGCATTCCAAATTATACAAGGGTGGTTAGAGAAGGTTTAGGATTGGTTTGTTCAAATTTTATATGTTAACATAATCTTCATCATAATAATAGTGCTCTTATGTTGTGATATCAATCTCCTTAAAATACTAATGGGCAACATACATCAACTGAATTTTTCGAAAAATATTGTTTATTTTGGAAAAAATTATTCACAAAACTTTTTTCATTCTTAACTCTTGGGAAGGGTGATTCCTGCCATACCACAGGTGTGACCTGCCAAGATAATTTAATGTGTGTGTGTTCTAGTGCAGGCGCTATAGGGAGTTGAGTTCGCAAATTGAGAGGACCACATTTTATGAACAGTTTTGAATTCAGAAAAGTTCACAGATTATGATTCTGAATGTTGCCGGAAGAGTTCTTGGTCAATTTTTTTTATACCCCATCCCCTATCTAGTAAATTGAGTGAACAAATGCTTCACAACTACATTAAGGGTTATTTTATCAAAAATATTGAATTATCATCATATCATATTTCAAACCTAAAAAACGTGATAAAAAAAGAAAAACATGGATAACCAACGCATTTTTGAAATCCATCAATAAACGTAATGACCTCTATAAAGCATGGGAACATAATAAAAATGCAGACTCCTGGGAAATTTTCAGAAAATATAGGAATAGGCTTAACAAACTAATAAAATATGCGAAATCGCAATTTTACATGGATCAAGTGCGCTCCAGTAGAGATAGCACAAAACAGATGTGGAGGTTTGTATCGGAACTATGTAAAAAACCGAAAAATATTAGCCATATAGATAAACTCGAAGTGGATGATAATATAATTAAGGACCCTAAACAAATGGCCTTTGTTTTTAACGAATACTTCACTAACGTAGGTAAAAATCTAGCGCAAAAAATTAACGTTAAGAACAACAAAAAAATGATCGACTCTAATGAACTTGACTATAAATTTCGATTTACTCCTACAAACATAGAAGAAGTAACAAACATAATTTTGAACTTGAAAAATAGGAAAAGTAGCGGTTTTGACGCAATATCGGCTGAAATATTGAAAACTGGAATCGATTTTTTAGTTTCGCCAATTACACATTTAGTGAATTTGATTCTACGTAAGGGTATATTTCCTAGTGCACTGAAAACTGCTGTAGTAATACCATTATATAAAGGTGGTGAAAAACGCAATGTAGTAACTACAGACCTATATCTTTGTTGTCTAATTTGTCCAAAATTGTTGAAAAGGTTATTAAGGAGAGATTATCAGTATACATGACTAGAAACAACATTTTATCCTACTTTCAGTATGGATTTAGGGAAGGAAGATCGACACAGGATGCCATCGCGAAACTTACTGAAAAAATTTATAAGGCTTTCAATGACAATAAGGTATCACTGTGTGTTTTGATTGACCTGGCTAAGGCTTCTGATACGGTGGAGCATGGCATCTTGTTAGACAGTCTGAAACAAATTGGTTTTGGAGATGTTGAGTTAAATTTGATGAAATGTTATCTTAAAGACAGGAAACAACTTGTCAAATTGAATGGTGTGGTGATTGAGTTCGGCACGCTCGAGTATGGTGTACCCCAGGGTACCGTCTTGGGGCCCATACTATTCACAATATATTTAAATGGTCTGCTGCTTATGCAGACAAGCGGGGATATCATAAGTTATGCAGATGACACTCATTTTCTATTCAGCCAAAAACTGGAGAGAATTAAAACTATTGGTAGAGTCAGATTTCTTAAACATAAAAAATTGAATGGCGGAATACCTTTTAACTATCAATTTCGAGAAAACTAAGTATATTCCTTTTTGTATAGATCAACGGTCTCTGCCTCATGGCTTGCCCCTATCTATAAGCGACGAAATGTCTACAATTGAAATCCCTTGTACATATCAATGCCAGTACCTTGGAGTAATTATCGATTCTCATTTAAATTGGGATGCGCATGTAAGTAGACTGATGGTAAGACTGAGGGGACTAGTAACCAGATTCAAACATCTTTCAGGAATTATTGACATAGATTACCTAAAAATTATTTATTCGGCGCTTGTTGAGTCGCAAATGCGTTAAGGAATGATTGCATGGGGTGGTACCTATAAAAATGTCTTAAATAAGTTGGATATTCAACCAAAATGGAGATTGAAAATTATATATCAGAAAGACATCACTTTTCCATCTAAGATGTTATATGGAATATCTGGTGTATGGGACAGGAGACAGCTGTTTTGCTCGGCCATTTTAAATCACTTAAGGAAGAATATGGAGTGTCAGGAACTGATCGCACACGACTCCAATACTCGATATAGTAAATTTTCACTTGTTGTTCTTAAAATGGTTAAGACAATTAGTCAGAGGAGCTACTCCTTCATTGGTCCCACAATGTTCAACAGACTGCCTTTGAATCTAAGAATTACAAAAAATATCAAACAATTCAAAACAAGTTTAAAGATATGGATAAATAATACGAATAAAGATTATACCACTAGTTTAATTGATTTAAAAAATAATGATAGATCACAACTCAAATCATAACATTCATAAAAACATAAACATAAATAAATGAAATTTGAATGGAATATTTGACCTCCTTCAGCTCTCCCATGTGCCCATATTATTATTATTATTGTTGTTTTGTATGCCCTTCTGTTTCTGATAGTGTGTAAGTATTGTGTACAGTATTCATGTGCATACAGATATTTTGTGAGTATATTACTTTGATTTGAAATAGTAAAAAAAGACTAAACAGTCACCACAGGTATATAAACCTTTGTGAGTACCTATTGGATCTTTATTGTGTGGAAAATTCGATGTTATTTTATAAACAAGAAATAAATTGAGACGGAGAGTGTTTGAACAATAGGTTGTAATCATATGCAATAAATATATATTTTTATTATTTCATATGATAAAAAATAATTATAGCTATTCAATAGCAATAAATAATAAAAAAATTATTTGACAAAAATTTTTATTGCAAAAAAGCACATTTATAAATTTCAGTATTACAAAAAAAACGAATTCATCTATTTTTTTTATTTTGACAGTCATTATTTATACATTTACATAACAAAATACAATTTAACTCTAATTTTTTACAAGAACAAGTCTTTGTTACACATTTTGATGTACATTTACACGGTTGTATTAATGATTCGGGCAATGGTGGTTTGGTCAGCTGCTGTGGGTACAGCTTACCATCCTTCTTTTCGTAGCCTAATAAGGTGTAATCAATAGGCTGTAATTGTCTTTGATCAGCATTCATCCATATATACGTTTGTGCTGAAGCTCTTAATAAATGTAGATGTATAGCATCTGATGTGCAAATTTAACCCAAAGCCGATGTTTTGTGAAATTAATTTGTATCGAAGTTAATCAGCAGTTCATTTTTTCTGTGAAAATAAATAGGTACAAACAATTTCTAATTCTTTCAATTGTTCGACACTTAGGTATGGATTCCCTAAATGTCTTAGAGATTTTTGTGCAGAATCTAATGTTGCAGCTTCTAAAACATTTGTTTTGAGCCCAATCAGCTAGTCGTATCGCAACCAGTTACAGAGTGTAACGCTGGCAAAATATGACAAATGTTTTCGCCAAGAGATTGAGCAGTCAAATGACATCCTGACATGTATTTCTTATAAGAACCATCGAACCATAAACCTAAACAACCTAGACGTGCTAGCTTGCTCCAAAAATGAATTCCCAAGATGAAAACATCTGTATCAGCGCTAACTATTATTATATGAGCACTTTGGATTCTTGCTGCCTGAAATATGTGTGAAAACATTGAATCGGCTTCTAAATGATTACATTTTAAATCAGGTACTTCACAAAACGAAGAGCCTTGTAATTTGAAACATTTTGTTGGATCATCGAATCCTCCAGAAACCTATAACTCTCAATCTTCTTGTACCTGTATATATCTAAAAGCAGCAACACAGAGAAATCTAACGATTTGTAATTTATTTTCAGTGCTTGAAAAAAAATTATTACTATTTGCTGGAATTTTTGTGTGATCATTTGTAATTATACAATTTTTAACAATTTGTCCTTTACTCCGTAAATTTTAGCTGCAAGGAAAGAATCTGCATTATATTAAAGAATGCCTGAGCAAAATCGCCAAAAGTATTAAATTTTTTTAATTGGATTCTATGAACAAGTGCCATACCATCAATAATATAAATTTTTACGAAGTTGTTTTGCTACTTGAACAGTGTAATTCGTTGATTTTGCGCTACGAATGTATTCGACGACTTCATCTAATGGGATGCTGGTCATAATAACCAACGATGATTTTGATCGATCGCTTGGATAAGAAAATAAACTTTCTCACCATATTTATCAATAAGTAATGATTTTAGAGTGCAAGTTTCTACAACTGCATCTTCTATTTCAGTTAGTTCAGCTACACGTTGAGCCAATAACGACATTTCAAATGAGTGAGATGTTAATTGGTGTTCTATTTCATGTATCATCTTCTCAAATGCCTCTACGAGTATTTCGTGTGGTATTTTCTTGGAAGGTCTACCTGCTGGATTTTCTGAATTGCTAGGTAGCCTTAGATAATCACGATAACAGTGTTTATGGTACCTCACTTCCAATACGAATAAATAGACAGGATGTACACAAGTGCTAATTTTTGTGAAGACATCATCCTGCTTTTTTCGAACAGTATTCAAAATTTGTTCCGCCGCGGAAATTTCAGAGGAGAATTTATTTTTATTCCGTGTTTGTTTACCACAGATTAAACACTTGGAATCTTTCTCAAATTTTAAAGAAGCTCTTGATGACTTGCGAACAAGTTCAGTACCGGAAACACTTGCTTCTACTGCAGAAGGGGTAGACATAGGCATATTCTCCTGCTTCTGTAATGCTATTTCTCGACGCCTTATCTTCTCTTCACTGATATAACTTGCCATACAAGTTCGATGCCATGAACAATTTTGTTCAGTAAAATCTATATTATTTTTTATTGTTTCACTTATGTGATCTTTTCTCCGATCTGCTGCTTTTTGAATATTCTCGAATGATTGCGGTTTCGGTTTCTGAACTAAATTATCCGGTTCATCACAAAACAGACATGATGATTCGTGAAGTCTTCGTTTTCTAATATTTACTACTTGTAAAGACATTTTTCACAATATTTTCGAAGTAAAACACAAATATTACACTTGAACACAAAAATATAAGCCGCTTGCCACTAAGAATTCTTTCTTACTGACCGTTACAAGCGCTATGACAAGTCGACACGCTGAGCGGAGAGAGGGGGAAAGGTCAAAGAGAAAGGGACCACCACAGCTGCCGACAACATGCTCTTGTTTGTTGTTTGGGGTCTCAGGTATAAGAATTTGAGCATAGTTGCCGGTCCTCACAATTTGCGAACTCAACTCCACTCAGCTCCCGGTCTATTCACCCGCTTCTTGAAGAGGGCCAAATTGTAGGTATTCGGACAGATGTTCAATGGAAGCGAACTCCACAGCCCTGTAAACAAATGATTTTTTATAGATAGAGGTACGTGGTATAGCTAGTTGGGCTATCCAGTGATCAGAACTTTCAGCAAGCTTGGTTTTTCTTTGGAACTAGATTCTTCCTGGAACCAAGCATTTCAGTTCTTCAGAGCATTTACCATAGAAGTACCTGTAGAAAAGGGAAGTATTCCAGAACAGGTCGTACCTGTGCCTTGCATAAAATCATCATCTGTGATGGCGTGAAGTACTGCTTAGCAGATTTGGCAATGGCTGACACAAGGTCATGCATAATTAGAGGAGGTTCTCTAGCAGTGACTTTTCTGGTGAAGGGTATTGATTGCGGCTTATTGGCGTTGAAATTGACCAAGTTTAGCTGGCCCAATTCTGATTTCTTCTTCAAGTCTGAATTCAGTGGACATGCTCTTTGGTATCTTTGTCGGTGAAACTCCTCAGCAGTTATAGGACGCTGACTAGAAAATGAGGACACCAGAGTACATCATCCCTAAAAATATTCTGTTTTCGGTGGAGAATAGCACATCATTAATTTGCAACAGAAAAAGAGTATGGAGCTCTGGGATACTCCTACATTAACCTGAACAGATTCACTCGTTACACCATCAACCACCACCCAACAACAAACAAATCCAACCACGCAATTTTTGTACAGTCCATATGCGATTAGTTTATTCATCAAGGCTGCTTGCCAAACCCTTTGACATATCCATACAAACGGCTCTTCATTCGCCATGCTTTTCGATTGTTGATGTCCACAAATGCGTGAATAGTGATAAAATGAAATTACTCAAGAATAATGAAATAAAGCAAATATTTCAAGTTATTTTTATTGAAACTGAATGATCATGAAAAACCACCCTTCATGGATTTGACATACTGAGAATCAAATTGTTATTCGTTTCTCAATAAATTGCATCCCATTCCTGTACTTGAGCCTCGAATACTTAATTTCTTGTTCGAAAAAGAATCTTCTGTGATGAAATTCTTCTATCTAGCATGTCCCACAAGTGATAAGTCCCATAGGATTTAGGTCATGTGATTGAGCATTCCGCGACTAGCCAGCAGTATAAGGGCAAGAATAATCATGCATAAAGATGAAATTTTATCTATTGTAGCTGTAGAATCAAACCCTTATAGCTAACAGCGTTTTTAGATCTCTGTACCGAAACATGATCGGTTCTTTCTCCAATGCTTGAACCACTCAAGACCTCACAGTACCACGTTAGTAGTTGTGAACTTCTCAGTTCGGTTAGTTATTTGTATGCGGTGACCTGCCATGTGGGTGGAATTTCCCAAAACATTAGGTCTCAGAAATATTTTTTGTGCCGAGTGGTTGCTCTAGTATGACCAGCTCTCTAACATCGCCAGCTTGTGGAGAATCAACAAACCACTTATGATTAACTGATCAATCCCCGAAGCAATCACGACAACTCTGATCAGCTGACGAGGCAGCTTCGAACATACCAAATGCCCGCAATTGCTAATCTCTTCCAAAATGACGTTTCTCTATTACAACAAAAAAGGTTTACAGCAATTTCAACAATACCCAACCAAGCGGTCAAATAGCAACTCACTTTACCAGGTGAAAAGCAATATGGAAGGATAGGATTTGATTTGAATCCCTCATGATCTTAGAAACAATATAATATCCTAATGATGATATTAGGCATTCTTTGTTTTCATGTGAAAAGTACTGAGGTAAGAAAATAGATTGTATAAACTGAAAACAAAATGATTATTCATTAGTCTAAACGTTACGCCACTTGGCCCTCAAAGTCACATCTTCCACATTTGGTGGACAAACTCGAGGTTTGGTAAAAATCAACCCATATCTGTGCATCAGAAAAACATCAAATCGGTCCAAAACTATCATCGCTGTCTTCGAAACTGAGTAACAGAACCCTCGACGTACACGAGAACTGACCTCCAACTGAGCCGAAAGTCTTGAGAGTTAAGGTTTACTAATAATAAACCAAAATTTTTTAGAGAATCGGTAAATATCCCTTGTCATTGCGCATCTATCTTTTTTCTTGAAGCAATAAAGTTGGTATACACATTGTATTTTGTCTTGTGTTTTCAGAATTCGGGACCACTGCAGCCATTAAAGGTTTATTGTGCTCCTCGGTTGACATTCATTCCTGAATATGCAGGTTTATTTCTTCAACAAGGTTCAGAATGCCATCCAACAAGTCCCCTTCGCTTAGCTTTTTTAAGGTTTTTTGTCCCCTTAAATTTTTCGTCTTTTCCAGACTAGAGCTTCGCATTTTTTTACAGTGTGATAGGATGTTTCTTCCTTTTCGTTCTTCACGAGACCTGTCTATTGCCTGTAGATGTTTTCTTAGCCTCCGTTGTCCAGTTATTAGACCTGTTATGGTGCTTAATTTTTCTCTACAGTCTGAGAGCTTCTTTAGTTAACTTTTTGCTGGTTGTTCCAACAGAATTTTAGGTTGTCTATGCCTCAGGTTAAGAACCCACCTGTAAGCGTGTATCTATCCAGGTGTTGATCGTATCCTGTACCTTAGAGTTAGTTAGACCAAAAAAGTTACCGGATTTGATTCTGCCAGCTCAGTTAGGAGCTTTAACGGAGTTCCCCTCCCAGACAAATATTTTATTTCCGCCTGACTGTCTGAGATAATGTTTATCCGCTTGTTATACCAGAGACTTTTGAAAATTAGAAAGTAATTTCTCTACTCGAATCAGATTTAGAAGAAATTCCACAATTTGACTGTAGCCACTTTGAAACGATCAAGTCGCCCAAAAATCTAGGAACGAGTAAAACAAAAACTTTCAAATAAAGTCGTCCTGTATTATGGTTATAACTTTAGTTTATTATCATACGTTGAAGGTTCAAATCCGCAATATAATGAACAAATATGCGGTTTAAATACACATAAATAAATCTAAAAACGGAAGCTCGAGATAATATTTACAATTCAAACGTATTTCAAAGTACAATGGTACTTATGTATTCCTGAACTTTTCTAGTGGGTGTGCAAGACTGGGAATTACCTTCGTATTTAATTCGATTCACATAATACTCAAATCGAAAAATTGTTATAATAAAACCATAAAAAATACGACGTATGCATGTAGAATATGTCAATTCAAAATTTTAACTTTCGTATTCCGTAGTCACGCTCGTGCAGACCATGAAACCTGCTTTAAATTAATTTATTCCTTGAGATTCAACCTAGAAAACAAAGTATTTCTTCCGTATATACATGAGAGTCGGCGTGGACCGTAAACCAGTCACTACCTATGTAAGATTGAGATTTTGTCTTAAAACTTTCGTGGCGTCGTGGCGGGCTTCATGGGTTAAAAAATTATTATTCTTTCGCGTCGAGATTTTTCAACAGGAAAAATTCATAAGCTAACGATATCATAAAGAAATTTTATTGGGGGGGGGACGCAAAATTAGTTTATGAGGATGATTTGAAGTTTTCGACCTGGCGCGAAAGTGCCTCCGCCAAGTCGAACGCACAGGAGTAGTATCATTTTCTCCAAACAATTCATGGCGTTTTCGATTTCCGTGTGACTTGATAAAAGAATAATGAAACACTTTTGTCTGATTTCCACAATGTTTATTTTTAATGCACACAACCGGTTTCGACAGTTACGTCATTGTCAAGTGTATAGAGCTAACAGTTATGAGAAATAATGTGCCAACTATATTTATTTTAAATGTTAAATAGTGGAGATGATTAAATTCTTGTTGATAGAGATGAATTTTGGGTTTTTCCAAAGTTTGTTAGTTTCCAAACTTTCCAACAGATTCATTGTCATCCCTTTATTACATTTGTGGAGAATTTAATGAAATTATGTGATTTGTGGATTTAATATGTTCAAAAACTGCAGATTTGTTATCTGAGGAAAGATGTTCTTTAAATCTAGATTAAAAATTTCAATCCGTTTGTCCTAGGTAAGCTGTTAGGCATTCATTGCGTTAAATTCTGTATATTCCAGACTGTTTGAATTTATGAGTTTTTTATTTGGCGTACTTTGCTTATGTTGGGACCACTGAAAAAGAAGATTAAGATTAAATTAAATTGGGAAAGATAATTGCTGATGTTATCAGATAGGGGGCCAATGTATGTTACACAGAAATTTGTTTTTGTTTGCGTTCAATAATAATGTTTATGTAGGAGACTGGAATATAATTTTTTGATGCAATATTCTTAATGATATTGATTTCAGTATTAAAGTCTGTTATGGATAGGAGAATGGAAAGGGCTCTATGAATCTATGATAGGTAGAAGTAGCAGTGGATTATTGAATATAGATTGTGGAGTACCTCAAGGTACGGTGCTTGGTCCCCTACTATTATTCATCGTGTATCTGAATATTTCATTTGCTAAGCTGGCTGGTGTGGACATTATGGCTTTTGCCGACGTCACGGTAGTGTATGTAACTAAAAAAAACATGGAATGAAGTATATTCAGCAGCTTCCAAAACTATAAACGAAATAAAATAATGGATGGATTGCAACCTTCTTTCACTGAATATGAAAAAACCGTTCATCTGGCTTTTTCAACTAATAATTCCACTCAACCAGTCAATCATAGTTTGCAGATTCATTCAGCTTTATGTAGGAGTGAAACATCTTGTAATTGTGTTGAAATTGAAAAAGTGATAGGGATAATTGTTGATGAGAATTTGAGATGGAACCATCACATAAATTATATATCTTATAAATTGAGGGAAACATGTTACTTATACTACACACTTAGAGATGTCTTACAGAGATCTATCCTTAAGATAATTATGAGGAAACCTAGAAGATTTCCTACAGAATCTCTTTTGATGAGGCAGAAGTTTTTGAGGTAGTACAGTTGTATGCTGTGGAGGTTTATAGATTCGTTTTTCTGAATATATATATATATATATATATATATATATATATATATATATATATATATATATATATATAAATATTCAAATAATTGTATTTACAATAAATGCTTATATTATATATATATATATATATATATATATATATATATATATATATATATATATATATATATATATATATATATATAAACAAAAAAAACAATCGTTCAAATCCGAAGTAATTCCAATCAAAAGAGGCATTTTTCAAGGTGATTCTTTAAGTGCTCTTTGGTTTTGTCTTTGCCTTAATCCATTATCTCATGAATTAAATGCTACTAGTTTCGGCTTCAAAATAAAGAGTCTATCAACTGAATTCAAATTAAGTCACTTAATTTATTTAGATGATATTAAATTATATGCCGGAACCAGATCACATTTAAAAAGTCTACTTGAGATTACTTTCAACTATCCCAATGATATTCATATGAAATTTGGGCTTCCAAAATGTAAAAATCTTTCTATTGATAAAGGAAAGATCACCTCTGATTATATAAAGATTTCCAATATCGAAATCGAGCCAATGCATCAAGGAGATACATATAAATATCTTGGATTTTGTCAAGAGAAGACAATTAACCATAGCAGCACTAAAGAAAATATTAGAAGTTCATATTACAAAAGACTTAGAATTATCATCAAGAGTCATTTAACTAGTAAAAACCTTTTCAGAGCTATCAACTCCTATGCAGTTCCTATTCTTACATCTTCTTTTGGAATTATTAAATGGTCTAAAACTGATCTAAATGAATTACAATGTCAAACGAGGAAAATGCTCTGTAAATATCATAAGCACCACCCAAAGTCAGCTGTTCAGAGAGTTACACTACCTAGACATCTTGGAGGTCGTGGATTAACTGATTTGAATAATCTTCAAAGTAAACAGATTTTTCATCTACGTTCCCATTTTCATGATAAACAGAGAACGTCTAAATTACATGATATTGTTGTTGCTTCAGATTATAATCTTACACCTCTGAACTTGACAATGCAAAAGGTAGATTTTGATATATATATAGATGATTCTTGATGTAGATGTTTCTGTTCTTCAGAAACAGTTTTTCATGTATTATCATCTTGCTCAGTCTTTGCTTCAACAGATTATTTAGAAAGACATAATGCCGTCGCTAATATTATTCATTTTAATGTAGGAATTAAACATGACCTAATTCCCAAAAGAAAAAATTTCACAAATATGAACCTGAGATTATTTGTGAAAATGACAAATATAAACTTTATTTTGATAAAACAATTCTTTGCAACAGAGCTGTAAAACACAATAGACCAGATATCATTCTTAATGATAAAAAATCAAATAACATATATAATTGATATTGCTATACCCGACACACATAATATACAAAATAAATACAATGAAAAAATCTCTAAATATATGATGCTTGGCGACGAGATTAAAAAATGTGGAAAATGAAGAAAATATTTATTCTACCGATTATTATTTCCACAACAGGTGTTATTCCTAGAAATCTTCACAAAAGTATTGAAATTTTGGGTCTGAAAAAAATTTGTTTCAACAGTTACAAAAGATAACAGTCATCAAATCTTGTAATATTCTTCGTAGGTTTCTTTCCGAAAATAATAATGAGGTAGAGTCATAGGTTTTCTCTTTAGTTTATACTGCTCAGAATCTCATTTCATATTTTATTTATTTGTTTATATAAATGTAATATAATTAACTGACAATTTTATATTCAGAGCAGTATTCTATTCGATCGTTCACCACTTCACACAAAGGAAACTATTAATGAGTAACATTCAGTGTTACTTGACTAAGGTCCGTACACTGGATTTTTCCGGGGAGAAAGCCTCTGACACTACTCGTTGGTACATTGATATCATTGTCTGATGATGCTATAGTATGTATATATTCTGGTAGATTGATATATTCTCATAACATTTAACGTTATCCTTATATATAATTATTCCAGGATATGTTTTGATTATAATCATTGCCTGGCAATGGTATTAATTTATGGTGGATTTATATTTTTCATGAAATCAGTTCGATTGCATGATATATGGGCAACTCGTCGGGTAAAACCCTATATATATATATATATATATATATATATATATATATATATATATATATATATATATATATATATATATATATATATATATATATATATATATATATATATATATATATATATATTTTGGTTTCTTGTATATGATTCAATAAACGAGTGAAAAACCCCGAGGAAAAACTCGTTTCTGTCACTATTGCACTAGCAATACCTTGTCTGTTTATGTTGTGTTAGTGTCGTGTGTACATAAAGAGTACCAAAGATTTTTCTGCTTAGCCGCTTCATTCTCTCTTGCATTCAATGATTTCCAAACGAAGACAAGGGTGAAAGGAAGGGGGTTTGGGACGGGAATCTGTTACAATGGAAAAAGAGAACCAGCAAAAAAATATTTCAACAATGGTCTAAACAAATCTAAGAAACGATTTTACATAGCAAGCAAAGTCATGAAAAAGACTAAGGAGATGATAAAAAATACATAACCTGCGATATTTCCTCAAATTCCCTCTCTGTTTGACCGAGAGAGCCTCGATGGCTGCTAGGTTCAGTCTTCCAAGTGATGCCAATTATGATCTATAGATGTTTTAGAATCATTATGGACCGAATAATCTCGGTTGACATCTCCCATATATTATTTCTTTGTGGAACTTGTTTAATTTAAAGAAAAATTTGCAAAAAATTTTGACAGTCATTCTAAAAATATGATAAATGTCATAGAATAGAACATGTTATAGATTGTTTGATCATGAATATGTTACTCGGAATCAACATCTTTCTAATATAAGAATCAAGAGATGTAACTGCTCGTAGTTTTATGAATGTTGCGGTTTCACTCCATAATATTTTGCCATCTGAACTGAAAAATGTAAATAACGTACAAGCTCTGCCGATATTTATGAAAAAAGTTAAAAAGTTAGTAGCTTCATACAAAACCGAAATACTTAAGTTGTTGTTGTAGAGTCATATTCATTTGTTGAGTTGGTATGAAAAAAAATTTAAGTGCAGTCCTTGACTGATTTAAATGTATAAAAATAATTGTGGTCATTTAATTTTTAATTTTAATTCAGTATGGGTACGTTAGTCAGTAAATAATATTTGTTCGCACACAAAATTTTATTTTAAGCGAACATGCATTATATCAAATAAAATAATTAGTATATAATGTATTGTAATTGATTGGTATCGTTAATTTATCAATGAATTTATTATTTATTTATTTATTATATGAGGATAGTTATTGAGTCTGTAAATGTTTATTTTGTATATATGTTGTAGGTGGGATTATTATTGAGTTTAGTGATGGTTATATCTAAAAGATTTATCGAGTTGTTGCGTTCAATTCCAGCATTTTATAAAGAAAATGTAGAAACTGGTCTATTTCTTTGTTTGAGCCTTGAAAACCCACAAGAATATAATCAACGTATCTGTATCAAAAAGATTATATTTCTGTATAACTTATTATCCTTTATAAATTTCCAAGATTGTTCACAAAGAGTTTGATTGAAAATTTCTGATTCTGATTTCTGATTATTAAAATGAACATTGTGGAATCAGACAACATATTAAAATAAATGTCCATAAGATAAATCCATCAACAATATCATCATTTCCTGTAACTTATTTGTTGATAGAGGTAGAATTTATTAATACTAGCTATTTGTCCTAACCACATACTTTTATGCCCTATAGTTTACGAAAAATCACCGCTTGAAGTCCTTTGATTCTGCCACTGATACACTCATCAATGATCAAAACTCATCGAAATTTCCGAAAGTTTAGACCTATTCTTTTTTGATTGATAAATTTAAGTCTTTTCGCAGTATTATAAAAATAATATATTATTTAATAATATAATGCACATCATTTTGTTGCATGGGGCAAATATTTATATGATATATTATTAATAAAATCAATAATAATGGTTAATGTTAACGTGTGTTATGGTACATCCCAGTTCAGTTCTGTATCATGAATTCATGCAGAATGAAAAGAAGAAAAACATTACATTATGTGAAAGTATGGATTCACCTATTTTTCTTCACGTCCCTTTTATGTATGATAGTTTCAAGAAAAGTTACAATTCAAAAATTTGACGAAATTTTCCGAATTTTAGTTTACTACAAAGTACTCCATATACGAAAATTTAGAGCAATTATTGTGAACAAATTGAGATATTCTCAGTGAAAAACTAGTTTGAATTGGGCTCTTTATGCGAATTTTAAGTTTTTCGAAAAAAATTGCAAATTTTCAGAGTCGGGGAGAAAAGCCAATTTTTGTCTCAATGCGACTATTTCAGTAGTCAAAAACTATTGAAGAAGCTCAAATTACCGGGGACAGAAAAATTACTTTTCGTGGGGTGAGAAATTTAAGAGGCTCATTCTAGAATCCTTTGTGTACATGAAGGTCGCAATACATCAAATTTTCGAATCAATCCCTATATCCACTCCACTAATTTAATGAGTTCCTCTATTCCTCTTGTAAGAGATAAGTGATAGGATAGTTCTGATGACCTTTATACCGCAACCCATGAATATGTAAGGTGGTAGCCTGAAAAATCATACTACGGATTTTATATTTTATCATCATATAATCAAGAAATGTTTTGTACGACTTACTTACCATTCTGTCGTTTCCTTTCGATTACTTCCATTTTAATTTCCAGGAAAATAATCGATATCGTTTACGTGATGTTACTTTATCGCGGATAGATATTACGATAATTTCAAATTGCATTAAATAAGGACGAAAAATTAACCGAACTACCTTCACATTTGTTACATTGAGATCAAATATTTTTATATCTTTGATTCGATATTTAAACTAATTAATATTTGAACAATTACTTATATGAGTAAGGTGACCAATAGTTTAATAGTATTTGTCCTTTCTGGAGATCTGCAAACGGATTTAAATAGAGCTATTATCAAATTTCTCTTTCAGCTAAGTAATTTTCATCAAGTGACAAAAGGAAAAAGAATCAAAGTAATTCACACATTATGAAAATGTAAGGATATTTAGTATTTATGGGTGCGTTATTCAACTACTGGTATTAAGAGATGAAAAAATTAAAACGATAAATCAAAGTATGAGGTATGAATCAGCAACAGTAAAAATCCCATAAAACAAATTTTTAGGTGACCTTAGTAGAGAATATAATCCTCGTGGATTGATTTAAGCCCCAGACACCTCCGATTCATCCTCAAATTTAAGTCATTGAGAGATTCTTGAAGAATAGTGTACTGAATCAATTGAATACCATGAAACAATTGTTGCAGATTATGAAAATCATGACTTCGAATAACTCCTCTTCGCAAAGTATTCTGAGTATGCGCATTCGGATTCCTGTCAGGCGATTGAACAGGCCAAGGTAAAACATTGATTCCAGGCGGAATCAATGTTCATGCATGAATAGAAGGTTTTCCACAATTGCTGCATCATATGGTAGCACAGAGGATTGAACAATCTGATTAACATAAAAGTTTGCGTTCAGGAAGCTGTAGACCAAAATGAGAGCATCATCTACCCTAAAGCATCCCAACTGGCCTGTTAATTTCACTTACACTTAAATAATGCATCTCCATAGTTCATTTCTAAGAAAATTGGGAAAAAAACAAATTTTTGTCTTGGGTGTATGAAAAATTGAACGAAGTGAATTTCTAACTTATAACAAACAACTGCCTTTATGATCGACCAAAAATAAAAGCATGGATTTATATGTAATATAATCATCAGATCAGAAATCAGTATACATGCCAACTTTAACATCATCAAATAGTGATATCACTATACCAGAGGTTTCTCCCAGTAAAACCAGTATACGAATCTTAATCAAGAAATATGAATTCATTCACATCGAACGAAAACATTACAAAAGGTATACGCCAAGTAATGTCAGTGAAAACCAAAAATCAAACTATGTTTCAATAATGTGATTGAGTAGTTGGTTACTTCATGAAAATTAATATACATTTTCAATTTAATGAATTGGGAATTACAAATTGAATTTATGAAGTACTGAAGGAGGAATCTAATTGTCAATTTTACCTGTAAAATAACAGATTATATCACCCATGTTTTACAGGTTCAAATAGATTATTAGATTCCTTTAGTACCTTCATAAATTCAATTCAACCTATAAACTTCACTTTGGAAATATAAACTATTTTCTATTTTCCATAAACCATCTCATGCAGATATTACCAATCACAATTATTCCGCTCATTCACATCAATATAAAAAGGCACTTATAAAAATTTGATACATAGACCAATAATGGTTATAATTCTAGTATGATTAACAATATACTTTCTCGTAAACAATTTCAACATGCAACACATGAGGTTTTTCCAAGTGTTGCAGAGACTAATCAAAAATATAATATATTAACTTATATTGGCAAGCCCAGTCTGAATTTGGAGTCATTCTTCTCATCCCGTAATTTAAATTTAGCTTTCAGAATGGGTAGCTCTCTAGGCAGATGTATTCATAACGAAAACTAATCAGGTGTTTATAAACTCTCTTGCGGAAGTTGTCAGAAAAATATCGGTAGAACTTTTAGAAATTTCGATATTAGGGTATCTGAACGCAAAAATAAATCAGATTTTTACAATGCAAATCATCTATCACAAGAAATCCAAACTTCTAATAATAATTTTGATAATTTACATATTGGAAATTATAGAGTGAAACAGAGCCTATAGAAAACATTGGATACTCAATCTTTTCAGTTCTTAAAAGAAGCAACTCTGTTTGGATGTTCCTCCTGTTTAGCTATGTATCTACTTTCAACATATAATATATAGGGTGCGCCAGAGAAAACCGGACAATTTTTTTTCCGTTATAACCTTCGCAATTTTAGAGCTAGATCACTCGTTCTTACTTCATTGGAAAGCCAAAGAACTAGGTTTTTGAGAAATTGTATCGAAATTTCACTACTGGTAAAATCCAATATGGCTGCCTCATTCGAAAATGAGCAATATTTCAAGATTGCTGGAACGTTGTTGTTTCACTTAAAATTTCGAGTTGGGGCATTCAGTCGATAATTCAGTCTTTTCTGAACAATTTGACAGACTGATCTTGAAAATATTCCAAGAATTGGTAAAAAAGTAACGTGAAGAATTTTTTCCATTCTAATTTTCAACTGAAATCGAAATATTTTTTTCACCTCATGGCGTTGGCACTCATGAAGTTGTTGTATTTTTCATGGATGTTCTAAGAAGACAAAGAACCATATTTTACTAAAACCAAATTTTGATTTCCGTTCGAATTCAAAATGGCCGACTTCCTCAAATATTTACAATTTTCCCCGCGCATTGAAAAATACACTAGAATGAACCTTTCCCATCATTTTGAGGGGTCGAACTCGAATATTGATTTAGAATTGTGTCAATTGTCGTCCATAATGTTTCTCTTCACCATCATATGCACCTCTCGTTGTGAAACCTCTGAACATAGACTGCATGATATGATGAACGAAAAATAATGAAATTTCATCGAGTTTTAGTAGACATCTGGTTTGAACTCGAATTTTTTCTTGGTGTTACTTGTTTTTGACGTTTGAAAATGTTAACAATGGTTTTAACAAATGAGGATAAGCGTTTCATTGAATGCTTATTGGTGCGTGGCTATACTGGTAGGAAAATATTACGCCAATTTTCATCCCCTAACTACAAAAGAAGTACAATCTATGATCTTAAGACCCAAATCGTGTTTTATTATTCTTCTCGCAGAAGTTTTTGAGATTTGGCATCTGTAATACAAAAAATGTAGAGTTGATGCTTGAAACAGATTATGATAAGGCGAGTACCTGTATTCTAACAGTTCTAGCTGCACCAGTACCTCGTCTTCTTCCTAATGACCCTGTTGTCCGAAAATTTCCTCAAGATCATAGATTGTACTTGTTTTGTAATTAGGGGCTAGAAATTGGCGTAATATTTGCCTAGCAGTATAGCCACGTACAAATAAACATTCAATGAAACGCTTATCCTCATTTGTTAAAACCGTTGTTAACAATTTCAAACATCGAAAACAAGCAACACCAAGATAAAATTCTAGTTCGAATCAGATGTCGTCTAAAACTCAATGACATTTCATTATTTTTAGTTTATCATAGAGTTAATGCATGCAGTTTATGTTCAGAGGTTTCACAACGGGAGGTGCATATGATGGTGGAAAAAAGAAACATTATTGACGACAATTGGCACAATTCTGAATCAATATTCGAGTTCGACCCCTCAAAATGATGGGAAAGGTTCAATCTACTGATTGATTCATTACGATCGCGAAAAAATTCTTAATGCGCAAAAAAAACGTTCCAGCGATCTTGAAATATGGCTCATTTTCGAATGAGTCAGCCACATTGGATTTCACTCGAAGTGAAATTTCGATACAATTTCTGAAAAACTTAGTCCTTTGGCTTTCCAATGAAGCAAGAACGAATGATCAAGCTCTAAAATTGCGAAAGTTATAACAGAAAAAAATTGTCCGGTTTTCTCTGGCGCACCCTGTATAAGACAAATCATCCTCTTAAAATATACTACTTATCTGAAGAAGTCACAGTATGGTAAAACGGGTCAACAGTTTGTCAAAATAGTGAAAATTTTCAATCATAGTTTTATTTAATTGAAAATAAAGAACACTGAGAATCAAAAACTGCACTGAAGATATTGCTATACTTGCCCCATACTTCACACAAATCATTCGAATTGAACAATTGAATAACATCTATTCACAAAAATTTTTATAATTCCATTAAACGTATATCCCATACTTTCTGGAACAAATGCTATATTTGATCTTGTTTTAATTCCATATTAACCTTAACTATAAATAAATGTTCTCTCTTTTTTGAGACTGTATTTCGCCGAGCATGGGACGTAAAATGCACGGTTATTCATTTCAATATTTTTTTTGTAATCCATTGTGTTTTCACGCATATTAATGACCATTGTCATAACTCTTGGCCACGTAAGTTTTAATATATCAAGGTTTAATTGTGAAAATAAATTCTAAAACAAAATTTAATAGTCCTTCACCTGTGGAGCTGGTTATCGGACAGATGCCAATAAAACTTTCGCATATTGTAACATTTTTAGTTTCACTGTTTGAAACAACATACCTTAAAATATAACTGTAATTTGTTCTGTATGATCTTACATCTGGTGTGCAATCTAATATGATAGAGAAATATTTTGATTCTCTGACTTTTGTTCAGGATATAATTTTTATATATGGGTTGAATCGAATTTCGAGGCTTGAATTCTGTGAATATCTTCCTTATAACTTCAGAATCCAAAGGATACCATATACATTTCTATTGCTTTTGAGATAATTACCATTATTATGCTCATATAATATTTTGGACGAGCCCTAAACCTTAGACATTAATGAGATAAAAATTTTATAACAGCTATGATCCTTTCCAATACATCACACCATTGTTTTTTTTTCAGATTCTAATAGTCTCAGTTGCATTTGATTTACAGTAGTTTTTATTTTTTAACATATGATTTAGTTGGACCCAACATTTTAAATTTTTCGCTATGGGAAATGCTTGTTTCGGGTCGTTTTAAAATAGAATGACAGATGTACTAATCGGAAAAACCGCTTGAACTGACATAGACTACTTACAAGTTTTACTGAATATTTTACAACAAAAACAATAGACTGAATCTTTGACGTATAGTAAACAAGCTTCATTCTCTGTTAATTTTTCTCCATTAGGAAGATTTCTAGAGTAATAACTGTTTGCAAATTTTCTTCCATTGATCATTAGCAGGAAAAAATTGTGGTTAAAACAGCTGCACGGGACCACAATAACCAAAATATTAACAATATCATTAGTCATACTGGCGGGCCACGAACCGGGATCATCACCACAATTTAAACAGCGACTTGATGACGATAAATTGCTTACAGGTTCTTTAGAAGCATTACTTTCTTTTTTTTAGATTTCACTGGAGTCTCCTTCTGAAGGACTAACATTTTTTTTCTTCAGATACCTCCATAACTTCTAGATTTAAAAGCTGCGCTTTGTTGAAGCTACATCTACATTATCAACATTCTCTTGACATTCAGAGTCCCTATTTTCTGGTTTACTAAAAAATTTCTTCAAGAGATCCCGCTAGTTTTTTTTCTCTGTATCTTTTCTGTTTTTGTCGTCGAAATTGAGCTCCTGAAATTTTTTTTCCATTATTGTGGTTTCCTGAATTTTTTGAAAAAGTTTTAGTATAATGGTTGAAGCAGAAGTAACTTAAATCCTAAAGTTGGTCGATCATTCGAATTCCATGTTATGAATAACCTTTACTAGGGGTCAACACTGAAATCGGGAAAAAGAATCAGTTTTTCCAATATTTGCCTAGCAGTATAGCCACGTACAAATAAACATTCAATGAAACGCTTATCCTCATTTGTTAAAACCGTTGTTAACAATTTCAAACATCGAAAACAAGCAACACCAAGATAAAATTCTAGTTCGAATCAGATGTCGTCTAAAACTCAATGACATTTCATTATTTTTAGTTTATCATAGAGTTAATGCATGCAGTTTATGTTCAGAGGTTTCACAACGGAGGTGCATATGATGGTGGAAAAAAGAAACATTATTGACGACAATTGGCACAATTCTGAATCAATATTCGAGTTCGACCCCTCAAAATGATGGGAAAGGTTCAATCTACTGATTGATTCATTACGATCGCGAAAAAATTCTTAATGCGCAGGGAAAATTGTTAATATTTGAGGAAGTCGGCCATTTTGAATTCGTTTCAGTGAAATATGGTTCTTTGTCTTCTTTGAACATCCATGAAAAACACAACAACTTCAGGAGTGCCAACGCCATGAGGTGAAAAAATATTCGATTTCAGCTGAAAATCAGAATGAAGAAAATTCTTCACGCTACATTTATACCAAATCAGAGAAGACTGAATGCCCCATTCGAATTTTTTAGTGAAAAAAAACGTTCCAGCGATCTTGAAATATGGCTCATTTTCGAATGAGTCAGCCACATTGGATTTCACTCGAAGTGAAATTTCGATACAATTTCTGAAAAACTTAGTCCTTTGGCTTTCCAATGAAGCAAGAACGAATGATCAAGCTCTAAAATTGCGAAAGTTATAACGGAAAAAAATTGTCCGGTTTTCTCTGGCGCACCCTGTATAAGACAAATCATCCTCTTAAAATATACTACTTATCTGAAGAAGTCACAGTATGGTAAAACGGGTCAACAGTTTGTCAAAATAGTGAAAATTTTCAATCATAGTTTTATTTAATTGAAAATAAAGAACACTGAGAATCAAAAAACTGCACTGAAGATATTGCTATACTTGCCCCATACTTCACACAAATCATTCGAATTGAACAATTGAATAACATCTATTCACAAAAATTTTTATAATTCCATTAAACGTATATCCCATACTTTCTGGAACAAATGCTATATTTGATCTTGTTTTAATTCCATATTAACCTTAACTATAAATAAATGTTCTCTCTTTTACGATGCTTAAGAGCACGCAATGTAACCCTTATTCGGGCATTAGCCAGAGGACTTCATCAATATCGACTTCTCGATTTTTAATTGAGAGAAGATGTTGAATTATCCTGCATTGGATAAAATATATGTGATATTGGTGGCTAACTAGTTCATCTTGGTCATGATACAGAGCTCAATCAGGACAGAAAACTTTTTCGTCATTGAGGTAACGAAAGAAATTGAATTAAATGGAGCCGCAAGGTGGCACGAATTTCAACTTCTGAAGCATATAACCTCGCTCTACCTCATCATTTCTCACCCATCCAAAAATGCCAAGTTCCTGTGGCCAGGCCATAGTGTTACGTGTAGGCAATGCAAATGTGGCAACACTATCAAATATTCACATAGAAGAGGAAGAGATTCGAGAGGTCCTCTTATCCCTTGACATGTCGAAGGGTTCAGGTCCAGATAGCATTCCACCAATTTTTCTCAAAAATTGCGCTCACAAATTAAGTAAACCACTGCATATTTTGTTCAATCAGTCTCTGATTAATGGTATATTTCCAAAAAAGTGGAAGGAGTCCGCCGTTGTCCCAATTTTCAAAAGTGGAGATAAAAATGATATTTCTAATTATAGACCTATTAACAAGCTTTCGATCATTGCTAAAGTATTTGCACGTATAATTTATAAGTATCTTTTCTCTCATTTGAAAAATTTCATTATCCCACAACAGCACGGATTTTTTAAGGGTAGGACTCTAGAAACTAATTTGATCGTTTATAGTGAGTACCTGCAGAGTGCAATGGATTCTCAAATTCAGACTGATGCTACTTACACAGATTTTTCTAAAGCCTTCGACAAAATAAGTTTCGATATTCTCATTTTTAGACTCGCCGAAGCAGGTGTAAGTGGTTGGTTGCTTGAGTGGATCCAATCGTATCTACTGAATAGGTCACATTTCGTTAGTTTAAATGGTTTTAAATCTGAATCTTTCATTAGTACTTCTGGGGTACCGCAGGGAACTCATGTCGATCCTCTTCTTTTCTTAATTTATATAAATGACATAGATAAATGTTTCCGGCATTCCAGATTCTTGCTCTATGCAGACGATCTGAAAGTTTTTAGATCTATCACATGCTTAAGGGACTGCCTTGATCTTCAACTAGATTTGAATAACTTGGTTGAGTACTGTAGAAAACCAATTATTTTTAATTTAAATAAATGTTTCACGATAACTTTTACTAGAAACCATTCCCTATCACTTTTCAGTACTCAATTGGAAATTCATTGCTGCGACGTGTGTCCACGGCTTTTGATCTGGGTGTCACTTTCGATTCGAAGTTGCTCTTCGATGCACACATAGATCGCATAGCAAATAGTTCAAGTCGAATGATGGGTTATATTTTCAGGAATAGTAGGGAATTTAAATATGTAAAATCACTTATCACTTTATATTATGCTTACATCTACAGTAAATTAAATTTTGCCTCATGTATTTGGAACCCTCGTTATGATTGTTACTCCAACCGACTTGAACGCATTCAGAATAGATTCATACGGTTCATATGCTTCAAAACTTTGTTATCCTGAATCACGACTACGCTCCTGCCCGTAAATATTTCAATTTATTGTCACTTGAAAATCGTAGAACTATATCTGATATTTTGGTTTTGTTTAAAATATTGAACTGCGTATTTCAGGTACCTGAGATCTTGCACATGGTTACTTTTAATGTTCCTTTGAAATCATTGAGGCACCACGACCTCTTCTCTATAACTTTTAGAAAAACTAATAGTGCACAGAACTCCCCTATCGATAGGATGCTACGTGTCTGCAACACGCATAGGAGTATCAATTTGTTTGGGGTCACATTGGCCTCTTTGAAGAGAACATTACGCTTGCTCTTTACTGACTGATATAAAATTCATTCAATCGTTCGTTTTGTAATATTCATTTTGTAATTCTTTTTCATTCTTTCTATGAATACAACTCACTATTAATGTCTTATATAATACTTTTTTAGAATACTAGATTCTATGTAACTAATATTCATCTAGTGAATGTCATTTTGGCTATGGCTGTGGACATTCCTTATATTGTACTTAAATAAATAAATAAATAAACACTGAATCTGGCTCCTTCAGTGAGAAAACAAAAACTATACCCGAAAGTGACCTCAATACTTTTCAACATTAATAAGTGAATATATTTACATTATTTTAACTTCATTAATTTGTGATATTTGAGAGGATTCATATTTCTAGAGTAGGTTTGTGACCTCTTGGTCCTTTAAAGTAAGCCGCCATTGTGAAACTAAAGTTGAATAAACATTTGAAACAGAAATATATTCTCGCATTGAATGTATTTAAGCTGATGTTATTCACCTCGTCATTGCAATACCTATCACATTACCCCTATTGAAATTGCCAAATCACTTTCTTGTACCATAACAAAGACGTGCACTAATTAAAAAAATCATTTGAATAATGAGGTATGAAATCCCTGAATTATCATGTTATGATATTGAGTTGCACTTTCTGAAGGTAGATTACAAAATTAAAACAACTATATCGTGTTTGTTTATGAAGCATATGATATGATTCCTTGATAAGTACATGATCACGAAAAGAAAACGGGGAAATGCAATAGGGTAATCAGAACGTGTTTTATGTGTTGAAATTACTTATTACTGGAAAAATTGTGTAACTTATTACGCTTTCCTAGAAAAAGATGTGAAATGAACATTGTTAGTGAAAAAATTGTTTATATAAGTTAATATGTTTTCCAAATGATGCAAAAACTGATTACATTTAACGGAAGAACTATTCATTCATATAACTGTTTTTTGTGTATTTTACCGTTGTCTTAGCGAAAAAAACATATTTTGTGTGTTTATGTTAGGACTAATTTAAATGAACCACAAGAAGTTCAAATCTGCAAATGAAACGTCAGTCAGGAAGACGACTTGGTGTTAACGAAAATGTGATAATTCGGCTATGGAATGGATATTTGGGAACAGAAAAGACTTCAATGTGAACGTTCATGTTGTATAACAGCTCAAAACGATCGCTATATTAATGAACAGTTAGGCGAATCTCGTTTCACAGCGTTCCCAAGTGAAAAAGTTTTTAAGGAGTCCACAAACTATCTCCAGCATAGCTGTCAACCTTGTTGCCAATTTGATTGCCGAGTGGTTTCCATAGATGGTCATGTTGGCTATTCGATATTATCGTAATAACTTTCAGAAACAAGACCCTCGTAACCTTAATATAACAGATCGCAAATCAAGAGATACCGTCCAACAAATGAGCAAGTTGTCAACCTGTTGCCCCACAGACGATTCAACAGGGTTGACAATATAAAGCTGCGACCACAGAAAATTGAAAATTATTATTCTTACCACAACCGCCAAATTGCCCATAGAAGTGAAACATTTACTCTACAGTATGGCAAATTGACAACAAAGCTAACAACCAACTTGTTTTTTTATAAGACCCTTTATATGCAGTTTGAAGTCTTTTGCGGGAATGGTAGCTGTTCCAGCTCACTTACGATGGACGAAAGAACATCAACACTGACTCTGGAGGTCTTGTTTCCGTGTCGTGAAGGCAACGAAAAATTAAAGTTATAAATAATGGAGATAGAGTTACTAGTGTTAGGCCTTTTTTATTCGAAATTTTGTCTTCTTGAGATTTTTTTTTATAGCTTCCAAATAATCAACAATTCTCGAAATATTTCTTACTAACATTTGTAATCTTCTGTGTGCTTGAAACATTTTCGTAGGTGCTATTGATGAAATGACAAATGTTTGCCACAATTAAGCTCATGGCTATACCAAAAAGGGAATTCCAGTAATACCTCTAAGATTCAAAAAAAGACTGGCATAAGTGAAAGGGACAAAAAATATTGTTCAGTAAATTTATATTTTCTGATATCTGAAAATACTAAAATCATGTTTTTGAACAGTCCACGTATATAATCTTTAGTTTTAGTTTACAAACATAGGCATTGAATTAGGTATTATTATGAGTAATGACATTATTACGACGATACCTATTAATCTTCAATTACAATCTATTTATATCGGAAGTGAAACTAGATTATTATCCACTTGATAATAGCTATAATTAAATAAATCAATCCGGAAGTCTTATAAAATTTCTTTGTCACGGTCATCATTGAGATGTACACACAAGTTCATTAAATCAAAAGCAATAGGTATAGAATTTGATATTTCATCGTGACCTCTGTGAACGAGGAAAAAGATTAATTAAAGGAAATAAATTGTTGTTTTGTTCGCTCAGGACTTTTGTAATAGAAACGATGAATATTTAATAGAAGAGGTCGAAAAACTGGTATACTGGCATCATTTTTGTCATTTGCTTGAACTATTGGGCTCTATATCTCATAGATTCCATTCATTCAAATGTTGATTAAACATTCTTATTTTCGATCTAAGCTTAGAAAAGAAACGATTATTTTGTAGACAGAAGGTGAAGAAGATATTTCTATTAAATTTCCAAATTCACCTTTTTTAAATTCAAATATTTTCGTTCCAAAAACGAAGATATTTCGAAAAAATCATCAAAATATGTGAAACCTATCGTCATCTGTGATGTGAAGAGTGTCCCAAATTGCTTCAAAACAATATCTTTATTCTTTTGTTCTTGAATATATTTTTCCCAACACTTAAAACTTTCTACGTGAACTTCTTCAAAATGAGTTAAGAGGTCTCATGAAAAAAATTATATGGCGTACAACTTTCATATTTCAAAAGTGAACCAAAGAAAATTTCATTTTGAAAGAAAAGGTCTCAGATTCCAAATATGCCATAAAAATAATTCTCAGACATTATCAGTAAAACTCATCTGTGTATGCTGCGATCGCTGAAATAAAACCCAAAATATGTAAAAAAAATGAACAAATTCATGAAAAATGCTTCTAAATTCGCTACGAAGATTCTACATCTTCTCCTGACAGAATTCTCAGCAGTTAGTACCTGAATTACGGAGATTTGTACAACGGCATTCTGAAATTTCTATAACAAATTACTCCTACTTTCGGGACACGTAATATTCAACTGTCACAAATCTTCATACCAAAACATCTCAAGGGCTGAGATCAGAGAATCTCGCAGACAATAAAACATGGATCCTTGTGTCCATATGGCTATCACCAAAGATGTCATTCATTTTATGAACAAAAGTGCCTGCATTATGCGCAGGTGCGCCATCCTGATGAAAACAACTTTGTTTAAATAGGCATTTTAATTCTCCTTATTTACAAATGGTTCTAACATAACGATGACTACATATTGGACACTAAACGTCCTTGTCTATTCGCCTCGTTAAAAACGCAACTGTTTCTTATTTCCTTAGGGGCGTCAATCGTTTATATGTACGCGTTCGGGTTTTTTAGTGTGTCGAGGTCTAGTTAAGGTGAATTTTGTTAAACTGTCAAATAACCAATTATTTTATTCCAGGAATATGCTTGACGACAGATATCGACACTCTGCTGACACATATGAACAATTCCCGATTTCTCAGGGAACTAGATTTTGCAAAAATCGATTTTTTCGAGAGAACGGGCTTGTTTAGACTCCTCAGGAAATATAATGGAACCATCGCTGTTGGGGCCACTACCGTAAGATATAGGCGACTAATTAAATTATTTCAATTGTACAAAATTCGTTCAAAGGTGAGTAAAATCATTATAACTGAAAATGTTAATTTATTGTCAGACTAAAATAAAGAGGAATCATTGTGTTTCTGATTATTTCTGAAGGAAAATATATGTAGATATGACCTCTATTGACGTCAAGAAAATAAATTGATTGGAAAAGTAAATCCCCCCTTATTAATAGCTGCCCAATATAACTTATTTTTCATTTGCAGATAATATACTGGGACAATCTGAGTATTTACATAGAGCACCGCTTCATAGCCTCCTCTGATGATTTCGTGAGTGCTATTGTCTTGTGTAGAACGCGCATAAAAAACTGCGATGTTGAAGCTATGATGGCAGAAGCACTCGAAGTGCCTGAAGGTGGAGATATAGAACATGCGAAGAGAGAAAAACCAGAAAAAAGTCTTGTGCTTCAAAAATGGATAGAGCACAATGAGATATCTAGCGCAATGCTTCGAAGTACTGAAACTACTGTGGCTAATGATGACGGTGCCAAGGGAAATGGACACACGAATTTCCATAAGGAAATGAATGGAAACTCGACTTCTAAAGAAGCCATCGACCAAACCAAAAGCAGTGTTGTTGAAGATATAGGATGCACAAATCCTACCTTCAACGAGTAGACTTGTATAATATGATAAAACTGATATTAGTTAGAATTATTAAATATATTAAGGACCGTTTCAAGAAAGAAGTATTTCATCGGTGCATAATTTAGTATAATTTCTTCCAATATCAAAAATTAATTAGCTTATAATACATTGAATTGTTATCATAGAAAATGAGGTAGTTAAATTTCTTATACTATTAGTTAATTTAGTCACAAATTTTTAAAAAGTAATGGATGAAAATTCAGTGTGTTCTTAATCATCTCAAATTTCAATCATCGATCGAACACTTATTTCTGCAACGGTCATAAGACTTTTATTTATTAAAAGTTCCTATATTATTTTCAAAGAACATGATTCATGTTGAATGAGGAAGCATTGAATATTATTCAAGAAGATTGTAACTATGATTTTGCAACTGATATTTCAAGCATTAATATTAATGCATTCAATAACATAATTTGTAGGTTTGGCTATGAATTGAATTATCAATGTTCTTTTTCATCAAATATGACCCTGTTTTGTTTAAATCCATCTGTAATTTATGTAAATACGATAGAAACAATACAAATCAATCTTGAAATCGTAACAGTTGCAAATTATTAATAGAAATAAAAAAAATGAAATTTGTCAGTGTTGCAAATTATTATTAAAATTAAGACATCTCCCAAAGATTTGGAAGAGCTAAGATTTATAATTACAATATTTGGGTCGGTTTGTACTATTTTCCTTGCTATCATTCAGGAAATGAGATTTTTCTGGTTCATGATTCTAGAGAGAGGGTAGAAGAAAGATGAAAGGCATAGCTCTCTAAAACAACGTTGTAATGTCAACTTGTTACAGGTTTGTAGAAAAAAGAATAACTAATCTTACTCTGTTTCTAAGGACATAGGCACAAATATTTATTTTCACATCATCCTGAGATACTCATTGTATATTCTGGTCGTTCTTAATTAGCGGAGATTAGTGATATTTTTCAATAATAGGTGCTTGTACTAGTGAAACTGGCGTTCAAGCTCTTATCTGTTGGTGTTACCATTTGAGAGATACATACATATATACTAATGGTAGTTATTTTTGATTCAACATATTATTTATCACTTAAAAAAGAGCATCCCACTGATAGTGAATATGATTGACATTTATTTCACTGGTGATGCTGCCTATGGAGGCTAGCAAAGAGGATCAGAAGCCCTATCCTACCGAATATCCATCCTCTTAGATGAGAACATGGTGTGGCATTATCATGGAATTTCAGACCTCTTAGTAAAATGTCACACTACTGTCAGGCAAAATAGATTTGACTATGGTTAGTCCAGTGACACCTGTAGAAAATTCGGATGATTTGAAAACGCAACATAGTATTAATTTCTATTCTTGTAGGAAACATTAGGATTTTTCAAACGTGAATGCATTGATTCTATTTCCTCTATTTTGGGAACAATTTGTTACATACACTAACTAAGCACTAAATTTTAATGCAGGACAGACTAGGTCATGATGTAAGAGCTGGTCAAATAGATTGTGATATTCTAACAGTAACTATATTGTGAGGAGATCTAGATTTCAGAGTATTTCGATGTACAGAACCTCAAGTAAAATATTTATTTTAATACGAAATAATGGAATCTTTTCGAATATCTTGAGATTCCTAAGATATTCTCAAAATGTACCAAAAAACCATGTTCCTTGTAAGTGTTAAGGTAAGATATATTCGAATACCACAGAATGTGGTACATCAAGCATCAAAACTAGATATTCAAAATCAATCTTATAAACTTTTTTCAAAACTTTTGTCTGAATAATTATGGAATTACAATTTATTATGTCTTATTTCATACATTACCTTGTAGGTATGTATTTATTCTATTTTAATAGAATTATATCACATAAGCCTTCCTTCTTGATTTACTTCTAACATTGCTCCTTTTATATGTGTATACTTCCTTCTGAAAAAATAAAACACTGAGCTTTAAATGGATAGATGCGATAGTGATAATGTATATTTTTGAATGAAAACGAATATTCTAGAATATTTTTGGAAGTCTATATATCCTAGTTATTGAGCACTAAAATAATCAAATTGCAATAACATTTTATTAAACATTGCTCAGGTCTTAATTTAAACTTGATCTTAACTTTATAAGAAGGTACACACAGCTATATAAGATTTTTCATTTCTCATTCAATTCGTATTCATTAGCTACAAATACAATAATTCGGGGCTGTTTTAACTCGTTGTTAAGTTTACTCTTGTTTCGAAAAGAAAAAATTCCAAGTTAGCACATAAAATATTCCTTTTTGCTCTTGATTAAAAATGAAACTTGTTCAATGTGTAGGTAGACTTATTAATAATTCTACATCAAAATTCATTAAACTTAAAAGTAAGAATATCTACAATAACTTAGAAAGAAATGTTAAAAGCGTAGAATTATAAATATTTTTAATGTCGAATACCAAATGTTTTTTCATTATATTTTGATATCTCTTGCAATGTCATGAGAATAGAACATGCAATCACAATTCTACTACTGCGCACCGGAATATATAAAGAATTATATTATCGTTAATTCAAATGATCCCAAATAAAAATTATTCTTCTTGATATGTGTTTTAATTCTTTTTTTATGTCCAAATAACAATAAAATACGGAATTACTATTTTGCAAGTCCTGTATTCGTCATAAGTAAAGAAGAAATGGAACGAACTATTACTTCACGTTTGAATTTTGATTCACAGAATATCACATTTAAGTTACCATAGATAATATTTTATGTTGTTTGTTTATTCTCCTTTAACGTGCTCTATTTCCTCCTCTTGATCAGTGACACGGCGGAATTCTGTCACCTCACTAACCGGGAATTTTGCCGAACCCTCTCGTGTCGAGAGGAGGGATCTTTAATGTCCAACACATCTCTGTTAGACAGGACCGACATTACATCTCCTCCGAAAGATGGAAGCTCAGGCGATTCCCAGAATCCGAAAAAACGCATGGACTTTGTGGGTATTGAACCCAGGGAACTCTGCGCAGGGACGAGCACCATATCCTCAACGCCACCGAGCCGGCAATAAGATTTTATAATACTGTAAATCACAGAACAGTCATAAAGATATACTACATAGTATGTACTTTGTTCGTTTAATAAGCCTATCAAATAATTAGTCATAGAATATATATATATATATATATATATATATATATATATATATATATATATATATATATATATATATATATATATATATATATATATATAATGTTCGGTGCGATGTGCTCACTAGTGTTCTCCAGCGAAATTAATGCTATAACTAGAAGAAGCAATCACAGGAAATAGAAAAGACATAGTAGTATCCTTTCATTTCATTCTAACTAAACTAATAACAGTGACGACTTAGCTAAATTTGTTTCGAAGATAAACTAAAAATATATATCCTCTAATCAATCTAGTATAATCTCTGTTGAAAGTCACATCGTTGCCATTGTGACTGATTGGAATGAAATTGCTGTATGCAGTAATATATCATCTCCATTTTCCGCAGTGCAACGGTGGGTTTTAAAATCGAGTACTATCGAACCGATCCGCTGGTCGTGTAACCAGAGTAAAAATCTAGGTCTATAAACGCCATTAAGTAGTTTTTATCCTGCATTTCATATTGATAAGGACATAATTCCACGCAATAGATTATGAGTAAGAAATTATACCCAAGCAAGCCTCTTTTACAATATTATATTACAATCATATCAAATTTCATTGATTTTATAACTATAATCGACTCACTAATCGATAATTCCCCCGTGAATAAAAACACTATGTATTTTCTTATTCTTCTTCTTCTCAAACATCAACCACCAAACACAGATAAGGCCCTATGTCCGGCAGAAATGCTCGTGGGCTCAGCATACGCACTAGGTATTTTAAGTTAAGTAGAGCAAAAATTCGTTTGAAAAGAGTCATTGGTGGTCATTCCATTTGAACTATACGGTTATCTGAACTTAACCTATTACTGTTCATATTGTCTACCCTGTGTTTACTGCTAGCTGTTCTGTGAACAGGTGTCTATCCTGGTTTATGGTGAAAGTAAATGGAAATTTCAAAATTAAAATTGGTCTATTTTTATTATCTAATTTTGAAAGACTGATATAAAAATGGAATCTCTCTTGAAAAGAAAAGGTTTTCAATAAAATAGCATATTTCCCCATACATACATCTAACCACATTTCCATTTCAGCTGATTCAAATCAACAATCCAATAAAGAAAATTGTCCACATGGGGAAAAATGTTACAGAAGGAATCCACATCATTTCAAGGAATACGAACATCCCCACTGTAAAAAATGGAATGAATATACATGACTTCGACTAATTCAATTGATTTTAGTATTGGAATACTTGAAAAATGATGAAAAAATACCTGACGATCTTCCACAACCTAAGAATGTGTATCAAGAACAGCTGCAAGTGTTCAAAAGTGTCTCAAAAATCTCTGTATCTCAACAAGAACCTTGTTCAAGCAAGGGAAAATCACCGAAGAAGTTTAAAATTGATTCTATAACTGAAGAAAATAAAAAGAAAAATTTCTCTGAAAAAAAAGTTAAAACAACAATTTATCAATCAGTGAAGCATGAACAAGCTACTTCTCTGTCAGGGGAAAATAACATGTTAAAAAAGTGGTTGTGTAATAGTCCTTATTTTATTTTTTATACTACGATTCCTAAATCACCTGATACATTAAAACAGAAAAATGGTATTACCTTCACAGGTGAGAATTTAATTAAAGCTAAGTTCTTCAAAGTGGCATTCAAGTCATACAAATATTCTCTTTGAAATTTCATTCATAATGTACAAAACTGAATAAATTTGAAACTTAGTTTTCAGGTTTTGATTAATTGGTTTTCAGATTTATTATGTCCTAGCTTGGGAAAATTGAAATGTACTCTACAAATCAATTTCATGATTGATATTATGTGGTTAATGGAACAATATAAAGCCAGAAATGTTAGGTAAGGAGTCTAAAAAGTGTTGACCAATAAATAATATGAAATATTCTAGTTCATTGCCGATGACAATTGTATATGGTTATGAATTTCCACAAATGGAAGAATTTATGAATAAATTTCTAAAACAAGTTACCTACCATCAATTGAAAATGAAAGATCCTTTTGGAATACATCATTCGTAAGTTGTGTTCTAACTACCTAATTGAATTTCACATGTAATATAGTAATAGTATGATGCATATTTATATTGGCTAGCTGAATAATTTTTTCTCAGAAAAGTTGGGATCTATGTTTATGATGATGACAGTCTGAGAGTGGTAGTTTCCACTGCTAATTTGTACTATGAAGACTGGAATCATTATAACCAAGGGTAAGTTTATTATTTCATTACTTTCATCCATTAGGTAGAAATACTGCCTAAATGCATAAAAATTAAACAGTTTCACAATTTTTTCTCAAATTGAATTAAATAGAATTTCTATAATGACCATCATAGCACCATGATATCTACGTAGAACTTTCAAAAAGTGGCTTTATAATAGTTGTTATAGCCGGCTCGGTGGCGTAGGGGATATGATGCTCGTCTCCTGCGCAGAGTTACCTGGGTTCAATCCCAACAAAGTCGGTGCGATTTTTCGGATTCTAGAAATCGCTTGAGTGTCCATCTTTCGGAGGAGATGTAAAGCTGTCGGTCCTGTCTAACAGAGATGTGTTGGACATTATAGATCCCTTCCCTTGACACGAGAGGGGTTCGGCAAAATATCCGGTTTCCGTAATAACAAATTTTTGTGAACAGTTTAAGATAAAGCTCTTATGCATTAATGTGTGTAATATTAGGCAAAGATCAGCACATAAAATTGGAATATTTCATAGACACTGCTTTTTGGTCACTTAAGTATAGTTTTCTAGTTAACTTGTTAAATTATATTCTCTTAACTTTTTTCTATCTCTAGATTATGGTTAAGTCCACCTTGTCCTCCTATGAGTGCATCAGTTAAAAATAATGGTGAATCTCCCACAAGATTTAAATCGGATCTTCTCGAATATTTGAAAACTTACAAAATAGCCTGTTTGCAACAATGGATAGAAAGAGTTGAAAAAGCAGATTTTAGTGAAATAAGGTATATATGATCGTTGTAATACAACTAAAAACATAATTATTTAGTATAGCAACAAACTTATGTAACGGGTACAATATATCCTTTCAATCACGTCAATCACAGACAATTCATTGAGAAACCGAAAATAAAAGGGGCACTCACTTCTAATTTATTGAATGTTACCTAGCAAATAGGTCTTGATATGTGTGCCAACTAAATAATTTGCTTCTGAGAAAATTAAGATATTAAGCGGGGTGGCAAAAGCTTCCATCATGGGGCCTTTACTATAGATTGTTTATTTTAATGACTTACCAGATGAAACAGAAGTCTCCATAATTCAACATACTGATGATACTTCCTTCATTGTCACAGGCCTGATCTTAGACCACCCAAAAAAAAAGGTTCAGGAAAGTATGGATACATTGAAAATTTGGTTTCCAGCAAAAATTTAAGATTTGTCAATTTTTTGTCATATATTGTCTGATTTTTTCATTGTATGGCAAGTTTCTTCTTTCAATACTAAACTTATAAAAAAAAATACATTGACCACATTCCTGCGCCTTGATTTCAGAGTTTTTTTAGTCACCTCTACTCCTGGAAAACACTATCCCGATGACCGTGGTTGTCATATCCACAGCGTAGCTAAATTACTCAAGAAACATTGCAGTTTACCTATTAAAACTAGTCCTCAAAGTGAAGGACCTTCTGCTTGGGGCGTCATTGCACAATCATCAAGTATAGGAAGTCTAGGAAAAACGGCCGGGGATTGGCTACGAAGTTCATTTCTAAGATCTCTAGCCGTTCATAAAGGAGCTTCTTTAACAACAAATCCTAATGCAACCTTAAATTTTGTCTATCCCACTGTAGATAATGTAATGACAGGATATTTTGGCCCAGAAAGTGGTGGATGTCTACCATACGCAAAAAATGTGAATGAGAAGCAGAGATGGTTCCAAGATTATTTACAGTGAGTATAATTCATTCAATATCATCAAATGAGAAATAATGCCGCTGATTTAGATCCTTTGGTGTTTAGAAATAAACAAAAGTTATCATTTCATGAAAACTTCATGTTGTCAATTTAGGCGGACATTTTGCAAATTATATCAGCATCATCAAATCAAATGAAATATATGAACAAATGAAGTTATTCAAAAAAAAAAATAGGATAACCTAATATACAAATTATTTTTTATATTCTGAAAACAAACATTATTAAGTGTGTAAACAAAAGAATTAAACAAGATTTTTCTCCAATATATAAACTATCAATTTCTTTTTGAATAAGTTCAAAGTTCGTGAATCCTTGAGGTCCCTAGGAAGACTGTTAAACTCACTGAAAGCTCTGAAGAATAGCGCCCTCATCGTTCCCTTATATGTTGTCCTGGGGTTGTAAATATCTCCTGCCGACCTAGTCGGGTAACCGTGAACATTACTACTATATACCACATATTTATTGAAATATACTGGGGCCAAGCCCTTCACCATCTTGAAGACCAGAATCATAGTAAAATAGTAATGCCGCTGCTCCACAGAGAACCACTTCAAAGTTTTTAACATGGACAACACTGTTACATTGCATGTTACCACTTGGTCTATAAACTCCAAAAATCTGTATTTCGTATTGCGGAAGTTTCACTGCTCACATTTCCACGTGACGCTCTATGGACCCCCCTCATAGTCTCAAAAACAATATCACCACTCGCCACCAGCAATGCCACGCCGCCATGGATACCACTCTTTCTAGCGAAGAAACTAGCTAATGTGTAGCCCTTCAGTATTAATTTATTTGAAATATTATTCGTGAACCAGTGTTCTGTAATGCAAGCAATTTTGCATTCTTCGTCTCACAAGAAATAGTTAACTATTTCCAGGTTGTTTGTTAAACATTGAGTATTTAAGTTAATCAAATTTACGCACATGAACTGATTATTATTTCCACTATTCATCCCCTATTCCCTTTCTTTGCTATTTCTTGTCGTGAGCTATTCACCAAATGATCCAGCATTGGATCTCTTTTGCTGAAAAAAACGAAATCTTCGCACTAACACTCCATCTGGCCAGACCCATTCGTTCATAAAATCTGACCCCATTTTGAATGACTCTTGGTACTTACTCTTTGATTGCATGTCTTCACCACAATGTCACAATTTTCCACCTTTTGCCTCAAATAGTTCTCAACCTGAATCGATGTTGTTCCCTTTTTTACTCACGTTATCAAAAACCAAGCCATGCGCTTCAATCCTCTGCTAGGCCAACGGAAGCTGTTCCTGTAACTATAGGCGGCTTGTTTCGAGCTTTTTGTTTTCTTCCCTCAACCAGTTTCCACCCTGTATGATCCTTAGAGTTCTCATTGATCAATGTTGCCTGTTTAGGTCCCTGCTCACTTTCTCATTGCTTCCTTAATGTGTCTGATTAATTTGCTTTAGAGTATTAAGTGTTCTGTTTACTAATGGGTTTTGGAAAGATTATTTTCCGTCTTATTCTTACTGTTACTTGTAGATGAGGGAATTCCACCAGAGTGTTTTTGTTTTTGCTGCATATGAAGCTAATGAATATTTTTCCTTGCCGACTCCATGCTGTGCACATATTTAGATAGGAAAATAAAATCATTTATTTATTTATAGTAGTTATTTCGAAAATAATCTAGAATATTGTTGTGGGCGTCATTCAATTTCAAGAAGTTTCAAGTCGAAAAGTCAAATCAGTCAATAAAATTGGGAAAAAAGAATGTCGGTTGAAATTGTGTCAGGTATCATCAACTAACTACCTCTATTAAAAGGGACTAAGAGGTCAACAGATTTACGTAGATATTCTTAATACACTTGGCATTCAATGTCTTTCGTATGTTACCGTTAATAATTGAATTGCAAACATCAAGAGGTAAATTTTCCATTGAAGATGAACGTGGATTGAAAAGGCTGGTTTCTGAATCAATCCCTTTGATTTTTCAGAAGAAGGTAGAACAATTGGAATCACTATTTGACATTATTGTATACTCTGGGAAAGAAGATGCGGAAAATTGGCTACATCTTTTGATTTTGCAGGACATTGGCCTTGAACACAAATCGCATGTTTCCATGCAAAAAAATTATGACTTAGGGTTTGAATTACTTGAACACTCCCTTTATTCGCCATAGCTGGTTTCGTACGACTATTGTCTTTATCCCTATTTTCGAAAACGTTAATTTTTTCAACATAGGGGTGAAAGAAACTGTGGAGGTCAAGTTTGTAGAGCAAGATTAAACATTCTATTCAAAAAGTGTCTACATTTACTGCAGATTCATTGTAGAAAATGTGACTTAAAAATTTTTGTTATTTTCTATAGTAGGTGAAGTACTGCCAATATATCATCGTAAATAGGCAAACAGGAAACAACACAAAAATTCTGAATGGAATATTAACACAATGCTTCAGTAGTTTTAATCGCTATTTTTTATATCAAATATATAAACAATATTAAAAATAAAACTCGCACATGTAATCGCTTAATTTGGTAAAAATCTGAAAAATCAGAAGAGCATGATTGTTTTAACAGAAATAACGGATTTGATTTCTTCTGGAACGCTACAGCACTCAATAAGTTTGAAACTTTTTAGCACTAAATTGGCTCTTCGCCATTTTACACAGAAGATTGAGATATTTTCAACAAACCAGTTTTTTTTAATTTGACACCCTGTATATTGCAAATTGCTTTGTAAATACCTTGGTTATTATTTTGATTGAACTCTATTTTTCTTTCAGTCAGTGGAAGGCCGATCTTTTAAGTCGAAGCAGGGCCATGCCTCATATCAAATCTTACACTAGGGTATCACCATGTCTTACAAAACTTGCATATTATCTACTAACAAGTGCCAATCTTTCGAAGTCTGCATGGGGTGGTAATATTCAAAAAGACCAAGGAGTTTACATAAGATCTTACGAGGTTGGAGTGTTGTTTTTACCTGAATTATTTGATGAGGAGTATTTTGAAATAACTCAAACTTTGTGTAATAAAAATGAGAGTGTGTTTCCATTTATGTATGACTTACCACTAACACCATATAAAAGTGATGATTATCCATGGTGTAACTGAATATTTTTTTATTTTATATTTCATGAATAAATCTTTAATTTTCTATTATAAAGTAGTTACTTATTTGTTTTGATGGGATCATTATGGTAGATGCAACAATACACTCAAAGCACCACTTTTTTCAGTCTTTGAATCATCAATTTTCAAATAACTAGAAATATTTTTACGAGTTTAGGCAGCACCCAGAATTTTCACAATTCGATGTCTCAATGATTAATCCTCGTCAAAAAATGAATGCCAATTCATTCTAATAAACATCATGAGATCTCATATTATCAATGCTAACTTGATTGATAAAAAAATCTGGTTCCTCAAGAAAGTTTTATTGAAAAATTATTTGAAACAAATGAAAGTTTAAATTGGGTACAAAATATCATAATGACCTGGACGGTATAAAAGATGAACAGATGGGACACATCCCTCTGGGAGATCATGTTCAGTCACAGCTTTACCTGTACCTCTGTCCATGTACACCACACGGACTCCTGTACCTAATGCAGCACAAGCTGCTATGATGTGGATGTGATCACTCTCTTTATACATAGGTTCGACCTCTTGGTGGCAGAAATCTTCAACCTTAACAAAGTATATGTAATTAGAGAAAATTAAAAAGATTATACATAAAAATTAAATTTCTGCCAAACAGTTAGGAACATTTAGTTTCTTGAAAAGCAAAATATACAAAATGTTTCCAAAATATTCTGAAATGTGGATAAGTGATTCATCATTCAATTCTAAGACAAAAAGTTCCTATAATTATGTTCGTGGTAAGTTTTGTCATCAATAAAATGTAGAGTAATTACTTTCTTGTCTAAACAAACATCTTCAACTGCACTAATAAATTTCAACAAAATAGACTAACAGATTATTAAGATCGTTACAAAACTACTTTTTTGATGAAGTTTGATACCCTGTATAATAGGGTGGATCAAAAAACGAACTCTTTTTGTTCGCATGGTACTCTGAAAAATAGGTTCCTAGACACCTCTAAGGAAGTCTCTCCAAGTATGAGCTCTTAATTGTAACGAGAAGGTCCTCCACCTTACTTATTTTTTTCTTATTATCACAGAAATATTGATATCTCGCTTCCAACTACTTGGAAAAAATATATCGTTTTTTAGATTTCGTAGGAAATTGAATGTTCTACATAAAGCCTGTTACGATTTTTCGTAAACCTAACCGTTTAAAAGATATTAACGATTAAAGTTTGATTATTTGAAGGTAAATTTTTCTTTTCTGATGAATTTTAAAACTCAATGGAAAAAAATCATGAATCATGAAACTCATAGTTTTGTAGGAAATTTAATGCTCTACAAAAATGGCCACTTATAATTTTTCGATTAAGTTAAGCGTTTACGAGATATTCATCATCAAACATCAATGCCTGTCATTTTTCCAGTTTTGATCAATAATTCGAAAAATTTTAAATTATTTTATGAGGTTTGGGGAAATTTACTCAAATTTGAGTTTCTAATATAAAAGTTATCCTCCTATAGAAATTTTATGTTCAAAAATTTATTTGAATGTTTTCATTCTAATAATACTTTTCTCAGTTTTATCTTTAATAATTCAAAATCTTAGTATTGTTGTTATTTATTGTTATGACCTTTGTTTAGTGCGTATTTTAAATTTTTTCCCAAAATATACTGTTAATAGTCGTAACGGTACACATTTCAAAGCTAGATTTTTAATTCATGAAAAAAGGCTTGAATTTATTAACGCAGAAAAGTCCTAGTGACTTCGTTTCTAAAAAGTTTTTGAAACTCTTAAAATCTTTGATCTACCGTATGACTTTCTTGAAATAAATATTGAATCGTGGCATGCTAATGACAGTTACATTGAAAATAGAGAATACTTTGAACAATTGAAACTTGTTAATGGTTCAGCAGAGCGAGCTGTTGTATTAGTGAATATAATCAATGATTGACCAAACATGAAGAGCAACTCCAATACTTATTGGTTATCAAAGAACATCGAAAAAAATCTAAACTGCAATAAAGGAATTTATTTACAGTAAAAGTCTACCATTATGTTAAAATATTCAACAATATATTCCAGTTGATAAATAAAAAAGTTTTCGATAAAAAGTGAATCACTTGTTGTTTATCTTCCAGATCAATGTTTTCGTATTAAATTGGAAATAAAAACGTTTTTCACTATAATTGAAAGTAATCATTGACTATATGTTGAAAAAATTTATAAATTTTTTGTTTCAATGCTAACATGCTCATGACTGAAAAAAAAATTTTAAAATGGTTCATAACATTTTTCTGTTCCTAAAACTCAAATTTGTGTAAATTTCCCAAAACTCATAAATACAATTATATAATTAAAATGTTTGACGATAATTATCTTATGAACACTTACCTTAATCGAAAAATTATAAGAGACTATTTGGTAGAGCAGTAAATTTTCTGAGAAACTATGAGTTTTATGATTTATAAATTTTTACATTGAGTTATAAGATTCATAAGAAAAGAAGAAATTTGCCTTCAAATAATCAAACTTCAACTGTTAATATCTTTCAAACGGTTAGGTTTACGAAAAAATCGTAAGAGGCTTTTTTATAGAACATTCAATTTCCTACAAAATCTATAAAACGATATATTTTTTCAAGTAGTTGGAAGCGAGATATCAATTTTTCTATGTGATAATAAGAAAAAATTAAAAAATTAAAAACTGTAAGGCGGAGGACTTTTATGTCACAATTAAGAGCTCATACTTAAAAAGACTTTCTAAGAGGTTAGATTTCTAGAAACCTATTTTTCAGAGTGAAAAAAAATATTTGTTTTTTTACCCAACCTACTGTATAATGAGATTGAAGCATTTCTGGACCTATGATTATTTGAACTTACTGCTTCAAAATTGAATGAGAAATCGCCTTCAACAATATTTCAGATTAAGTTGTATACCCTGTAAATAGGAAGAAGAAAAGATGTAGGAGTTTCAAAATAGTTGAACTTTTTTCTCTTAAAAATTTAAAACAAAACTAAATGAATTGTTAGAGTATAATAATGTCTGAATATAATTCTACAATCAATATCAAAATTTTATCAGAAATATAAATATATTATATATATACCATATAAGATCGGAGACTATACAGCATATTACGTCTGGATGCGAACAACTGGCCAATACGGACTATCTTCACAGGCATAATAATATATATAATAATGTTGCACACATAAGTGTGCAACATTATCCATCAGAAACTTGCACACAAGTACGGACTTCTGAATACCTTCCAGCCATATTACAAGTATCAACCGGCGCCCGTATTGGAAAATGACTCTATCAGATTATACTACGATAGGCCTGTTATCACTGACAGAATGGTGACGAATAATAGGCCGGACATAGTGGTGTATGATAAGAGAGCCAGAGCAGCAATGCTGGTGGATGTCGCCATACCGAATAATAACAATGTACTGAATAAGTTTCAGGAGAAAAAGTCCAAATACACAGACCTTGCTATTGAGATCAAGCAGATGTGGCACCTCGAGAAAATAGATATTGTTCCTGTCATCGTATCCTCGACTGGGTTAATACCCAAAACTTTGCATGATAGCCTTAAGAAATTAGAATTGCATAAGAATACCTATATAGAAATGCAAAAAGCTGTATTTCTTAATACATGTAGGATAGTTAGGAAATTTATGTCAAGTATATTGTAATCGAGCCTATTCCCTTTGATTGCTGAATCTGGGAAAGGTAAATTATATCCAGCTAACAGCTGAGATAGTGCATAAGTCCACGATAATAAATTATAATTAAATCTAAGGAATAAACGGGTGAATCGACATTGTACCACCATAACCTCTTGTCGCGTTCAAGATTTAGGAAGAGGGTCTTGTTCGGAAAGTGAGTCACAGTCTCCCTCGGTTAGCGAAGGCGTGATATCGAGTAGGGATACTGCAACACAAAACCAAGTGGGAAACAACATCAATACCTCCCAACCGACTCTTGATGTTTCAACGGTGGCGCAAGCCATTATGCCTATGACCACGAGAGCCGGACTCCCTAGGAAACGCATGAAGTGGACCCCAGAAATGAATTCCGTCATTATGCGTTCCTATTACAAGATTACAAACTTGGAATCGGAAATGACAGCATACAGATACGCGTTACATCTTGCGTTCGTAGAAAAATATCCTGAATTACAGCACATATCCGACCAGAGAATTTCGGATCAACGAAGAACAATCGATAATAATTAATTAATTCCTGAAAGGGCAATATCTGTTAACTTGTAAGTAGTGTATTGTATGTCGTCAATTTTTTTTGGTGAGCAGTTTTATTTTTCTTATATTTTAGATCCTGATGAAGTCACGAATGCTGACGAAATATTGATAATAAGTAAAGAAGATATGTGAGAAAACAATTCGTTTTCCTGTCCCTAGACCGCTACCCGATTTACAATTTTATCAATTTATATATATATATATATATATATATATATATATATATATATATATATATATATATATATATATATATATATATATATATATATATATATATATATATATATACTCTTTATTAGTCATCAATATAGAAGTTAAGAGTATTCATGACAAGTCACTCAAAAAATCGACAATAGATTTGAACTTGAATTGAGACAAACACTGTGTGCGTAGATTACATCCCAACAAAATGGCAAACATACATCAATATAAACACAAAACAGTCAGAATAGGAGTAAAAACAAGAACCAATCAGAACATGATATAAATATAGAGACAATCAGAGCAAGGTATCAATACAAAACGGTAAGGATAATATATTAAAAAAGACAGATCGAAACATAAATATAAAAACAATCCGTTATCGGCACAAAAACGCTATGAAAGTCTCAAGAATTCATCTACTGAGTAAAGACAGGTATTCCTGAAATATTCCTTTGCCGTTTTCTTAAACTTATGAATTGAAAGCTGTCTCCACTTTGCAGGGAGTTTATTGTGTTATTTTAGATTTAGAGAGTTTTTTGCAGATCTGACCAGTCTGTAGCGTGGGATTACCAAGTCTGTTCTATTTCTAGTATTATAATTGTGATGATCACTGTTTGTCAATAGACTACCCGAACGAACATGTATCTCTGTAACAGTAGTATAAACAAACAGCGATGGCAAACTCATGTATTTATTCGCAACATACAGTGGCTTGCAGTGATCATCATATTGCGCACTTGTAATTACTCTAACAGCTTTTTTTTGAAGTTTAAAAATTTTGATAGCATTTGTACAATTTCCCCATAGGATAACTCCATACGATAATATAGAATGGAATAGAGCAAAATATGTAGTTCTTATGTGCCGGCTATCATAGTTATGATGTTTTAAATTTCGTACATAAAATAACAACAGTCTGTTATTTTTTTCGCCTATTGGGGATCAAAGAATCAATATGCGGCTTCAATGAAAACGAGTCGTCCAGCACCATACCCAAGAGATTGACACTAGAACCCGACGCAGCAGATCTGTCCAATGAAAAGGAGATCGTTTGTGTCTTTGATCTGTTCAGCTTCAGAAGATTCATCTTGAACCAAGTCTCAGCCCTGGTCAAAGCACTCTCACTATTTAAATTCGAGGACTGCTCATCGACTCCAGTGCAACATAATGTTGCGTCGTCCGCATACAAGAAAGTATCTGTTGGGCTCATGAAAGAGGGGAGATCATTCACGTAAATCAGAAACAATAGAGGGTCCAAAACCGACCCTTGAGGGATACCATAATTCACTGACAGATATCCAGATGAACCTTCCGCAATGCAAACACAGACATCTACCCCCAAGGTAAGACCATAGAAAGTCATATGACAATCCCCTGAAACCACAACACGCGGGTTTCGCCAACAAAAACACATGCGAAACTAGGTCGAAGGCCCTCCATCCTTTAAGGATGGACACCGCTTCATTTCCAGACCTCGAACCACACACCCAACGACCCCCATCACTGCACCCATTGCCGGATTTCCCCGCTCTAAAACCATACTGCACTTCTGTGATAATTCCATTTTTCTCCAAGAACGGATAAATTCGATCCTTCAGCAGATGTTCAAAAATTTTTGCCAAAATAGGAATGATGGAGATTGGTCTGTAGTTACTAGGATGATGTAGATCACCCTTCTTGTAGACCGGCAAAACCTTTGCAACCTTGAAGGCTCTTGAGAACACTCTTCTCTTCAGGCATTGATTATAAAGACAACAGAGAGGGGCTTTAGTAATCTGAATTGTGTGCTTCACTATTTTGCTGTTCATTTCATATACGTCTAGGCAAGTGGAGTTTGACATTCTCCCAACAGCTGCTTCCAGTTCCTTCACGGCAATAGGTTTCAAAAATAAAGATGAACTCACCGATCTGTCATGTCTCAGCAGATTGTCACCCAAGTCTATGGGTAAATGAGTCATCATTTCTGCAATGGTTTTTTTTTGCCTATTGTTGAAAAATATACATTAAAGATCTCCGGGGACAAATTACCAATTGTGGTTGTTTTTTTTCTTATTTCCATCATTATTGATGAGCCTCCAAGAAACATGAGCTAAATTATTTGACTCCTGCAAAAACAATTCCTGGCATCGGACTTTGTCCTTCTCAATTGCTGTCTGTGGTCTGTGTTGAACAAACACATAGAATAGTAACAGAAAAATTGGAAGAAATATTTGAGGAAAATGTCAGCAAAAAAATGAATTGTTTCAGTCATTTTCGGACAATGAAATTAAATAAAATTGAGGAATTTTTTTTACTGTGTCAGTCTGAATTTATTTGGACCACCTGTCCAGATATGACGCATATATATATATATATATATATATATATATATATATATATATATATATATATATATATATATATATATATATATATATATATATATATATATATATATATATATATATATATTTCAAAAGCATCTTTTTTCGTTGAAAAATTAATATGTAAAGAAAAATTTCTAATTTTATGTAAGAATAGAACATTTTGGGGTACCCAGAGCTAGACTCACAGCAATTTTCAAGTTAGTACTACACAAATTTGCAAGAAATACTACGAAAATTTTCAGATGTACCTCAAAAAGTAAGTGCAGTGCTCGATATAAAATAAAGAATAAATCAATAGATGTTTCCCACTCCTACGACCTTATAAAATAACATTTTCCTACAAGCTTTAGTTTTTATTTACGAAAATTTGTTCTTTTTTCAGTTTTACTTATTTGTTACGTAATGAAGGGCATTAGAAATCTGCTGGAAAAATTATCTTTTTCAGAATAATTTCTTCTATATGACAATCTTTTTTTTCTGTTAGAAAAATTTTGAGAAATCATACATTGAGCTGTTACCTATGTATTAAACTATTAAAAAGTATTCTTACCGTCGTATGTCCTTCGATGAAACAGCTGTAAAAATCTTTTTCTTTCTGTAATTGACCACTAGTCAACAGTCTTAAGTAGACTACCATATAATCTGAGTATCCCTGATCATTGAATAAACTATGTAGTTCAGTTTTAGCTCCTTCAACTTCTGCAATATCACCTACTCTCTTCAACACATCCAAATACTAAAAAAAAATTAAAGATAGCCAATTTAATTATTAATATTAGTTATTGAAGACTTCAATCCTGTTTTGAAATGCTGCAACATCTACTGTAGTGGAAATATCCAATTAGATTTTTAATATTCTGGTGATTTATTTCTTGTTGAAAGCTAATAAGTATAAAACTAAATTCGACAGTTTTACAAAACACCACACAACATACCTATTATTAAATGAAATTGAATCTTCTTTTGAAATTATTGAAAATATGAACTATTAGATACAAAAACTAAATAAATTTACTAATGATTGACTTGATCTAATTTTATTTCATTTAAAACAATGTTAAAATTTATAGAATTTTTTAACCTAACTGCTTTACCAATAAGTACACAGCAATTTTATTATCTTTCATAATTATTCCAAAACAAAGTTCAGATGTAAAGTAGAACAATAAAAGTCACAAGACACACAAGAATCATATAAATAATTAACATAAACATACCGTATCATAGAAATCCTCAACCGTGAACTGTTGAAACCCAAGTTCAACTAGATCATCTTTGCTTTTTGCTGTTTTTTTATAGAATGCATCGAAATCTTCTTTTTTGTCCAGTAATCTTTCAATATAAGCAAAACTAAATGCTCTAAAAAAACAATTACCATCCGGTCTAGTTCTTCTGATACTCTTATACTTTTTTGCCAAATTTTTCACTTTTTCCTGATAAACATCATCATTGGAATATTCATGTTCTAACAGTAGAATATTTTCTAAATCGCCCACTAAAGGTATAGTTTCTGAAATCTTATAAAAGTAAACAGTAACACTTGTTCAAACTTTACAATTTTTTGCATGCTAAAATAACATTTCTTTTTACCTCTTTTTCGATTTGTCTCTGTTGAGCCATTATTAGCTCATCTTGATTAAGTTGAGAAACATCTTCAGTAGCAGTGGACGAATTTTTGGCTTCATCACCCATTATTACTATTACCATATACTAAGCTCGCGAGTTTGTAAATTTAAGCTGTTTATTTGACAATGAAAATTTTGGCTTCTGAGTTTCGGCTACTATTATGTTATTTTTTACATTAATGTATTTACATTTTACTTCGGAGTAACTGAGAGGCAAAATTTTCCGAGCATAAAAATAACGTATATTCATACTTCTACTCTTTTTCTTCTAAATTTATGTGGAGCGTTCCCTTGGCTGATAAATATGGTTTTGTACACATACAATAAATTAATATTCCTAATGCAGAAATCCCGCAAATGTGATCTGAATTTTGAAATATTTTCGTTGGAAACTGTTGAAAATAATGCAAGTAATTTTTTTCAACTATTCAAACCGAGTGAATGCATTTTATGATTTGAACCTTAAAATGAAGCAGCACAAAATTATTTCTATTACAGGTAGTTCGAAACTCATTTGGAACTAGTATAAATGAAACTATAAATAAACCTAACTAAGCATATAAATTACAATTTCCACTCAAAATTCAAAATGAATGCGAGAGAAACATTATTATAAAATCAATCCAATATTCTACGTCTATCATAAGTTTGGATTTGAACTACCCAAATCCAAACAATCAGTTGGAGTACTGATTCAAGGAATCCCAATGAAAGCACATAGATTTTATTAGTTCTATGGTACAAGGTATTTTCAAAATATTGGGTAGCTAAACTTATTTATTCTGCTCCGTTTTGTAAATTAATATTGATAATTTCCTTCAACTTGTTAAACAAAATATTAGGATACTAATGACTCGTTTTTGTATTACTTTATTTTCAGATGTCCTTCCTTCAAGCATTTGACTCTAAAATTTAAGTACAGTCCCATAATATTATCTTATCCGGATTTTCGAATGGAATTTTTGTTTATAAAATCTAGTGATATCTCAGGAACGCAATTTATTTGATAGATTGATGGACAACATTTTCGTACTTCGTTCATAATAATTTTTTAATACAAACGATGATATCAGATTTATATATCAGAAGCCCTGAAGGTTGTGAAAAATTTAACTATGTTTATTTAGTTGGATTGTTTTTGACTAGTTTTTCTTTTTAGATTCCGATTGTAAAGCTAGTATTTCTTATATGGCGTTTACATCATGTCTACTTTTTCTTGTTATAATGGTGGTTTTTTATACAACAAGAACCAATGGAAAAGTTAATGTACTCTTTGTGGATCAAAATGCTCCTATAATTTTCAAGACTAATGCAAAGTTTTTGAGTGTAGCTTTGGATACTTCAGTCATAGCAAATGGTTTTAAAAACTTCAACATGTCGTGAGTATAGTAGAGATATATTAATTTGGAAATTTCAATATACATAAATTTATTATTTTTATTTTGAAATAGTGGTTGTTAAATAATATTAAAGATTTTAATTGTTTAGTGGATTGAATATTTTTTAATCGCAATGTACCTAAAGAAAGGAAAGGAAAGCAATAATAGTATGCTATGCTATTGTTGACATCAGATGCCTCCACCCTTGAATTGGGGATCATTATAGTTTTCTTCAAAAACATAAGGTTGTAATTAGGCATTGAAATGAATTCTGACTATTCTATTATCAATTATGCTTGGTCCAAAGCACTTATTTTTCAAAAATGACTCTTAGCATTTCCGCACAGTAGGTAGGTGTGAGAAAAATTGAACCACTAAATGTTCAACTGGGATCTACACTTTTAAACTTCTTTCTCATTTTATTTTTATTTTCATTTTGATATCTGATTTCCTGTGTTCATAAGAAAATTATTCTTTAATGGCAATTTCTCTTTCTTCTGTAACTGCCTTGCAATTGCTCATTATCTTCCAAATCTTTGTAACCTTACTGATTTTTAACTAATTCATAATTCTTTGACATAATTATTGGCCTGTTCAGCTTTGTTTCTTTAATAGACTGATTAGGCCATCAAATTTATTCTCATATGTTTCATATCTTCAACATTCGGATTTCCATTTATAAGTTGATTATACATTTGATTCTTTCTATAAATAAACTTATCATGATCCCTAGTAATCTAAGGCTTTATTTATTTCAACCTTCTAGTTATAGTTTTAGTTGCTTCATAAATATCACACCTTCGCATTTGTTAGGCATATTATTCTTACAGTGGTACACGTTGTAACCACTTGTTTTAGTAAATCAAGGTATTGTTCATTGACCCATTCCCAACTTTTTAAAAATACTATTATATGAAAATCATTTTTAAAAGAGTCAATCATAAATTTCAATATTCTTATCAATGATCCTTATATTAGTGCAATACCCCAGTTTATATTCTCCAAGTTTTAGACTTTCAAATATTTCATCCGCATTATTGCACTTGTGGATATCATAATCCAGCCCTCAATTTCACCAAACATATTTGGATCCATTTAGAATAAAAAAATAAAATATAAATAAATTATTGTGAAAGTATTAGGGTATTCAATCATAATGAGTAAGTAATGGAAAAGTAAAATAAGATATATCCTCATATAGTAAAATTCAATGGAAAAGAACAAGATCTATGATAACAATACCCAGAAAAAATGAAAGAGTAAAAATAGTCTGTTTAGAGAGGAAACATGAAAAATCCCAATTGATGGGTATGGAAAAAAAGAAAAATCACAGGGTATTTTATTTATTTATTAGTAGTAAAACCATATTTCAGCTATAATAGAAAGCTGTTAGCATGGAATCTCATAAAACAAGTAATAATTTATAGTTATTCAAATCATGATATTACAAGGATGAGTGAGCTTTTATATAAACAAAAAGAATGATACAGTGAAAAAAAATGATGATATGTATGATGTTACTATTACATTTCAAGGAGATATTTTTCAACTTTTTTCACAAACACTTCATAACTTTTTAGGTCTTTTATTTCTTTGGGTAGGCTGTTGAATGAGATGATAGCTTGATAGACAGGTGATTGTCTTCCCTTCTCCGTCCTGATGTTACTGTGTGTTAGGTTATTTGCGGTTCTTATATTGTAATTATGTACTTCACAGATTGTCCTTAGTATGGTTCTCGATTTTACCAGTTTGGTTTCTCAGTTTAAAGGCTAGTTTTGAGTATTTTAATTTTTCAGTGGTAACATATTCACTTTTTCGTAGAGTTCTGAGGTCGAAGTTTCATATGGCATATTATATATATATATATATATATATATATATATATATATATATATATATATATATATATATATATATATATATATATATATATATATATATATATATATATATATATATATATATATATATATATATATATATATATATATATATATATATATATATATATATATATATATATAGTCTTCTGAGATTAGTGAGCTTGTGTTACCCCAAATGGTTATCAAGTACATGAGGGACGATTGAACATATGAGTTATACAGAAAGTTTCTACACTCCTTTAACAAATACTGCTAATGCGTTTTATTCCAGCAATTAACGAACGTACAGTTCCTATAAGTCTATCAATATGTAAAGTCCAATCCAGTTTTTCGTTCAAAGCTATTCCAAGGTATTTATATGAATTAACTCTTTTTTCAGATTCTTTTTGTTTATTATAATTTTGAGTGGATGCTTGATCTTTTTGTTTTTCTGTGTCACGCACATAAATACACTTTTGTTTTCATTTAGTATGAGCCCATTTTTCTTGAGCCATTTGTTGAATTTTGACAAGATAAAAGCCATGTCGCCACAGAACATATAGGTTTCACCTTCCAAGTTAGTCAGTTTTATACTCTCTACATACAGCAAGTACAGTAATGGGCCCAACATGGATCCCTGTACCACCCCCTCACTTAATTCCCGGTACTGACTTCTGGTATCCTCCTAACATTGTGCATAATTTGTTTTATATCTCTTGTACTTAAGCCATGAGCCAATCAAGGCGTCCAATTAATTCGTTTTCATCACATTTTCGAAGGTGTAGGCTTTTGTCGCTTTCATATTCTTGATTATGTATGGTGTGTGAATAGTTATTCTTTAAATTCAGAATATTTGGGCAATTGTTGCGTAGAAGTTGTTTAAGCACTGGACTATCTCAGTTTTGGTTGTGTAGATTTCATTTTCAATTTTTAGTTGATTTCTTTTTGTCTCATTCTTTTCTTCCTTCCCAAGATATTGTTTATAATTTGCCATGTTTCCTCATATCCTTGCCCGCATTTATCAATTTTTGATTGATGAATTTATATTTTGCCTTCCTGATGTATTTGTTTGTTAGTTTTTTCCATTTTTCGAAGTTATTTTTATGTTCTTCATTAAGCGGGTATTTTTCCATTCTTCTATATTCTCTATCTCTCTTCTTCATCGCTTTTTGTATTTTCATATTGAACCATTCATTATCGTACTTTATTGTCAGTGTTTTTTGTGTGGTGCATTCTTGCTTGGAAATACCTATTTCAGTTAAGAGTTTGTTTAAATCGTCTTCTGGTTGTATTTTCTGACTCAGTAAGCTGTTCATTTTGGTATAGTCGGTTTATGTTGTTATTTTATTTGTTTTATTCAAGGGCTTGTGTTTATTTAACTTGGCCGTTACCATTAGCATTTTGTGGTCGGAGATGATTATATTCTTGGGCCTCACCTGACAGGATATACATTTTGGAGTGATGACGTGGTCTAAATTGGTTCCCTCTCTGTGCTTTTTCTTCCTTGTGAACATATTTTTATTCTGGATTGTGTAGGAGTAGTTGTCTAGGACATTCAGGTTGATATCGTCAACTATTAAAGAATTTTTATTTTCCTCTAACAACCTACTGAACCAATGTAAATATGAAATTTTATCATTGTTTGGTGCTCTATATATAGAATAGATGTTGTATCTATACTCACTGAGATGGACTCCCAATATATTGCATTTATCCAACTTTGAGACTTCAACAGGTTCGAAATCAATTCCATTTTTTAAATACATTGCAACACCTCTCCCTTTGGAACTTCTGCAGTCAAAAACACCAACTTAACCACAGATGTCAAAATAGTTGGTTTCTTCTTTGTATAGCTAGTCAGTCAGGGTAGTGAGCCCAATAACAATAATAGAGCCATTATTTTAAGTTATACAAGTTTTCTCTGAAGAAATATTAAACTTCTTAGAATTACTACCCTTACGAATGTAAATTTCCTATTTAACTATCCAAAAATTTGTATTCTAGTTTTTCCTTGATATTCTTTAGCTTTTCTAAAGATATTCTTTCTGAATAAAGTCCAACCATGGTGAGCATAGACATTGCCACATTTTTTGTTGAAAATAGCAGAACTTCATTTATAATAAGGTTGAATACTTCCACTTGATTTTTCCAATTATTTATTCAGAAAATATAATTTTTCCAGAGATCCAAAACTGATAAAAATTATAGGACATATATCACCAGCTTATTTAAGAGTTGGTGGAAATATGGCAGATCGTTTGATATTCTCACCTGATAATAACACACTATTCAAAACTGTTTTTGATGTAGAATTAGATGGTGGAGATTGTTCTTATAATGAACGCTCTTGTATCTTTCAAGACAAGCCTAATTTTACAATGAATGGTAAGTGAAAGCATCTTGTATTATATTATTGGATTTTTTATTGTACATGTATCACATATATATCTGAAATATCGCATAATAAATTTTGTTATGTTATTTCATTATTTCAATATTATACAGGAATCGAATGGTTAAAATTATATAATCTTACTAAAATACTCAACTGGACATGGTCTTTGACTTGAATGTATTAAGAAGATTTCCTAATGATTCTTGGAATCCTGCGAATGCCAAAAAACTTATAGAATTTTCAGATAAACATGGTTTGAATTTACACTGGCAACTAGGAAATGGTTAGTAAGTACTTAAATATTTCAAATTGAGGTTTTGGTTGGAGATCTTCCTCAATCTTTTAGAGCCAAATAATTTTCGACATCAGTTCAATTATGAAGTGAATGCAACTCAGTTGGCAGCTGATTTCAAAAGTCTAAAGAAAATAATTAGGAAGTATAAAAGATATAATAAATCTTTATTGATTGGACCTGATACAACCAGACCTGATGTTAAGAGTAAGAGAAGCATTAAATATTTGACTGAATTTTTGGAAAATGCTGGAAATGTTATTGACGTAATAAGTTGGCATCAGTAAGTAATATTAGTGAAATGTTATACAAACTGTTTTCAATAATTCTTCTATTACAAAGAAAGGAGAATATTTGAAACTCTTTTCCAGATATTACTTCAATGGAAGAACTGCAGATGCTCATGACTTTTTGGATCCAGAAATTTTCAACATATTAGCTTGGCAGATCAGTAAGATCTGTAAGATTAAGACTGACATGAACTTGACAGAGAAACCTCTCTGGTTAGGTAAATATTATGTTATCAGCTATCCAAAGTATGATATATAAAAAAAAATTTCATTCAGCTGAAACTTCATCTGCTTGGGGTGGTGGATCACCATTATTCTCCGATAGATTCATCGCAGGATTTATTTGGTTGGATAAACTTGGATTATCCGCCAAGATGGGTATAGATATTGTAATTCGGCAATCTATTTTCAACGGATATTATGCTCTTATTGGGGATGATTACAATCCCAACCCAGTACGTAAACCCGTTTCTACCCATTTGTTATTATTATATACACTTATCTATACAATTGTATCTTTAGAAATTAAATAAAAGTTAAATTTGGAACAAATAGCCTAGACAAATTAGCGCAAAAAAATATGTTTAGCACCTAAAAATGATTACATATAGGAAATCATTTTCAACATTTCCTAGTAACCCAAATAAAGTTCTGTGCGTGTGCTATGTATTCGGGGTGCAGCTTCTCTCTGGGAAGCCGGAAAACCTTAAAATTTTCGCTTTTATCTCGAAAACTGTGATTTTTACAAAATTGAAGATGACAATATTTCGTACAAAACTTAATTCATACATTTTTGTCCCAAGACGTACGTTTTCGAAACTGTGAGCTTTATAAATTCGAATACTGAATTGCATATTCTAGCGTCCCAAGTCCTTTCAAACATATTTCAATTCTACATCTCATGGTAAGCAATTATATGAAAGTATTGTGATTGTGTATAGTGTCCAACAGTTCATTAAAGTACATCAAAAGGGTCCATGCTGTCCTCCTAGTCCACAGCTCTCTGCCTTCTTATACAAAGGTGACGTCTCTTAATACCACCACCTAAAGGCTCTATACTGTTACACTAAGTCAAAGCCTAGTTGTTCAAGAATAGCTTGGTAATTAAAGTTCCACCTACTGATTGATTGAAGTTAATTGAAAGGGCAAATGGAGATCTGGACTACAATGGATCACATAGTACTAGCTGCTATACTAACAGCACTATTCTGTGACTGTATCAAAGGCTGTGGTGCATGTAGCGAATGCCCTTAGTTAGGCAGAAAGGATTATACATTAAATGTACTCATAATGTAAATCAAAATTAATTAAAGTTTCTTACTGAAATTGTGTTTTGAATAGGAATGAAGTACAATTTGTAAAATGATGTCACTTTTACTAATCTAATGTTTGATAGGTATGGCCTAAGAGAAAATGCATGAAAAATTTTTGTAGGAAATTTTGTCAACTTTAATTTCATTTGCGGTTTATTTTCCTTCAAGGGTCATAGTCTTCAAGATACAGACGAAAAACAAAATCTTTAAATCTCTTCCCTCGGCTACTCTAAATTAGTACCCCTTACAGCATGAGGGACTGATATACAACCTAAGGGGCAGGAAGAAGGGTCTCTGATTCATAGGCCCGACTCTCAATACATTCATATAATTGCATCATTCTGTTTCCTTCGTTCTCAACTCTTGGGAGGAGGCGATACCTATCATGCCACAGCTGTGGCCGCCCGAGATGATTTAATGTGTGTGTTCACTTGCTTCTTGAAGAGGGCCAAATTGTAAGTTATCGGAGAGATCTTCGATGAGAGCGAGTTCCGCAGCAAACTAGCCCTATAAACAAAAGTACCATGAGTAATAAAAATAAAATGTGTTTGAAGTGATTATGGACATTAGAATTTCCAATTTGGAAATTTTATAGAGAATTTTCATCATCTTCAATTTTGTGTAGTATTTTTCTGTATAAGTTACAGCTTTTCGAGATACAAGCAAAAAACCGAAATGAGTGCTAAATTTTTACAATATTTCGGTTCCCAGAACCACTCGGAATCCGTCACACAGGGGGAAGTTGGAACCGTCTTCAGCTCTATAATAATTTTTAGATTCTAAATAATACCTGGTATTTTGTTTTCTAACTATAATGACAATAAATTTCCAGGATTACTGGATAAGCATTCTATACAAGAAATTAGTTGGTCAAGAAGTAATACCCTGTTATAATGTTGCTTCCAAGAATATAAGACTATATTGCCATTGTACAAACAACATTCAGAAGCAGTCTTTCCCTTCAGTCACAGGTTATTTGAATAATATTTCTCATTATCAGTTTTATGTTATGTATTTTCTGATTTTAGTGTTTGGAATGAATATGCAAGATGTTTCAGCTAAAATAAGGATTGAAGGTTTAAGTCCTATAGGTCCCACAGGAATCACACCACTGAAGATTTTGTCTTATACACTCACATCCAAAGTATCACTTCTGAACAAGTAAGATTTTAATTTAATAAAAACAATTCATTATCGTTAGCATTCATCTTTCAGAAACATATATTTGAATGGTGAAATATTAAAGTTACGAGGTGACAATGAATTACCCAATTTTGTGCCAAAAGTAGTAGATGGGAAGCCATATGTGATAATGCCACCGTATTCTATTGTGTTTTGGGTTATACCAACTAAAAACAAGATCTGCTATAATCTTGATTAAATATATGTTGAAATTACATCGCCTTTATTTTATTTAGTAACACAAGTGAATAATTTGAACAGCTAATCCAATAAAATAGTTGAAGGTTTGAAGTTCAAACATATTGCTGGACATAAGTATGTTGGTATTTATCTTATTCGCAACTTATAAATTTCAGATATATTTTATTGTGTAGGAATCTGAACAACACATATTTTGAATGTCTCTTTGGTTCACCAAAGCAGCTGGGGTTTTCAGAAAAATAAAAAAAGATTACCACTGTTGAATTTACATGAACACTAATATTGTCATTGGTGATTTTTTCGAGTGAGGAAGTCAGATGATAACAAATTCGTAAAATTTTGGAATGCTCCTAAAGCTCCTCACCAGAAGCGAACTTCGGCCGGAGGTTTAGAATTGATTACTTTTGTACATATGCAGGCCCGCCGCTAGCGGTTTGAACGCCGGTGTGCAATTCCTATCGTGCCGCCCCTATCTAACTACAAAACCTAGGTGTTTATAAAAATGTGAAAAAAAATGCTGTACAGTGAAAAACTATGTTATATTAGGTTATTTTATACAAGATAGATACACTAATACGACATTAAATGAAAAAATGAAGGCATGAAAGGTGCAGTTTATACATATTATGTAGGTAGGTATAGGTATTATGTGATCTCATGTTCAATTGAAATTATTGCTAAATTACTTAGTCTTTGCTGGTGCATAGTTGATCTCAAATAGTTTTTTATTATTTTTAACTTTGAAAATGACCTTTCACCAGATGCAACTGAAACCGGCAATGTAAGTAGTATCCTCAGCGCTATTGCTGTGTTCGGAAATGTTGACATTAATTCATTAGCAAAAATGTATTGCAATAGGGTTTGTGGATCATTAGACTGGTTTTCAGTTAAATGCAACTTTAAAGCATTGATTTCATTAAACATATCTATACCGTCAATATCTGCGTCACTACTTGAACTATCTTTTAGCTTCACATTCAAATCTTTACAATGTTTCATTAAATCATCTTTGGAGTAACTAAACAAGTTATTATTGGTGAAAAAGCCAAAAACGTCGGTAAAAGTTTCCAACTCATCGAATCTACGTTTTAAAGAAGTTAAGGTTTGGTCCAGGATCCTAAAAAAAACATCTACCTTGTATTTTGTTTTAGGGTCTAGTAAGACTTCATCACTCTGTTCATACTGAAATTGAGTTGGTTTTCTTCGTGGACGAACGGTATCTATAGGCGGAAAATCTGCATCTACATTAAGTTCCCGAGCCACAGTGGTAGCTTCTTCTAACACCCTTTCGAAATGCTCATCTGTGCGATATTCGGTGAATTTATGAATCAATTTATTTAACAAATTTATGCAGATTTGAGTATTTATTGTGGGTTTTGCATCATTTTGCTAATAGCATTAATTTCGTTTAAAATATCAAACCAAATTACAACTAAGCAAATAAATCTATAATTTTGAATATTCAAAGCAAGCGAATGTGCTTTGTGAGTTGTTGTACAATCCCATTCCGACGAATTGTTATCTGATATTTCAAGTAAAGCGTCAAATATTTTTCGAGGTGATACCGTAAAGGTTTGACTGCATCGATTCTGCTAGACCATCGCGTGGCAATTAATGCCTTTAGTTTTAAATCAGGTAAATGCTTGCAAATTATGGACCACCTTTTGGTAGAAGACGAAAAGAAAACGTAAATTTTTAAATTAAGTTGAAAAAGTTGACCGTGTCGTGCGTTATATTTGCCGCATCGTTAACGACCAAATTGAGACTATGCGCCGAGCATGGAACGTAAAATGCACGATTATTCATTTCCAATATTTTTTTTTGTAATCCATTGTGTTTTCCACGCATATTAGAACCATTGTCATAACCTTGGCCACGTAAGTTTTTAATATCAAGGTTTAATTGCGAAAATGAATCTAAAACAAAATTTAATAGTCCTTCACCTGTGGAGCTGGTTATCGGACAGATGCCAATAAAACTTTCGCATATTGTAACATTTTTAGTTTCACTGTTTAAAACAACATACCTTAGTATAACTGTAATTTGTTCTGTGTGACTTACATCTGGTGCGCAATCTAATATGATAGAGAAATATTTTGATTCTCTGACTTTGTTCAGGATATAATTTTTTATGGTCGTGCCGAGTAAATCAATGATTTCATTCTGAATCTGATCTCCTAAATAGTGAGTCATGCGAATTGAAATCGAATTTCCCGCATAACTGAATCAAAGGATACTATCATTTCTATTGCTTTGAGAAAATTACCATTATCATGCTCATATAATATTTTGGACGAGCCCTAAACGCCAGACATTGATGAGATGAAAATTTTATAACAGCTATGATCCTTTCCAATACATCACACCATTGTTTTTTTTCAGATTCTAATAATCTCAGTTGCATTTGATTTACAGTAGTTTTATTTTTTAACATATGATTTAGTTGGACCCAACATTTTAAATTTTCGCTATGGGAAATGCTTGTTTCGTGTCGTTTTAAGGTAGATGACAGATGTTGCCAATCCGAAAAACCACTTGGAGCTGACAGACTACTTACAGTTTTACTGAATATTTTACAACAAAAACAATAGACTGAATCTTTTGACGTAGAGTAAACAAGCCATTCTCTGTTTTTCTCCATTAGGAAGATTTCTAGAGTAATAACTGTTTGCAAATTTTCTTCCATCGATATTAGCAGGAAAATTGTGGCTAAACAGCTGCACGGGACCACGGCTAACCAAAATATTAACAATATCATTAGTCATACTGGCGGGCCACGAACCGGGATCATCACCACAATCTAAACAGCTACTTGATGACGATAAATTGCTTACAGGTTCTTTAGCATTACTTTCTCTTTTTTAGTTTCACTGGAGTCTCCTTCTGAAGGACTAACATTTTCTCTTCAGATACCTCTATAACTTCTAGATTTAAAGCTGCGCTTGTTGAAGCTACATCTACGTCAAAATTCTCTTGACATTCAGAGTCCCTATTTTCTGGTTTGCTAAAAATTTCTCAAGAGATCCCGCTAGTTTTTTTCTCTGTATCTTTTCTCGTTTTTGCCGTCGAAATTGAGCTCCTGAAATTTTTTTCCTTTTTTGCGGTTCCTGGAATTTTTTTGAAAAAGTTTAGTATACGGTGTACAAAAGTAACTTAAATCCCAAAAGGGGGTCGATCATTCCACCCATTATTGCGAACAACCTTTACTAGGGGGTCAACACTGAAATCGCGAAAAAAATCAGCTTTTCCATACATTTTGTATGGAATAGTTATTTTTTTTCGCGATTTCACCGTTGACCCTATAGTAAAAGTTGTTCGTATTTATAGTAGAATGACTCCTTTCGGGATTTAAGTTACTTTTGTTACACCCTATATAGGTATAATTTTAATATTTTTTTATAAATCTTCACTCTTAAGTTGTATAACAGAAAAAATACCCTTTAAATCACAATAATAATCACAATACTACTGCGAAAAAAATGTTCATACCTACTGTACACAAATGTAATGGAATAACTAATTTTTTTCGCGACTTCAGAGTTGACCCCATAGTAAAAGTTGTTCGTATTGATTAGATGGAATGTCCCCTTCCGTTACTTAAGTTACTTTTGTTACACTCTGTATAAATTTTGATACATTTTTTAATAAATCTTTACTTTAAGTTTTTCAGTAAAATAACTTTTAAATTTTACATGAATACCTGCTGTTTATATGAATGCGCCCATATGCTGATTAATTAAACAAAGACACTTACCATAATTATGATTTTTTGCGCCGACGGATAATATAAATAATTTTCTAAATTATTTTTATAGTCACACTTCGCACAAAAATATACAGAATATTATTAATTTTAAGTACCCTGGACCGTTTCCGGATCTCACATTAGGGCTATAACCAAATAATTGAAGTTTGTTGTTCACTCACATCACTTTCGCATTTGTGTTAAATAAATAAAAACAAAGAAATAAGTATATAGTTTTAAGGGGATTTCCCCTGATATCTGTGGGATTTCCCTATTTCGCATAGAGCACGATACGGATTAACTTTGTTCTCATGAATTTCAATAGATGGCGCTATGTAATGCTACGATATAAAAGAAATATTTGGGCGCCGTTCATCATATTATTTTTATAAGGATAATCTTTTTAGTATTGTGAGGTGACAATGTCTGAATTTTAGTCGATGATTGTCTGATTTGCCGCCCCCCTGAATGCGCCGCCCGCGTGCATTGCACGCCTTGCACGCCCGCTTACGGTGGGCCTATACATATGATACCTAAAAATACAATCATATTTTGTGTGGCGACGACTCAAGATTCCACAGCATTATCGCTAATCGTCTCAACTGTTGTTTACGCCATTATTGAAAAGGGCCTTTATTGCATATTATAAAAAATGATGGAATTCCCATTTGTAATAGTATATTTCTATAAGGTCTTATCCTCTCAAGAATTCTTGGAATTGGTATCTACCGCTTGAGGAATTGTAAATCGATTTATTGTTACATGAATGGGTATTTGCTTAGATGGCTGGGACCAGGTCACGGGGAATTTTGAGAGAAAGTAGGTTTTAGTGATTACGGTCATTTCATAAAAGGGTTTGAAGACAATCATTCTCATTCATTCGTATGTTAAGATCCCGGTGTTGAGACAGTTACTCAGCATTTTTTTTATATAACTATTCAACCCCATTTACAAAATTACTTGAAACCGCTCCGCAAATCCAAAGGCCGCCGCCAAAAGACAACGACGCCCACCAAATCCACAAATCGGCTCTTACATCAAACTAATTTCCAATAAATTGTGAGATGACATTACAAAAAATATTGTGGAGTCAAATCACAGAAAGTTTCCCATTTCGGGTAGAATAAACATACTTCATTCCAGCCACAGCTGCTTCAGCAGTCAACATTATTTTGAAGAAATTTCCTCAACTTTCTCACTAACATTGATGTGATATTTAGTTCTTTTTAGCTATCTGACAGACTATCAAAGGCCATGTAGATTTTATTAACTGGATCCCGCAATCCAATTTTTGTTCTGACTTGTTGGAAATAAGTTTTCGTTCGCGTTTTATGTTCATGAATAACACGAATTCCGGTTTACAGTTCAGTTTGAAATTCTTTTTCTCTACTTTGAATTTTTTTTACATTGTTCGAGTTTAAAAAAGCTCCGTAATTGCAGTATTTTGAGTTTATTGAAGACAAATTGTGATGTTCTGTAGTCAAAACCAAAGAGTATTTTTTAAATTTTTTTTTGAAATTTATTAATATATTTATCAAATATTGTGTCTGAACAAATACTTTGCGTTGTGTACCTTTTTTATGATTTCACAACCTATTTTAAGCACTTAGTTTTCACTTTATTTATTTTTTGTTTGAAGAGTAGATAATTTGTTTTGTCAGTGTTCAGCTTTAGCTTGTTTTTATCTAACCCGGATTTGTACTTCTCCAAATCTTGATTAATTTCTGATTCCAGTTTTTTCAGGTCATCTCCAGTGTACACAAGGCATGTGTTGTCGGCAAATGTAAAATATTTCAAGTTGGCTTTCTTAAAGCTGAGAACATGCAGTGTGTACAACAGGGGACCTAACACAGACCCTTGCGGCACCTCACTGCGAACCTTCCTCTTGCCACTTTTGCACCACTCCATCTGTACATATTGATCCCTACCTGACAAGGATGATTCCAACAACCGCCCTATTCGACCTCTAAAACCCATCCAATGCAATTTGTCCAACAAGTCATCATGAGCAAGACCACATCGAATGCTTTGCATAAGTCTATCAAGATTATCACCACAAATCTTCCTCCGTCCAATTCAACCGAGACCAAGTGAACGAGGTCTGCCACCGCGCTCGGTGTATTGCTATCTTCTAAAAATCCGTACTGGTTGATATCGATTAAATTAGAGTGTTTAATGAATTTAAGTAGTCCTTTTTGACAAGTTACTATAGCTATAGCTATTTTAAGAGAATCTGGAAACACTCCCAATTCAAATACCTCATTAATCAACCTACACAGAATAGAAACAATTAGATCACTAATACAATTCATTTCCATTACTTTTATTTCATCATGCCTAGCAGAACAGTTCTTGTACATATCAGAAAGAATTAATTTTATTTCGTTCTCATTGGTTGGTTCTATGAATATGGTTTCATTGTTATATATTTTTTCAAATACATGGTTGACATTAGGGTTATCAAGTATTGAACTCCGTATTTTTTCTCCTATATCTACAATATGCTTGTTGAGTTTGAGATAATTGACGAGGTATCCGTTAGAACACGATTATTAATTATTAATTTGGAAACATTCATATTTTTTAATGTTTCTTATTTGACAGAAATTAATTTATGATCCGTCATTGCTTTTTCGGTACAGTACCAGCCTTTACGAATTCTGTTCTGAAATAATTATTCTTCAATTTAAGTGATTCATTTTTTATTCTATTTTTAATGTCCTTAGCTTTTTGAACAAAAGAAGGGCTATCACATGAACTTTTTTGGCTATTGTAAATCTTATCTCCCTCTTTGAGTAGTTTAAGAAAATTGTTTGTTACCCATTGATTGTCATTGACAACCCTCACCTTAACCAGATAGCTAGCTTTCTTTTGCATTCTTTTATTTTTGTGATAAGATCTTCCCACGTAACAATTGATTTTTTTCTACTTCCTGTGTTAATAAATGTCTAAACTTTTTTTCATTTATTGAGTTTTTTTTTTTCTCTCTTTTGTAGTTACTTTAATTTTTGACAAACTACTTAAAATATCAATTATCTCGTGATCAGACATGCTGTTATGAGAAATAGATATGGAAAACGCACTTCGTGTAGCCCTGTAAAGAACATGATCGATAATTGTTTTCGTGTTTTTCGCGATACGGATTGCATGATCCAAGTGTATTTTGTTCTGTATTTTGAATCCTTGGTTGAGAATTGATCTAAAAGGTTTATATTCATATCTCCCAGTATTAGAGTTTCTTTACTTTTTAATTCAGAGAAAAAATCATCTAGCTTAATCAGAAATTCTGCTACCTCAAACGAAGGTGGTCTGTAAATTGATGAAGGTTATAGTCTGACAATAGAACACCCACAATATTCAAAGGATCAAATTCACTGTTCATGACTTCAAATTCGGAAATAAAAATAGTACACTCTCGTCAGTTCAGTTGCGATCGCGATGTTGAGACGGTTACTCATTGATATAGGAAACGTTTTATCAACAATTAATATTTTAGCTGAGACTCATATTTGTAAATAGTTTATATTAGTGGTGAATAATAAACTTGTAAATAATATCGTGTTGCCTTATTGTTCCAAAGCATACGTAGATTCCGAATATACCTACTTTGGGGATGAACAAACTTTAACAAGTGTCTTTTTTTGGTTTGCCGAAAATTTTCAACTGGGTTTGGAAGTTCAACTCAAATGCTTTGGGCCGTTGATATGTGGTGTGCTTTGTATTTCGGTTCTCATTTTTGTGACACCTTAACTGGGTTAGGCTACCTACAATTCTTAAAATATGACCTTTCTGAGTTACTAGAAGATATATCGATTGCTGAACGTCAAACGATGCGGTCGCAACAAGATGGGCCTCCGCACACCGCAGCTATCGTTACCAATTTTCTCAACCACTAATTTTGGATTTTGCTAAAGACAAGATTTATATAACACCAACAACTTGGTCAGAAGATTTCATAAACAGGATGAAGAACGCATGCAATTGTATTACAGAAGACATCATAATAAAAAATATGCACTAGTTCGCCATTTTTAAGATGATGTTAATACAAACGGTGGGTACAGAATTCTTTATAATGTAGATATAGAAAAACTTTTTGTTGAGTTGTGGTAGATTCTCATTTCCTTGATTGGTATTTTGATTTGATCATGGAATAATTGATGAAATAAAATTGCTTCAGATATTTTAAAATTAAACAAAGTTCATGAAAGTCATTGAAGAATATTTGAAAAAGATCAAATATTTCATATCTGTAAGAATTAATTCATACTGAAAATAGCTGAAGAAGCAAGATATTGAAATGAAATACTCATGCCATTTGGAAAGAAACATTTGTTTTCAATATATTAAAGAAACCGCAAATGGAAAAGTATACATATCCTTTTTTCATCTATTCTAAGGCATCTAACAGCAGAACAACAGTATGAAGAAACACATTCATTCGATCATTGTAAATTTGTTCTTCGACGCAGTTCTTCTATCCTTTCAAATAAGAAGTATGAGTTGTCACATAAAAACATGGACACTCAGTATACATATGTGTATACAGGCTGAAGTTACGCACGTACTAATAGTTACTATCACAGCGGGAAAGTGATTGAAACTCATAAGATTCACAAATTTAGAAGTCTGGTGGAGTTCATTTCAAACGCTATTTCATTTTGATGGCATATATCGGTTTGTTGTCAATCTTCCCATGTAAGAACATTTTTTCCAGATCTGTTAGATTCAGTTACTTTTAGTTATTCGTTGAATCACAGGTGACTTGCGCTGGTATTTTCCATAGTTTTGATAACCTAAAATAACGGTGATTTAGTTGAAGATGGTGTACAAACTCTAGGAACGCATTGAAATTTTCAGTTTATTTTTCAAAAATAATAACTGCTAGAACAACCACGCTCATTTTCAACGAAAATAATCCTGGAAGAAATTTGGAGCACAAATAACGAGCAAATTCATGAAAACAGAATGCGTTATTAATAAAAAACACAATCACTCAAGAATTGTGAATGACGAAGGAAGTGTGGCCGTTTTGGGTGAAGTTGCCTTGATGAAGAATACTCAATCTGTGAGTACGTCGAACAAATATTTTCATGTTTGTTCACAAGTACAAATTCCATCCATATAAAATTAGACTCGTAGACGAGCTGAATGAACATAATTTCGATCGTCATTTAGAATTCTGCAAATATTTCAGTTAGCGGATCAGTAACGATCCGAATTTGCTTCAAAATGTTTTTTTCTGAGGAACCAAATTTTTCTTTCAATGGCGTGATGCATCACCATATGTGTAAAGTCTGTATTGACACTAATTATACTCAAAGGCTTTAATGTTTGGGAAGCCATATTGTAGGACCTTCATTCATATAGAAAAACTTGGTCGGCGTATCATATTTGAACATGCTTGGGAATTTGATTGATCTTCTCATTACAGTTATCATCGAAGGAGATCCAAATTCATATGAATATAACGCTATGTATCAACATGATGGAGCAGCGCCCCATTTTGCTGCCGCTGTGGGCAGTGCGGTATTTGGACAATAGATTTCCGGGTCTTTGGATAGATAGAACAGATGCTATAGAATGGCCGGGTAGATCGTCCTATCTAAGGCCTCTCGATTTCTTCTTGTGGGGCTAAAGCACGTCTGAAGTCTATGTTACGCCACCCGAATCGTTGGAAGAATAACATGAAAGGTTTGTTCAAGCATGTCAGCAGATAACCCACAAATGGCTATCATGCGAATCTCGATTGTACCAATACATGGAAGTAAATGGTGGCCCCTTTGAACATTTGCAATAGGAATAGGCCACGATTAGAAAACTGAAAACTCATTGATATCTTCAATTTCATAATAGATTTTCATGAGAATCATCGAAGTTCAAGCAGTGTTACTTATTAATCAATGGCATTTCAAAAAGCTGACTGATATTGAGGATCAGATAACCTTTCTTAATGTTTAAATAACTAACAAATATTCTTTAGATTCAACCTAATTGATTTTGATCGAATGTTTTCCTCAAACGAAGATCGAAAGAATTCATGAAAATCTGGAATTTTTTTCACAATTCTCGATTTCAATTCATCACATGATATTTGAGAAAATGAATAACTACGTGATCGTGTTGAGAATGAAATCACCTTTTCAAAAAGGTAGCTCACTGCCCCTGTTCCCTATTCCAAAATTTGGGGTAAAAGCTGCCAGGGATAAGAGGTTGATAGGAGAGAACGAAACATGTAACAAAAAATATTCCCCACCAATCAAAAATTGACTTATTTTAGGAAACTCACAGAAAAAGTCTCGAAAACTAATAAACCTAGTTCAATTTTGTTCACAAATACGAGAATTCAAATTCATTCAAAAGAAGTTTAGATATGTTTAAGAATTATTTTTCCAGTAATCCACTATCACCTAGAATAATCGAAATGAATATGGTACTCATAGAAATTGAAATAAAAGTATAAAATGAAAAATGTCAAAATGTCAAATTTTTGGAAGGAATCAAGTCTGGAAAAACGTATCTACCGGATATTTCCAGCCCTATGGAGAATTACTGCATCACAACTACTATTCATACTCAAAACCAAAGAGCTTGTAGCATTCTGATCCATTTCGTTTTAAATTTTCGATAAGCCTATTCCGAAACTCATTCACGGAGGCTGACTGGTTTTTGTGGCTTCTTAACCTTCTATTGAGAATTTCCTAGGCATGTTCGATGGGACTGAGGTCTGGACTTCGTGCATGCCACTCCATTGAAGTGATTTTGAGATACTTCTTCTAAAATGTCTGTAACTTACCTCTGAGCATTCAGGATTCCATTATTTCCATTCTAATAAATTCCTTGCCATCTCATTATTGAACCTCCACCAAAACAATAGGTAGGTAAAAAGTTGAACTAGACAAAACTCTCTCCCAGTCAGTTTTTAGCCCATTGACATGTTACCTGGCAAAATTAAATTGGACTCTTCGATGTGCTACGATTAGAGCTGGGCCTCGAGTTGTAACACTAGGCGTCAAAACAAATTCCCTGAGACGTCGTATCGTTTCAGTGCTAATTTGCACTCCACTGTTCTATCTCAACAAGGAAATTCTCAAATAACGGCTATGGATCGCCCTTGTCACTCGAGGTAGTCCTTGTCCAGGGCTCCTTTCATGGCTTCCAGTCTCCATATGTCTGCAGATTATTCTGGAAACAATTGAATGGGACACCCCAAGCCTTTAGTCCATTCTTGTATTTGTCCAACCTAGGTCATCTTAACACCACGGCTGCAGCACATTTTGCAGGGGCCAAATTTCGTGATTTGCATTGCATTATTACCGAGAATTTCAAGAACAAGCGTTACTCGCAAAAATTGATCAACAACTACTGTTATCCATAAGTGGGGTTTTCTTACAAAACCTTAGTTCACTTCTCACGAGGGGAACATGTGTGCCAAAAGAAACATTTCGTTCGCATATGTCTGGACATATCCGAAAAAATTTGTTAATAATTAGTTGTTGAAATATTGAAATTGTGCATTGATTTCTTGGTGCAGTGTATGATATTTCGATGTTCTGAAGCATCGCAATTTACCCATCCTGTACATAAAAATGTAAGTCCCTGTAAATATTGATCGGAACGGTCCCCAGGCAGTTTCTTTTCTCGACTTGTTTTTATGTTCACAGAGTTTTGTTCTTTATATCGGCAATTTATCCAACTATATATGGGTTCTAAATCCGATATCCGAGATTTATTTCGTTTTTAATACGCCACTTCGGGCATTCATCGAAACCCATTGAGAATACTTCAACCTTTTCGAAAAAAATTTTGTTTCGAAAATAATTTCGAGTACAATCTTAGACCGAACTCAAATCTTTACACTTCAAAAGACACGAAATTTTATTATTCAAATTCTACCTCTTGAGTTATTATTGACCCAGTTATTTTGCTTGCATTTCTCCGTAAGAACACGTCAACAAGGGACACTTTTCAGCTGTGATATTCGCTAACTTATTCGATGAAAATGAGAGACGAGCTGGGCGTCTTCCTGTAACGATTCCCTTTCAAGTATTCTTAAAATCTCTCGATCGAGCCACTCAAAAATTGCCGACACCAAATTCCGTGCTCTAGTGGTTATTAACTACTAGTGCAGTCTGCTTCTGCTTCAATATCGAGGAATACAAAGTGAAAATCCGCTTTTGTTTTCTATGTCCATATGTAGCGTTATGAACCCTAAATCATGAACGGGGATTGTATTGTGATGAATTTGTGTAAAAATGATGAAATAATTGTTGCAAAAATTCTCTTTTTATTACTTAAAACAATGATGTTCAAATTTTCACTATATAGACAAACTTATCACGAGTTTCACTACGTTGTGGTGTCATCAGATTAGTTGTTTATTTAAAAGGAAGATGTACCTTATATATTACATTGGTAAAAGTAGGTTCTTAGCTCAATAGGACGAATTTAGGTAGGTCTAATTGACTATTGAATAAATATCTGTTTATTGATTTCGAATTCCTATAGGTTCAGTTTCAATCTATTATTTTCATTATTTAAATTATCAAAATTATTATTGAAAGAATGGCTTTCTTAGAGTAGATGATTTGCATAGTGAGATTCTGATTTTTGTTTATCAAAACTGCGTTTATGCCCAGATCCTAATATTGATATTTCTAAAAGTTCTACCGATATAAATTTTATCACAACTTCCATAAGGGAATTTATAAACACCTGATTTGTTTCCTTTATGAATTTTAGATTTAGTTTTAAATATATCTGCCTAAAGAGTTATCTATTCGTAAATTTATATTCAAATTATGAGATGAGAAGAATGTCTTTAAATTCAGACTGAATTACAAATATAAGATAATATATTATATTTTCGATTGACCTTTTTAACACTAAGAAAAACCGCTTTTGAAATTATTCACGAAAAAAGCATATTGCAAATCATACTAGAATTGAAAACACCAATGACGGCTACTTGTTATACTGGGTGGTTCACCAGTGGCGCGGTGCTCTATAGCTCGTACACTTTTGAAGATTTCAATTTTGTTCGAACGGTATTGTATTTAGAAAGTAAGAATCTAGTTCAGCAATTTACTTTGAAGTAAACAGGGTGTCCCAATTTTTATAAAAAATCTTAAAAAAGCGCAAACTCTTAGGTGGTTTTTCATCCTTTTTTGCTCCTTCGGCCAGAGATGATGAATACCTTTCGTTTTCTTATTGCCCAAGGATAGCTTTATTGATGAATTGAAATAGATTATCCTCGTTTTATACACCCTGTATTGTATTATTCATGTCAACGCATAAAATATTATGCTATATTTTTGCAGAAGTAACCTTATCTTTATCTTCGATCATTTTCGAAATATTCGATTATTTGTAAAAATTTTTGATGAAAATTCTACAAACCGTATCAAACTCATCAACATGCATCATTATTCGCACAGAAGTTTTTTTTTTCTGTAATGATTCAAGTAGTAAAAAATGAGACCTAAACAAGATAATTCCTTTAACGAATGATAAAATTAAGATGATTAAAACGTGATTCGATGTATGTGTTGATATTTTTTTTTATTTGTGCCTTCTGCCAGGTGTCCGGACATATCATATTCTGCATTTTACATGGTGAACTTATCAGTGTTTCGTTATTAAACATTGTTAAAGTGAGGTTTGAACACAATTTTCTCAATTGACTGCCATGAAGTTCTCCAAAGCAGAAATGGTTAATATGATTTTTATGCTGGGTGAGTGTGATAGAAATTCTTTGTTGGCAAGTAGAGTTTATGCACAAAGGTTTCCTGATATGAGGCATCCTGATGCAAGATGCTTTGAAAAACTTCTAATTAGATTTATCGAATATCGCTTACGAAAAACCAGAAACTGCTACAGCTGAGACAACAGTTATCAGTTTTGTTGACAGTGACAGAGGACCCATATGAAAGCCAAAGAGAGATTTCTCAGTTATCAGATATAAGTCAAACTTCCGTCCAGAGAATCTTGAAAGTGAATAAATTTCATGCAAATCATGTACAACTGCACCAGGAACTGAAAAATCAAGACTATGAAAATCGAATCAATTTTTGGTATTGATCAAGTGACAAAGTAGAGGAAAATCCAAATATGTTTAGCAGAGTTCTTTTCTCGGACGAGGCAACTTTCCACAAGAATGGGCTTGGTAACAGGCACAACTTTCATTATTACGCCACGGAAAATCCACACCTCATGAGACAAATAGATCACCAGCATCGTTGGTCCTTGAATGTATGGGCCGCTATAGTAGATTGATATCTAATTGCGCCGCAGTTTTTCGACGAGCATCTCAATAGTGAAATGTATTTAGATTCTCTGCAAAATCATCAACCAATGTTACTTGCCGATGTACTAGAGCATATAAAACAAGATTTGTGGTTTCAACAGGATGGAGCACCGCCACATTACTCACATGTTAAATGGCCAGCTAGGTCTCCGTACCTTACAAGTCTAGTATTTTTCTTGTGGGGTTATATTAAGTCGTTTACCAGATTCAGTCAGTTAATCCGCAAATGTTGTCGAGAGTTCAACGGTCTTTCCTCAGAAGGATTGAGTTGTGTCTACAAAGAAACAACAACAACATTTCGAACACTTATTGAAATAGTTCAACACCTTGTAGATCATCTCACCAAAAACCAATCTATTACGTATTTCATACACGACTACCTCAAAATAATGATATATACTTATAAACTCCTCTTTCGCAACCTCCCAATCTACCAATATTACTTGCCAATGTACCAGAGCATATAAGACAAGATTTGTGGTTTCAACAGGATGGAGCATCGACACATTACTCACATCAGGTTAGGGAGCATTTGAATCATGTATTTCCAAGCAAATGGACAGGACGAGGTGGTCCTGTAAGATAAGTTCCCGGACCTTACAAGTCTAGTTTTTTTCTTGTGGGGTTATATTAAGGGCACCGTTTACCAGATTCCTTCTACAACACAGTTGGATATGAGACAGAGAATAGTCGACGCCTTTCAATCCGCAAATGCGTCTATCATTTAATACACGACAGAACCTAGACTAATCGGAAAAGAGAACATTCGACCATTCTGGAATACCCCAATTTGCATTAATGTAAACGAAGCCAACGATCATCAACTGGTGTTGTTATCCGATTTCTTCCCTGTCCGGCCCTTCTTCCATATTGCCCTGTTCCGTGGTACCGATTAATTGCTCTTGAAATAGTGCTTTGGTTAACATTCGACAAGTTTGCCACGTAACGTTGGCTTCGCCCCTCCTCTAGAAGTGTTAAAATTCTTACCACTTCATGATCACTCAAATAGCGTCCAGGGCGTTCAGCAGCGATTACATTAAATTCAAAGATTCGAAAATCAACAAGAAACACAGAAAACTTGCATTAATTTAGCGTGAAAACTGAAGAGAAATTGAATGAATTCTGATAGTGAAATAAACTCATTCTTGTTTCAGACGTGTTTGAGATCATATGGAAACAAATGTTACTACATAGATGAGATTTTTTCCTCTCATATGTTCAAAAACATATGTTTTGATTGTGACAATTTTTGTGGTGTGTGTATTTCTTCAGGAACAACCACTCAAAGTTTGTCATAGAACTTGGGGGGCAATCTGTATTTCAAGATGAATTCAGATTTATTGTTTACAATCAGATTCTCTGAAATTTAATGATTTGATCACAACAATTCTTGAAGCAAATTTCATGTCATATTTATTATTGGCCCTCACAATAATTTTCCGAATATACTACATTTGAATAATATGAATGAGTTTCATAGATAATCTATAAGAATCTGGAATAAGTTAATTATGGAAATATAACGTCTAAAATATTCACCACACCCCTATTCCAATCGAAGTTCTATTTCGCATCCAATAGATTTTGAATTTCAGCGTTACCGTTACAATTGATTCCATTCTAATTCGGGATTCACGCTCTTGCGCCCTTGTCGCGTTTCCTAAAAAAGGACAGAATGTTCATAAAAACCCTAAGTCTCAGTGTGCGTTTCAGTTTTGAATTTACGACCTTGCAGTTCAAACAAATTCGTTGAAAATTTTAGTATCAATGTTTTTCTAAATCTTCTAGAATGAAAATCATCAATTTCAGCTGCATAGCTTACTCATCAATATTTCTTCTTCTGTATGATCCGTGTTTAGGAGAGAGTCAGTAAGTTGAAAAATATTTATTGCAGATTTTGTTTTATCATTGAACATTTTTGTTATCATCAAGATTTTGTCAAGGCACTGAAATTTTTATAAAAATATTTTTGTGTTTTTATATGGAAAATTCATACTTGAGAAATAAATGACGAAAATTCAAAAACTGTTAAGAACTATCATATGTTATAGTATTGAATGTTATATCTATTTAGCGCGCCTCACACTGCTTATACTAAGAGAATTTTTTCTTCAAAATTGTAACAATAAAATAATTTCTTTTTAATTGCAACAATTTGTTTGCGTTCGATTTCTTTCGAAATGTTTGCAATGCTATTCATTACATACTAATTTTGATTAGGATTTCCCTTAAAATATACCTAAATAAATTTGTTTTTATGTGAAGAATAGTCATTTACAGTAACTGCACTTGGCTGAACAATGTTGATAAAGCGTGGAAACCTCAGTAATTTTTCATAATTTCTAAATGAAATTGGGTATCGTGCCTATGTGCCACTTCGGAAATGCCAATCAACTTTATTATTTTACATAAAACACATTTCGAATATTTCAAGAGTGAATAATCTCCAAAATTTTGCTATAGTAGTTGAATTAAAAAAACCAATTGAGGCATTAGTAGCGAAATTATTTGTTGAATTGGGAAATTTGTTGTGCGTTTCTTTTTCTAACGCGAATGACTACTCTTAGGCGCCTAGATGTGCTTCTAATTAAATTTTGAATAAATCTTGAGAAACTTGTTTCTATTCTGTCGCAATTGCGTTTTCAAATTCACACAGGCTACGAGCTGTGGATATACGACATTCCACATTCTTCTTAAAATGATACCATACATGTCCTATCGGATTCGGATCCGGACTTTTTGGTGGCCGTTGCATAATTAGTACACCAATTTGAATGAGATAATCCAGAACTTCTTCAGAAAGTGTGTGGTCGAGCGGTGCCTTTCGTAAACGGGGAATAAAATAACCGAAAGGTATCACATATTTTGTTCGGATACTCTCGAGATAGTAATTAGCATTATGTATTTCCTACATGCGTGCGAATGTTAAAAGAAATGCCTCTCTAGAACAGAAGAATCACTGCCGAATGAGTAGTCTTAACCTTGCAAATAAGTTTCTAGAAACAACACCTATTTCCTGGTCTTCACCCTTCTCCTTCACAACCATCTGAGTGTTTGAACTAATTTTGCTGTTTTGATAACTTCGAACTAAACGTAACCTGGCAACTTTTCTTTCCCTAGTAAACTTGTTTTCTACTGTTCAATCCAACCTCACCTAAACGTCTTCTGTTTCAGTAGAGATTCCAACTTCAGTACAGCTTCAAGTTCATCATTGAAATGTGACAGTGATTACCCTGTTTCTTAAAGCTTCTTAGAAAACCTTTATTCCAGCCATTATTTCACCCTTTTATTCCTTGTCCTAGCCGAAATAAGTACCTACTACATTCGAGTCTTATAATATACACACATGGCAAATACCTTGAATCATTTGGTGAGTAATTTGGTATTTCTTGGTTCGTTATTTGAGTACTGGTATCGAGTGATGAAAGAATTACTGTAAATCGGATGCCCCTCCTTGAATATCAAATCGAAAATTAATTTTTCTTGAAATGATATTAAAGCAAAAAATCTCATTAAATAAATTCTGGTGAAGTCAATTGGAAAGCATCAAACAATTGTTGCCGATTTTGAAGATTATGTTAAGCACCTGGTTTATAGACGGTTCCAAAACTGATACAGATGCAGGCATCTGGACGTATCCACGTCCTAGGCCAAACCTTACGAATGCTCTAGAAGACCATGTCACCGTAACACATGCACAAGTATATGTTATCTTCAGATTCGTGCAGCAAAACCTACACAGATAGAGAAGTACAGGGACGCTTACATCTGCACATGCTCTGATAGCCAAAACGCCCTGAGATATCTGGAAGGTCCTAGGGTGACATTACCAAATTAGTTGACTAATGCAAAGGAACACTACGACAACTTAGTACAATAAACAGCTACTCTACTCTGATGCCCAGCCCATCAGAGTATCGGAGGAAATTACAAAGCAGCCTTGCCAGAAAGGCATAGCTGATAGTCCGATAGGACCAGCACTTATTTTGACTATCACATGGAGCCACATGCTCTACTTCGTCCAAGACCGGAACTACTAAACTGGCATCTCGGGGCTGAGACAGGCAAAAAGAACCCCAATCAAACAAAGGTACATGAACTATTGTCCCATGACAAGAAGTCTATGGTAGTTGGCCTATTAACTGGACACAAAATCAGTAAACATCTATACGTAATGAGATTCTCGGAAACCATACAGTGCCATGGTTGCCTAAAAAGTTATGAAAACAAAGGAATATATACTTTTTGCATGTACCACTCATAAGGCGACCACATTAGAGACATTAGGCACTCAAGCACCTAGTACCCGGATGATACAGGAGTCCCCTAAAACAGTCTCGCAAACTTTATTAAAAAGTTTCTGCAAGATTAAGAACACCAACACAACACGACAAGCACAATCGGCCAAAAGACCTGAGTGTTACCCATAAGGGCGCTGTGCATGAAGAAGAAGATAACGCAAAGTATCCGAAGTATGTTCATTCGGACTCCAGTCACTTGGTTAAGCAGGCTAAGGCGAAACGTTGATTCCATGCAGATCTAAGAAACATACCGTAGCAGCAGCAGTGTTGGCAGGCATTATCATGCACGGATGGAAAGCTTTCCCCAATTTGTGCATTATATAGTAACAGATTTTGATTGACGTAGACGTTTGCATTCAAAGAATTGGTAACCAAAAAGAGATCAGTTCTGCGATTGAAAGAGATTCCGCACCAAACCATCACGTAACCTCCACATAAAAAGGATTTTCAGCGTCGTTTGTCAGTTTTAGATTAAAACCATTAATAAGTAGTTGATTGATGAACATAAAATATATTTTTTGTTGGTTTGGTATCATTCCAGGAATCTTCAGTCTTCTATATTGTATTTTTTTTCAAAACTTGCATGTTGTGGTGTGCTATCGAATGTTGATATGGCGTAGTAACTGGATAAATAAAGACAGCCATTTGGTAACAGGCGCAATGCTGGGGGATTGTGGGGCTCACTCCCACACAACCTAATCTCTCTCTCTCCTGCCTGCGAAATCCGTATTTGCCAGTAGCAGAACTAGGTCGATATGGTTCTTCCCATTGCTACGGTGAGAATCTCATCTTCGATACATTCGTCGTCTCATATTCTCGGTCATCTATTCTCTTTCTTTCCATTATGTTGGTTATCACACTGAAACCATCCCTTCATTTCAGCTCATTGGAAAGCATTTCGGAGACCATGACGCCGCCAAAGATCCTCCAGTTTTCTTCTTTCAGTGACCCATCTACTGCAGCTTGACGCCATGTGTTCTTTTGCGGAATACCTCAAATGGTCCGTGCTCAGACAGGAACTGCGTAAACCAGTAGTCCGTATACCTGTGCCCACATTTCACCCACGTCCGCACATCCGGAATAAGCCTCGCCCCCTCATACGTCTGCCATCTCTGCTGCTACTTGTTAAGTATCCTCTACCTTAACTGACTTTGTACCCTGGCTGGTGCCCCAGAAACTCTCGAAAGTTGTTTCCTCTCCTTAGCCATAATATCTATTGGCAGCGTGCCCGAGATAACCTGGGCTGCCTCTGCCGACAGTGTCCGGTACGCGCTACAATGCCTCAGGCGAATTGTTCTCTGTATCGAGAAAATACGAGTTCGATATCTCTCAATCCTGAGTGCCCCCTCCCAGATTGGCGCTGCATATAGCCCTACACTGTGCACTACTGCACCTAATAGCTTCCAATAAATTGTAGACGATCCCCTGACATTCGACATTATCTTGGTCAGCGCTCTTGTCTTCGCCTTCATCTTATCTGTTACTAAGTCGACGTGTTTCCCCAAGGGTTAGTCCAGGACTGTCCTTAGGTACTTGGACTCGATTTTCGCTATAAATTCTTGCCCCCACAGAGTTATCCGCGTTTTTCTCGCTGAGGTCGGTCCCTTCGATAATCCCACCTCGACTTTTTGAGTCGCAATCTCCAGCCCGTTATCGGTTCTGCGGCCCTATTAATCTTGCCTTGAATCCCTCCTATATCTCCCGCCGACACCAGCAGTGCAATAATTTAGGCGCAACAACGCATTTATTTGCAACCCTAGAAAGCCAAAAATATAAATTTGTCATTGTCTCCTCCAGCCTCTGCCTTTATTAAGTTGAAAAACTCCCAACTCCCTAGCATCCATGTTAAAAATCACGCGACCTGGCGAGTCAGAAGGCCAAACCCAAATTCATCTGAGAATAAAACATTGGACAAGTATTTAAGTATCCAGTCCATATGATTTTGAGCCCATTCTAATCGAGCTGCACGATTTCCTCTTGTTAGGGGTGGACACATCCAAGGTCTCATGGTGTGAATATTCACTATGCAACCTATTAATAACAGCTCTTCTTGAAATATTCAGTTGTGCGTTCCAGTTAGGTGGTTACGCAATTCATTATACGCCATAAGGGATTCCTGCAGGTGATTTGTGGAAGTAAGGGATCCTGTGCAACGATATCTAATTCCATGTCGTTTCCTTTCACTCCCTGTTTCTCTATACCGATCCTTTGATCGCGAAATAACGTTTGACCAGTGCCCATCGTTTGTGCAAGTGATTTCTGAAATGCTCCTTCAAGTTAAAAATGCAAATAAATAAACTGATATTTGGTTGAATAATGTGCAAATTCATAACAAAAAACTGGGCTCTTTCCCTATAGCGTTTGAAAATGAGAAAGAATTTTCATAATAACCTTACATTTTCGTCAGGATTTTTTGGTAGATTTTTGAAAGATGAAATGAAACTCGTAAGGAAAAAAGTTAAATTATAGTTTCAGATGTAAAAAGAATCAATCACTATAATTTTTATTTCATATCGATCGGAGCATCACTTTTTGAGATATATCGGAAAAATCTTAGAAAATCGCCTATTTTTACACAGGAAAGTTTCATAAGTTGCCATTTGCTGTGTATGTAGCCTATGGTAAAGCGAAAGTGTACTTTCTTTTGACATTAAGAAAAGTCGGAAGATGGATCAATTGTTCAGAAAAAAAGGGTTTTCGAAAATCAGCTGTCACGTCTTCCAGTTAGTCCTGAAGAAACTAATTTGGACTTGGATTTTTTTTTGTAGAATTGTACTACTTATTGAATTGAGGTGTCCGAAAATTATCAAATTTGTTTCAGACACGAATATGGCTTCCATTTTTTCTTACCCATCTCGGCCCAAAATGACTATCTCAGCTCCTAACCCTTTTTAACTCTTGGAAAACGCCCATCTCGGCTCAGAGTAGAAGGTAAAGAATAATCTTCACTCCAATCATTATTTGAGAATAATAGTGCTCTAAGTTTCAGCGAAATGCTTACTCAAAGAGGAAAAATTCTCTAGTTCATAAGTGTTTCAAGTATAAAGAACAATCGAAAATTAGAATCAGGGGGAACTAAATGGCCGGTCGTTAAAGATAAATGTCCAGCATTTCTTCGAACAGTTGATGAATCTGACAGCCGCGTTATAACGAATTCGAATGAAAACCATAGCCACCAACAAGAAGAGCAACATATGCCACAACGACAAAATATGAGCTTCTCTGTTAAGAACAAGATGTATGTCAAAAACCATCGAAAAGAAGAAATGTGCCAAACTCTAGCTGACATTACATGTTTGACGACGAAATCTTATATTTTGTAACTAGGTTAGAGTGAAAAAAATCGATACGAGTGGTAACCACAAGTATAGAATTTTTCATTCTTACCGAGTGACAAACTTTATTGTCTCAACGATCGCAAAGTATAAATCAAAAACAAATAAATGAAATATGAAAAACAATGAAACAAGTTATTTATTGAGACATTTGTATTTACATTTTGTAAATATTAATATTTATAGTATTTGAACAATTATTGAAATTAAAAATTGGTGCATTGGACACTTTTTCAGTTATATTTTTAAAAACGGACTGATTATTTGAGGTAAATTGAACAGTTGTCTAACATGAACAACTGGAAAATGAAGGGACGGTAGCTGCCGAATTAGCTCCATTAATTAAGAAGTTCCTATGTAAGCTTCTGCTACTTGAGAAGATTTCCAGCCTCGATGTATTTTCAGTATCGTTATATCCGCATCTGCATTTACTAACGTTGACGCTGAAGTATGGCGGAAACAGTGGCCAGTATATTCTTCTGGATTGTTTAGATTCAGAAATGTGGCAATTCGTTTAGACATATTACCAAGTTTATTTATTCCAATTACTTGCCGTGTACATTAATTTTTTTGGAAATTAATGAAAAAATTATCGGAGGTAATATTACAAGGTCTCAGAGCCCAATATTTCTTTACGACATTATAAAAATCACCTGTGATTGTAAAATGTCTAGGTCCTTCAGTGTTTTTGCATTAGGAATTGCAATTAGCAATTAGGGTCGATGGACAGTCGCAAACTTGTATAGATCATATTTTTCTGAAAACCACTCTTTAGCATAAAGATGTAGTTTCTGCAACTCTCAAAATTTGCATAACTGACCACTTCCCTGTCATACTCTCATTTCCGTTAAAAATCTCGCATACCGATCCATTAATTGAAGATAGTACAGTAATTGATTACAACCTACTCGAAATCTACTTAAGATATACTAACTGGGATGTCGAGGTTTTACACCAGAAAAATGTTCGTGAGGCATAGTTTCGTTAACACTATAAGGGATGTGAATCAAAAGTGCACAAAAAGATTTTAAAAGAGTAACAAATACAGAAAAAGAAACTCATGGATAATAGTAGGTATCATTAAATCCAAATCAACTAAAAATACGATGTACAAAGAAACCCTAAAAAGGCCAAATGACCAGAATTTGAAATACAGGTATAAGCAGTACAAAAACAGATTGGTGAATTTAATAAAATATGCGAAACACAGACACTTTAAACAAAAACTAGAGAAGAAAGGAAATTCACCTGGGGATTTGCGGGATTGGACAAGAAGTGTGATTTGATTTGATTTGATTTATTTACGGTACAAACCTTTAAAACAAACAACATTTTACAACCACTTGAAAATATAAAATCATAACAGTGTGTACTGGACAAGAAATCGGAGTAATATAGGTACATACTACATTCAGCTGGAAAAACTAAGCGAATTAAGTCTTCCCTTCAATTCCCCAAGGGAAATATTAAAGCACCTGTCTGCGTTCAAGTATTTGTTGCCGAACCTCAATATTCGACTTACTGGAGCATTGCCGTAATAATTAGTTCGGTATGAAGGTTCATCAAACAGATCTTGTGATTCTACCAGGTACATGAAAACAACTATTTGATATAAAATATCAGGACAGACAATTTCATTATTCAAGCATTTGTACAAAAAAAGAAGGTCAGCTATTACTCTTCTGTCTGCCAAAGTTCTGAAACTTGCTTTAGATCTCATAGCTGAGACAGAGAATTGTTTTCTAGGGATAGACATTTTATATGAGGCATGAAGAAGGAGTTTATTTTGAACTCCTTCAATTTCCTGACATTGTTCTGTGTAATGAGGTGACCATACTGATGAGGCATACTCCAAGATAGGCCTGCAGTAACTATTGAATAATACGAATGAAACTTTAACACCCGTGAATGCCTTTGTGTTATGTCTTAGATAACTCAATACTTTAAAGGGATGACCAACCACTTTTTCGATATGTGCCCTGAAGCGTATTGTATCCTCAATTCTAGTAAAAGAAATACATTGGCATTTATTGATGTTTATTTCCAAGATATTTTTCGAAAACCATTCAACAACTCTATCTAAATCTGATTGTAGTGCAATCGCATCATCAATGCAATGAATTATTTCGAAAATCTTTAAATCGTCAGCAAAGAGTAGAAAACGGGAATGTGTAATTACTGAACCCAAATCATTATAAATATAACAAAAAGCAAAGGTCCCAGGTGACTTCCCTGTGGGACACCTGAAGATAAAGATATTAGAAAAGATTTGAAGCTTTTTATTCTAACGATTTATGAATGAGACCTATGATAGCTTTTAAACCACTTCAAAAGTTTACCAACAAAACCCATTGATTCTAACTTTGCATCCAAAATTGCTCACTCGATCAAATGCTTTAAACAAATCAGTATAGACAATATCCACTTGACTTCCCTCTTGAATGGTCTCGAGTAAGAACTAAATTAAGAACTAAGTTAGTCACAGTTGTTCTGCCCGTAAGGAAACCATGCTGTTCACTAATGATAGCATGAGTAAAAGCAAAAGAAATTTTGGAATAAACAAGGCTCTCAAACAGTTTTGGTATAGCGCTCAAGATACTGATTGGTCTGTAATTTTTTATGTCTTGCTTACTATCAGACTTGAGAACAGGGGTTACAAAACTTGTTTTCCATGCTAATAGAAAATAACCTTCCTGCAAGGATCTATTAAATAATTTTAAATACCTTTTCCTTCACTTTATCGATATTAACTTCAGTTGAAGATGTTGATGGCCGAACAGAGCAAGGCAAATCTTCCACCACATCTCGGCCGCTGTTGAATGCACTGTTCAACTCATATGCACGTGTTTTTAATAAAGTCGGTTATCATAAACCTTCTGTAACATTTTCAGTGATTAGGCATACAAAATTCCATAAGCATATACAAAATTCGAGACAAATTCTTTGTTCGATATTTTTATCCATTGTAAAAATCGCAAAACACATTAGTGATAACTGACAAAATCGGGCACTGTGAACTAATTAAATGACAGATCGCGTTCAAACTCCGCATCAGTGTAGACAACAATTGTGCCAACTTAGCAACAATCAAAATTTTAACAATTGTCTTAGTAGATTTTTTAAATAATCAATTCCCGGTACTTTTTTAATAGAATGTATGTTTTAACTTTGACGATGCTACGTTATTAAGTCATAAGAAATAAAGTTTCACAGTGAACATATAAAAATGGACAAAAAATGGTCATTGTTATGTCAAACAATACTTTTATTTGAAAAGTTATAGCTCAACTAATATAAAGCTGAACTAGATTTTGCTCCGGGAGAGTCTGCTGCTTCGTTTGGAACAGGAAATATTAGGTAGCAGTGTTTAAGCGAGGTCCTACTAGCTGCCAAGACAAGCATCGAAGTGGTTGACAAAATCAAGTAACCACGCCAAATTTGTAAAGACAATCCAGAATGATCGTCGATTCAAAGTGCGCGAGCTAGCAGACATGGTTAACATTTCAGAAAATATGCAGTTGTCTGAAAATTTAAACTGTCAAAGAATGGACCGGAAGACGAGAATCGGCTTCAAAGAAGGCAAAACTTGAAAATTGGCACGATGGTCTTTTTTAATGATTGTTTTTTCTTTGTTTGGCCAAGTACTTCTGGGACCAACCCCGTACATACACGTGCGTTAGTTCAAGATGGTTGATTTCTAAATTTCTTTAATTTTTTATTCGATTTCTTCATCGCGGATCGATGACTGTTATTTAAGTCTGTAAATTTAAATTTAATGAAATAACATCGCTTTAAAAAAAAAATCATTCCGAAAATTTCTTCGCCCGGTTCAAATTTACCAAATGAAATTCTAATATTCTCTCTTTTTCACAAGTGATCATCTTCATCCATCATAAATAGAATCTAACTTCGCCACTGACAACGTCTTGAACTTCGATAGGCATTATTTCCACGATTTGTTTGTCTTACAGATCACTGGAATGTTGCACGAAAGCTTTTTCAACAATTCTGAAACGTTCTGTTCGATAATCCTGAACAGTTCCAGTCGTTTTAAATTCAGCTTTTATCCGATTAATTGTAAGTTGCATAGATGGATTTGCCTGAATCCCTCTGCCATGTTCTCTTTGTACCTCTGATGCATTTCCATACTTTCAATAGCATTGTGAAATGAATCTTCCTTTTTGCAAAAATTAATCTTAGTCCTGTCGTATTTTCAATTCATAATAAAAGTTGAAAACTGGAATTTTGTAGGATCAAATATATAAAGTGAACCAAATTTTTGGGATAATTAGTGAAGAAAAATGATTTGTTTGTTTTTCCTTCAACGTGCTCTATTTCCGCCTTTCGACCAATGACACGCCAGGGAATTCTGTCACCTCACTAACCTGGAAATTTTGCCGAACCCCTCTCTTGTCGGAAGGGATCTTTAATGTCCAACACATCTCTGTTAGACAGGACAGACAGCTTTACATCTCCTCCGAAAGATGGACGCTTTGTGGGGATTGAACCCAGGTAACTCCGCGCAGGTTACGAGCATCATCCAATGCGCCACCGAGCCGGCTAAAAAAATGATTTGAAGCAAATTTTTCGAAATTATGATATGTTATAGTTTTTTCTTCTTAATTACAATGATGCATTTTTTAGTAAAATCGTATGACCACTTTTTGAGTTACATGTTTACGTATAATCTGGGAATATTTTTGAATTTTATTTCTTTTGAATCCTCTGGATATACAAACATCGACTTAATGGCTGGTTCTTGTAGGTTGAGGCATTTGTCAACCTGCTTCGGTGATAAATCCATATACCGAGTGTGGAGACATCCAGGACACTACGTTACTTTTCAGTCTTGTGCTGCAGGGTTTACGCGAAAGGGTAAAATTAATTTTCACGTGTGGGCTGAAGATAATCCTCATAAGACAATTGAGCGTAGCCACCAGATTGAATTATTTAGCATACCGTGGCTTCCTGCAGAATACTCTAGTTGATTTTCTCGGTTCTGTGCCTTGTGCGAATAGAAGAAGGATATGGTTTATGCATGATGATGTTCCCGCATTTTGAACTAATAGTAGAGAATTATTCGAATCAATTAAATCCCAATAAATGTATTGGTACAGGTGTTGCTTGTCCTCCACGATCCCCCGACCTGAATTCCCTAGACTACTTCGCCTGGGAGCATTCGAAAAGCCTTGTATACTCACAACCTATTATTGCATGTACATGTTTTGGATGAATCTGAGAGATTAAGAAATATGCCACACATTTTCGATCGGGTGTTGGCAGAAATGAATGGTGGAAATTTCGAACATTTACTTTGGTTCATTTAGTTTAAAAAAGAAGGTTTTTCCGTTTATTGCTCCTATTTTCGTTAAATGCCCAATATCATTATCCATCAGCGTGTTTCCCTATTTTCATTATATGTTATTTCTTATAACACAGTCTTGTCTAAAATGAGAATGCGCTAAAATACTTCTTAGCGTTTAATCCGAGTATTTTAATCTCCACTAAATAAAATGAACACTTCATTCAAGCTCAAAATGAGGTGAAAACTGTTTCAAAAGACTATTTTCCCAATTTTTGTGAAAGTCATGAAAACAGTTTCTCTCCCACCTTTAAATAAGAGATTATGACCCCTCAATTCAGTTGATTCAAAAGCGCGTGCCTTCTTATGTAAATACAGACAAAAAAAATTTGAATCAATTGATCTTTTCAATAAATAATTTTGAAGAGAACTGTTGCGCACTACACTATGTTTTTGATGGAATCAAAGGTAGTAGACCCTGGAAAAAATATCACTCTGTATATTTTCTCAACTACTGGACAAATCTGATGAATTAATGAGTTAAAAAATTCCTCTTTGAAAATTGTAGCTAGATCCCTTGAAAACTACAAGAGTTACCAACAGTAACGTAAAAAATAATCTGAACTTCAACACCCTGTATGTAGAGAACGAAGGGCTTTTGGACATATTTTTATGGAAAGTTTTTCCTGTAGAATGAAAGTTGTGCCTGTTAATAAGCCCATTCTTGTGGAAAGCTGCCTCGTCCGAGAAAAGAACTCTGCTAAACATATTTGGATTTTCCGCTACTCTGTCACTTGCCCAATTGCAAAAATTGATTCGATTTTCATAGTCTTGATTGTTCAGTTCCTGGAGCAGCTGTACATGATTTACAGGAAATTTATTCACTTTCAAGATTCTCTAGACGGAAGTTTAACTTATATCTGTTAACTGAGAAATCTCGCTTTGGCTTTTATATGGGTCCTCTGTCACTGTCAACAAAACTGATAACTGGTTGCCTTCAGCTGTAGCAGTTTTTTGGTTTTTCATGTTTTTTGTAAGCGATATTACCCGTTTCGATAAATCTAATTAGAAGTTTTTCAAAGCATCTTGCATCAAGATGCCTCCTATCAGGAAACCTTTGTGCATAAACTCTACTTGCCAACAAAGAATTTCTATCACACTCACCCAGAATAAAAATCATATTAACCATTTCTTCTTTAGAGAACTTCATGGCAGTCAATTGAGGAAATTGGGTTCAAACCTCACTTTAACAATGTTTAATAACGAAACACTGATAAATTCACCATGTAAAATGCAGAATATGATATGTCCGAACACCTGACAGAAGGCACAAATAAAAAAAAAATTTCAACACATACCTCGAATAACGTTTTAATCATCTTGATTTTATCATTCAAGAGAAGAATTATTTTGTTTAGGTTTCATTTTCTACTACTTGAATCATTACAGAAAAAAAAACTTCTGTGCGAATAATGATGCATGTTGATGAGTTTGATACGGTTTGTAGAATTTTCATTTTACAAATAATCGAATATTTCGAAAATGATCGAAGATAAAGATAAGGTTACTTTTGCAAAAATCTGGCACAATATTTCATGCGTTGACCTAAATAATAAAATACAGGATGTTCCATTTGAAAAAATCAAGATATGATATTTTTAAATTTGAAATATTCAATAATTTTTTTGAGTCACTCCTATATAAAATGAGGATAATCTATTCAATTCATCAATAAAGCTATCCTTGGGCAATAAGAAAACGAAAGAAAAAAGTATTCATCTTCTCTGGCCGAAGGAGCATGCGATGATGTGAAAGCCTATTTTCATGAATTTTTACGGAAAAAAAATATTGTGACGAAACTACTCACCAAAAAAACTTATTACTTAAAGACATTATAGCAGAGTTTAGGCCGCTCCTGAATCTTGAACAAAAAAGTGGTCTTTCAATCTGAAAAAACCACCCAAGATTTTTGTATAGAAAATTGGGACACCCTGTTTACTGCAAAATAAATTGCTGAACTAGATTCTTACTTTCTAAATACAATACCGTTCGAACAAAAATGAAATCTTCAAGAGTGTACGAGCTACAGAGCACCGCGCCGCTGGTGAATCACCCAGTATATATATATATATATATATATATATATATATATATATATATATATATATATATATATATATATATATAGGGCGGCCCACGAGTCACTGGAAGTAGCATAATGCCAAGAAAACGACGGATTTAAATTTTTTTTCTCACAATATGATGAACTTCTGTTACGGTCACAATTTAAAAATAATTCTGTATATACAGGGTTTTGCGTTTCTGAGGCACGAATCAAAGTAAGGTTTTTTAAATAGAACACCCTATATATTTTGATGATTTTAGCTTTGTGAGATCAAATGACGGTAATTTTGTTCGATATCCTAAGTTCAATAGTTTTCGAAATATTTGAGATTTTTCGAAATTTGATAACTTTCTTGAAATTTTTTTTTCCTCTCTCGTTGTGACTTTCCGATTGTGAATTTGCAAAAATGATGTTACTCCATTTCTGAGTAACCATCGTTGCGAAACTCTAAAATTGATACAGGGTGCACAGTACAAAATTTCCGATTCTGCCTTTCTTCAAGCCTCATTTTTTCAATTTTTTCAAATGACACATCCTGTATCTTATACTCTGTAATGATCGGTTAGTTTTATACCTATCGAACGATACCCATGTTTTCTATACCTATCTTTAACGGTTTCCGAAATTTCTCGAATTTTCCGATACTTTGTTTCTCAATATTCATCTCGAAATGTTTTTCTTCGTTTTTGAAGAGGAGTGTGCATGTCACTTGAGAAAACAAAACAGGAGTCGGTACGATGTTCTACTCAAAACACCAGTTTCAAGTCAATAAGTCGAAAATGACCGGTCTGCATGGACCGATGTGAAGACGATGAAAATGAATATTTTATGGAATTCAGTTTTAAAAAATGCAGTGTTCGGAGCGGTTGAAAATTGTTTAATTCGAGCCTATTTCTAATTTTTCTCCTTGTAAACTATTCACCTTTTCCGGTGAAATGAAAAACACCACCGACAAAAACCAATTGTTGGAAATGAAGAAAATGAACTTACTGTTCTAGCATCTGTGATAGAACAACCAAGTACAAGTCAACGAAACATTGCTCAAGAAATAGGTCTGAGTAGACAAAGTGTGGGAAGAATATTGAAAAATCAAGTTTTATAATGTATAAAGAGAATTACAATATTCGATGTAGATGTAAATCGAAATTATATGATCCCGAATTGAGGTGAATTTCTACAACAAAAGGAGAATTATAATATTTAGGGAAAATATTTGTTTGTTTTTCATGAAACTTTAAGTGATACTATCCAGAATTGTTTAATATAATCTTAAGGCACGCGACTGAATCTCCTGTAAAAATGAATGATTGAAAAGTTAATAACTTAATTTCAATTTTCGTAAATGTGAATTTTATGAATTCATTGAGGGTCGAGCGTGGCTTTTGAAGAGAGCAATCTATTTCTTCGAGAATACACTTGAAGTACAAAAATTTAGGTCATATAAAATTCAAGTGCACACTTAGTTCAAGGGTAGATATGCAATTTGTGATAATCATTCAAAGTTTGAGCGAGAAGAGGGTTCTCGAAGACCCAGGGCGGAAGTAATCAGACATCATTATACAACTTTTTATCTGTACATGCTCAAAAGACTGAGGAATGCCTTTTCAGACGTATCTTTCACTTTGTGTAGTAACTATTTCGAAATGCATTTTCGCATGATTCGCTCTCTTGAAGATGTATGTGGTAATAACTTATAATGTTTCTTTGGAAGTTGACAGCTCTTTCCTTTTTTATTAATTAAAATAAAAAATCATTGACAATTTTGTCAATTCGTTCTGTGAATTGAATTAACCCTTGTGAGTGAAGTTAGGGGTTTCAAAGATATATATATATATATATATATATATATATATATATATATATATATATATATATATATATATATATATATATATATATATATATATATATATGTGTGTGTGTGTGTGTGTGTGTGTACAAAATAGTATGTCACAACTTGAGGGGGTAAATCTACGTGCAATTTTAAGAAAAAAAGTTCATATAAACATAGGTCCGCAAAAGCTTCATTACGGAGCAACAGGGTGTTGAAATTTCCGGAAAAATTTGTTTTCTCTTCAAAACTCCTGCAGTTTTTGAGATATTCATCCCAAATTTGGAATGCAAGCTATTTTTCACAGCCTTAATTATTAAATGTCCTAGATTTTAACTGAAATTCACAAGGTGTTTTCTTTTCCGAGGCCATGTCTCCTTTTGCAGTACACCACTGATCAGCGAACTATCAATTTTCGTCATCTTCGTTCAATTTAGAAACTTTCCTGACACCTTTAATTTTTTCGTATCTCCGACCGTTCTCGAGCAAAAAATTATTATTATATTATTCGCTGAATTGAAAGTACTTCTAATTAAAAAATGACTAGTAGGCTTTGATTTTTTTCATTTATTTATTTATTTTGACAGTTTCTAAAGTTGAACCAGTATCTGCTTGAATTGTTTATTAATAGTGTTAAGACTTTTGAAGTTATTGCTATAAGAAAAAAAAATGGCTAATTTTATTAACGCCGAATTGGCTGGTATCCATTACATGTACGGTCTGGCTGACCGAAACACAACAGAAGCTAGGCGATTTTATCAGGTGCGCTTTCCAAATCGAGTAATACCAGACAGGCGAACATTTTCAAATAACCACAAAAGTTTGAGGAAAACTGGTACTTTTACTGCAAATAATCATTAAAAAGGTGTAACTCAAACTATGAAAACTCCAGATATTGAGGAAGCAGTTTTGAATTTTATTGATTTGAATCTTCATGTGAGAACAAGAAAAATTGGAAATCAGTTGAATATTTCAACGCGTCCAAACTTTACTTCCACGAGATTTTACTTCAAGACTGAATTTTTGCCGATGGTTCTTAGATAAAATTAGAGAAAATGCTTATTTTGATAGGGAAATAAAGTTCACAGACGAAGCTAACTTTTCGAGAACTGCTATCACAAATTTTCACAATAATCATTATTGGGCTGAGGAAAACCCCAATTTGATTGAAGAATCTCATCATCAAGAACAGTTCTCACAAAATATCTGGGTCGGGATAATTGGAAATTATTTGATTGGGCCATTTTTTTCCCCTAACAGACTAAACGGTCCCGCTTATCGGCAATTTCCTGAGGAGAAGTTACCTTCATTGCTCGAGGATGTGCCACTTTTGGTGAGAAACATAATATGGTTCATGCTTGACGGGGCACCAGCACATTTCAGTGGAGAAGCAAGGAATTCTTGAATAATATATTCAACAACCGATGGGTAGGTCGGGGTTGGCCAGAACCATGGCCTCCTAGGTCCCCACGACTTTTGATTGTACCGTTTCATATTCAACGCGTCCAAAATCTACTTACTCGAGATTTTCCTTCAAGACTGAATTTCTGCCGATGGTTCTCAGTTAAAATTAGAGAAACAGCTCATTTTGATAGTGAAATAATGTTCACAGACGAAGCTAACTTTTCGAGAACTGCTATCACAAATTTTCACAATAATCATTATTGGGCTGAGGAAAACCCCCATTTGATTGAAGAATCTCATCATCAAGAACAATTCTCACTAAATGTCTGGGTCGGAATAATTGGAAATTATTTGATTGGCCCTTTTTTTGCCTAACAGACTGAACGGTCCCGCTTATCAGCAATTTCTTGAGGATATATATATATATATATATATATATATATATATATATATATATATATATATATATATATATATATATATATATATATATATATGTGTGTTACAAAATAGTATGTCACAACTTGAGGGGGTAAATCTACGTGCAATTTTAAAAAAAAGTTCATATAAACATAGGTCCGCAAAAGCTTCATTACGGAGCTACAGGGTGTTGAAATTTCCGGAAAAAATTTGTTTTCTCTTCAAAACTCCTGCAGTTTTTGAGATATTCATCCCAAATTTGGAATGCAAGCTATTTTTCACAGCCTTAATTATTAAATGTCCTAGATTTTAACTGAAATTCACAAGGTGTTTTCTTTTCCGAGGCCATGTCTCCTTTTGCCCTTTCAACTTTTTTGCAGTACACCACTGATCAGCGTACAATCAATTTTCGTCATCTTCGTTCAATTTAGAAACTTTCCTGACACCTTTAATTTTCGTTCGTTTTCGAGTGAAAAATTATTGAACTTGAATTATTTGAATTGTATGTTATTCGCTAAATAAAAAGAAAATAATAGAAATACTCGATAGGTATGTCCAAAATTTGCTTTTATTTTGATAGCTCGTCTTCTGAAATTCAACTCATATTATTCAATATCAAACAAAAAAAAGAACAATTAAAAACTAATTAAATTACTGGAAGTGTCCTCCACCTGCAAGAATACAGGGCTCTGTCCTTCTTCACACATTATCACGCACTCTTTGAAATATTCCTTATGTATTTCTTATCGTGTCGCAAGAGGTTATTATTCGATTTCTCAATTATTCTACAGTGTTCACTGGAGTGGTATAGACTAAACTTTTGAGATATCCCCATAAGAAAAAGTCTAAACTATTTAAGTGTGGGGACCTAGGAGGCCATGGCTCTGGCCCACCCCGACCTATCCATCGGTTGTTGAATGTATTATTCAAGCATTCCCTATCTTCTCCGCTAAAATGTTCTGGTGCCCCGTCATGCATGAACCACATTATGTTTCTCACCAAATGTGGCACATTCTCGAGCAATAAAGGTAACTCCTCCTCAAGAAATTGCCGATAAGCGGGACCGTTCAGTCTGTTAGGCAAAAAAAGGGCCAATCAAATAATTTCCAATTACTCCGACCCAGACATTTAGTGAGAATTGTTCTTGATGATGAGATTCTTCAATCAAATGGGGGTTTTCCTCAGCCCAATAATGATTATTGTGAAAATTTGTGATAGCAGTTCTCGAAAAGTTAGCTTCGTCTGTGAACATTATTTCACTATCAAAATGAGCTGTTTCTCTAATTTTAACTGAGAACCATCGGCAGAAATTCAGTCTTGAAGGAAAATCTCGAGTAAGTAGATTTTGGACGCGTTGAATATGAAACGGGTGCAATCAAAAGTCGTGGGGACCTAGGAGGCCATGGTTCTGGCCAACCCCGACCTACCCATCGGTTGTTGAATGTATTATTCAAGAATTCCCTTGCTTCTCCACTGAAATGTGCTGGTGCCCCGTCAAGCATGAACCACATTATGTTTCTCACCAAAAGTGGCACATCCTCGAGCAATGAAGGTAACTTCTCCTCAGGAAATTGCCGATAAGCGGGACCGTTTAGTCTGTTAGGGGAAAAAAATGGCCCAATCAAATAATTTCCAATTATCCCGACCCAGACATTTTGTGAGAACTGTTCTTGATGATGAGATTCTTCAATCAAATTGGGGTTTTCCTCAGCCCAATAATGATTATTGTGAAAATTTGTGATAGCAGTTCTCGAAAAGTTAGCTTCGTCTGTGAACTTTATTTCCCTATCAAAATAAGCATTTTCTCTAATTTTATCTAAGAACCATCGGCAGAAATTCAGTCTTGAAGGAAAATCTCGTGGAAGTAAAGTTTGGACGCGTTGAAATATTCAACTGATTTCCAATTTTTCTTGTTCTCACATGAAGATTAAAATCAATAAAATTCAAAACTGCTTCCTCAATATCTGGAGTTTTCATAGTTTGAGTTACACCTTTTTAATGATTATTTGCAGTAAAAGTACCAGTTTTCCTCAAACTTTTGTGGTTATTTGAAAATGTTCGCCTGTCTGGTATTACTCGATTTGGAAAGCGCACCTGATATAATCGCCTAGCTTCTGTTGTGTTTCGGTCAGCCAGACCGTACATGTAATGGATACCAGCCAATTCGGCGTTAATAAAATTAGCCATTTTTTTTTCTTATAGCAATAACTTCAAAAGTCTTAACACTATTAATAAACAATTCGAGCAGATACTGATTCAACTTTAGAAACTGTCAAAATAAATAAATAAATGAAAAAATCAAAGCCTACTAGTCATTTTTTTAATTAGAAGTACTTTCAATTCAGCGAATAATATAATAATAATTTTTTGCTCGAGAACGGTCGGAGATACGAAAAAATTAAAGGTGTCAGGAAAGTTTCTAAATTGAACGAAGATGACGAAAATTGATAGTTCGCTGATCAGTGGTGTACTGCAAAAGGAGACATGGCCTCGGAAAAGAAAACACCTTGTGAATTTCAGTTAAAATCTAGGACATTTAATAATTAAGGCTGTGAAAAATAGCTTGCATTCCATATTTGGGCTGAATATCTCAAAAACTTTCAGAAGTTCTGAAGAAAAAACAAATTTTTTCCGGAAATTTCAACACCCTGTAGCTCCGTAACGAAGCTTTTGCGGAATTATTATCAAAAATATCAAATATATCATTTTTGATTTTGATATATTTGATAATAATTCTAAAAGAGAAAATTGGATGCAGAAGGAATTGCACGGAAAGCAGCCTAAAGAATTGAAAAATGATTATATTGATGAAATCGCATCAAATAGATGGTTAGTATCTGGAATTGTTCGCTGAAACAGAAGGCTTGGCAATTGCGATCCAAGATCAGGTTGTTTTCACAAGAAATTATAGAAAACACATCATCGAGCAAAATATAGATGATTCTTGCCGTAGATGTTTTTGTTCTTCAGAAACAACATTTTCATACATCATTTTGCTCAGTACTTGCCTCAACTGAATATTTAGAAAGACATAATGTCGTCGTTAATATATATATATATATATATATATATATATATATATATATATATATATATATATATATATATATATATATATATATATATATATATATATATATATATATATATATATATATATATATATATATATATATATATATATATATATATATATATATATATATATATATATATATATATATATATATATATATATATATATATATATATATATATATATATATATATATATATATATATATATATATATATATATATATATATATATATATATATATATATATATATATATATATATATGACAAAATCATCATATTATCCTACTTCGAAGGTTGCCTACAGGCGACTAACTTGATTGTCAATCTCTCTACGAAATTGCCATGTTGGGGGAGATGTACGTCTGTTGGTTGGTTGAACCACAAGCGTTTCTGCTACTTAGCCATGCTCAACAACGTAGCTACATTGCTTTCATCGCAGCTGAGTCTTACGGTGTACCGGCTCGATTTCAATATGCACAAACGTACGAAATATTACTATGATATATACCTATTCACTCACGAAATATTGACAACTCTGAATCTAAGCAATTAATATATAGAATATAGAGAGTACATGTGCACAAAATGGCTGTTTAAACGGTTAGAGCGATCTGGAACTTTTGATTTTCGGTACTAGAAGTATCACACTTTTAACTCTGCTAAAGCCTCTGCGAAGAAATTGAAATCAATGTTGTTAATGCCAGACATCCTTTACTACGAGGATAACACAAATGAAATAGCTAACAATTTTGCATACAGATTTGATCGTACTTGGTTGTTTCATGAAGTTGCTAAGAATTTTCACACTTTCTGTTTCGCTATTTTTCTCATGCTCATTTCACTTATTAGTAAGTTTCAATTATTTATACAAGAAAAATAATTGTTTGTAGACTTTGCCCTCTTGATTACTACAGTGAACAAGAACATAAGGAACGAGAGAGAGAAACTGAAAAAGACCCTGACGAAGGAGGCGAGCCACAGTATGTTACCATAGTTTTGATCAAAACCTACATAACGTTTCTTTTTGATTTTTAGGAGTGGACTCAGCATCAACGATATTCTGCCAGAAGATCCAAATAATTATGATAAAATGAGACCACCTAAGAAAAATGGGAATCCTACTACTGTGTACTTTCATGTTACTGTTATGGGATTAGACAGCATCGATGAAGGATCAATGGTAATGAGATTGAATTATCTTTTGTCTATTTATTTATATTCAAGTTCATCTGTGGTGAATTTAGAGTTTCCCAAAATTCTCTCAAGATTTGAATATGCCTTTGTGAAGTATTGCTAACCGAAAAATCCGTTTAACCGTTACATAGCTGAGGCTAATTAGAAATAAAAAACTACACGACAAAACAGCAAGTCTGCATTATTGAAGAATATTTTAAAAATAATAAAAACAAAGTTGCCATAATCCTAAATTTTCGCACCAAATTTGGTCGGATATGCTTCGATGATGTAATCGGTAGAGATGAATCCTCATACATACAATCTTTGAATTTTGAATACAAACATCGGTTCGACATTAATTAAATTATCAAATTTATTCATAGGCAAATAACGTTCGGTGATGATAATCTACAATGATAAACAGAACAACTTTGATTCAGAGACATAAGCAATTAGTATGGAAAAATATTGATTGACTGGAATGAAAAATAAAATAATATCAGTGTCATCTGAAGTTGTCTGGAATACAGAAATTGCTGCTAACTCTTCATTATGCGTTAGATATTTTGTTCACGAATCTTTTATACAACCCTTGACCCTTGTTCGTATATTGGGTTAGTATACTGAAGGCATACGTGACTGCAGAATGTTACTTCCACTCTGCCACCCACTCGAGTCGCGCTCTCACGCTTTGCTTCGATAATGCCCGAAAAAATTGACTCTGTACTTCGTTAATAAGGCCTCCTGGAATTACCTCAGCTCCAAGAGTTGGTAGAAAGATATTTTTACATCTGAATTTCGTTCAATAATAGCAATAATGGATTTACGTAACATTCGTTACCAGGAAATATCCGATTATTCGAACACTCGACAAGTGGGGAATACAAGGTAATTTTAGAATTATATCACATTATAGAACAGTACTTGTAAGGTATCCGTTTTGAGCACAACTCTCTTTCTTCTAGCAATTCATTACATACTTAAGGAGATCAACACGCCAATCAAACAAACCCTTTACTCCTACTATATGCCACATTTATGAACATCAACACAACATCATCATTACTTCAGACAGAAATTAAAAAACTAGATGAATGGCCGCGAAACACAGGATTTTTGTTTTCTCCAGTTTGTTAAGCAAAAAATATATACGAACGATAAGCTAAACCTTACTCTTAGTGGGTAACCCCTTATAAGAAATGACAGCACAAAGTTCTTGGGTCTTACTTTCGTTAGACAGATTACATGGCAGAACATAATGATAAAATTCTTGAATCCTGTCAATCTGTTTTGTATTCCTAAGAGTTATCTCAAATGCCTCGTCTGGTGCCAATTCATATCATCTCCTACACTTATACAGATCATTAATTCGACGTAAAATCGACTATGGGACCATTTGGTACAATATACTACAAAAATTAGACATAGTGCAAAATTCAGATATGCGTACTATATCATGAGCCTATTGCTCTAGCCCAATCCAGAGCTTCAGAGTCCTGCTAAAGGAACCTTCTCGGAAACTCTGTAGAGAATATTCATCTTTGTGTGATGTAACTATAATCCCAGAAAATAAATCTACTTTGTCTTCTAAACTTCATCAAGCAACAGTAATAGCAGAGAATAAGTAAATCGCTTAAGCATTGGTCACACAGCATTGACACATAGCACCTTATAAAGCGTGTACCACCTGATATTTGCCAAACTTGTGGTGTCCAAATAACTATAACTCATAAATACACCGTTGAGCGCAATAGAATTCGCATGAATGGTGAAATTTCACGAAAAATATTGTCTGACGTTTTATAGAATTTATTCAATCAAGTCCACACCCTGTATTTCATTAAATATTTAATTTAGCTATGCCCCACTAACTTAGTTTTATTTTCCTTCATACTAGAAAATTCCCAAAATCATATTTGCTTGTAGACCTATGCAGCAGATATATTCTTCGCACAAACTTGGAAAGACTACAGACTCCGCCTACCGGAAAATATGACAGCAGAATATCGATTACTTGAAGTTGATTGGTTGAAAAACATGTGGAGACCTGATTCCTACTTTAAGAATGCAAAATCGGTCACTTTCCAGACTATGACTATACCAAATCACTATATGTGGTTATATAGAGATAAAACAATCTTATATATGGTGAAGTGAGTATTTCAAACAACATTTTAGTTTCAATTAATTTGATGAAAATCCAAACTTTCTTCAATTTGAAACATTATCATGAAGTTGAAAATCCTAAAACTTTAAATGAGTTTTGGAATGTTTGGCATGAAATTCATTCACGTTATAAAAGAGAAAAATATGAACACAGGAAGTTTTTCTGGTACTCCAGTGGGAGGTTTTCCTTATTTCAATCTCTTATTTAGAACTTGGAAACCAAGAAATAAAAACCGTTTTGTTCTTTCACAAGAATGGTAGCATTTATGTCATTTCCTTTTTCAGACTAACTCTGAGACTCTCTTGTGCAATGAATTTTATGATATATCCTCATGATACCCAAGAATGCAAGTTACAAATGGAAAGTCGTAAGTACAACGAAATTAGAGAAGTATGCATCCCTTTGAATACCCCAATTCCAGCTAATTTGGACCGCACAGGTGAAGGGTAATTCCCGACAAAAGAACAATAATTGCTTCTTGGTTTGAAGTGACTTCATAGAGGTCTTTGTGAAATATTCAATTTTCAAGAATATTAAGACTGACACAAAGTTGAGGTGGAAATTTATAACAGTTTGAATTTGAATAATTTTATGTTTTTGTTATTGCAATCATCATTTGTTTTCGTCTTTTTGTATATTTGCCAGGAAGAATTCGCTCATTGTATCTAATGATGAAAAATATATTCATCTATGATCTTATAAAACTTCTAGTCGAAGTTCTTTGGATTTCTTGAAAAATTAGTAAACACAAATCCTTTTTCAAAAGTCTGTCAATTAATAATCCTATTAATATTATGTAAACTTATGAGGGTTTCAAACAATGTTCAGATGAATGAGAATCATATCAAGTATACTAAATGTATTCTCTATTAAAACAATTTGTTTCTTATTGCAAATGTATCCAAGCCATTTGTATTGGAATAACTAAAAGGTACTTTGAAATTAATAAGAATACGTTTAGCTGTAAGGTTCGATGCTGCAGAGAAAATCATAATTGAATGAATACTTTCAATACTAAAATTTTGTGAAATTTAGAACAGAATTCCAAAATCATTAAATTCTTTTTTGTCACACACATTATGTTCCCTTCGTTGCTTATCCATAAGAGTGCATACTCTTATAAAAAGTATGATTTTTGAAGTTTCTCAAATTTTCCACCTTCTTTTGCAATTTTCAAACGTCTTTTCTTGACATTTGAATTTGGGAGGCTTTTACTTGGTAAAATTCCATTATCAATAATAAAAAACAAGTACTGTGTTTTAAGGAATTTTACTTAATAATTGCGATTCGTAACGCGTTTCACTACACCATAGCTTCTTCAGACGAATGAATGTACAGAAAATATAAATATAAATGTTCTTGAGTAATTAAAAGCTTATTGGGTTGCTTCTTCTTGAATGGTTATTTATGACTGGTATATCCAATAAAATTAAGGAATAGATTGCTACCCGAAAAGATTCAATAGAGGTGAAGGGCTTAAATCGACTTGTTCATTGATGAGTCTACCTGAGTGTTTGTATTTATTGATTTCTAAAGTTTCCCAAAGATCTACCTTCCAATATTTATTATCTGTATGCAAAATTTCAAACTGTGGGTCGAAAGAATGATTATTTTCTAAGAGATGATTCGCGTAAAAACTGCGTTCATGTTCCGATATTCTAATATTAAAATTTCTATGTGTTCTACGAATATAGAAATTATCACAGTCATTGCAATTCAATCTATAAACACCTGATTTATTGTTTTTACCTGGTTTGGTTTTATTATTTTTTATATATTTGCCTAAATTATTATTAGTTTGGAAAGCTATGTTGAAATTATTGCTACTTAAGAATGATTTCAGTTTCTCACTTGTAATGCCAACGCAGGTTAAGGTGTTGAATTTTTGTTTCAATTTATCGACAGGGTAAACTTCATTCAATGCGATTCTACTTTGTTTTTTATTTAAAATATTATTTATTAGTTTGGGATTGTAACCATTATTTTTGGCTATTTGTTTAATCAAATTTAGTTCTTTGTTGAAATTTTCTGGTGATAACGGGATGTTAATCAATCTATGAATAAAACTATTGAATGCTGACATTTTATGTTGATATGGATGACACGACGAGTTATGTATTATAATATCTGTATGTGACGGCTTATGGCGAATTGCGAAAACATGTTTTCCATTTTCATTCGAAATTGTTACGTCTAAGAAATTTATCGAATTATTGCTTTCTATTTCGGTTGTGAATGCAATTTTTCGATGTAATGAATTTATATGATTTTCGAAAATTTTCAACTGTCTATCTGTTCCTGTGAAGCAAATAATGATATTGTCTACATAGCGATACCAGTATAAACAATATTTACTGAGTGGATGATTATGAATTAATTTCTCTAAGTTATTCATGAATATTTCTGCTAAAAAGGACTTAACGGATTGCCCATAATCAAGCCGTCTTCAATAGTATAATATTTGTTATTGAAATGGAAATAATTTTGATCTAAACAAATTTGTAATAATGAAAGAATATCTGATTTAATAATAGTATTGACATGATTCTTTTCTAATAATTCTTCAACTAAGTAATACGTATCTTTCGGAGGAATGTTGAGAAATAGATTCTTAACATCGAAAGAAATGAGTTTGGAATTAGGTGGTATAGTGGTATCTTTGATATTGGCAATAAGTTGGTATGAATTTTGACCGAAAATTTAGATTTAAAATTGCAATGTCTTATTAGCAAGTCGTTGAGGAATTTTGAAAGTTTGAACGAAGGTGCCGTTACATAAGAAACAACAGGTCTAATAGGGTAATTAGGTTTATGAAGTTTTATCAACGAATATAATTCGGGGATTGTGGATTGGAGTTAATGAATTTATATTTTCGTGGTCTGTAATTAATGATTTTGCTGTCGAAATTATGTTTTAACCACTTTCTGAAATTTTGCGGTAGGATCCTTAGTTGATGTTATATAGTTTCCGGCTGTTAAGAATTCTAATAAATCATATTTTGAATAAAAACAAAGTAGAATCGCATTGAATGAAGTTTACCCTGTCGATAAATTGAAACAAAAATTCAACACCTTAACCTACGTTGGCATTACAAGTGAGAAACTGAAATCATTCTTAAGTAGCAATAATTTCAACATAGCTTTCCAAACTAATAATAATTTAGGCAAATATATAAAAAATAATAAAACCAAACCAGGTAAAAACAATAAATCAGATGTTTATAGATTGAATTGAAATGACTGTGATAATTTCTACATTGGTAGAACACATAGAAATTTTAATATTAGAATATCAGAACATGAACGCAGTTTTTCATATAAAAATCAGATTCAAATTACGCGAATCATCTCTTAGAAAATAATCATTCTTTCGACCCACAGTTTGAAATTTTGCATACAGATAATAAATATTGGAAGGTAGATCTTTGGGAAACTTTAGAAATCAATAAATATAAACACTCAGGTAGACTCATCAATGAACAAGTCGATTTAAGCCCTTCACCTCTATTGAATCTTTTCGAGGAGCAATCTATTCCTTAATTTTATTGGATATACCTGTCATAAATAAACACTTAAGAAGAAGCAACCCAATAAGCTTTTAATTGCTCAAGAACATTTATATTTATATTTTCTGTACATTCATTCGTCTGAAGAAGCTACGGTGTAGTGAAATGCATTACGAATCGCAAATTATTAAGTAAAATTCCTTAAAACACAATACTTGTTTTTTATTAATGTCTTTTCTTAAAGATTTAATAAATTTTATAAAATCGCTTGTTTTGTTCGCATACAAAAATAATGATTTTTGTAGTTTGTCAATTTTCCGACTGATTTTTATTGTCCTTAGTTTTTCTCTTCTGAAAACCGGGACCATAACAAACAAAACAAAGAAGAACAAGAAGGAAAAATATTCAAAAGTTTATTACTTTCAGAAGATGTCTTCTAATCTAATAAATTCCTCTCTATAATTGATATATAACAACATATTTCAATATAGATAGATGTTCTTTTTATCGGTAATTTGAAAATTATCATGAGAGCCTGATATTATTCTTAATTTCAGTTTCCCATACCACAGCAGATATGGTTTTTCAATGGGATCCTGACGTACCATTGGTAGTTGATAAGAATATTGAACTACCTCAACTGGCTCTTGTTGAAAACCACACTGCTGATTGCACACAAGTTTACTCAACAGGTAAATACAGTTTGCTGTGTGAATATTTGGTAATTTTTTCCACCCAATCTTATTCAGTCGATTATATGGGTGTATTGAGTTGAAGACAGGATTCTTCAAAATAAATAGCAAAAAATTTCATAACCCCAATAGGCTCAAATATATTTAGCTTCATAGAAACTGATTCAAGATGAGAAGATGATAGAACAATACTCTTCTTAGATGATTAGCCAGTGTGTATGATATGCTAGCAGTTTTTCTAAGAGTATTACATTTTCAGGAAATTTCACGTGCTTGGAGGTAGTTTTTCAACTCAAAAGAAGATTAGGGTACTACTTGTTTCATACCTATATTCCTACGTGTCTTATTGTTATAATGTCGGTAAGTCCATTTACTTTTGTCTTTTTAAATTCAAATAAGTAGAATTCATTAACGTATTGGATGGTGTAATCCCTTTTATTATTTTGAAAAATGAAACAGAATGTTGAAATTTCAGAATAACAATACTACGTGATCACAAGCCAGAACACACATTCATATAATCTTTTTTTAGTGGGTTTCTTTCTGGATCAAACCTGAAGCTGCTCCAGCAAGAGTCACCCTGGGAGTGACATCTTTACTCACCTTATCTACCCAGCATGCTAAAAGTCAAGCAGCTCTACCACCAGTCTCTTATCTAAAAGCTGTAGATGCTTTCATGTCTGTCTGTACAATGTAAGTAATACCAACTATTGAATTATGAATTCGTTATTATAGAAAAACTCTCTTAAAATTCTACTGTAAACTATTTATATGAAATGAAGATATTTCCTAATATAAATGTTGTAATATCACAATTCCAAAGAATTCTGCAAAAAAAATGTGGCTCAGCTAGTCAGTTGAAAGAATATTTCCTTCAGAAAATTATAATTGGAACTAAAGAAAATAGACTGAATTTATCCATTTTATTCTTTCTTCAGATTCGTCTTTATGGCTTTGATGGAATACTGCCTGGTCAATATCGTTCTTGGCGATTCTGACCTTCCCAAGCCACCTCAGCCGGCCCCAAAAATCGACCCTATCTTTGAAGTGAACACTGCAAAGGAAAATTCATTTTTACTAAGTGGAAAACCGAAAGTCACTCCTCCTGTTTCTGCGGCACAAAAAGCTAGAAATAGGGCAATATACATCGATAGATTTTCTAGAGTTTTCTTTCCTTTATTGTTTACAGTTCTTAACGGGACTTATTGGATTTTGTTTGCTGAGTATATTTAATGACGAAAAATATATGGGGTTTCAGCTGAATATATATTAATTCATGTATCGTCATAATTCGAATAAAATATGAAATGTTAATGAATAAAATGTCTAATATGTAGAAGTTTGAAGTAATAAATTTTTCAAATCACTTCTCCTAATTTTCTTTGCTTTGATTGAATGTTGATCTGAACCATAGTTTAATAGTTGAGGGGGATAGTTGGGATGAAACAAAGGAAAAGGTGGAAGAGGATATGAGAGTTATAGAAAGATGGATGAATGCAAAGCTGCTTACAAACAATTTTGATAAGACTTAATTCTTACCTTTTTCATGCTACAACCGCAATATGCTATCTTTTAGATCTTTAGATGTTTCCGAAAAAAGGAAAGTAGGCCAAGCTGCCACCTATAAGTGTTTGGGAATTGTTTTTGATAACCATCTACGTCGTGACCATCATATTTGTACCATAGTGGCCACTCTTCGCGGTGTGCTGTACAGATTCAAATACCTCAAAAATGTTCTCGATCAAAAAGTTTTGATAAAGATTCACTACGGACTTCTACACTCTAGATTATGCTATGCTATTCTGAACTTGGGAGCTGTAAAAGGGCTGAGCATATAGCTTGTATCGAGGTTCTATAAATAAAGTTTTTAAAAATCATCTTGAATAAGGAAAACTTACCCTACTACACGTCTGTATGATGAAGCTCGGATCTTGGATATTCGTCAAATGTTTGCATTCTCATGTATAATACATTTGTATCGGAATGCATATTTACTGGAGGAGTTTCATCATACCTATAATACCAGACGGGAACATAAATTTTATGCGACACCTCGTGCAGATAAATCCATTGGCCAGTTAAATTTCTCTTTCTTGTGGCCTAGACTATTTAATGCTTTGGCATTGTCAATAAGAAATGTTACTGGCATGAGGAAGTTTAAATTTGAGCTGAAGAAGATTATCCTTTGTTATGGTAGGGATAAAATTCATGACCTCATAGAGTTGAGAAATTAGTATATTTTTTGTTGAATGAGTTTTTCTTTTTGAGTTTTGTTTTCCTTCTTTATTTTGCTTAGCGGATCAGAGTCGGTGTGTTAGGTTTACTTAAGGAAAAAGTTAGATTAGTACACTGCAGACAGTCATATCACTTTGCAGTCTTATGTTTATTGTCAACAACCTGGTTTTCACAACTCATGTACACACAACATTGTATAGGAAAATAAACAATATTATTATTATAGTTATTTACTTTTTTCCATAATTGTCCGTCACTCATATTAATAAATTGATTCATGCATCTTCTCCTCAACGACAATAAATAGAATTTATTAAATAAATAAAACAAACATACTCTAAGTGGACACAAAAGGTTAATTTACTAACTCAATTTTCTATTATCTATGAATGTTTGAAATTTATTTACCAGAATAAAAAGTACTTCAAACAATCAGTAAAAAAATGTTTTTCGGTTATTTTTCACTACAACGACCTGATTGGCTGATCATGGAGCTTTAGGATATGGTTAATCTACTCCAGAGGAATTTTCATATACGGTTTGGTTTACCAGAATACTACGTTAATTTTCCGTATTCGGTTTTTCATGAAACTGAAATTTCTATTATTATGAAATTGCATAATTATAAAATTGAATAAAATCTCCGTCACATCCACATCTCTACTGCTTTAAGTATTTCTCTCCTGTGCCTCTATAAGGTTTTATTTCTTTTATGCATCACATCCATATAAAATACTTCGCAGGATTGTTTTGATAAGAGGTATTTTCTGTAGTATTTTTGTTTACGTATTTGATAATGATCAGATTGTCGTGCTTAATGAATGTTTGCCTTGCTAACACTTTTTTTGATGTGTTTGATTAGAGCTTATGAAGCTTTAACTGTAAAAAATGGTTCACTTCTTTAGGTATACTTTTGACGTTCAGATGTATATTACAGATTTTCTTGTAGTGTAGAACAAAATGAAATTTTCTAATGCTTTATTGAAGATTAGAGTAATTACTAATACAATAATAGCCATGTTCATCTGATTTTTCCACTATCCAATATCAAAATTTATTTCTATGAAGTTAGACTAAGTTTAGTTGTCAGTTATACAATTCATTTTGCATTTGTTTGAATATTGCAGTGTGATATATGACACGGATTAATTCTAATAATAGACCAGACTGTAATTTTGTGACATTTAATAGAAACTGTCTACATCTATCGGAGGTATATCCTCTTCCATACTCTTTGATGGCAATCTTGAAAACCAATGCCTGTTAAAAGATACATACCAAAATTTGGAATTATTTTTCATTTATTCGCTAAAATATTTTTTACTAAAGGAATTGAAGAGAATGTTTATTTCATGACTTTAAAAAGGATAATGTAAGCATACAGAATTATTTTTAACATACCTGATCACACTACTCCTCAATACCTGTGAATAAACTATGCATTCATTGTTCTACAATGTTATTATTTTCGAAATTTTAAATTTAAGAAGATTTCGTTCGGCTCAATTATTTTTGAAATGACAATGGTTCAATTCATTAATAAATCATTGTGGATTCCCTTCAACCGAGTTCAACGAACCAGGAATGAAATAATTAAGGCAGAATATTGAACAATTAATTAATGCGTTCTAGAATATTCTAAAAATTATGGACAAGATGAAGGGCAAGAATGGTAAAGAAACGAAAGACTGCTTCAAAGATTTTAAAGAATCAAGTGTTGAAATTCTTATACTATTCAAAATCTGTTTCTCTTAATATTGAACAGGAATGTTCATTTCATTTCAATCACAAACAATTACTAGCCCATTGACTAGTATCACCACGGCAATGTTGATTATAAGTTGTCCACGCAGAAAATCCATCTCCTGACATTTTCTTTGTCTCATCGTAAACATGTCTAGCGCATGCAACATCATCGTCAATATTATCGTTCAGAAATTGTTTGCAAGTAGCATGACAACCTTTACCTGGCGAGTCAGATTTGGAGCACCAATACAGAGAACTTATCTGAAGTATTCCATAGTCCCAGGTTTGTTTGTTTACAGCTTGAGTATCGAAGTTGGACTCATATTTTGCTATGCAAGTCCATGTACCTACATATAAAATTTGAATGAATTGAAAAAGCAAACGTTGCTTACAAAATTTTTATTTATATTCTTACCTAAGAAAAAATTAAATGATTTGAAGACTTTAGCCTCTTCGGTGAGGTCGTTTCAACAATTAATTTCTATGAAAACTCAGTAATCATCAAAATCAATTTGATGAACGACTCCAAAATATATGAAAGAAAATGGAGTACAGATTCTGATATTTTCGAAACATATGCCGAATTCATATAAGCAGATTTCGTATTTTAAATTTCAACTTAAAAGTGAAGTAGCCTCGCAAATATCTTGATAGAAGTATTCCTTTCAAAGAATGCAATGGTCAAAAAGTTCCCCAGATATGATATGCAATTAACATGTTTGGGCCAAGATGTGGATGGGGTCTCCACTAGATATTAGGACTTCAAAATAGTGAAACAGTTCAGAAATATTTTTTTTATATAAAAATTTTTATTTTCTCCCATTTCGCAATCGACATTCTCCTCTCATAAGTTTGGTTCGCCTTCATCATTGTAATAAATTGCAAAATTATTAAGAATATTTCATTAATCCATCAAAATAGGATATTATAGTATCTCAATTTCTGATAACACGCGAAATTAATCGCTATATGTGTAAAGACATTGAAAAATTTTATTCAGGGAACAACATTCAACCTTCTGTAGGACGTTAAATATCCCTGCCTGAAGGAGATGGTTTTCCAATCCACTCTTTATAATCATCGTCAACCAGGGCCACATAGTAGTGGTACAATCTGACCAGATGTCATGAATGGGAGCAACAGACTTTAGTTCCAGTCTCGTTAGACCTCGTCACTGTTGCACACCCATTCACAACAAATATACATGTATACATATTCATGTACAAGACAAGCTACAACAGATTGAAAAGAGAAGGTGGCAGAATGGCTTAGTGATGTGAATGAATGTGCAACACTGAAGAAGTCAAGAGATACGATGTACACCATATGTTTAGCAGACAGACGAGAACTGGAGTGTTAGCTTAATTCAACAAACTGCATCCAGCAGGCACTGTTTGTAGCATTGCGGTAGGTACTGGAACTAGTCTGGCTTCTTAAAGGTTTCTGTTTGATATACTTTTGGTTTTCATCGTCTCCCGGTGGCCTTGGTAGCCTCTGTGTCGGTTCGTTGGAGGGCGCCAATTGTATATAGGTGTGTAACACCGATGAGGTCAAACAAAACCGAAATTGCAGTCTGTTGCTGCCATTCATGATATCCAACCAAATTGTACTACTATTATGTGGCCCTAGTTGACGAAGATTATTAAGAGATGATCTGAAAATCAACTACAACAGGGAAGGACATGTAACATTCTAGGGAAGGTTGAATATTCTTTCCTTAATAAAAGGATATTATGAGCACAACTCGAAGAATATAGATGATCCCTATAAATGACAACTGCAGATGCCAAAACAATCAAACGCTATAATAGTAACTATAGATGTTTTTGAGTGATTTTCTCAACAAGAAGTTAATGGTTGAAAATAAAGATAGCTCGAAGGCTCAGTACAGAATTTATTGTTGAAAAAGTACTGTACATTTATAAATGATAGCCTCGATTGCTTGGATGATGGCTATACAGGGTGTTAAATAATAGTATGTCACAACTTCAGGGGATAAATCTACTTGCAATTTTAGGAAAAAAAGTTCATATAAACATAGGTCCGCAAATGCTTCGTTACGGAGCTACAGGGTGTTGAAATTTCCGGAAAAAATTGTTTTTTCTTCAAAACTTCTGCAGTTTTTGAGATATTCTGCCAAATTTGGAATGAAAGCTATTTTTTACAGCCTCCATCATAACACGTGCTAAGTTTCAACTGAAATTCACAAGGTGTTTTCTTTTACAACACCATGTCTCCTTTTGACCTTTCAAACTTTTTTGCAGTACGCCACTGATCAGCGTACAACCAATTTTCGTCATCTTCGTTTAATTTAGAAACTTTTTTGACACTTGTAATTTTTCCGTACCTCCGGCCGATTGTATGCATTCGCTGAATTGAAAGCACTTCTAATTAAAAAAATTACTAGTAGGCTTTAATTTTTTTCATTTATTTATTTATTTTGACAGTTGCTAAAGTTGAACCAGTGTCTGCTCGAATTGTTTATTAAATCTACGATTAGTTTCAAGACTTTTGAAGTTATTGCTGTAAGAAAACATGGCTAATGTTACTAACGCCGAATTGGCTGATATCCATTACATGTACGGTCTGGCTGACGGAAACACAACAGAAGCTAGGCGATTATATCAGGTGCGCTTTCCAAATCCAGTAACACCAGACAGGCGAACATTTTCAAATATTCACAGAAGGTTGAGGGAAACTGATACTTTTACTGCAACTAATCATTAAAAAGATGCAACTATGAGAACTCCAGATATTGAGGAAGCAGTTTTGAATTTTATTGATTTGAATCCTCATGTGAGCATAAGAAAAATTGGAAATCAGTTGAATATTTCACATGTTCTAGTTTGGAGGATTCTCCACCAGGTTTCATTGTACCCGATAAAATTAGAGAAAATGCCCATTTTGATAGTGAAATAATGTTTACAGACGAAGCTAACTTTTGGAAAACTGCTATCACAAATTTTCACAATAATCATTATTGGGCTGAGGAAAACCCCCATTTGATTGAAGAATCTCATCATCAAGAACAATTCTCACTAAAAGTCCGGGTCGGAATAATTGGAAATTATTTGATTGGGTCATTTTTTTCCTAACAGACTAAACGGTCCTGCTTATCGGCATTTCTTGAGGAGGAGTTACCTTTATTGCACGATGATGTGCCACTTTTGGTGAGAAACATAATGTGGTTCATGCATGACAGGGCACCAACACATTTCAGTGGAGAAGCTAGAGAATTCTTGATTAATACATTCAACAACCGATGGATAGGTCGGTGTGGGCCATAACCAAGGCCACCTATGTCCCCAGACTTGAATAGTTTAGACTTTTTCTCATGGGGATATCTCAAAAGTTTAGTTTATATCACTCCAGTAAACAGTGTAGAAGTATTGAGAAATCGAATAATAACCTCTTGTGACACGAGAAATACCCCAGGAATATTTCAAAGAGTGCGTGATAATATTCGAAGAATTACAGATGTCTGTATTCTTGCAGGTGGAGGACACTTCCAGCAATTTATTTAGTTTTTAATTGTTCTTTTTTTTGGTTCATATTGAATAAGTATAAGTTGAGTCTCAGAAGACGAGCTATCAAAATAAAAGCAAATTTTGGACATACCTATCGAGTATTTCTATTATTTTCTTTTTATAAAGCGAATAACATACAATTCAAATTCAATAATTTTTCACTCGAAAACGGTTGGAGATATGAAAAAATTACAAATGTCAAAAAAGTTTCTAAATTGAACGAAGATGAAAATTGATTGTACGCTAATCAGTGGCGTACTGCAAAAAAGTTTGAAAGGTCAAAAGGAGACATGGTCTTGTAAAAGAAAACACCTTGTGAATTTCTGTTATAACTTAGCACGTGTTATGATGGAGGCTGTAAAAAATAGCTTTCATTCCAAATTTGGGCTAAATATCTCAAAAACTGCAGAAGTTTTGAAGTAGATTAATTTTTTTCCGGAAATTTCAACACCTTGTAGCTCCGTAACGAAACTTTCGCGGACCTATGTTTAAATGAACTTTTTTCTTAAAATTGCACGTAGATTTATTCCCTCAAGTTGTGACATACTATTATGTAACACCCTGTATATAAAAATGAATTTGATTTTTTCTATTTGAAGCATTACTTTGTTGATGAGTACTTAACTCAGTGAAAGTTACTCTGATACTCTAAAACTACTGGGACAAAATTGAAGTGAAAATATATATACAGTAAATTCCTACCTACTAGGGATGAATATCCTTACATTCAATAATGAATTCATGGCTATATACAATGTGGCTTTTCTAATACCATGAATATTGGGAATTTCCTATTTCAAATACTACCTAAACAACTATTCACAGTTTTTCTAAGAAAGGGTAAAATAAAGATATTGAACTAACAATAAAAATATTCGAATAACATATTTGATACTTTCTATGGGATTTTTACAGGTTGAGATTATTTCTCAATTCTCAACAGCTGTATTGACAACATTTACGATATGAAGAACCACAATTAAAGAAGTCAAAAGTATACTAGAACAACTTATCGAGCTAGACAAATGATAAAGCAAATGGAGAAAACGTATTAATGATAATAATAGCGAAATTACAAGAATTCACTCAAAAAACAACTAAACCACGAACCATAAAGCCAGAATACATTCAGAGGAAAGAATATCACATGGAAAAAAGAAGTGAAAAACATTGGAGAGCCCTCAACAGAGTTTCGAAGTACATGAATGGATACCTCCAATCTCTTATAAATAGAAAAAGTGAACTGACTATGGTAACAAATTAACTGCATCAAACAATCTTTCTTTTTTATAAATTTAAAATGGGAAACAACAATCATGAGAATTGGTATTAAGTTTGCATTACCAATAAATATTATGTATGTATTGATCCAATAATTTTCCATTAATATCGGAAAAGTAAAAAAATGGACAGATTATCTCGAATCCTTAAGCAACACGGATCGAGCAAAAATGGTTCTCATCAAACCTTAGAGTATTGTTCAGTTCAAAAATCAACTTACCCAACTGGTCGCGTGGAATACCCAAAGTCTGCAATTTTCTCACAAATTCGCATTTGTCGAATATTTTACCATAAGCGTTATCGCATATGGATAATATTACCACGAATAATAAAGTATGGTATTTCATCTTGAGTCAGGCTACTAAAACCTTCGCGAGGTATTCGAATTTATAGGAACGTAGGGAAATAATCTGAAATTCCAGAAATTTTATTATTTATGTACTTGTTTTGTTTACGTTAAATTTGCAACATTCCACAACTGCAAAAATGTGTCTGAAAAATATTTTTCTCGACACTGAAGGAAATAGATATGATATTAGGAATTTGTAGAATGTTATAATTAATGATGAAGATATAGAATAGTAGGTCGTGCCAGGAAATATTACCTCAATATCTTTTTGAATATTATCTAGAAAAATTCGATGTTATCAACTTCCGCGACTACAATTTAATTTTCAATATACTCCACTAAAATCACATCTACAACAAACCGATTTTTTGTTTAAAGTTTGACAACTTTAATGAAGAGAAAAATCTTTTCTGGGTATTTATATCAACTTTTTGTTTTAAAATTATATGAAGAAACGTCCACAAACATTTTTCTGGTAATTTTGGAATCATTCTGAAGATTATAAATTCAAACATGCAGAACAATTTCTTCTATAATAACCCCTTCTTACCCGGTAAAATAATGTTTTCCTAAACTAAAACAAAGTTTATTTAATGTCTCCAGAAGATCAATTATGAAAATAAATTAAAATGCATAATTCGATTGAAGGGATCATTATTTGATGAAAATTGATATACATTTTAATTAAATAAATCAATGGTGATCAAATTTTCACTATATTTACAAATTTATGGGCGTTTCACCCACTGTGGCATATACGCATAGAGACAGAAAGCTATATACAAATTATGAGATCGGAAAATTGATTTTAAATTCAGACTGGGTTTATCAATATAGGTTAATATTTTATATTTTGATTTGATATAATATATTAGCTTATATAAGTAAACCCAGTCTGAATTTGAAGTCATTCTCTTCATCACTGAAGGGTTAGTCAAAACAATTGTATGATTTTTGTTTATGTAATATATTGAGTATAATTTTGATATAACTCAATCAAAGATGGAGGCGTTCTTGGAGTGACTATATTCAATGCTTTTTCAAAATGCTCCATTGTGACCACTTGAGCATCCAAAGTCTCCTCTAATGCTTTCATAGCAGCCTCATGACACAGTGCATTTACTTCCGCACCAGAATAATTTTCAGTTTCACATACTAAAGTTTCAATATCTACATTCTGAACCTGCAATATAAAATTTTAGATTTTTCACTGGCTAATTGTTATATCTGTTTTTTTCAGTTTTATCCAATCGAAACGATTCAAAAAGTAACTGAACAAACAAATTGGGATTCTTACAGGCATTTTTCCCAGCTTTATCTTTAAAATCTCCTTCCTAGTATCAAAATCGGGCAACGGAACATAAACTATTCTATCTATTCTACCAGGTCTCAATAATGCTTTGTCAATTCTATCAGGTCTGTTGGTGGCAGCCACAATAGTAACATTTTCAAGAGGTGTAACACCATCTAATTCTGTCAAAAGTTGAGCTAAGACCCTTTCTTGCACACTACTAGAGTTACCAGAACTTCTTTCGCTGCCTAAGGCATCTATTTCATCAAAAAATATTATAGATGGTGCCACTTGTCTAGCTTTTCTAAAAACTTCTCTAACTGCTCTTTCTGACTCTCCTACCCATTTACTGAATAATTCTGGCCCTGAAATCAACGAGACTATAGATTCTCAAAAATGTTTGACAAATATACAAAAAACAAGCATTTGGAAAAAATATATATCATTGAAATTCTATAATCAAAATTAAACTTTTATATTTATTTTCAAGCTTTCAGTTTTTCTCACATGCATTATGTGCCCTATTTACTATGAGAATATAAAGATATTTTGGTTACTTTTTTCAATTCTGAAATTTGATCACTTTTGAATGCATCCAATTAGGTTTCCTAAAAGAAATAAAAACACATGCCTTACCTTTTATAGATAAAAAGTTCAATCTACTTTCAGTTGCCAAGGCCCGGGCTATCATGGTTTTTGAACATCCTGGTGGTCCAAACATCAAAACACCTTTTGGTGGTGTGATACCTAACCTTGAAAAACTATCGCCATACTTAAGAGGCCATTCCACAGCTTGCTTTAAAATCAATTTCAATTTCTCTTGTCCTCCAATATCAGACCATTTTACATTAGGTATCTAAAATACACTGAATTAATTATTTTTAATGAACATGAATTACTAAAAGTATTTCTCAAACTAATATAGCTTTTATTAATGATATGATATGATCATATGAATGATATAACCTCCTCAGATACCTTGGTCCAAAATGTACATACACGAATAGTTTCATAACTAAATGTGATGAATTAAGGTGGATTCTTCAATGATTTTAGAACAAAAAGTTACCATAAACATAGGTCTGCAAATATTTTATTTTCAAGAGGAGTATTTTTTCTCACTGTTCTATTACATACATATACAGTAGTTCAAAATTTTCCGCCCCCACTTTTGTTACAAGAATCACCTACTGAAATGTAAATCACTAGACTATTTGTAAAAGGTGATATTTTCCCAGGGTTATGCCCCTTTTTACCCTTTCAACTTCTGGTGCGCCTCTTTCTTATTATGACAATAAAATCTTATTGGCTGTTCAATTTGGGCACATTTCTCGTATTTTTTTATATCTTACACGCAATCAATCAATCCATTTATTTGTTCCATATCGACATAAATTGTTGTAGAACACGTCATCATAAACATAAAATACATAAAAAAACAAACAGTGTGAACAGAATAAAGACCTAACAATAAGAGACGAAATCGGCTGAGACAAATATTGTCCTCAAAATACTCCTGGAGAGTGTAGTATGGTGTCCTTCTAAGGTAAGTATTTAATCTTCTTCTCAATTTATTTTGTGGCCACCCTCGTGCCTCCTGTGGAATGTGATTATAAATTTTTACCAAAGCATAAACACAGTTGTTCTGAAGGTAAGTATGCTTAAATCTGGGTAGCCTCATATCGTTCTTAGCTCTCGTGTTATGCTCATGTTCACGCTTAGTCTCCACAAACAGGTCTCTATTATAACTATGAACATAATTGCTTCATAAACATATAGACTCACAACAGTTAGCACTGATCTTTATACAAAGTGAGCCCTGCATTATTGTGCTTTGCTCAGCTTAAGAATCCCACGAATACATCTCTTCTGCAACAAAAGGAGCCTCAAGATATCCGATGAATTCCCCCATATAACTATCCCGTATCTCAGCCTACTATCAATGTATGCATTGTATGCGGTAAATGCTGTGGAGACATTCACAAGTTCGGACAGTGTTCTTAGTGCATACATATATCTGGCCATATCATTTGCAAGTTGGTCTACATGATCACCCCAATCCAATCGATAGTCAACCGAAACACCCAGGAATTTAAGGCTATTAGATGAAACCATGGCAGTCTTATATCCATGAGATATGGGTATGTGTTCTCTTCCATATGCAAACCTGGCAAGTTTGGTCTTCTGACTGTTCATTTTCAACTCATTTCGAGAAAACCAGGCATCAAGATCGACAAGCACATTGTCCACTACCAAATCCAGAGAAACCGGATCGGCGAGCACCAGAGACGTGTCGTCTGCAAATTGGACCATGAATTCAGTTGTACAACCAGGTAACTCATTGGTATAAATCAGGTAAAGGAGGAGACACAAAACCAACCCCTGCGGCACCCCCCTATCAATAGACAACATCGTTGACTGTAGTGTCTTCCCAATTGTAGGCTCTTTTTCAGCAACACATTTAGATCTTCCTGATAAATAAGACCGAAGCAGATCCAAAGGCCTGCCTCTAATTCCAACCGCATACATCTTCTCAACCTACTGGTCATGGTTGACAGAGTCGAAGGCTTTTCTGAGATCGATACACATCAGTGCTGTTATTTTACCACTGTTTAAGCAGGAGAGAATTTTTTTTATAGCCTGATATATAGCTCTTGTCGTAGTCCTACCCTTTCTAAAGCCATTTTGGTATTCTGAGAGTACCCTGTAAGTCTCAAAAAAGTCGACAATTCTGTTGTAAATAGCTCTTTCAAATATCTTGCCAATGTTACTGAGTATACTATTTTCTAGATAATAATTGAAAACAGTGACATATGAAAAATGCATGAACCAAAAAAAGAGTTTCAAAAATAGTTATTTCCAATATTTTTATTTCATTTCCAAAAGAACCTATGCAACTTTTGAGAAAAAAGCTGAAAGAGCAAAATGAGGGAATGACCCAGGAAAAATATAATTCACTATAAATACTTCGACATAAGCTTGGCCTGTCTAATGATGTACCTTTTCATAGGTGACTCCTACAAAAATCCCAACAATTGCAGGAATTATTAAGAAAATTAATATCTTCAAGCTCTCAATGAGGCATCAAATTATTTTTGGGGATTATTATCTTAAAGGCAGTGGCACAACAGTTTCATTTACTAAACAAATTCTATTGAGTCAATTACATCATCTTACCTCAATTTGAACCTCTCTCATTGCACTTGGTCTAACTTTACCCAAGGCAAATTTGATATCATTATATTCCAAAATGTCCCTGTTATTTTGATTCGAATTCATTGCTGCTCTTGAGCACAAGGATACTAAATCAGCTCCAACAAAACCATGAGTACTCATGGATATTTCATGTACTTCCATTTCATCTAGGTTATGGCTGAAATCTAGAAGTAATTTCTCTAAGATATCTTTCCTGGACCTTGGATTAGGAGTAGGCACTTCAATCTCTCTTTCAAATCTTCCACATCTTCTGAAGCATGGATCAATAGTGTCAATTTTATTAGTTGTGGCAATGATGAATACCTTCAACATTGAAATGAAAATACAAGCAAAGGAATGAAAAAATATGAATCATTTGAATTATTTGAGCTTATTGAGTCTAATCCTACTTTCTAGAACATAGTATCTGAACAAAGGAGGAAATACAGGCAATGGGATTCTAACCCAGATGTCAACTAAAGTTGGCTCAAATGATATATACTTGGGAACAAATTTTCTGAAATGATGAAATGATTAAAACTATGGATTTCTTTATAGAAACCAAATGACTTGCTTTTGAGGTACAGGGCGCGAAAGTTGGATATTGGGCTTTATTTGTTCCTGCTGTTTTGGAATTTATTTCTATTGAATTATTTGTATTCATAGATTAATTGACTGGTTGTTGTAAATTTAAGCTTCGGTAAATCTGCTCCAGAAAAATTTTCTTGTACAGAGTGTCAAATAATAGAATACTACTTTAAGTTTTCACCCTGCATTTTTTCATAAAAACTTTCTAATGTTGATTGTAGAATCAGAAAATTGAACTGCCAGAATTCGCTCTAATTTTTGCGTCAGTATTGAAAAGACAAAGGATACGCCAGAGGTGCGATACATTCATATATCCTCGTCAAAAGTTACGAATAAAAATTCTTCAAAACAAGCCCTTCTTCATATTCAAATATTTCTTTTAAATAATTCCCGTCATTTCACAAAAACGTTGCATTTTTAGGTTTATTTTGAACCGAATGAAAAAGGTGTGTAGAGGTGTACAATTATTATGTGATTTCAGTGAGAAATGTTTAATGAAAACCTCCAGAATAAGTTTTTAACCCTTGAATGCATGATTTTTTGAAAAGGTTTGAAAAAGGTATAACGTGTATTTTAGAGCATTTTATTGAAAAAAAAAATTACAAAATTTTTTTTTCTCATCAGAACGTTTTGAAAAGCAAAAACATAGCTGTTGTAGATGTACAACTTCATGCATTACTTGCATCTTTTGTTCTTTTCATACTTTTGTATGGAAATTTTTGAAACAGTTGTTTTTTTTTTATTGGTACACAGATTTATGCCGCATTTTTTACATAGTCTTTGGGAATATCCAGTGCATTTGGGAAATTTGTATCTGTTTCTATCACCTCATATTATCCAGTGCCCCACTTGATCAAGTCGTAGAGTCCTAGGGGTATGTGCTGTGTTGGGTCTTTTGTTTTTTCGAAGCCAGCATTTCTTCCACTGTACAAGAAGATGGGCGTTCACGTTTGATGGCATTACCTTGGGAGACTAAGCAAAGACATTTCGAAACTCAAAAAATGTCATTATTTCCATATCATCCATCTGCTTTTCTTTGCCGAGTCTTCAATAAAGAATCCACGCATTGGCTAACGTCATATCCAGTAGATGGTAAAAAATGCGCCTATACCACTTTTTACTCTTTGTGAGTATTTTGTGCCTGGCTATATTCGCATCAAGCATATCGACACCACCTCATATGCTTATTATATTCGTTAATAATACATGGGCAACTTATCATCTTGTTTTATTTTGACTGTTTGTCGAATCTTTTCACAGATGTTAACTGAGTTTTCCCCCAAAAGTTGACAATAAATTCACAACGCGATTATCCTTCCATGCCACGAAACTAACATCTATGTTTTTATAAGTAGCTACAAACTCATAACTCATTCCTCGTTCAGCTTTCTTCGTTTATTTTTCAATAGATAGCTTGCAGTTCGGAATTCTGTTTCGCCGTACTGTACCTAGAGCCAAAATTCCATTTTTCGCTAAATATTCTAAGAGATCTAGAGTGGTGTAGTAATTATCAAAAGATATTTGATGATTGATATTTTTCGGGATGATTCTAGCCAGCCTGACAACGATATTTGCACAAGCACCTAGATCTGGTTTATCTGGAAATCTGCGAGAATCATCGTTTTCCTGAGTATATTTTGAATTTATAAGCGAAACTACTAGTACAAACAATTTGAATCCCCACTTGTGGGGTTTCATTGGCAGATATTGTTTCATGAAACGTCGTATTTTTATTTGAACATAATTGCTCATCAATTGAGAGTTTTCGTTCAACTGGAATAGCGGAAAAATTCATATTCAAGTCATCTACTTAAGGACGAAGTTTATGGATGCGATCATGTCCTGGATTTTCTTGAGGCAAGTAGGTTTGGTTGTTATTGAAATGTAGAAATTGTCTAATTTTTTCAAAGCGATTCAAAGACATAGATGTTGTTATTCTCTCAACTCCAACATCATTATTCCAACAGTTGCAACACCTAAGCGTGGTAACTTAGAGAGATATCATTAAACGGTTCATAAAAACTATGAAAAGGATTTTCCGCCACAAAGTGAATTAAGCAAACGAAAAGTACGTGATATCTTGTTCAAAAAAAGAACAAACCATGTTCACAAGACCAGCCAAACAATCAAAAGCTGCTACGATCGCGTCATTTGAAATATCTCATATATTGGCGAAACACAAGAAACCATTTGAAGATGGATCGGTTGTGAAGGAAGCATTTATTGAAGCGGGTAAGACTTTATTTGGAGATTCTAAAAATAAAACAGAAATCATGTCTGCTATTAGAGAACTTCAGTTACCTCGTTCGACTGTCACAAGGCGTATTGAAGTCATGAGTCAGGACATGGCAGTTAAACTAAAACATAATATCATGAAATGTACATACTTTTCTTCACAGTTCGACGAAGCCACCGATATGACAGACACTGCCCAGCTGTGTATTTTTATTCGGATGGTATTCAATAAAATGTTGGCTAGGGAAAAATTTTTGACAATCAATCCTCTGAACGGGAAGACCCTTGGCGAAGATATATATGACGTTTTCTTCAATTTTGTAAAAAAAACTACAAGCTACCAATATATAAATTAGTGTGCATTACTACCGATGGAGCACCAGCAATGCCTGAAAACAAAAACTGTTTTGTGGCATTGTGTAGAGCTAATGAAGATTTCCTTCATTTTTTTCATTACATTGCATTATACATCAACAAGTTTTGTGTTTAAAAGTTTTAAACACGGAGGAAATTATGGGCATTTCAACAAAATTTGTGAATTCCATCCGTGCACGTAACTTGCAACGTCGGCTCTTTGAGTTGCACTTTGAAGATAGGGAGTCAGCTGAACACACTGATTTATTTCTTCACACGGACGTCAGGTGGTTGAGTCACGGGAAATTCCTAGAAAGGTTTCAAGAATTATTGCCCGAAATAACAGCTTTTCTAGACGAAAGAGGTGATGACACTCAGATGTTGAAAAACGAAAAATGGCTGACTGATTTGGCATTATTGACTGACATCACAATGCACTTAAACACCATTAACTTGGAGCTTCAAGGTAAAGGAAAAACTATTATTGAGATGATTAGCGCAGTAAACGCATTCAAAAGTAAATTGCAACTTATGATAGATCAACTGAAAAGAAAGGATCTGAAACATTTTCCGTCTTTGAAAACAAGGATTCCTCAGTTGAATTATGATACGTATGAGGCTGAATTATCAAATATTTTGGGACAATTCGAAATGCGTTTTTATGATTGCAGTAAATTGGCTAATATAGCACCATTTATGAGTTATCCTTTTTCGTGTAAAAACATTGAGGAATTAGCTACTGAAATAGCAAGTCAGTTTAATATGAACTCATGTTCTGTTGAAAATGAGTTGATGCAGATTATATCAGATATACATCTCAAAGCTACAGCATCTGATACTAATTTCTGATGTTTTCCCTATTTTCATCTTCGTCCTCAAGTTCTGGCATATAGGCAGGATCATTCAAACTATCTTATTTTGAAAATTCGTCCTTACTATCTTCGCTCAAGTTGTCAATGATATCTAGGTGATCCTTATCGGTTTACTTTTTTCTTGTCATGATTGAATCCGATTTCTATTTCCTATTATTCTTGAATCTGGAAAAAAATTCAATACATTTTATAATGTTTATAATGTAATGACAAAACCTACTAAATTTTATTCAAAAACACTATCTACATACCTTATAATATTGACTCCAATATATAATAACTACTGGTTATTACTAAAATGTATGATCGAAAAGAGTCTCCACTTTGAGATTATCACTCACACACGATCGCGAGAGAACAGAATCATTGTATTACATGCGCCACTTGATAGTGAGCAACATAAAAAGCAGTATGTTGTAGAAATGCCTCGCTATGCATTAAAGAAGTTTACCTTTTCGAGAAGCTCTAATAAGACGACGAATTTATTATGTTGCATATCTTCAACTATATGCATGAAAGGGTTAAATATATAAAAAAAGTGAATATCCTTGAAACAAAGCATGCTGTCATGCCTCATTAAAATTTTCCACAACTTTCTTGGAGAACACCCCAAAATGCAAGAAAAGTGTATAAGTCATTTGTTTGGGACTGTAATACCCATAAAATGCCTCAAACAAATCAAATCATATTTATTTACTCCTAAGACTACAATGAGTCACATTCAAGCACGTCAATAAACAAAATACAATGTAAAAATATTGGACATAAAATACAAATATTACAAATTTTTAGAAATAGTTCTCATCAATTTAAGAAAAATATTATATTACAGCTGTCATATGTGTGCTTCAAAGAATTCTGCCACTGTATAGAATGCACCCAAAATCAAGAATTTCCTTACTCTATGCTTAACTGCACTCTTGGATTTGAAATCATTTATGAGCGGATATATGTGATTGAAGCATTTGATCCCAATATAGTTAGGATCACTTTGACACACTACGAGTCTTGAAAATGGTAAACGCAGATAACTTCTTATTCTGGTGGAGTAATCATGCACTGTATCATTTGTATTAAATAGATGCTTGTTTTTCCAAATATGCATACAGAGGAGGGAGGGTTAGGATCCCTTCAGTTCTAAATAGCTCCTGACAATTACTCAAGCAAGGCTGTCTGTGCTATGAAAGCCTCCTCCATATTATTATTTTTTATTCGTGGACTTATGCACTATCTCAGCTGTTAGCTGGATATAATTTACCTTTCCCAGATTCAGCAATCAAAGGGAATAGGCTCGATTACAATATACTTGACATAAATTTCCTAACTATCCTACATGTATTAAGAAATACAGCTTTTTGCATTTCTATATAGGTATTCTTATGCAATTCTAATTTCTTAAGGCTATCATGCAAAATTTTGGGTATTAACCCAGTGGAGGATACGATGACAGGAACAATATCTATTTTCTCGAGGTGCCACATTTGCTTGATCTCAATAGCCAGGTCTGTGTATTTGGACTGTTTCTCCTGGAACTTGTTCAGCACGTTATTATTATTCGGTATGGCGACATCCACCAGCATTGCTGTTCTGGCTGTCTCATCATACACCACTATGTCCGGCCTATTATTCGTCACCATTCTGTCAGTGATAACAGACCTATCGTAGTATAATCTGATAGAGTCATTTTCCAATACGGGCGCCGGTTGATACTTGTAATATGGCTGGAAGGTATTCAGAAGTCCGTACTTGTGTGCAAGTTTCTGATGGATAATGTTGCACACTTGATTATGCCTGTGAAGATAGTCCGTATTGGCCAGTTGTTCGCATCCGGACGTAATATGCAGTATAGTCTCCGATCTTATATGGCATTTTCTACACTTATCTGTTTGTAATGTTCCGTCCTTCATAATAAATTTTTTGTAGTTGTTTGTAGCGATCACTTGGTCTTGGATGGCCATAAGGAATCCTTCTGTTTCCGCGAATAATTCTCCTTTCATCAACCATTTGTTGGAGGCTTCTTTGTCGATGTGTGGTTGATTAATCTCATGGTGATGTCGTCCATGCAATTCCTTTCTTGACCATTGCTCTTGTTTTTCAGTATCTGATAGGAATGGTAGATTCAGAAGGTCATCTCTGGTAGCAAGATTTAGAGCTGTATATCCCTTATCAGCCGACGATACCACTCTATGGAGGTTAGAAGTGAGAGCTTTTGCAGAGAAGAATTCTCTGAGATTGTTTATCTGTTCGGTGTGTAAATTGACAACATCTATTAATCCGCGTCCTCCTTCTTTCCGCTTCAAAGTTGTTCGTATCACAGACGATTTTGGATGATGATTGTTGTACTTTGTCAGCATCGTTCGGGTCTGCCTTTGAATATCATCCAGTTCTGTTTTAGTCCATCTGATTATTCCAAATGAGTAAAGCAACACTGGAATGGCGTAGGTGTTAATTGCCTTGACTAGATTCCCCGAGTTCAACATCGACTTCAGCACAGACTTCAGACGCTGACTGTATTCTGAACGAATCTTCTCCTTTGATTGTTTTTGGTCTAGCAATCTGGCTTGTTGGTATCCCAGATATTTGTATGTTTCGCCATCTCTCATGCACTGTATAATATCACCGTTTGGAAATTGTGTTTCACCATCTATGACTTTCCCTCTTTGAATGTTCGGGGTCTTACATTTTTCAATCCCGAATTTCATATGAACATCTGTCCAGAACTCACTAACAGTTTTCAGCAAATCATCCAATTGCTTCTTGTTCGAAGCATATAATTTGATGTCATCCATATACAGCAGGTGGGAGATTGTATGATAATTCACTTCTGCTTTTATCCTAAATCCGTATCCTGTTCTATTGAGCATTGAGGACAATGGGTTCATTGCTAAACAGAACTATAGTGGACTCAAAGAGTCTCCTTGAAAAATTCCACCACGTATGGGTATCTCGTCGGTTTTAATTGATTTATTGTTCATGTTGACCTGCAGAGACGTGCTCCAGTGCGTCATTGTTGTCTTCAAGAACTCAACCAGGGCTGGGTGAATTTTGTATATCTGCAATACTTCAACAAGCCAAGAATGGGCGGTACTATCGAATGCCTTCAGATAATCGAGAAAAGCCGAATGAACATTCCGATGCCCTACGTGTGTCTGTTTCATTATCACAGAATCGATGATGAGTTGTTCCTTGCACCCGTGGTGTTTCTTTCTGCATCCTTTCTGCTCTCTGCTAATATATTGTTGTCGTCAAGGTGTTGGTATATTCGATTGGATATGCATGAGGTGAGTATTTTGTAGAGTGTTGGCAGGCAAGTGATTGGCCTATATTGAGACGGATCCTTTGTTCTATCGCTCTTAGGTAGCATATATGTTAAGCCTTGCGTTAGGAAAGTGGGTGTTTTCTTGGGATGTTGAAGAACATACGTGAGCTGTTTCGCTAGGGCTCCATGGAGCTTATCAAACTTCTTGTACCAGTAGTTGTGGATATTATCTATACCTGTGGCCTTCCAATTGTTCGTCGCTCGAACTACTGTTGTGATTTCTTCTTCCGTTATTCCATCGAAGTCCATATGTCTGATATCGAGGCGTTCTTTTTCATTCGTCATCCATTCCGCATCTCTATTGTGTTCTTTATTATTATTATTATTATTATTTAAACAATAGACAGCGGCCAAAGCCGATGAGTCTATTGTATTTCAGCTATTTGAAGTAAACTACTCAACCAATAAACAAACGACAGGGTGAAGCACCGCAGCAGACAAAATAGAATCACGAAGCACAACAGTCACAGGAAGGACACACCGTTCAACACCATGCTGAGTTCTTGGTCCAATCTGTTCTTGAATATATTTTCATTAGAATAGCTTATTGTTGACTCACTCAGGCTATTCCAATCCGCCACCACTCTGTTTGTCAGAAAATGTTTGTATTGGGCACAAAAAGATGCAACGTTAGTGCCTCGTCATAGCAGTCCGCCAGGATCTTATAAGTTTCTATTAAGTCACCTCTGGATCTTCTACTTTTCAAGGTTGGTAGCTGAAAAATTTCTAGTCTTCTTTCATATGATGTGGCAGACAGCTCCAATGGCATTCTGGTTATTTTTCTCTGAACCCTTTCAAGTTTTTCGATGTCCTGGACAAAGTATGCGTTCCAAACTGAATGTGCATATTGCAGTCTTGGTCTAATATAGGGCGATAGTTTTTTTTTTATGAAGGGTACCGACTTTTCTGAAAACGCTCTCCTCACAAGGTATATAAGCGAGTTTGAGCCATTCACCACCTGATTTATGTGAGCCTCCCACCTGAGGTCTCCCCGAACACAAACGCCCAGGTCCCTCTGATGTTCAACAACTGATATTGCACTACCCTTGACCGTGTAAGGTATCTTAAGATTCTTTCTACCGATATGCAGCACTGCGCACTTAGCCGCATTCAGGAAGAGGTGCCGTGCCTCAGTTCACACCTCGATAGCCCGTAGGTCCTCATTGAATAAGACGGATTGCTGAGCAGGATTGCAATACAGTTTTGTGTCGTCAGCGTAACAAATTATGTTGGTTTCAATGTTTTGAACCATATCACTGATATAGGTGCTGAACAGAAGAGGTCCAAGCACGGAGCCTTAAGGAACGCCACTAAGAGCTTGACGCTCAGATGAGAGGAAACCATCTATTCTAACTCTGAAGGTTCTATTTTTTAGAAAACTTTCAATCCATCTGAGAAGCTTGCCTCTTATGCCAAAGTGCTCGAACTTGTAGAGAAATCTCTTAATTGGCTCAGTATCAAATGCTGTTTTAAAGTCAAGGTAAACCACATCAACTGACTGACCATTATCAATTACTTTTGTCTAGTTATCAACGCAGGTGAGCAGATTGGTAGTAGTTGAGCGTCCGGGCAGAAATTCATGTTGATGACTCTGTTACCTAGTAGAAATGCGGTGAGCTGTTTCGTAATGATCTTCTTCATTATTTTACAAAGGACCGAGGTGATACTTATTGGTCTGTAGTTGTTTGGTCTTGTACTTGTCTCCCTTCTTATAGATTGGAATAACAATGGCCTTGTTCCAGGACTCTGGAAGAATCCCAAAAAATTATTCCATATGCCAGTGTTCCTTCAATCCATCCCTGGTACATCAGCTTCAGAAACCCCAAACTCACCACATCTCTCAAGTATCTGGATGCAAAAGCTGCCCTGCTCAATTTACAGGCCAAAAGAGATGTATGCTCCTGCCATGTTAATTTTGGGTCTAACGTAATTCCCAGAAGTTTGAAGGTATCTGCGGCAGAAATACTTACTTCGTGAGCTTTTATAAGGAAAGAGGAATCAATTGATGCATTTCTCGGCAAAAATCTCATGTAATGGGTCTTTGAAACATTCACTGTCAATCCATTCATCTCCAGTCATTGAAATTTCAAGATGTAACATTGCTCTGACGAATAACTTCGGGTATCCATGGCTCAGAAAACAAGCATACTTGCATCATCAGCATAAAGAATCAGTCTACCCGACTCAATATTTATATTAAATATGTTATTCAAAAATATGGTGAAGAAAAAAGGTCCAAGAATTGAGCCCTGGATCACGCCTTGTCTTATCAGATGTTTTCTTGATCTCACTCCACAAAAGTCAGTCTTCGATTCGATAAGTATGAATCAGCCCACTCTAAGGAAATTCCTCCAACTCCAACACTCTAAAGCTTGAGTCTCTGCAGTTCATGATTCATACATTCAAAAGCTCTTTTCAAATCATAAAAAATAGCGACTACTGGATTTCCTTCATTAAGTAGATCTTTTTTTCAATTATGCGAATTTAATAAAACAAAGCAGAGCTGTGTATCAGAGAATCATTGAGCTCGAAATATTTTCCCATCTAAGTCACTACCGGAAACACCAGAAGTTAACATTCACTTGATTTATTCAAAATCCAATTGAATCAGAAGTGACTTCTACAACGAATCCCTATCAGGCACGGTATTTTTATTTTATTTATTGTAGTACTCTATTAAAAGTTACTTGGAAATATTTTAGTTGTCGAAAAAATAAATTTGACTATCATTTTTGTAATGCAAATACCACCAAACATTCATGATGATTAAACATTATCGTATTAGAAAATTTCTTACCTTGGGATCCGTAATATCATCTATTTCATCTAAAATTTTCAATAATGTGGACACTATTCTTTTATCAGAATCAGTCATTCTGGAAGATCTCTGTGGACATAAAAGATCCACTTCATCCATAACTATCACAGAAGGATTATTCTCAATTGCATTGTTGAAGAGAATTTTTATTGTTTCTTCAGGATTTGATGAATATTTACTATATAAATCAGCTGCATTAATGGAAACAATATTAGCTCCACATTTTTTTGCTAGGGCATTTGCAAGCATAGATTTTCCTGTACCCGAACTACCAAATAAGAGAACTGATCTAGTAGATTTGATATTTTTCAATTCGGTGTTTTTATTAAAAGTAGACTGCATTATATACTCAAGTTCCCTTATTTCATCTGCAAGACCTCCTATTCTTGATAAAGGATTCTGATTAATGGCATGCTTCTCATATTCATTATGATTACTATAAAGAGAGATTATCTTCAATAGACTAATAAAAATCCAATTCTTTGGCACTACATGATAGACACATTGCTAAATATTTCCTCAAAATTTTCGAAAAACATCGAAAATAATTTAAATATTTTCAAAATTACTAATTTACAATTTACTTACCTGTATAAATCCCAGTGAGTTTTCTCTACAACTTCAAAGAATATTGCATCTGAAATTGTTAAATTTTCCAACTGATCTTCTAAATTGCCAATATGTCCTTCGATGGACTTTATAATAAATTTCAATATTTTTCCAAAGTAAAATAAACTTAATTTATTTCCTTCACACAATAACTTTCCCTATATGCAAAGTTGAGTCTACTTATGAGAACTTGATTCAAATTTCCCAATTTTGAGCCTCCTAGCAATATTAAAGAAATTTTTTTGGCTTCTTTTGTAGGATTAATTATTTTTGTTACTACTACATTTGGGTAGGTTTTGACATCCCCAAAATTCAAGTCCAAAACTGAAAAACAAAAATAAATTGAAGATATAGATACATTGAAAATGCCTAGTAAAAATTTACCATTTTTTGATAAAAGAACTGATGTTAAACTCCTCTCTACAGTGGGCCAGACTTTCTTAACAATTGGTGGGAAATCTTTTGCCTTTATCATTACAAATTCCCCAATAGATAAATCACAAAGTTGAATAGCGTTTTGACTAATAAAGACCAAATTTTCAATTTCATTCAAACTCAATCCTTTAATTTCATCGTTCTTCTTTATATCCAAATCTCCGACTAAAGCTCCATTATTTATATAGAAATGCGTTACATTATCAGCACTTGGTGGACAGTCACTGGTGTGTTTTTCAGTGTCTTTGCTTAAGAAAGTGCATCCACAAGACACACATTCAATCCATGGTTGATTTTTTCTGGATTTTGGAGTGGACATTTTGAGAATTTGAGTCAATTTTCATTAGAAAATATCTATTCAACAAGAATGGGTATAATCAACAAAAAATATTATTATATATAATCTAGGAAAAATAATATTCGAAAGTTCAAATAGGGTCCAGAAAGTAATGTATAAATTTTAGGTTAGGACACACAAGAATAGTCCACTTCTTCTTCTTTTAACTATGAGTACGACTACTGTGGTCGTTTACTCAGTCCACTTGATATTTGCCAGGTCTGTCCTTCCTGGAAGAGTTTTGGTTGAACCAATACCTGGCGAATGTCTTCACATACTAATATGTATTCATATCCTTTGTATTTTAGATAGGTTATCGGGACTGGGACACATACGACTTATAACAATACACATGGTTAAACATTCCGGTATGAAAAGATTAGGGGGTAATCTATAAAATATAATTGAGGAGAAGTTTTCCTCTTCTTCATTAACGAGGGTTTATTTGGAGTTTCTATTAGCAAACTACAGTTGTGTAAATTTATAATTCCAGAATCAGTACGAGAAGACTGATTATTTGTTGATTGAGGAAGAGTAGGAAACTTTTCAGTTTGGGATGATGGGACTCCTTCATAATTTTTCCTAACAATTTAAATAACTTCGAAATAACATGTTTTCAATGGCTATGATATTGATTATCTGCTTTTGTCTTACTTGCTAGAGTTTTTAGTGAATACTTTTTTATTATTGTGGGTACTTCTTACGTATTACTTTTTTTTTCCTAAGGACCTACAGTTTATAGTGTACTCCGTACCACTCACCTAGACCGTACAATGATAACTACCGCCACTCTGGATTACAAATTATCTGGCATTTGATGGTTATGGGCTTAGCCGCCTACATGAGCTTAGCATATCCATGCATGTCTGTGCTGCTAGCCAGGCGGCCTCGTATTACTTTATTATACATGGTGCTTCAACGAAAACTAAACAGAGGCTATATCTACCAAGATTTTCATTTCTGACCGAAACGCAAAAACAGGTCAATTTTTGTTTCAAGGGGGACATCTTATAGTGTACAAAACTTGCCTGAAATATCAACCCCCTAAGCGGGGGTTGCAATCCTTGAACATTTTGAATAGGGAAGATGAGTTTCAGTAAGATAAATGGAACAGATCCATGCTGATCAATGGCAGTCATCATCAAGTACCATCCTCATCTCGAATTTCAACCCCTGGAGCAGGGGTGACAACCCTTGAAAATTTGGAAGAGGGTAGATGGGTCGAGTGATAAATCGAAAGAAAGGTATTATCTTTGTCTGCATACCCGTGAAAGAATTTTCATTTTTGATTGAAAACTGTAGAAGATACAGAGTGAGCCATTGAAAAATAGAGAAGACTATCTATCGCCCTGAGCTATTCAAGTACCCTGCTTTAGGGGTTGAAATTTGAGATGTTAATGGTGTTTCGGAAGATGACAGCCTTTGATCTGGAATGAATCTGTTCCATTTTTTTGCACTAATACTTGAATAGCTCAGGGCGATAGATAGTCTCCTCTATTTTTCAACTCTAGGGGTTGAAATTCGAGATGAGGATGGTACTTGATGATGACTGCCATTGATCAGTATGGATCTGTTCCATTTTACTTCACTGAAATTTGAATAGTCTCAGGGACTAGTCTTCCCTATCTTTCAGTTGCTCACCCTGTATCTTTTACAGTTTTCAATTAAAAATGGAAATTAGTTCAAGGCGATGTAGACAAAGATACCACCTTTCTTTTGAGTCATCACTCGACCTATCTTCCCTATTCAAAATGTTTAAGGATTTCAGGCAAGTTTTGTACACCAAAAGATGTCCCCCTTGAAACAAAAATTGACCTGTTTTTGCATTTTGATCAGAAATGAATATCTTGGTAGATATAGCCTCTGTTTAGTTTTCGTTGAAGCACCCTGTATTATTTTTATGTCAGCTGAAAATGCAGGTTGATACTCTTCAATTTTGAATATAATTCCCATGGAGACTACATAACTCATAAGGAGCATGCACTCAAGTGTGACATTTGCCAGAGTATCTCCGCGCTTATCGTATAAATAAAGCTTTTTCTTTCACCACTGGCGTCGCTAATTTTCTTTTTGTACCAGTGTGAATTAGAGAAAAACATAAACATGAAGTTAGCGTAATAATAACTAAACCAATTGTTAAATGTAAGATAGTTTGTGAATTATATTTAATCAATAAATATAATTAGACATTATATTATATTATTTATATCTGAAAAATCGAAATAATTTTTTGTTTAGTTTGAATGAATTAATTGGAATTGTTTATTTTATTTTAAACTACCGCCTCATACCCTAATGCTATTTTGGTACATTCGGAACACTAGAGCTCTCGTAAAACCCAATACGCTTGCAACACATGCTCCTTTCTCCATGATAATTCCTTTGAAATTACGATGTTTCTTCCATGTGATTCTGAACACAATAAATAAATCTGACATCATCTTCAATAATTACTACAGATTATAGTAGCAATTCAGAATGAGATAATACTCGAAACTACTGTAACGATTTTGTATGTTCCATCATTAGATCATTACAATACATCATGTTGATCTTTTGGTATGTTTCTTTAAAGCATTCAATTTATGATTGAACAATAAATTACTACAATTTTAAACAATTCTTTAAGAAATCATTATTTTGTTTCATATTTATACACATGATCAGAAAGCAAATAAGAATCAAGAATCTGCCAATTATAAAATAACATAGGAATCAATCATTCAATTACCATAATTCCAGGATTCAAATTTATTATAATATAATAGAAATTAAGTATTCACTTTGATCTTTATTCTTGTCTTTCTGCATTCACCTGAGTAGCTCCTAACCGACTAGGGTCTTGACTAGGATAATGTACTGTAGGTTTTACAGTTGCCGCTGATTCACTTGTAACAGTACTTGAATTACTAGATGCAGCTGCTGGATTTGCAACAAAAGGCGGTAACTGAGGTGGATTGAAAAAGAACGGCGGTATTGGAGGCGGACCAAACAATGGAGGAACCATCAAAGAAGGTGGTGGAGGCATGTTTGGTAGGGGAATATGTCCTGGTTCTAAATTGAAGAAGTTGTTGCTCAATTCTGGTAATGCACCTGGAAGTCCAGGAACTGGTTCATATATTTCCAGGTTTTGGTGTCCAATTAGAGGCCCTATTCTGCCTTGTGATCTTCCCCATTTAATTGTTAATCTTCTTCCACCCAGAATAAGTTTGTTGAACGTTTTTTCTGCAGCAGTTTCAGCCGCTTGACGAGTAGTATATTGAACGAAAGCACACTGCTGTTTAGGTACTATGCTAACAGTTCGTATTTCCCCATATTGATAGAAATGGTCTCTGAAAATTTTTCATAAAAAATGACTTTATTACAAACCACTTGTCTGTTTTCTATCTTTATCGACATATGTATATATCTTATCTAATACTGAATCGGCCACAGAATTTTACACTGATTATAAATGCAAAATAATTTCCAGAATAAATATTTACTCAGCAAAATGAATTTAGAATTTTTATAGTATATTATTTATATATCGGTAATCCTGCTGTTTTACGCTGACCACTTCGCGCATCGTGTACCGAGTCGACGGGAAATGTTTCCGTACGATTTAAATTTCAGCCAGTGTTGCCAGATCCCTTTCCTGGTATTCATTTCAATTTCACGTTCAAATAAGAGAATAAATGATTGATCTCGGTCGTGATTATTGAGTTATTCAATATCTCGATTATTATTGATACATAAAAAGTATTTTCAGATGGTTCAGCCACTTTTTTTTTCTATTTGGCTTGACATAGACATAAAAGTGTAATTTCAATTTTCGTCATTGAATTTCTGGTTTCGGACTTTAGAAGACTGTGCAATGATAACTGCCACCTCTCAGGATTACAAGTTATCTGGCTATATATATATATATATATATATATATATATATATATATATATATATATATATATATATATATATATATATATATATATATATATATATATATACGTGGGACAAACACACCAAAATTCATACTACATTCAAATCTTACCTGGGATTCGAACCCAGTCCCTCGGCGTGGGAGTCAGAATCTCTACTAACTCACCCACAGAGGGAGATCCCTTCCTTTTTTGAATTTTTGTTGAAGTCAGTTTAAAAGGAGAAGTAGCTTTCAGAACCATAGAACATTGGGAATCATGTAAAATCAATGAACAAAATAATTCAATAAATGCTTTAATTTCTATTGGATTATGGAAAACAACTCAGTTCATGCAATCTCGCAAATTGTATTACAACGATCGCTATCCATTGAAGAACTCTGGAAGTTCTATGGTTCGAAAGTCAACATTTAATTTTGCGGGAGGAAATGCGAATAATATTGAGTTTTTTTCATGAAAAATATGTGATGAGAATAAAATGATTATGTTAGATATTTCTTAAATGTGCGAGTGCTATAAAAAAAAATCTGTCTTTATCTGTCAAACTAAGGGGGAAAAGAAATTTCGGCAATTTACAAAAAAAGTCTAAATAGTGTAAAAACACTCAGACGTAAATTTCATAAGCGAGATATCGCGTATGGGTGAAATCAGGAAGTTATCACAATTATGCTGATGACCTCGTCCTCCTTGTTCGTGGAAAAAACCTCAGCACCATGTGTGAAGTTGCGCTGAACGCTCTGCGAATGACTGAACAATGGTGCAGAGAGAACGACTTGTCTGCAAATCCAAACAAAACAGACATGATTATATTCACTCGAAAAAGGGAACTACCGCCCTTCAAGGCACCCATTCTTTTCAACCAGGAACTAACACTAGTAAAACAAGTGAAATACCTAGGTGTGATGCTTGATACCAAACTAAATTGGGACAATCACATCGAAAGACAAAAAAAAGTGATAAAACGGAACAAAATCAACAAGATCCAAAGGCAAGCTTGTCTGGCAGTCAAGGGAGGCTTGAGATCCACACCCACAGTCTCTATGGAGTGTCTTCTGGGCATCCCTCCGCTACACATAGTGGTGGAGGCCCATAAGGGCCTCTTTGAAACTGTGGGAGGGAGGTATGTGGAGGGACAGAAATCCAGTCTCTGGACACTCCACATCCCTGAACAAAATCAGAGAACTCCGACCTGACCTTCTCACAAGAGGAGATCAAATAAGTCGTTATTCCACCAAAAGAAATTTGGACCACACCCCAACCACACCCCACGCCTTACTCACCCCATCTGGTTTACGGACGCGTCCAAAACCGGGATGGGTCAGGCATCGGCGTTCACGGCCCTAGGGCAAACATTATGATTGCTCTGGGAGACAACATCACCATAACACACGCAGAAATATTTGCTATTCTCCGCTGTGTACAGGAAAACCTACACAGGAACTATAGAAACGCATACATCTACAATTGCTCTGATAGCCAAAACGCCCTTGGATATTTATTTATTCATTCATTTTATTTATTCCAATCGAATTTAAATCACATAATGCAAATCACATTTCATTATTACGTATAATTCTTAATAGTCCGAGCACAAGGCTATATGGATCTACACTCAAAGTTAATTTAGGTATCACAGAAGAAGAATAATTAAGAAGTTAATTAAACAGGAAAAAAATACTCAAAACAACAAGCAGTTTGCAAAGAACGAGAAAAGAAAAACCATACATATCATTCAAGTCACAGTCGTATTTAAAAATCGAAAAACCAGAGAAGATAAGGTGTTGCAATTGTCTAATGAAGGGAGCCGTTCGAAGCTGCCTCACATGGTCTGGAATTTTATTATATATTCTTATTTCACTTGCCAGTAGTCCCCTCTGCCCTAATGCAGATCTCATCCCTGCAGTTCTCAGCCGATCGCCATCCCTCAAATTATGAGCATGAATCTCACTGTTCCTCACCTAAATATTAGAGAGATTATTTCCCCTTGCAAACATTTATTATGTAAGTAAATACAGACTGCTAGGTACATATGGATTGTATATTCATTATTCTATTGGGCAAGTACAGGTCTCTAGTTGGAAAGAGTCTAGGAAGATTGAAAATCCCTTTGAGGGCTTTATTCTGTAGAACCATGATAGGTTGGTTCTTGTTCTGATGAGTACATCTCCATATCAATGTTAAATAAGAAAGGTGGCCATGAATCAGCGTGTTATACAATAGTTTTCTATATTCAAGAGAAATAAACTGAGAGACTCTTCCCAGTACTCCTATTGTTGGTGCAATTTTTTTACTTAAGTGGGTGATGTGTTCATGCCAAGATAGTTTGCTATCGATGAATTCAGCTGAGGTGTTTGAAATTACCATGTAACTGAATTTCTCCACATTGAGCACCAAGTTGTGGAATGATAACCAATTTTTTAACTTTATTAAATCCTCTTTGATAGCCTGTTCAATTTGACATTTCACTTTACCAAATTATAGAAGAAAAGCATCATCAGCGTAAAGTTGAATGTGTCCATGTAGTCCCAAATTCGAAATTGAGTTTATATATATTAGAAAAAGCTTTGGTCCTAAAATCGACCCCTATGGGACTCCACAAACAACATCTTTCATACCACTCACACCATCCCTCAGGTTGACATACTGCGTTCTTCCCTCAAGATAATCTCTAAACCACTCGAGAGGACCCCAACATATACCGACGGTTTGCAAGATTTGCAATAAAATCTTGTGACACACAGTGTCAAAAGCCTTTCTAAAATCGAGGGAGAGAAAAATACAGAAAAAACCCTTGTCAACATGCTCCACAATATCACAAATGAGGTCTGCTGTTGCAACCATGGTGCTGCTTCCTCGCCTGAATCCATATTGACGCTCATACCAGAAATCTATGATGTACAAGTAGTCACACAGCCTCTTATTGGCACAGTGTTCAAGAACTTTTGAGATTGCAGACAGCAGAAAAATGGGTCTATAATTTCCAGATGAAGTTGAATCACCACCCTTAAAAATTGGTATTACCTTTGCAATCTCAAGTGAGCTTGGTACAGAATATGCTTTGAGAGACATATTTATCATATTACTCAGCAATGTAGAGAAACTCCGCACAAACTCCCTCATAATATCAGCACTCATTCCATCAATACCTGTAGCTTTACCACCCCTCATATTCCTGATTATATGGCTTATTTCATCTGGAGCTGTCGGTGTCCAGGAAAATATACCAGTGATTGAATGAGGCCTAGGAGGAACATCCCTGGGCACACTATCATGGAGTGGCAGTGAATCAGTCGATTTGGAACCAATGGTTGAGAAATATTCATTTAAATTATCGGCAATCTCCTGGGGATCAATATTATCGATTTGTTAATTGTTTGTGCTTTTTTCCCACCTTTTCCCCTAACCAGTTCATTAAGTGTTTTCCATAACCTTCTATGATCACTACCAGAGTTACCTATACACTCCTAAAAGGAGTGTTTCTTCCTTAGTACAATAGAGGAGCTCAGAGCATGCTGAGCCTCGCTATAGGATTGTTTCAGGTATTCATTGTGGGGAAATCGCAGATGTCTCTTCAAATGGAAATTTCTAGCCTTTAATAATTCATTAATCTCAGCATTGAACCAAGGTGCGCTGTTTTTTCGGAATCTATTCTTCGGTATTTTTTTCTCCGTGAACATGTATAGGCTCTAATGATCTCATTACACATCTCATCAGGATCACTCCAATTTTTGTTTTCAATATCATTTAGTTTCTCCTGGAAGGCAGGTTTATCAATATCATATACCACACGGCTGTCACTAGGTTCTCCTGGTTCTGACCTCTGCGGACTATCAACATACAGTATCTGATGTCTGTGAGATCCAACATAACCATGGAAAATAGCGAGTTGTGAGTTTAAACCACTATTTATGAATGCACAGTCAATTAGCGTAGAACTACCAGAGGTGACTCTGGTTGGGATAGAGGTATTCAGTAGCTGAAAACTACTACCTATTGCAGTTAGTTCAATGGCCAATCTCTGTGGACTCTCTGTCAAATAGTCGACGTTAAGATCTCCAAATATCCAACAATTCTTGGCAATCCGCTGATGATCATCAAACAAATCATCCAGCTTACTAACGAATACATCAATGTTATAATCCTGCGGTCTATATATTCCCCCAATTACACAGTTCAGCTCCAAAACATGAATAAAGAATAGCAACTTCTCTCCAGAAATAATATTCTTTGACAAGAATACCAACACCTACACCACGCTTACTCTGACTGACAGAGAATGAATTATATTCAAGGAATTCAAAATATTTATCCTCCTCTGGTGCTAACCAGATTTCAGAGATGACTACAATATCTGGCTCAGTTGCCCCCTCTATGTTAGCCACCTTATTTCGAATCAACTGTGCATTTAAATATAGTGTAGTAAAATTATGCTTACCCAATTGTCCCCCTGGTAAATCAGATATTGTATTATAATATCTAGCCATCTTGTTAACTACTGAGATTGTACACTCACTATAGGAAGGTTACATCCAAACTGGTTGATTTGGTGTCCAGCCCATCAGGGCATCGAAGGAAACGAGATAGCAGACAGCCTCGCTAAAAAGGCAACAGCTGTCAGGCTGATGGGACCAGAACCAATTCTGACCATCCCATGGATCCATGTACTCTCTTTCTTTCAAAACTGGAACACCACCGAGGCCCAAAACAGTCAAAAATACTCATAAAAGGGCCGCAATCAAAGAAGAGGGTACATGAACTACTGTCCCTCGAAAAAAAGTCTGTTGGTATGGTAGTGAGCCTATTGACAGGACACCAACTCAAAAAACATCTACACGTCATGAAACTATCGGAAACCACAAAATGTCGTGGTTGCCTAGAAAATGACGAAACAACGGAACACATACTCTTCGAATGTCCCGCTCATAAGGAAACCAGACTGAACACCTTACGCGCTGAAACACCCAGTGCTCAGATGATCCAGGAGGCCCCCTACAACAGTCTTGCAAGCTTCATCAGGAAGTTTTTGCAAGTCAAAAAACAGCTCAACAAAACACCAGAGTGCTGCCCATATGGGCGCCATGCAGGAAGAAGAAGATCCATCATGTTGAACTTATTGAATTACTGAAGTGAGAGGTCAGATTCGAATATCATATGATTATTTTGGAAACTCTTTAGATTTTGAAAACATGCTATGCCGCACTACCCTGACTAAAAGAACTCAAAATAGGTAAAGGTTTATTAAAATAATCAAGCGCGGGTTCCTAAGCCCACTTGTGATAAATAGGAGTCACATGTCCCTTCCGCTCCCGAGAAGTTACACCCCTGATTAGGAGTGTTATGCTATCAATTTCACTTCAATAGTATATCTTATCCTTTGCTATTTTATTTCAACGATAGGTAATCAAATCTCCGACGTGAGATAAATCATAGCTACAATTCGAATGCTTTTGGGAAACATCAGTTCAACTTGGCACTGGATGCGCGACAGCGTCAGCGTAAACAGCAGGATTACCTATATATCAGATAAAGAAAAACCTTGAATATGGATATGTATAAATGTAATACTTACCGAATATCCTGTTCAGTCAAATTTCCAAGATTACCTATATATAAAGTAGTTATTGTTTTGTCATCGGGTGGTGGTAGTGCAGGCATAGCAGCAGCCCTCTTCAATAATTTGTCAGCCACTGGATCATTGATTCCATAATAACGATCCTTAATGTTTTGATCAGCCAAAGGATCATCAGGATCAGTGGGTTTCTCATGCCTATACGGACATTCTTCACCTCTTCTACATTCTCCTTTAACCCAAAACGAGCATACATGAGGTCTATTTCTTTTATAGTAAGGAGCAGTTCTTGCTAATCTCATAAGAAGATCATTTGGTTCGTTCAGTTTACTATTATTTGCCAATGCTCCTGAATCAGATCGATTAAGCTAAAAACAATTGAAAAACTTTATTACAACAAAAAACAAAATTAACAATATTATTTGTACTTTATTATGTGGCTAGAGGAGACAGAATTGTATAAATATAACTAAAATGTTGATTTTACTAACAAAAATACCTCTCTTTCCATATTTTGGATGTAATACTCCTTGTTGACATCACTTTTGGGTAGGTTATCGCACATTTTCAAAGCAGCATCTCTAACCTAAAACATTAAAATTATATTGAAGTTCTCTTTGACGCTCAAAACCATACATACTTGTATAGGCAGACCATATTCCAGATCTAGAAGACAAGTTTGGCATACATTTTTCAATTTACTGCAAGTCTGACAAACTTCAGTTTTCTTAAACCGCATTCTAGCTCCAGGGCACCATCTGAATACAGTAAAGGGTCTAGCGCAAATTTTACATTCCTTGCCATACTTTTCTTTCGTCTAAAAACAAAAATTGAATTAGTTTTCATCCAACGTTGTAAACGATTACATACCATTCGGATATAGGGGTTGTCGCCCAAACATGTTTGACATAAAATTGGAAAATCCTGTAATGTAATGATAATCAGTTAATTTTAAATGATACTAATAAGAAAACATACCGAATCTTCCCAATTCTGTCGATTGTAGGTATTTGTAGTTTTAGAAGTAGCCATTTTGTAATCAAGATTCCGAATGCCTTAACCTGAAAAAATTATAAAAAGAGAATGCTTGCCAAAATTCTCTCATATAAATATAATTAAATCTAAGAATTAAATATTTTCTTTCAATTTTATAATCTATTGAAAATGATTAAAATAACCAAAAGAGAAAGATGCCACGAAAAGTCTATTGACTATCTCGCTCGAATTACTCAAAGTGAAACTGTGTACATGGCTGTGATCACAGAATATAAGGAGTATCCATATCCTAAATGTTACATGTTACATTCGAATTTGAATTGAATTTCTGAAAAGAATCAATTATTGTTAATAACATAATTTGCTTTAATAATAATTAATAATTTAATACCATTATCTGCCATAAAATTGTGATATAAAGTAACACCAACAATTTTTTTCATAGTATGAGAACTGTTCACCGTTACATTATATAGATATTTTATGCATATCATCGAGTAAAATTGGATCAAGAGCTTTTCTAAGATAGGGCATAAGAATAAGCCTGTTCTGCGTTGATGTTTTCATTGAAAGCAACTGTAGCTTAGCTAAATAAATCATTCATAGCAGTGATCCAGCACATAGTCAAAAAAAGAAGATAATACCGTTTCAATCAGCAATGTTTAACAGGGTACAATCTAAATAGCTCAATGGTAATATCACTAAGATATTTATTATTTTTATCTGAAGAAAAAACTGATTGGAGTAATAGGATATTTCTAATAATTCCTTTAATGGGAGTTCTGTGAAACACTAGAGCTTGACCACATAGCGTAGTTGCTGCATTAAAAGACAAACTACAATACGAGAGTAAAAAGAAGATGTAGTTTCCTATTCTATTTCCCTAATTCTATATCTGAAATTAAAATAGAGCGAAACTTCAAAGTTCTGTTGAAATTTTGGGGTTACAATTTTTTATTATTGTTAAACTACTATTTCAGACTTAGAAATCATGACCAGGTGATTCATATTTGTTCTTTGGTTTCCTTATATTATCATATTACATTTCAATTATTTTTCCAGAGCAAATATAGAACTTGGAAATGTCACCCCTCATAACATAAAGCAACTCAAGCAACTGAACTGTGTAGTATTTCCGGTTTCTTATAATGATAAATTCTACAAAGATGTGTTGGAAGCAGGGGAGCTCGCAAAATTAGCTTATTATAATGACATAGTTGTAGGAGCAGTATGCTGTAGAATTGATGTTTCAGAGAAAAGCCGTAGATTGTATATAATGACTTTAGGTTGCTTATACCCATATAGAAGACTTGGAATTGGTACCCTTATGGTGCAACATGTGTTGAAGTATGTCGAGCAAGATGGAAACTTCGATAGTATATTCCTGTAAGTTTGTTGAGTCTGTTGTTATGCACGTTTTTCATTTTAAAACAAAGCAATTTTAACTATGAATATATTAAAACTTCACTATTGAAATAGTTCATTCCTGTTTCAGGCATGTTCAAGTTAACAACGAAGGAGCCATAGATTTTTATAAAAAATTTGGTTTTGAGGTTGTGGAAACCAAGGAACATTACTATAAGAGAATAGAACCGGCTGATGCCCATGTGCTGCAGAAAACTTTACGTAAAAACAGGCAAGCCAATGGTACTCTTTAATATGTGAATTTAAATTTTTTTATGGTTTTTAATTTGTTGCATAATGAAAATTTTTGTTGTAGTATTTTCTATCAATTTTGTAAGAAGAACAGCGTTTGAAATTAAGTTGTTGAATATTTATTTATGAAACTGAAATATCTCTCAAAGTAATTGGTTTATAAGTATTTCTTCAGTAGCAGTTGAATGAAAATGAACATAATATTAGCATTATTTCAAGAAAGCAATTTGACATTCTCAGGTCTCAAGTTAATACGTCCCCGAAACATATCATGTGGACATATTTGATATCAATTTTAATGTTTGCATAGGCAAACAGTAAGATATTGCCTTGTGATATCATTTATGACTGTAGGGACAATATTATAGCACTACTCACCTCTGCATTATATTTCATCATATATATCTGAAGAAAATATTTCTATCAATTTGCTCCTTAAAAGATACACATATTCAACAGACTGATAGTTTGAGAAACTTGAGTGGTTTCATTGTTCACCGTGCAACAAATTTTTTTTGGCCAAATTTTCATCTTGTCTTTTCCTATTTCTTACATGTAGAAGATGCACTAATAACTTGATTTTAGCAATTTCACCCACTCATAGAAAAGTAATTATCAGACAGGTCCTGGGCTCAAATTTTGAGAAATCCAGAACAGTGAAGACTGTTTTAAAGATCTCTGCTGACCTCTGCCACATTTCACAAAAATTACGAAACTCTTGGTCTTGAATATTTTCCTAAAGGGTAATAACTTTCTTCAAGATGAGTAGAATGCTTTCCATAAAAAATTTTTTACTCAAAATATTCTCTAGATATGACTTACCACTGTCTTATTTCAAATGTGAACTATACATAATAAATTTTGAAAGAAAGAAAGGAAAAAATTCAGATTTTCAAAAAAATATATATATATATATATATATATATATATATATATATATATATATATATATATATATATATATATATATATATATATATATTATATATATATATTTGCTTCTATATGTTACATGATTCAGTATTTAAAAGGTAGACATTTTCCTCCTCAAATATTTAGCTATAAAAATTATTCCTTATGGCAATATCAACCCAATACTTCTGTGGAATGCAGTGATCACTGAATATGCACTGCACAGTATGTAGTTGTACGGCCGTACAACAATGAGAAGGAAATAAAATAAAGTGAGATACAGAAGGAACAGGTCCTTTTTATAATATTGACAAATAGAGTAGGTGAAAAAATTAACCGTAAGTATTCTATACCTTTTATACTACAACGGAATAGAATTTATAGAAACAATTCTTGAATAGAATTTATAGAAACAATTCGATAATGTAAGTTACAATACTTTACTTTCTTTAGATCTATTACATTATCGGAAAACACTGCAGTTTCCATGTATTCTATAATTAATGAAATAATATCTGTAGAAACCAAAAAAAACAAAAGTAGCCTATTTTGTGATATCTTTAGCTTATATATTCAAATAAGATTGTAGGAAAATATCTTTAAAATTCATACAACTCGTTCTTTTAACAGATTCTCAAATGATGTATTATTATTATTCATTGATTTTTTTATTGTGTATCCATCAAAATTTTGATTAATGAGTGATAAGATTATTTTTCTGAATCTCAATTTGAATAGAAAATCTGAAAAAAATTCTGAAGGACAAAAACTCGAATTTAACGCGGGTGACTCCCAAAAATAACCCCTTAATACGAGTCATCGCCAATAAGATGTTGACAAAGATACTTGCCCAAATTGGATGTCCTTGTAGACGTTTTACCCTCACATCCACAATGTACTTTGAAATATTCTACTGTATTCTCGTCAGATTTTTCTTCATAAGCCTATGCTTAAGAAGTGTTGCACATTTCTTATGTATAAACTAACACTACATAAGTGCGTTCGTATATGATGATAATAGAAATAGCTCAAACTATTTTGAGTCTGTTTCTACTCATTTCCATAGAAAATGCCTTGGTTGTTGAATAGTTGTGCCGAAAAAACAGTTTTTTCCAAATGTTTTTGTTTTTATCTGCCACTGAAAACATTTTTTATATTCAGACCCCGATTGAAGATCTAAGGATTTGTGTAGGTGCAGTTAGTATAATTTTCATGTTGAATTATGTACCTAGTTTCAATTTACAGATAAGCAAAATTATGAATTTTCTTTTTATTTCTTATTAAATAATCCTAAATCTCATTTTTCAAAAAGAAGAAGCTTAATTATTCAAAACTGATAAAATTGAATCGCCTGACTTCAATTCTAGTGAATTACTACATGAAGAGAAAACTGAACAGTTATGTTCATTGCCTTAACGAATTTTGTATACTTACTTATTACTATACTTTTTATACTTAATAATGAATGCAAAGTGTTCCACTCTTGAGATGTGTTGTGATAAATTCATATTTAAATAATAATCGGTAATTAATATGTGAGATGAGGAGACCCCTTTCAAATTTGAATGTTACGTCATGCGCGAACCGAACGCAATTGTGGGTCGTTCTTATTCCTTGTAACAGTTGTATCATGATAAAGTCTTTTCTGTGATCATGATATTAGATGTATAGTTCAAAAAATACTCATCAGGTATCAGATCTCATCTGATTTATAGTGTTCTTGAGTATGATCTGATCTCACTTAATAGAGCATCGACTAAAATTCACGTAGTACAATTTTTGTGGTGTCACATTGACATTATCACAGAACATAATTCGAACTAGGTTCAGTAGTCATCACAGAACAGACCTTATTATTAGGGTCTGTTCTGTGATAGTCATTATACTTTATTTTTGATGTACCTCTCTGATTCTGAAGGTTATTTGATTGAAATAGAACCGGTTGTTTGATCTATTAACCTTACCTAATCGCTGATGTTACGTAATGCTTTTTTTTCCTTGAAATATACTTTCGAACAATGTTGGATAAACATGATATTAGCTATCGAAGCCAGAAGTTAATCGAAAATAATTATGCTAAGTGAAATAGTTTGATATACATTTTTCCTCATATGTAGTTGAACATATTAGGTAATTCAAATCTATTACTTTTGAAATTTCAGAAAAATATTTACCTCTAGATATTGGAAACTTCTAAATTAAATTCTCAAAAACAATATTTTGGGAAGAATCGAATAGATTGGTGAAAAAGGAATCATTATTCATAAATGTTTCCAAATAATGGAAGTAATAATCATTGGAATCAGCGGTGTGACATGTGGGGAAAAACTTTTTAGGTAACATACATGAGATTTTTACATTTCAAAGGAAATTAACTTCTCATCAAAATATTATATATATATATATATATATATATATATATATATATATATATATATATATATATATATATATATTATATATATATATATATATATATATATATAACTGATGGAAATGATAACGACTAACCTAAAATTTCAATTTATTGATCATTATGATTTTGATGAATAGATCAATATCAATACTCATAAAATTGATAGTAAATCAGACATATATAGACATATATACATTCATATATGTCGTTTCTAATTTTGATATCTTTTTCATAATATCATGATATAATTTATGCGTCATAATAATTACAATATACGTAAATTTATCGTATTCTATGGAATATAAATGGAGCGGCCTTGAAATTGTATTTTACGTGATTTGTTGTTGTTTTTAAACTTGCAATTTTCTCAATTTTGTACCTGATGATGTTTTATATGAGTTTTATTGTGCACTTTGTCGATGTGTCTTGTGTTCTTGAGTTCATGACTTCGGTTTTTCACATACACTAATCTTTGATAATTAACCTCAACTTTCTGTAAGTTGCCATTCTTATGGTTTCAAGTGATTATTTTGTTTATTTGATTTAGTTTCATTGATGTTTGTTCGTTGTAGAGGCCTGAAGATGGAAATAAATATATATTTCCGAAAGCTTCATGAAAAAAGAGTATTCATTTGTTCCAAGACTACTAACCTGTTATCAATAATTTATATATATATATATATATATATATATATATATATATATATATATATATATATATATATATATATATATGCTATATCATAATGAAAAACTTTCTGAAATGACTTCGATGGAAATTTATTAATACTGCTAGCATCAGAATAGAAATGCACAAAAGTGCATTGAAATTTTATAAAACTTCTTTCCGCCTCTATTCAAATTCTTGCACCCGTCACTTCAATGTGAAGTCTTGTCAATGAATTGTTCAACCGTAGGAGTGAAAACTCCAGCTAATGAATGACTGAAAAAATGTTCCAATGGGTCCTGATTGAAACGATTCGTTAACAAATATTCCACGTTTTCACTTTCCGGTTCTATAGACTCCAAAGATACAAAATGCCTACCAATATTCCAATTGATTTAAATTTTGAAATAAGGGTTATCAGTATGGTTTTTATTTCACCCGCCATATTTCCAGAAACGACGAAATAACTTAACGGAATTTTGTAATACGCATAAAGTCCTCGAATCATAAAACAAGAACGTGATTTCAAAATTTTGTTGTCGACCGAATTAATTCTCCATAATCTGAAACTAATCGATTTAGAATTGTAACTAATACTCCTCTTTATTCCGATTTCATCAAAAGTATAACACAGTTTTTTTCATTTTGTAGAACCGTCAAATTTCAAACGCACATGTTCGAAAGTGAACGCTATCAAGGATAACCTGTCTCTAATTTAATCGAATTGAACCAATTCGAGATTGTGCCTTTCGCGGAGAGTGAATCCTGACGAATTCGAAGGAAATTTTATATTCCCAGGCTTCTATAAAAATTGTGAGAGCAAATTTTTTTTCTTCTGAATACTCTGTATGCGGCTTATGTTCCGTTTGGAGATCTATGAACGTTTTGACACTTCGAAATCGTTGCTTCATCTCTTTATGTTATTTCAGAATGATCTGGTCTTTGGCGCGACGACGATCGACGATAATTTTGACGAAGGATATCATATACATTTCCTTAATTTATCGATTTGTTTTTGTTTCGCAGCTAATTTACGTTTGAATTGAAAAATTCCAGGAGGAACATGAAGAATCTAAGTTTGCCGTAGAGGAGAATATGTCGATAGTGGACTTCCGTGTTCGTCAAAAAGTATTTTCCAGTCACTTCAGCCTCACAGGGATACGTAATTATGTTTTTATTTTTATCAGAATCAGCGCCGAAATCCATAAAATCGAGTTGCAGAGTTGGTACCGCATGAGAGCGTAAATAACGTTTCGAATGATCAGTAAAACACGAATCCGCAAAGTGTATGCTTTATTTTGTACCTGATGTACGCGGAACAAATGAAATTAAATCCTGCCGATCGATTGCCCGATTTGTCGTGAGTCCAACGGAAATCTGAAAATGAAACATTGATATACACGATTGCTTGGATGTTATATTGTTTACCATCCATTACTGGAAAGCTCTCGACAGCCACCCCTATATAAAATAAACCTGCTCTAGGCAAAATCAATCAAATAGAAACAAACATTTACCCAGATTCTACATCCTACCCATTGAATGAATGCTATGGTTTTCGGTAAACAAGGTTTCTACCCTAACGAGTAAGAGAATACGGAACCAAAGAACATTAATTTATTAATAAATCAAAATATACAGTTTGACAGATTATTCATAATTTTATGATCAGAGTGTCGATAATTCGAATTAAGATAGATTTAACGAAATATACTCAAATATATAATCAATCAGCAGTCAAAAATTTAAAAGAATACAGTTAAATGTTTTAACTTATGAAAATAGTGAATCGAAGTAATAACAAATGATGCATGAGAATAAAATAATGTCTAAAATTCACTAAACTTCACTCTCTACGTTACTTTTCAGAAGAATTTAAATGTTGAGGGAATTGACGTATTTTTTTTTACCACAAATGTATGTTGTGATTTCGGAAATAGATGATCCTACGTTGTATTGAAATTGACTATTAAATTCAATAATCAAGCATTTCATCACGTCTTGGAACTCAAATGGTTTTTTCAAAATAATCCAGAGGGGCTACCGAAAACCGAAAGTTACGTGCATTTTCTAAACTTTGAAATCTTAATGGCTTCGAATTATTCACAAAATTTTCCATTTTCGTATTCCATATAATATGCTGATGTTACGTTTTTAATGAATAATTTTATGCATTTGAAGTAGTTTACAATGCTTTTTATTGTTTCAAATGCTATAAAAATTCCGATTTAGATTGTTGGTGGTACTCCTTGAAATATACTTTCGAACAATGTTGGATAAATATGATATTAGCTATCGAAGCCAGAAGTTAATCGAAAATAATTATGCTAAGTGAAATAGTTTGATATACATTTTTCCTCATATGTAGTTGAACATATTAGGTAATTCAAATCTATTACTTTTGAAATTTCAGAAAAATATTTACCTCTAGATATTGGAAACTTCTAAATTAAATTCTCAAAAACAATATTTTGGGAAGAATCGAATAGATTGGTGAAAAAGGGAATCATTATTCATAAATGTTTCCAAATAATGGAAGTAATAATCATTGGAATCAGCGGTGTGACATGTGGGGGAAAAACTACATTAGCTAATGATTTGAAGAAGTTAATCCCTAACAGTGTTATCCTATCTCAAGATGAATACTGTTTTGATCTAAAAGATCCCAGACATATCTGGTGCAAAGAAGTACATCACATCAATTTTGATGTTATAACAGGGTTAGATATGGATCGAATGCTTAAGGATTTGGAAGAAGCCATTGGAAATAAAAAGCTCTTGAATGTCAATCCTTCAAGATACCAATTGGAACCAAATGGTCCTCCTTGTGAATATTTGAATATAATTGATAAGCTAAAGGTTAAAAACGTTTTTTTAATAATTCTAGATGGTTTTTTGCTATTTGCTCATAAACCTCTCTTACCATTTATGCATCTCAAGTATTTCTTCACATTAGATAAAGAAGAGTGTTTTAGAAGAAGAAGTAATAGAGTTTATAACCCGCCAGATATACCAGGTTATTTTGAAACATGTGTTTGGCCTGAATATGTAAAACATTTGAAAGAAATAGAATCTGTAGTTAGTGATGTGACTTATTTTGATAATTCTGTAGAAGATCCACTGAGCATTGTCATTAAGGATATTGCCAGTTGTCTATGAGTTTTGAAATGAAATAATTATTTTAAAGATCTTTACGTTCATTAAATGTTACTTGGTATCTATGAAGAATGCTAAGATATATTTTATACTTATTCATGGTATGGGTATTTTACTCTTTCTATATCTTGAACAGACATAAGTATTTAAGAATAGTATCTACTATACATTCCTGAACAAATTTAATAATAGAGCAGTTAATATTTTAACAGTACTATATTTAATATCAGCTAACTCAGATATGGCACACTGAACTTAACTTGTACCTGTTTTTAACCCAAAATATTGTGAATTGAACACACAAGTTTGTGATATTATATATATGTTAGAAAGATATTTCGACTGTATTTACATTTTGGTTTATCTTTAGTATATCCTAGTTGTCATGTGTTCAAAAAGTGACTATAATTTTATATTTGGGAAGGAAAGTAAATTCAGATAGCTCAATTTTTATCTGAAAATACAAAGCTGTATTTTCTTCCTCTTTTTCTATTTACTCCTATCGAAATGAAGATTGTCATAAAAACATGACTTATTGGTATCATAATTAAAGGAAATAAATAACTTTGTTGAACTAAATAAAAGAATATGAATTTTATCTGTAAGGTTGAGCTGAATTTTTTCAATTATGGTATTAAACTTTTGCAGTAGATCTAGATTACGGTAATTTTTTAATATAAATGATTCATTTATGTCTACAAACTGAAACAAGTTATTGGAAAGGAACAAATGAAAGTTATGCATTGAATTTTTTCAATATTGCAACTTTATATGATAATGAATATCAATGCATATTCTGCAAATTAGTTCAGCAACACAGTTTAATAATGATTAATGGTGTCTTTAAGTCTGAAAATTATGTCTAGATTATTTTTTTTTATGAAAAATGGTAAATATTTCCATATCCCAACATAAAGTTAACAAAAATTGGTAACCTCCAAAAAGAAATAGATTGGATTAGTTAGGACATTATTGGAAATAAGTTTATAATTATTTCATTCCAAATAATGAATTTATTTATGAGGGTGGCATAGTTGCTAGATATAGATTTTGTTTTTTTTTATGAAAAATATCTTGTCAGTAGGCTGTGATTATAGTTTTGTTGTTTTATTATCATCTCATCCTTCAACCAATCACATTAGATTATTTTATTTCAAACAGTTTGAAATTGCATCATTTATTACCATAATTTTCAATGAGCTGAAATTGTCAATCATTACAATGATTATCTATTAAGTATCTGAATTGTATTATACAACTTTTTTGAAACAAAATGAATTTACTGCAATTCTTTATTTCTCATTGTAAAACTTCATAATAAGACTAAAGACTAGGAAATATTGGATAATTAACTCAGGGCACATTTCACTTTTTTATTAAATTTTTAGAGTATTTTGCATATTCCTTCATTATGATATTTGTCAACTAGAGAACATTCCTCTTTTCATCATATTTTACAACATATAATTTGTACAATACAATTATTTCAAAAGATTGAAAATTCAAATCAAAACAAATTTCTTCAATCAATATTATGATCTATTCCACTTCTTCTGGCCTTACAGGGTGTGTTAATGGGATAACAGATTTCTGCTTTACATCTCTAGAACATGCTTTTCGCATATCTGAAAAGAAAAATAATTATACATATAATTTTTCATATACATGAAACAGAACTCACCATATGCATCTTCATCAGGATCTCCTGAATAATACTCTAGAACTGTTCTATAAACTATATATCCCAGGTTTGTATACATATTTATAGCCACTTTGTTACTTACTCTTACAAATAGGTCTACAAAGTAACATCTTTTTCTAAAAATAAAAATATGAATCTTCATATTACATGTATTATAGCTTTTTCAAATTTATAATGAATTTAAAACATTCCTTATTTCTTCAATCTTGAATGCGACTTTTATGAAATCAACTAGTTGACTTTTAAATAGCTGTCAAAAACTAAGAATTTTCATTTTGATACTAGAAATGTAATGTAAGGAAAATAAGGACAAAGATATTAAAAACATACATCTAACTTATGATTACTTACTTTTCTGAGATATCCTCCAGGAAATTCATTAGGGAAGCTGCTAGTCCCAAACGCCTATAGTCTGGTGAGACAGTTAATGCAGTAACATGACCATGCCAATTCTCACCAATGCCTTCAGCTTTACCCATGACTATTAACATAAAATTACATAGATTTATTTTTTGATAAACAATCTGCAGGTACTCTACTCACTATAACCCATAATTTCTCCACTTGGAGATTCTGCTACTTGAAAATATTCTGGCCAATGAGCCAAATATTGCATATAAAATGATAAACCATAAGTTTCCGTCAGTGGATCCAAGTTCCTAAAAAATTACAGTATTTATTACGAAAATAAAGTAACTCATGTTGAACTATTTTTTTATTCTTGGAACATTTTCAGAGAAGCTGCATTTAATTGAGAAAAATAAATTGAAGGCTACTTACACATTATTGAATTTATACATATCATCACATGTGAAAGGTCTCAAAGTCGTCATTATAAGTAAATAAACTGAAATCAATTTCTAAAATTACAAAACTAATTTTGAAAATGATTTACAAATATTTGTCAAGAAAAGTTAATTTCAAATTAAATGTTTATTATTTATTATAATATTGATTTGGGGTTAGTTTTCTCTTTTTCTTGTTTTTAGCCAAAGTACATTTCTTCTTCTTCTTATTCTCGTAAAGCTATTCAATCATATGTAGTTCCCCATATGATGAATGAACAGTAGTATTTTTCTGGCTTCGTTTCTGGATCCTAGGGGGCTACAGGAGACTAGGATTGATCCTATCCCATCCAAAGGGTTTGATATGTTCTACTTTTGTCTGTATTGCTTCTCTATGGTCAATCAGAGATCTGAATTAGAACAATATCTTAAATGTAGGTTGACTCAAAAAGTGAATTCTGCAACTACTAGCGACTATTATTTCTACTGCTTTACATGCTAGTGACCATTACATGGGGGGTAACATGTGGATAAATGGGTAAGTTAGGTAGGTGATGTAAGGAAACAGGATGGTTTTTAATGAACAAACGAATGATTTGCAACCACTACAAAGAAGCAACTATCTACTGTATCAAAATTCAATATTCCTGCGTAATTCATAAATTTATGTTACTCTATCTGAAAAAAAATTATACACAACATCCATCAGAACAAGGTCAGTACTGAAAGTTATATCATAAGCGTTTATAGGATGTTTTAATTCTAAGTTATTCAATTTATCATATAGGATATTTGTATTATGCAAAATATCTAAACATTCGAAGAACAGGTGAGTCATGTCTCCTGCAAGACCGCAGTCACACAAAGGAGTATTTACAACACCTATTCTGTGTAAGTGTGTCTTAATGCAGCAATACCCAGATTTTAACCTTATGACGGCGTTATGAATCTTCGTGGTCTGTCTATTTTGCTGAACCAAATTTTCCTCCCTAATTCATTTCCTGAAATAATTTCTGAATAGATTTTCCCCTTATTTCTCCCAATTTCTTTAAATTCGCTGTTCCATTTTCTATGAAGTTCCTGTATGAAGGAAGGGCACAGCTCTTCTGGTCCTCCCTTCTCAGTAGAAGCTTAGAGAAGGTACCTTCCCTCATTGGCCAACCTATCAGCAATGTCATTTCGGTGAATATACGAGTGACTCGGAATCCAAATGCAAGTTACTTTTAGCCCTGTACGTTTGGCCATCGTAAAAAGTTGTACCACCTTAATAGTTGGAACATCCGAGTTAGAGTTTAGATTTTTATTTTTAAGTTTTTCTAACGCACTCAAAGAATCTGATATTATTAAGGCCATTTTAACTTATCTGTCAATAATCTCTTGCACTGCTCTTCCGATAGCTGCCATCTCTGCCGTACAAATTGACCAATGTTCAGGGAGTCTCCTGGAAATTTTCAGTTTTGAGGTTGGTGAAAAAATGGCTATTCCAACAGAATGCGGGTCTCTCGACACCGAAGCATCAGTGTAACTTTGTAAGCTTCCGTATATCCATTAAATCTCTCATTCAAAAATTTACGAAAGTCTATAATATTTGATAATGCTTTCTTTGGTAGTCCTGAATTGATTACATTAATTGGGTCAATCAAATCCTGTTCGCTCAGGTCAAAGTATGGTATGGTTGCAGCTCTTCCTATAAGTCGAGTTTTATCCTGTAATCCATTGAGAAGGCTTGTATATAGTGTGGTATTTTTCCATTTCCGCATAGTAGATTTAAATTTCTGTCTTCTGTTAACAATTTTAATACCGGATGATCTTCGAATCTTTGGAGATATATTTATACGCAAGCCACTTATGTCTATATTTCAGTGGTAATTCACCGCTTTCGGCTAAACTTATATGAGTAGGAGTAGATTTCATCATGTCCATAACCGCTCTAAGGACTGCATATTGTACCCTCTCCAGTTTTAAAAGTCCTGCTTTTGTGCAGCTACCTAATAATATCGATCCATAGTCCAGGTCTTATAAATATTCAAAAGGGTTGCAGGATGTGATCCCCATGTAACTCCACATAAAGATTTTATGATATTGTGACCTTTTAGGGCTCTCAAACACATATATTCAATATGTTTATTCGTTTAAGAGATGGTTCTAACCATATTCCCAGATATTTATGAGATTGTGTCTATGGTATGATTTCATTACCTAACCGAATTTCCGGTAGGTCTACTGGTACTTTTGATTTGGTAAAGACCATTGCCCTTGATTTAACTGCCGATATTTTCAAATTTCTTTATATCAACCACGGATTCATTCTTTCTAAATTTTCATTAAGGATATCACAAATTTCATCAATACTTCTACCTGACACCATTAACCCCTTATCATCGGCATACTGTACCATTATAGCTCATTTTGTCAACATATTCTGTGGCGGAAGTGTATACACATTAAATAATTCAGGACTCAGGACTGGTCCTGTGGGAGTCCACTTTTCATCGCAGTTGGTCCTAACAGTTATCCTGATGTTATATATATATATATATATATATATATATATATATATATATATATATATATATATATATATATATATATATATATATATATATATATATATATATATATATATATATATATATATATATATATATATATATTCTATTCGATCGTTCACCACTTCACACAAAGGAAACTATTAATGAGTAACATTCAGTGTTACTTGACTAAGGTCCGTACACTAGATTTTTCCGGGTAGAAGGGAGAAAGCCTCTGACACTACTCGTTGGTACATTGATATCATTGTCTGATGATGCTATAGTATGTATATATTCTGGTAGATTGATATATTCTCATAACATTTAACGTTATCCTAATATATAATTACTCCAGGATATGTTTTGATTAAAATCATTGCCTGGCAATGGTATTAATTACCGGGTGGATTTATATTATTTCATGAAATCAGTTTGATTGCATGAACAGATATATGGGCAACTCGTCAGGGTAAAACCCTATATATATATATATATATATATATATATATATATATATATATATATATATATATATATATATATATATATATATATATATATATATATATATATATATATATATATATATATATATATATATATATATATATATATATATATATATATATATACCCTTAATGTCAATAAATACAACAATAGTCATATTTCGATAAATATATATATATATATATATATATATATATATATATATATATATATATATATATATATATATATATATATATATATATATATATATATATATATATATATATATATATATATATATATATATATATATATATATACTAAGGTTAACATGTTCGTAAGCACCCTAATGTCAATAAATATAACAATAGTCATCTTTCCTCTCGAAAAGCCCTGATATATTGTAGTGGTAATAAAACTAATGAAGACGTAGACGCGTCTACCCTTCTGAATCCAAACATTGGTCTACTAGGTCCTATATTATGTTAAATTTTTCGTTCTATACGAATTTTTAGTAAAGACTCAATAAGCTTTGAAAAACAATAGTTATCAGGGTCTTCAGTATTATTACCCCCTTTCGAGATAGGGATTACTATCGCCGTCTTTAATTGATCTGGTATATTTCCATCTAGAACTAGGCTGTTGATTACTCCAAGCATTTTGTGTTTTGCAGAAGTAGATAGCTGTTTATAGATATTGTATCCTAATCCATCTATTCCTGTGTAGGTTTTTTTTTCTTATTGATTTTTCTTATTCTAGGGGCTTAAAAGGGATCGATGTTAATGCATTCTTATCCAACGTATGTTGAATCGGAGGAGTTAAGTTAAATTTACTGAGTATCCCTAGCGCACATGTCTCCGTCATTAGAGTTTTTTTCTTCGTATTATCAGACCCAGAGAACTTTCTCACTGTTCTCCACATTTTTTGGGGATTCGTAGTACTCAAATTTTGGCAGAAGTTTTTGAATTAATTTTTTTGTTCTTCCTAATAACCTGCCTTAATTTGGCTATTGCATTTTGCATTTTATTATAATTCTCTTGTGTGGGAGAAGATAAAAATTCCTGTGTCATTTCTGTTCTTTTCCTAAATATCTCTGAAATCTGCTCGTCCCACCAGAAAACGCAATACTTTCCTTCTTAATTCTTTCATATTTGGGTATAGCATCTTCAGCCGCATCAGTCAATAGTCCTAAAAAGTCTTCAGCCTTTGAAATTTTTCTGTTTTGTAATTTATCACTAATGAAATTGTTAAATCGATCCCAGTCTGCTTTACTGTATTTATATTTCAAATATGGAGGTCTTATATGTCCTTCCGGAATATCCATTTTATCCCCAATCACGATTAGAATAGGTAAGTGATCGCTTGTTCCTCTTTGCATGAGCACTTTCCATTTGATATTATTACTAAGTCCCATTGATGTTATTGTCAAGTCTGGTGCACTTTTGTTTGTTCCCGGAGGTATTATTCTAGTAGGTGAACCGTCATTCAAGAGGTAGTACTCTTCGTCTCTCAAGAATTGTCCCATTATCCTACCATTGTGATCATATGCTCCAGAACTGCACAAGAGATTCTGGGAGTTCAAATCGTCCATCAGTAAAAAATTTTCTCTCATATAGGTTGATATCTCTTCCAGTTCATGCATGGTTAAGGATATATCTGGCGGAATGTAAATATTCAGAATATAATAATTTTCAATCTTAATCGTCATGATCTACAACTTGTATGGGATATTAATAAGTGTCATAAGTATCAATCTATAAGGGATATTGTATTTTATAGCGAACGCTATCCCACCATATCCGTCTCGTCTATCATTCCTTATCAGATTATAACCTCTTATACTAATAGATTGATTTGGGTCTAAGAAAGTTTCATTTAGAGCTAATATGTCTGGATTGTTGTCTCTAATGTGTAGTTGTAATTCAGCAAAATTTGTAAATAATGATCTTATATTCCATTGTAGGATATTAAGCATTATGATGTTGAATGATATTGATATTTATTAATATTATTTAACCGTCAGAATTCTGACGCGGGCTGAGAGTCTGGAATTATATCCACACTCCCACCCCCCGTCAGGTAGCTCTCCCTATAATCTACTATTGTCCTATTATCCTCTGTTACTTGCATTATTGCATCTTGGTCAGATTCAGATTGATTTGAAAGTTGTGTAATTGGTTCAAGATGAATTTTCACCGCAGTTTTTATAACCTGGGGTAATCCTGGAGAGGAACTCTGCAATTGGTTGTCATAATAACAACGTTTTGAATAGGTGGGCTTATAATTAATAAGGCACGCATTATGTTCAGCACAGTCAAAACCTGTGGTTGATTCCTTCCTCTTTTGAGTTTTATGGTTACTGTATGTTTTACTAGCATTGTTATTAAATGTTTTGCTACCTAGAATATAAAATTCTAGGCGTTACCTGTTTTTCTATAATATTGACACTTTTATTCGACTCCTCAAAATCATTTATTGATTTGAATTCTAAAGGAATAGGTGCAGGTATTTTCCTTGCAGGCCTGATCTGCCTCAAAAAGAGATATGTTATACAATGTCATAAGTTCTCTAATTTTGCCTTGTCTTAAATATTCAATGCACCCCCTGCTTGTAGCCATATGGGCCCCGGCACAGTGAATGCACCTCAACTCCCCGTCACACGGTTTCTCATCAGGATGTGAAGTTCCACATACATGACATCTATATTTGGCTTTACATAAAGCTCTAATATGTCCAAATGTTAAGCACTTACTGCATTGTATTATTGGAAGAACATATAATTGTACTTCTATCCTGTTGTTGAAAAGAGATAAATGTCTCGGAAGAACATTTCCTTCAAATGTAATTAAGCAGGTTTTAGTTTCTATCAATTTAGTTTCTCTTCTACAGTTAGTCTTCGATTTAATCTTCTTACTCTAGATATTTTTGCACTTGGGTTCATACCAATATCACGAACAATACCTGATATCGTAACAAAGCGTGCTGGCACATATATTTCATATTCGTTTAAGACCTCTACGACTAATATTCAAGTTATTTAGGTTAGCATAATTTTTATTTGTGTGTAATTTTTTGCCTATGCTTAAAGAGTTCAACTCCTTGATATTCTCACTAATTGATTCCACATAAACAACATAAGGTCCAATATCTGTGCTTTTGTATCTATAATTATTATTAGTTTTTATCAACTCTGCCTGTTTTTTATTGCCATTGATGGCTTGCGATAAGGTTTCCAGTTAATTCAGGAGGCCTTGATCTTTATCTACTCTGGCTTGTCTAGATAATTGTATAATTTCTTTATTTAATAATGATAGATCAATTCGATTATATTTGTTTTCTTTTTCCAACTGCGATAAGGCTTGATAAGCCCTTGGTGATAAAAGGGATAATGCCCGGGGCAAAGCCCCGGGACTTTGGTTACTCATGCTCTATCAGTAATATAAAGATATGATATAATTTCACTAAGAATATCAAAATAGGCTCAATATAGCTATTAAATCGAAAGCGAATCAAAGTGTTTAATCTTAGGTAAATTAGACACACACCAGGATTAAAAAATCAATTTCACAAGAAAAAAATTCTTAGTACAAAATCGGAATAGGGTTAAGTCACAACGAAACGATCCTGCCTTGTGGCTTGTCAACCCGGAAGTCCCAAAGTACATTTAAACACTCAATGTTTTGGCTTATGCCATAACCACTGAACTGGACCCTTTGTTTAATTTTCCTCAATGTGCTGAGAAATACTTCGGTTGCGATTTGATTTTGTTATGAGTAGTGTTATATTGAAATCTACAAATATTGTGTTGGAGAATAAGAAAATATAATGATAAAAATATTAGAATCGTGACTATGAGTTGTTTTTGGTAACAACATTATTTGAATTCGTGAAAATAAATGAATCTTCTAACATATTGTAGATTCTATGATTCTTTTCTTCACTAACTTCTATCCTGCTATAGTAGTAAAGGTAGGGAGATTATTTTTCTGAAAATAATTATTTCGGACTTTTTATCACTTTGAATTTTTCATTGGCAATGTCATCGCCAATGTATAGTGTATAATGTAATCAAATATTCGAATATAATTCAATTATTTGATTATTATGAAGTGTGAAGGGTCCTTGCTCTCTATTATGAATGAAAACTTCTTTTCTGTGATTGGGCATTTCCGAGTTTCAAAAAGTGTTCTTTGGTTGATGCTACATATGTTCTATGCTCATGGGTTACTAGTACACAAATGATATATTACATAGACCAAGTATAAATGAAGACAAAGCACCCCATAGAATAAAATGAAGCTTATTCGCCAGCCAGAATCGCGATCCTGGCTGGTTAGGATAGGTCAGGATTGAAAGATTGAGATGAGGTTCATAGATGGTCCATAGATGGCTCTTGATAAAACAGAATACTATAATTATTTATTTTGAGTTACTACTATCAGATGGCTGCTAAAAATTTCAAAGTTATCTTAGAATGATAATCCATGGGCGTACTTTTTCTTATACAGTGGATAGAAGAGATTACTATTTGTGAATAGTTAGATTCTTATTACAGAAATAGAGATATGACTTTTTAAGAAAATTATAACAATACATTTTTCAGAAGTCAACTCTAAAAAATTCAAAAAGTTTCATTATGAGGATTGCGAATATTACTACGAAAAAATATCACTGTTTAAGATGGAAAAGTTTATTCAACGTTATAACTAATTCGAGCTTTCGTTTATCATCAGACAAGTAGCGAATTCATTTATCATTGCCAAATTTTTTCGCATTCCACGATATATAACAATTTAGTACATATCTCGTATTTTTGATGGAAGAGTTTCTAGACCAATATTCATATGAACTCTCAATCCTCAATTCACTGAAAGTATTAGCTCTGATGTTTGGTTACATATTTAAAGAACACTTGTATATCTTCGAAAACTTAAATTCTATATTGCGTTCATTATTAAAAATACATTTTAAACTGATTCGAACTTCGTAGACAAACTCCAGAACATCATAGAATATATGATTTCTGGGAAAAACTATTACTTGAATGTCTTTGCTTATTGCTACAGAGCCTGCAACCAAAGGCAACCAGTGTTTTTGAAGAATTAAGATTTTCGGACCTTTCTCATAGCATTCTAAAGATGGGATCTTTTTACTTGAGAAAAGATATGCTGGCGATGATGGGAGCATTATATCGTTGATAAGTGCCACCAACAATCTAAATCGGAATTTTATAGCATTTGAAACAATAACTACAAGACAATTTAGATATAGGAAAAGTAACATGCAATGAATAGTTTTCCATCGAAATATTTATTAAATACCTACGAGAGTTTGTGATCTTCTAGGTTCTCATAAGATATAATTTCAGTTTCTGAACTGTAAACTACTTCAAATGCATAAAATTATTCATTAAAACAACCCTTCGAAACGGTTAACCCTAAAAACTGTGGCCATGATTCCCTGTATTGAAGCAAATTTTGGTAAGCCCAATATTTCGCCCACTTAAACAACAGAGAGTTTTAGTGTTTGTTTTCTTTCTACAATCTATAGTGTCACCACGCCAACCCGGCGACCGGCGAACGATGATTGTTGTCCATAACTTTGCTGCTGGTGCCTACTTTCGGGCACCGCCAGAGCGTCAGACTAAACACACAGTGTTGTCAGATTGATTATGGATAGAAAATATCAATTATTTTATAGATGATGAAAATTAGTGACGTGCAATCTTCAACTTAGATATATGTTTCCTTTCAAATTTCATATTATATGGAATACGAAAATGGAAAATTTTGTGAATAATTCGAAGCCATTAAGATTTCAAAGTTACGTACCTGAAAATGCACGTTTCATCATATCGTTTATTAATAAAATAGATTGGAGCTTTCATATGATTTTATACTTTCGGTTTTCGGTAGCCCCTCTGGATTATTTTGAAGAAAACCATTTGAGTTCAAGACGTGATGAAATAATTGATTATTGAATTCTTTTTAAATCAAGATAATTTCTATTAAATTTTCCATGTTTTTGTCTCAATTTGGAAAAAAATCTATTTCACCAAGAATGGAATGGAAGGAGAACAAAGTATTGTTAGAATAGGAACTGAAAAAATAGAAGTCGGGATATATCCTGCAATCCTACGATTATCGTAGGATCATCTATGTTCGAATTTCCGAAATCACAACATACATTTGTGGTAAAAAAATACGTCAATTCCCTCAACATTTAAATTCTTCTGAAAAGTAACGTACGAGAGTGAAGTTGTTGAATACCCTGAGAGAGAACTGTTTAGAAAATGATGGGAGGAAGTTTGAATATTTGTGAATAATTTTATCGAATTTTCATTACGTGCAATTTTAGACATTATTTTATTCTCATGCATCATTTGTTATGTACTTCGATTCACAATATTCAGTATCCTATTTTCCATAAGTTAAAAAATTTAACTGTATTCTTTTAAATTTTTGACTGCTGATTGATTGATTATATTTTTGAGTATATTTCGTTAAATCTACTGCAAGTTCTTAATTCGAATTATCGACACTCTGATCATAAAATTATGAATAATTTCTGTCAATGACCCTGTATATTTTGATTTATTAATAAATTAAAGTTCTTTGGTTCCGTATTCTCTTACTCGTTAGGGATAGATCACAATCTGGCAACCTTGTTTACCGAAAACCATAGCATTCATATGCAACTGAATCGAACCAATAAAATTATCCTGTGTCTTCTGGATTTTCCATCTATATTTCAATGGGTAGGATGTACATTGAGAAGGGGTGTCACTTTTAAGAGTTCGTATACTTCTTGTAGTTTGAAACGAAATTAATATTTGGTCTGACTTTTGGGTAAATGTTTGTTTCTATTTGATTGATTTTGCCTAGAGCAGGTTTATTTTATATAGGCTCGCTGTCGATAGAAAATTTTGTTACTGAATTTACTGAAAGAGCTTTCCCAGTAATGGCGATGGTAAAAATCAATAACATCAAGCAATCGTGAATAGAGGTGTTCAGTGAAATATTGTGAAAATAAATATCGTCGTGGGGTTTCAATTGTTTCATTTTTCAGATTTCCGTTGGACTCACGACAAGGTGATTGGCCTCGGGCAATCAATCGGCGGGATTTAATTTCATTTATTCCGCGTAAAGACATCAGGTACAAAAGAATTGGTAGCATACACTTTGCGGATTCGTGCTTTACTGATCATTCGAAACGTTATTTACGCTCTCATGCAGTACCAACTCTGCAACTCGATTTTATGGATTTCGGCGCTGATTCTGATAAAAATAAAAACATAATTACGTATCCCCTGTGAGGCTGAAGTGACTGGAAAACTACTTTTTGACGAACACGGAAGTCCACTATCGACATATTTCTCTTCTACGGCAAACTTAGATTCTTCATGTTCCTCCCGCGAAATTTTTCAATTCAAACGTAAATTAGCTGCGAAACAAAACAAATCGATAAATTAAGGAAATGTATTGATGTCCTACGTCAAAATAATCGTTGATTACGTCGCGGGCGCGCCAAAGACCAGATCATTTAGAAAGAACATAAAAGAGTGAAGCAACCATTACGAAGTGTCAAAACGTTCATAGATCTCCAAACGGAACATAAGCCGCATACAGAGTATTCAGAAGAAGAAAAAAAATTTGCTCCCACAATTTTTTATAGAAGCCCGGGAATATAAAATTTCCTTCGAGTTCGTCAGGGATTCACTCTCCCGCATAAAGGCACAATCTCGAATTGGTTCAATTCGATTAAATTAGAGACGGGTTTCCTTGATAGCGTTTACTTTCGAACATGTGCGTTTGAAATTTGACGGTTCTACCGAAGCAGAAAAAAACTGTGTTATACTTTTTGATGAAATCGGAATAAAGAGGAGTATTAGTTACAATTCTAAATTGATTAGTTTCAGATTATGGAGAATTCGGTCGACAACAAAATTTTGGAAATCACGTTCTTGTTTTTATGATTCGAGGACTTTATGCGTATTACAAAATTCCGTTGAGTTATTTCGCCGTTTCTGGAAATATGGCGGGAGGTGAAATAAAAACCATACTGATAACCCTTATTTCAAAATTTAAATCAATTGGAATATTGGTAGGCATTTTGTATCTTTGGGAGTCTATAAAACAGGAAAGTGAAAACGTGGAATATTTGTTAACGAATCGTTTCAATCAGGACCCATTGGAACATTTTTTTTTCAGTAATTCGGTAAGCTGGAGGTTTTCTCTCCTACGGTTGAACAATTCATTGACACATTGAATTGAAGCGAATGCCAAAAAATTTGAATAGAGGCGGAAAGAAGTTTTATAAAATTTCAATGCACTTATATATATATATATATATATATATATATATATATATATATATATATATATATATATATATATATATATATATATATATATATATATATATATATATTTATTTTTTTTTCTATTCCTGATTCTAGCAGTTTTAATAAATTTCCATCGAAGTCATTTCAGAAAGTTTTTCATTGCGTGACAGCATATATATATATAATGTTTTGATGAGGAATTTAGTTTCCTTTGAAATGTAATATCTCATGTATGTTACCTAAAATATTTCATCTTATTTTTATATTCATATCTAACTCAATAAACGTTTTAATTTAATTTTTTGTTTATCAATTAACATTTGAAATCTATTAATAGAAGTATATTTATGTAGATATCTACGTGTATAATAAAACAAACGTCTGTTGTCAATTTTTTATTTCTCGTTATGAACTTGATCATTTGCATAAATTAATTTGATACACTTTACCACTTAATGAATTTCTACTAGCACAAAAAAAAATAATTATTGGCTATAATTTTCAATTATTTCAAATTTTTCATCATTCATTTCAATAATGATAATAAAACCCATAATTGATAAACAGTACCCTGAGCGAAGTTAATTTTAAGGCAGTGCGTCTTTTGTTTTGACGGCTTCTCGAGACACAGACCAGACGAGTTTACTGGAGTTTTTTCGCTGTTTCCTTTGAGAGGCCACCGTCCGACAGAAATCAGCTAGACATTTCGTGCTGAACCCCGGCCGTTATACGCTTTCATATTGTATTCGAAAATAGAAATTAATTCTCAGCTGCACTTGTAACAGTGTAGTGAGTTGTTTGGATAATATTAAATTAGAAATTATTGCGGGTGGACTTATTGAAACCCAATTTTCTCAATAAATCGTAAAAACTTCGACTAGAGTGACAGAAATCCATGTTATTCATCAACTCATTTCACCAGAATTTACCGAACCAATCACATTTTTGACGAATTCAATAATCTGTAACGTTTTCGCAATAGCTTCTTATTGAATAGATTCAAAAATATCCATAATTTTCCGGTACTCTTTCTCTTTTTGATTTCCTTTTTCATGAAAAGCTTCTTATGAGTTAGTTACAGTGTGAAAGAGTAACTTTGATGGCATCATTTCTTTCATAGTTGTACAGAAATATTTCTTCACCAAACTTCACCTGTTTTGAGAATTTTCGCTCTTCCGAAAACTCAAATTTTTTGAAATTCACCTCTTATAACGTTTCATTTTAGTGTTGATTAAGTTTCAATTTCTAAAATATACAGTATATTTCATAACGATTTCTGAAATTCACGATGGTATTATGACTCCATATGAAAACCATTCCAATAATGCCTATAGTCATGTATCGTTCTTTCGAAAGTTTATACTAATAAATTTCTCCGTTATCATTCCGAAGCATTATCTTCGGAGGATGACGCAGTAAAATATTTTCCTATGATAGAAATTGCCAACATTGGAACTCGAAACCAATCGATTCCAAACTGATATGAAATAGAATTTCAGCTAGATGGAAAATGCTTCTTCAAAAAGCAAAATTTTGGTTCAACTATGGAAACCGCCCAAAATTTGCTAAAATATAATCCATTGTGGAATATAATATAGTTACTTATTCGAAATCTTTTTATGGAATAATGTAAATAATTTATTAAGATTGTAAATACGAATTTAAAACATGAAATGAATGCCAAGAACTTCAGTTGCAGGAAATTTTCAACCCTACACATTATCACTATTCAGTTTTGTGTTCATTTGTAGTCTCTTAGAGGAATTGAAACCTAATTTTAGAAATTTCACAGTTGGTTACTACTCATGAAAATACTAGCATTAATCATTTTTCAGTTCAACCCTATGTTCCTTACATTTATAATTTTGCTCATTATAAATAGCGGAACGCACACATATACCAAAATGAACGTATTCAGACGATCCTGATAACTGGTGAATGCTTACAAAACTTTTAATAATTCTGTTAAAATAGCTGGAAACTACAATTTCTTCTAATCAATCTGCATTTTCAATATGATGGCCAGTTGGCTTCGACAATAAATTCTGCAAAAATTAAAACTTCAACCCCTTGCAATGAGTTAAAATTCAATTTTTCTTAGTTTTTGTGCATCGTACGCACTATGCAACCTATTGCATGATTTGCGACACTGACTGGTAGAAAATGGAGAGTGCGAACATAGAACATGATAGCGTCAAATTGTTTGTCTATTTTCGTCTCTGTACAGATGGATAAATGAATTGATGTTTTGTTTCGATTTGTTATGAATCGAATAGACTTTTTTACCAGATATTTCGTCTTTCGCTTTATATTTGTTACATTGGTTTACCGATTACTTCTTGTCAAGAATGTTGTCGAAATTGCATTTGCCATTATTATAATGCACAGTAAATACCTAACTGATACAATATCTGCAATTTATTCATTTTCATAATGTATAGATGATATCATAATAATACATCACCTTTAAACAATTATTTAAAAAAATAGCACAATTATGTATTGAATTACTTTAAAAGTTCTTTTATTTAAACAAAATTAATCATTCTTTTCGAAAATGCACTTAACTAATGATATGAATATTCTTGATGTTTTAATACAATTTTCTGGAGGTAAAGTCGGGCATTGCACTTTCGAAACTGAAAATTATTCTCAAAGCAAAGTTCTGGGTCTGAATTCGAATTTTCTATTTTACATTCCTATTTTGAAAAAAGCGTGCTACACTCTTCATAAATTTAAATTAAAATTAATTATAATGGAGTCATATAATAGATGTCTGTTCTTCATTCCTCCGATTTGAAAATCAAACATTCATAGATTGTCTGCATCTCTCTGAAAAGAGATGCCAAAGTAGGATGGATATTTATAATATTTTGTGTTTAAGTAATTATGGGTTTGTGAAAACATATATTGAAAGCTATTGATAAATAATTGAACATATTCTTCTTTTCTGCATTTCTCATTCAATCCTAGACTACGAAATGTAAAAAATGAGTAAAACCCTTTTTTGCTGTTCATGTCTACGCTCATGTCAGTTGAATATCATAGGTTCTTTCGATTTCACGCGTCATCTATGTGCCATATCAGAATAATTCACTCATTATTTTGTCGAATTAGTGCAGAACACTGCACTTATAGATATAATATAGCATATATATATATATATATATATATATATATATATATATATATATATATATATATATATATATATATATATATATATATATATATATATTATATATATATATATATATATATATATATATATATATATATATATATATATATATATATATATATAGTCTATTATCAAAGAGGCGCCAGCAGGCAGACTGTTTCGTACGTCAAATTCACTATACTGTGTGAAAATTTTATGTTGAAGTGGGTTCCTCATCTAGAGTATATAAATCATCTTTGTATATTAATTGTTATTCTGTGTTACTAGCTTGGTAGCTGACTAGCTGTCATTACCCGACTAATCTGTGCGCGTCTCGTAGCTCACAAGGCTCAATACATAAAAGAGTCAAAATTAAGTATAGATCAAATAATGTTATACGGTACTAGTAATCAGTAAACTTGATTTTTAGTTTCAGGATTCAGTAAAAACTTTTAGGATTATTCTGTGAGTAAAGTTGAAGTTTATTCAGGAGTCTGAATTTATACAAAGTATAAGACCTGAATTTTAATTTTTTTCATGGTTCTACGCTCTCAATATTGAAGAAGTCATGGAACGAGATTCCCTTGAAGATTATATTCAGTTAAGTCGTGGTAGGGATGAATTAAAAAAAGAGGAAAATAAGGTTCATAGTTTTATTGCCACCACTGAAAAGAAAAGGGAAAGCGAGGATAGAGCTATTAAAATTGTGGAACTTTTAATGGAAGGAACTGTTCGTCCTGAAACTTTTTTGAAAAGTATTTTGTACTTAAATCCCATGTATTATCAAGATATCATAGAGGAAAGAGCTTTGATTAAATTGTGTGGATATCCACTATGTGGCAAAAAGATACAGCCAACAACAAATAAACGCTATAGTATTTCAACAAAGTATAATAAGGTATATGACCTAACTGAGTATGGTTATTTCTGTAGTTTATTTTGTTACAATGCTAACAATCACATTAAAAACCAAATTGATGATAGTCCCTTATGGCTGAGGGAAGTTGTCGAAGTTCCAACATTGACTCTCCTACCTAAAGAAAAAGGTTATGCAAGTACAGGTGTTGATCTGAAATCAAAAATTGAAAACAAAGAGGATGCAAATTTTACTCCTATTGTATCATTTGCAGAGATGTCCTTAGGTGATTTCATCAATTTTGAAGTTGAGAAAACAAAGAATAATAAGAAACAGCAGTTTAAATTACCGACTATTGTTGAGAGTCAAGAAAACACCAGTGCTAAAAGTTCTGCAAAGCCAAATAAAATAAGGACTAGTAATATCAACCAGTTGGAACCATTAGTTGAAACTATCGAAGAAGATATAAGTGATTGTCTAAAGACTACAGATTTTGAAACAGAAAAAAATAACAATGATGAATTGGTGAAGGAAAATTTATTAGTATGTAAATCTAATGAAGTAGGAAAGAATGATACAGTTGAAGTAAAAAGAAAAGTGGTCATAAATGAACCAATAAAAGTATCTAAACATATTGCTGATAAACACATTTCAAGTGATCAATTGAAGGAATAAGGAAAAACATAAAGCATTCCTCTATGGAAATTATAGATCCACAACCTATCCAAAAGAATGAAGACAGATCCAAAAATCTATTGAATATAAAAGACTTGAAAGCACTGAATGAAAGAATTAAAAATAAGTTTGCGAAACCTGTGGTTAAATTAATATCCCCACTGCCTTTAAATGTTGAAAATACAAAAGTGGAGTCTATAAATCAAAGTGACAGGAGTATTTCTAATAGCAATAAAGGGCAGTTAAAATTACAGGAAATAAGCCTACTGAAATTGAAATTTTCAGTGAAAAACCCAGAAGAAATCGAAAATCAAATAAAAAATGTTGTTAAAAATTGGATAACTTTAGATACTCTTATATTTGTACATGGTGAGGATGAAATAAAAAAAATCTTAACCGAAAAGAAATTGAGTGAGTATTTTGATAACCTCAAAGTAACCCAGTTAGAAGTAACCCAACAAAAAAAATATGTTGATATTTGCAAAAGGTTACAACGCCAAGAGATAATTGAAGAAAAATGGGATAATGCATGCAGAAGTTCGAATAAGCTTCAGCCATTACCTGATTATAATCAATTAAAGCAAGAAACTAAGAAACTGGATATTAAAGTAAAAACCTTTTACGGCGGTATGCTATATGAAGCTGATGATAGTAATTTTCCAATTAAGGAAACAAAAGAAAATGAGCAAAACAATGAAGAAGGAGTACCTTCGGTTCTTCCTTTATTAGATGTTTATTCTCAAAATGCTTTAAGAAGAAGAGTGTTACTCGATGGACTGTATAAAGGTGCAAGATTTTTCTTAGATATTGTTAAATATGATTCTGCCATTCTTTTCACTGATTTGCAAGATTTAGTCAGGACTTTCAAACTGAAGGCGGATAATGTAGTTTTCAAACCAATTATTTGGAATTATTTGGGACTTATTTGTTTGAGAACTTTAGCTTTAAAAGATAATGAGTTAAAGATTGCTCTCAATAAAAAAGAAGCTACTGAATTGGAGAATTTAATGCTCGAGCAACTGCCTGGAAAAAGTGATGTAGTTTTAAATTGTTTAAGAATTATTGAGAATGTAGATGTATTTTTGAAGATTATATTATGTCTTTGGATGTGTAATTTATATGAAATTGTGAGTGAAATTCTGTACATATATAACTATACGAATTCCTTCTGTGATTTATTTCCAAAATACACCTTATGACAATTGATTGTCCACAATTTGGAATCTCAAGAAAGGTTAAAATAGGTCATGGAATGTAATCAGGGCAGTGTCTAACTAGAAAGTCTCGCGAAAATTGAGATTTTGCACTGTTACAAAATATTCTATTTTGAGGTTTATGTAAAATTCACCGATATTGCAATATATATAGTTGCTGCTAGTATAATAAAGTACTACTTGCCAGCAGTTTTCTTCAATACGAAATGACTCTCTATTTATCGTTGCCAGTTATTATGCCATATTAGTTTTCAATACTCCAACAACAGAGGTTTTGAAAAAAAGATTTCGCAATATAAAAGATTCCAGAAATGTTGTCAAATCAACAAAAAATAGATTTAATATTTATCAATTAACTGTTTCCCCTAAAAAAGTGAGAAAGGACAGATTTTGCCGATGAAAACTCCTTTTCATGCGGGCAGATGTCGCAAAATTCATAGAAGAAGAGACCCTATGACAATCTTAACGTTTAAAACGGGTGACAAAATGGTCACGTGACACTTGCCGATTCTGTTAATCTATTGATTGTTTCCCTTTGGATATTTGTTTCATAATCATAATTATTATTTGTTTTTCACTTCGTTTTTATTTTCATAGAATTTCATTCTGCATTAATAAGCAACAAAGTTATTGATATAGTAACATACTAACATATTATAATATATCATAAATATGTATTATTTTATATTAATACCTTCTATTAAAATAATTTGATGAGAGTAATTCGAAGCGTGGTCAGGTAAAAGCAGTGAAATAGCTTATATTTCTTTAGGGTAAAAGTCAGGGAATTTTCTGCGACACAAAACGAAAAAACATTAATTTCGAGAACCATCTTTTCTTGAAAAAATATTAACGAATCTATGAATTATTGCTTAGTCCTTGAAGAAATGTTTCTGTTTGGAAAAATTATCCAGAATATTTTTACACTTTATGTAAAGTATTGCGTCGATTTTACTCGATTTAATTTTTTTCCAGCATGGTTGCTTGAAATAAATAATTTTAGGCGTACTTGTTTAATATGTGAATAAATTAATGTTCTTGATATCCGAGTTTCAAATGTTTTGCGAAAGTTACATGACAAGTTCAGTAATAAACAAGAAATAGGGAATTTATACGCCACTGGTATACACAACAATATGAAAACCATGGTAACGTTTATTTGACGTATTAGATTTCAACATGATATTTTGAAATTTCAAAACCGGCAAGCCATTCAACCTTATTTGTTCATTTATTTGACCCCTTTTATCAAATTCTTGTTATCAATTGATAATTTCGAAACTATTATTTAATTTCAAAATTATTCTACTCCTTTCATCAGTTCAAATACGTATACTACAGCAAGGTTAACATGGTCGTCTTAAATTCGTCGATTTTGAGACTTTTTCAAATACCAGCTCTTCCTGAGTCTAAGAAAAAAGATTTGCTGAAAAAACTACAAGGAAAATATTCTGTAATAGAAGATGTAGAAATAGAATTGTGTTACTATGTCGAATTAACCAGTGAGTTGACAGTTGAGGAACTGAAAATACTAAAATGGATTTTGAATTCTCCATTGGATCCTCAAAAAGTAACAGATACCACCAGTTTGAAAGAAGAAAATGGAAAATTACTGATAGAAATTGGACCGAGATTCAATTTTTCAACATCAAAGTCCACCAATGCTGTTTCCATATGTCAAAATTTAGGTTTAAAACAAGTAACACGACTGGAGACTTCTCAAAGATATAGTATAAAATATAAGTCATCATCGAAATTTTCGAAAGATCAAGAATATGAAATCACTGCCCTTCTTCATGACAGAATGACTGAATGTAGATACACTGAAGAAAATATCCCAAAGAAAAGCTTCAATGAAAAGCAAATGAAAAAAGAAAACATTCATGATGTTGAAGTTATAAAACTCGGTAAAAAAGCTTTACAACTCATAGATGCTGAGCTAGGATTAGCTTTTGATGAGGCCGATTTGGATTATTACACTAATTTATTCAAAAATGTTTTAAAACGAAATCCTACCAATGTAGAATGTTTCGATTTGGCACAGTCTAATAGTGAACATAGTAGACATTGGTTTTTCAAGGGAAAAATGGTGATTGATGGCAAAGAATATGAAGAATCTCTCATTGATATGATTATTAAAACACAAGATCACACCAACAAGAATAATGTAATCAAGTTTAGTGACAATAGCAGGTAAGTAAATTCTTTTTCTAAATTATATTTTAAATCAATAAATATTTGTAAGAGCTGGGTTTATTTCGAATATTGCTCACAGAAAATTGAAATATCGACAAAATGTCTTTCTTTTTATACATATATTAATTTTCAAATATTTTTGAGAAGCATTTTTTTTTCTTTCTAGTGCTATTGAAGGTTTTTCCAATACTGGCCTTAGACCTGTCAATTCAGGAAAGGTTAGCGAGCTTCAAACAACCATTACAGACTCCCATTTAATTTTTACTGCAGAAACACATAACTTTCCAACAGGGGTTGCCCCATTTAGTGGTGCTACCACTGGAACAGGTGGACGAATTAGGGATGTTCAGAGTGTAGGCCGAGGTGGTTATTGCATTGCAGGAACTGCTGGATATTCTGTTGGTAATCTGAATATACCTGGTGAGTACATGGTTTATAATGAAGAAAACATGCCAAGCTTTCCCATTTTTTTTGGATATTTAGAATAAGTTACTGTATTTTAAAGATTTAAGTATCCTTTGATTGAATTCATAGTTATAAAGTACATGAACCTATAGGTTATAACTTACCTTGGGAAGACTCTTCATTACCATACCCATCCAACTTTGCTTCACCTCTTGAAATCCTCATTGAAGCCAGCAATGGGGCATCTGATTATGGCAATAAATTTGGGGAGCCTCTCATATCTGGTTTTGTTAGAACTTTCGGTCTGGTGGACTCAAACGGTGAAAGAAAAGAGTGGATAAAGCCTATCATGTTTAGTGGTGGTATAGGCAGCATGGAAGCCAACATGGTCAATAAGTTACGTCCCCAGAAAGGGCATCAAATCGTCAAAATTGGTGGTCCAGTTTACAGAATTGGTGTTGGAGGTGGTTCGGCTAGTTCGGTAGAAGTTCAGGGTGATAATAAGGCCGAGCTGGATTTTAACGCCGTACAGAGAGGTAATTTATTAATTCAAAAAAATATCTGAATTGAAGTTTTATTCGAAATCTTTAGAAATATTCAATATTAAGGATTTTTGACAATTTGTTTCACTAAAATAATTAAGGAATATGGCGATTCAGTTTTTTATTAGAACTTCTTTGAGAAGTATAATTTGATCATGAAATAATTATCTTCTCAGGCTCAGTTTTAATAGAAAACTTTCTGTTTCTTGTGATTTTCTCGAAAAATACATTCTTCTCTTGGAAAAAAAATATGAAAGCACCTGCAATGTCACTTATTATTATTGGCAAGCAGCAGGCTACTTCATAACTACAGCAAAGAGGTTGTGGAAAATTGAGTTGCAAATGCTTACACTATTTATTTTTATTTCTCGAAAAATATTAATTTTTTTAGAAAAAAAGAGACAAAAAAGTTTTCTATTAAAATTCAAATAGAATTTGAATTATTATCTATATGAGAATAAGTTTTTGAAAACATGAACTTGGAGACATTTGTAATTATTGACAATTACCTAATTTACTGAAAAATTAATCAAAAATTTTTTTTCTGAAAGGTCTCTTATCTTTCAAGTAAACAAATGAAACAATAAATTTTTCAAATTTTTGAATTGACATTTTATATAAAAATTTTTCTAGATGTGCTCACTGTGGAGACTATGCGCTCGTGCCGTAAAGGTCTTACGGAGTCAACGTTGAATTAAAACTATAAATAAAAGAGAGTTTAGTTAGTTAAGATATAACGATGCGAAATTTCGTCCCTTTTGAGAAACATAATTATTTGTAAATTGTTAACTCTGAGTTATTTGCGAAAAACTGAATAACTTTTTGTATCTTAGTTTTTTATTAGCTTTTACAATTTTTTATGTGCTTATAAAATATTTTAATACATTTTTCTCCAAGTCATCTCGTATCCAATGGGCTGTGGCCTATACAGGGTATTACATAATAGTATGTCACAACTTGAGGGGGTAAATCTATGTGCAATTTTAAGAAAAAAAAGTTTATATAAATATAGGTCCGCAAAAACTTCGTAACGGAGCTACAGGGTGTTGAAATTTGGAATACAAGCTATTTTTCACAGTCCCCATCATTACACGTCCTAGATATTAACTGAAATTCACAAGGTGTTTTCTTTTCCGAGGCCATGTCTCCTTTTGCCCTTTCAAACTTTTTTGCAGTACGCCACTGATCAGCGTACAATCAATTTTCGCCATCTTCGTTCAATTTAGAAACTTTTTTGACACTTGTAATTTTTTCGTATCTCCAACCGTTTTCTAGTGAAAAATTATTGAATTTGAATTATTTGAATTGTATGTTATTCGCTAAATAAAAAAAATAGAAATACTCGATAGGTATGCCCAAAATTTGCTTTTATCTTGATTGATAGCTCGTCTTCTGAGACTCAACTTATACTTATTCAATATCAAACTAAAAAAGAGAACAATTAAAAACTAAATAAATTGCTGGAAGTGTCCTCCACTTGCAAGAATACAGGCCTCTGTCCTTCTTCGCATATTATCACGCACTCTTTGAAATATTCCTGTGGTATTTCTTATCGTGTTACAAGAGGTTATTATTCGATTTCTCAATTCTTCTACAGTGTTCACTGGAGTGGTATAAACTAAACTTTTGAGATATCCCCATAAGAAAAAGTCCAAATTATTTAAGCTTGGGGACCTAGGAGGCCATGGTTCTGGCCCACCCCAACCTATCCATCGGTTGTTGAATGTATTATTCAAGAATTCCCTAGCTTCTCCACTAAAATGTGCTGGTGCCTCGTCATGCATGAACCACATTATGTTTCTCACCAAAAGTGGCACATCCTCGAGCAATAAAGGTAACTCCTCCTCAAGAAATTGCCGATAAGCGGGACCGTTTTTTAGTCTGTTAGGCAATAAAAATGGCCCAATCAAATAATTTCCAATTATTCCGACCCAGACATTTTGTGAGAATTGTTCTTGATGATGAGATTCTTCAATCAAATGGGTATTTTACTTAGTCCAATAATGATTATTGTGAAAATTTTATAGTAGTTCTCGAAAAGTTAGCTTCGTCTCTGAACATTTTCGCTAATTTTATCTAAGAACCATCAACAGAAATTCAGTCTTGAAGGAAAATCTCTAGAAAGTAGAGTTTGGACGCGTTTAATATGATACGGGTACAATAAAAAGTCGTGGAGAATCCTCCAAAATAGAACATGTGAAATATTCAACTAATTTCCAATTTTTCTTGTACTCACATGATGATTCAAATCAATACAATTCAGAACTGCTTCCTCAATATCTGGAGTTCTCATAGTTTGAGTTGCACCTTTTAAATGATTATTGGCAGTAAAAGCAGCAGTTTCCCTCAACCTTCTGTGGATATTTGAAAATGTTCGCCTGTCTGGTGGTACTCGATTTGGAAAGCTCACCTGATTTAATCGCCTAGCTTCTGTTGTGTTTCCGTCAGCCAGACCGTACATGTAATGGATATCAGCCAATTTGGCGTTAGTAAAATTAGCCATTTTTTCTCACAGCAATGACCTCAAAAGTCTTAAAACTGATCGTTAATTTGATAAACAATTCGAGCAGACACTGGTTCAACTTACGCAACTGTCAAAATAAATAAATAAATGAAAAAAATCAAAGTCTACTAGTCATTTTTTTAAGTAGAAATGCTTTCAATTCAGCGAATGCATACAATAGTTTAATAATTTGTTGCTCGAGAACTGTCGGAGATACGAGTACGCTGATCAGTGGCGTACTGCAAAAAAATTTGAAAGGGCAAAAGAAGACAGGATTCAGGAAAAGAAAACACCTTGTAGATTCTAGTTCAAATTTAGAACGTGTAATAATGGAGGCTGTAAAAAATAGCTTGCATTCCAAATTTGGGCTGAATATCTCAAAAACTGCAGGAGTTTTAAAGAAAAAAACATTTTTTTCCGGAAATTTCAAAACCCTGTAGCTCCGTAACGAAGCTTTTGCGGACCTATGTTTATATGAGCTTTTTTTCCCTAAAATTGCACGTAGATTTACCCCTTCAAGTTGTGACATACTATTATGTAACACCCTGTATATTTTGGAGCTTTATCATTTTGATTCTTTTTAACATAGGCGATGCGGAAATGGAACAGAAATTGAACCGAGTAGTCAGAGCTTGCCAAGAGCTTGGAAGCAAAAATCCAATAATCAGCATCCACGACCAAGGTGCAGGCGGTAACGGCAACGTTCTCAAAGAGCTAGTGGAACCTGTTGGAGGTATCATATATTTCAACAGATTCGAACTAGGCGATCCCACCATAAACGCCTTGGAACTTTGGGGGGCCGAGTACCAAGAGAACAATGCACTACTGTGCTCCAAAGATGATTTGAAGTTGTTGATGAATATGTGCAGAAGAGAAAGATGTCCTATAAATGTTGTTGGGGAAGTTACAGGAACTGGAAGAGTGGTTTTATCAATGGATGAATCACAAAGTGTTGTACCTTTCAATTTAGAATTAGATCATGTATTAGGTAAATGATATTACGAGTTTCTTTATAGATTGAAAATTGCGTAATTATTTCAGGTAAAATGCCTAGAAAAGTGTTCAATCTTTCTAGAAAACTGAATGCATTGAAAGCTTTAGACATAAATTCAAGTGTGTCCATTTACAAAAGCTTAGAAAAAGTATTGAGACTTCCTTCAGTAGGCAGTAAGAGGTATCTTACAAATAAAGTTGATCGTTGTGTGACTGGACTTGTAGCACAACAGCAATGCGTGGGTCCTTTACACACCCCTTTGGCTGATGTGGCAGTTACAGCAATTAATCATTTTGGCTATGTGAGTATCTTTGAAAATATAAACTCTAATCCAAATCTTGTTAACTTGTGAATTTTGCCAACTATAAAAGATACATTGAATAGAAAGTAATGCACATTTCATTTTTATAAGGTGTATTTCCATTCTTATATCGTATTTTAGGAAGGTATTGCTTCATCTATTGGAGAGCAACCGATCAAAGGTCTTGTGAACTGCGCAGCTGGAGCAAGAATGACAGTAGCGGAAGCTCTGAGTAATCTTGTATTCGCTCATATAACTGATATCAAAGATATCAAATGCAGTGGTAATTGGATGTGGGCTGCTAAATTACCGGGAGAAGGCGCAGCTCTCTTTGACACTTGCAAAGCTATGTGTGATATTATGTGCGAGCTGGGTAAGAAGACACTACCAAACTTAAGTACACTTTAAGAAGAATTTTAATATTTTAAAATCCTTGTGATATAAAAAAAGTATTGTTTTAGACATCTTAATGTCAGAATTAAGCAACAGGCTAACTTTTGTATCTATATACAGAATGTTTCAAGTTTGAAACGCAAATCCCTCGGAATAGATTGGTCAGATGAAAATATGACTTTTTGTCCCATAAATATGTCTCCGTAAAAACTTTGCTTTTGAGATATAGTGTTTCAAAAAATCAAAATTTTTGTATATTTCATAATTTTCGAAATATTGAGCTCACATTTGAAATAACGAAAACTTTGTTGTTAGACTAGCCAAATTTTGGGAACAAGATGTCATTTCTTTATAGATGAGGTACCCTTTTTTGCTTCCTAATATTTTTGTTCCATATTTTTTACATTTACATAATTCAAAAATTAGTTTTCTCAAACCATGATACCTAGTTATACTGGCAAACCCTTAATTTACTTAAACTCCTATGAAATACGTCCAGGTTTTAATCGTAATGCTTGAAATCCAACGTAATGTTTTTCAGGAATCGCCATTGATGGCGGTAAAGATTCGCTTAGTATGGCAGCTAGAGTTAACCAGGAAGTGGTTAAAGCGCCAGGAACTTTAGTAGTATCGACCTACGCCCCCTGCCCTGATGTTCGTAAAGTTGTAACGCCGGATTTCAAAGCTCCCTCTATGGGTAAAAGAGGGATCGTGCTCTTCGTGGACCTCTCCAATAACGAAAGCAGACTTGGGGGCTCCGCGCTCGCCCAAACCTTCAATCAGATCGGTGACGAATGCCCCGATGTCGAATCTGTCAAAACGCTGTCAAACGCTTTCAAGGCCACTCAGAGATTGATAAAGGATGGCGCAGTTTTAGCTGGACACGACGTTAGCGACGGTGGGCTTATAGTGTGCTTATTGGAAATGTGTTTTGGAGGTATTAGCGGAATGGAGATCACCATCGGTCATCGGCAGGGTAACGCGGTGCCTATTTTGTTCAGTGAAGAGGTCGGTTGGGTTTTGGAAGTATTGGAAGGCGACGTAGAACACTGCATGCGAGTTTTCAAGGTATATTTGGTTGGTTGAAGCAAGAATAGAAACAAGTGAAATGCAAAATAATTAGTTCTACTTCAATCGCATTTACGTTTTTTCCTGTTAGCGTTTATTGTTCTTTTAGGAAATGGATACTCCAGTTTACAAAATCGGTACAAGTACGGGTTATGGTATCAATTCCAAAATTAGCATTGTAGTGAACAATTCCTGCTTTGAAAGCCGTGTACTTCCTCTGATGCAGATGTGGGAGGAGACTAGTTACAACTTGGAACTTCAACAAACTGTTAGCGAATGTGCAGATTCTGAGTACAAATCTCTTCCAGCTAGGAAAGCACCAAACTACAAATTAACTTTTGATCCTGATTCACTGATGGACAAAGTGCATAAAGATATAAAAGTCGCCGTTATTAGGGAAGAAGGTTCCAACGGAGATAGAGAAATGGCCGCTGCTTTCGTGAGAGTTGGATTTAAAGTGTGGGATGTGACTATGCAAGATTTGTTATCGGGAGAGATCAGTTTAGATGAATTCAGAGGGGTAATATTTCCAGGTGGTTTTAGTTATGCTGGTGAGTGATGAAAATTTCAGTGTAAGCAAAATTTTAAACAATTTTTTTCTTCAAGATGTTCTTGGATCGGCGAAGGGATGGGCTGCAAATATACTATTCAATGAGAAACTAAGGAGCCAATTTGATACATTTTATTCCCGTCCTGATACCTTCAGTTTGGGCGTGTGCAACGGATGCCAGTTGATGGCCCTGATAGGATGGATTGGAAAATTGAATGACGGTCATTCCAAGCCAGAAATATACCTAGATCACAATCAGTCTGGCCGATTCGAATGCCGCTGGAGTACTGTCAAGGTATATGTAGTATAATTTATCAATTTTGATTTTGAGCCAGTGCCGGCTTGTGATCTTGTAGAGTTTGTCATTTATCAATAAGATTAAAATGAATTTTCATCAATTTAAATAACTCAACTGCTGCTGATGGTTGATGTTTAACCAAAATCTTAAAACTTTGATTCAAACAATAAAGAATTCAATATACAAATAAAAAAACTGTTCTTCCTAAAATAAAACTCGCGACAAAACATATTATTCAAATCCAGAATAGACTAAACAAGTTTGTGTCCAATTGACAAGAAATAAGCATTAGTTAAATAAATGAGCCGATGGCATTTTCTGTTTCTTACAGGTTTATAAAAAAATATCCCGAAAAATGTTCAACTGGTTTAACATTATTATGAAATATAATCAGTAATTTTGAAGAAACGTCAGTTGTTTTGTCGGCTATAACTCCCAAAAAATCATTATCATTTATTTCCTCTAAAAGAATTTTCCGATAAATCTCATAAATGCTGTCTGGCAAGTAGTGAATTTTCTGTGAGGTCGTTTATGATTTTATTTTAATGTCTTGACAAGTTCAACCTGGTGATTAATTAATATTAAAATTAAATATTCCTGTTTTATCAGAGTCTTTTGTTTCATCGTGTTGTGTATGAGTTGAAGATTAGATCAGTAGGTAATAATCGTGGTAAGAATTTACAATTGTGAAAGTTACAACTTTGGAAAGTTTAATGTGTGCTATAATTTTGTTTCTCACTACACTATTGACTTGTATATTAAATGCAATTACCTATTCTCCAAAATTCTAGATTGAAAAATCAAACGCAATGATGTTGAAAAATATGGAAAATTCGAGTTTTGGTGTATGGGTAGCACACGGAGAAGGAAGATTCACGTTCCAAGATGACAGAGTTTATAAAAACCTGGTTAGTGATCACTGCGTCGCCCTGAGATATGTAGACGACGATAATGTTCCAACAGAAATGTATCCATTGAATCCTAATGGAAGTAACGAAGGTCTTGCTGGGGTTTGTTCAAAGAATGGAAGACATTTAGCAATGATGCCCCATCCTGAAAGATGCGTTCAACCTTTCCAGTGGCCTTACATGCCTCCAGATTGGGTAAATTATCAGATAAGCCCTTGGGAAAGAATGTTTAGAAATGCCTTTACGTGGTGCTGTGAAAATTAGATTTTCTGATAATTATGTCTGATTTAATTAGACAATAAATAAAGATCAATGGTTTGGTTGATTTGACACTATTTTTTAGTGTTGTCGAATATTATAAATTAGGTCATTAGTGCCAAATCGGCATAATCTTAGTTTTAGAATTATTTCTTTCAAAAGTGCCATTTTGTGTAATATTTCAAGATAATCTATAATGGAAATATTTCTGATATTTTTATAAAATCATGTTTATTAAAAAGAGCGATTTTTCGTTTTTGTTTTTATTTCATCTAAAAATAAAGTAACTCTGAACATAATGTAAAAAGTAGACAAATGTGAAGCTTTATGAATTAAATAGTAATTATTACAGGAACTTTGGTCATTATACGCCTTCACATACAAACGTCAATCTAATGTGTACAGGTCTCCCAAATTACTGGAATGATTTTCTAATTTCACACAGTTCTAGACGAAAGACTAGAAGGCTAAACTGTTTTGATGGGGGAATTAGTCGCTGCAGGACGATATAGTGCCATTCGTCGACATCCCCACTCTTATCTGCTAATATACCACGCTTTGTGCACTGACCGAAATTCGATATTCTGTGTATCGTTTAGTTGTGTGTTGTTCATTAGAGTATATTGCTCTTGTTAGTTCTATTATTAATAAAAGTGCGAGGCGTGAGCTATACGTGCACTTAGTAAGTGATAAAATCCTAGGTAATGACAATCAGAAAATAAAAAAGCCTGAAAACTGCAATTCGACTGGGTATTTTGATAGCTGTATCAAATATCACATTTAGACCACCCGGACAGGTTAGGTTAGTAGGGATAGTAGCAAACGGCCCTATTTCGCCATATACCTATTGTCATCTTTCCTGAATAGCATCGGTACTTAGTTAGATTATTTTGTGTTTTCTTCATTCAAAAATGAAGGAGAATTCTGATGTTGCCATGTAGAATCATTTGAATACAAGACATATATGGACTTAGATTTATATTGCAAATATGAATCATTCAATATAAATGAATAAAATAATTTATAATGAAAAGACAGGTAATCTGGTTAGAAATGTTTCACTGGCATGGCTAGTAGGACCCAAACCTGATTGGGCCAATCAATACCAGAAAACAGAAGCTTGAAAACTAGGAATAAGGATTTAAGTAACCACTCATGAACAATTTTGTCTGTGTGGCAATATAGAAAATACAACAAACAATTAAATATTCATATATTAATAAATGCTGTACAACTAATCTCAATATGTATTGCATAATCGCAGTTTCTTATCACAACAGGGAACAAAAAATAATGGTGTTGTTCAAATTGTACCCATAAAATAGATTAGATAAATTGGAATGGTTACAAGGACTTCAAATCGAAGCTGTGTTCCTAAAGTGAGAGTAAAAAAGCATTACAAATGGCTAGAAAGTTGACCTTAAAAGCAATTATTTTTGTACTTAGATAATATTTTGACCCATATTCCAAATTCTTATTGAAAATTTAGCAAAAGTTAAAAATTGAATTTTAATCCATTTTAAGAAACGTTACATCGGTCTCGGTTTGGTCTTGCTCCTCCTACCATGGCAGTTTGTTGATTCTGCTCTTCTTGAAGCTGACAAGCTAATGCAAAGTCTAATTCTTCTTGAGATAGCTGAGGATTCTGTGCTTCGTTCAACGAAAGAGACAGAGCCATCGCTAAAGCTTCATCTTCACTCTGTTCAAAATATTAAAGATCATAAGTGTAACTGAGAATACAGCTCCTAGATATTCAGCAGAATTTAACGTAATTTCTATTATGCAGCATAATATTTCAAACAAATCCTGCTCTAATTAGTCTATGAGTCAACAAAAAAATTCCATATCTTATATTTCATTATATGTATTTCTATAGAACATTACAAAGATATCATAAAAGAGAACTTTTATATATCCTCATTTAATGAAATGAATTACTATTGTTAAAAATATACTCTTTCAGTACTCACCATATTCTCTTGAACAGCTCCACTAAAATTATTTCGACTAGCATTAGATGTTTGAGGTATTTTCTGATTTTGTGTTGGATTCAACAAAACAGATTTACTAAAAAGAAGAATTTGTCAATTTTGGATCCACTAAAGCTTTCCTATTAAACTTATATTACAATGAATTACAACAAAAACTACATAGAATATTTTATTAATATTGTATAAATAAAAAGTAGTTTCAACTTATTGTACAAGGATACCTTAGTATTGTTTCTCTAACAGTCATCTTTCCAGTGCATTTATGATCATTCTGAAATCTATGTTTTAGGCAGAAATTATTTTTACAGTCACTACAGGTAATTGGAATTACTTCTTTCACTTTACAGCCTTTAAACGAACACCTATTTGTAAACACTTTTCTTCTATTCCGTGCAGGATCTGATTGGCAATCATTATCTAAAAAATTTATTTCAGCCTTCATAATTCCTACAATAGTTGAATGTATACCTACCGATGTGAAATCCAACAACTACATCAGGTGATTCCCCATATTTAAGTGGAATTGGTTTATTGCAAAGAGGACAAACAGGTACTTGATTGTCTTTCTTATAGGAATTTTTACAATTATGACTCTTGAATTGATAATGCTCACCACTGAAAGAAACAGAGTAAAGATTAAATATTCATTTCAAACAAAAGTAAATATTCATACTTACCAAAATATTTCATTACAAGCATCACACTTAATTGGTAGGAAATCTGGAAAAATGATTATCAGTAACACTTAATCTCAATATTTTCTCATCACGAACTCACCTAATTTTTTGCAAGATGGTTCCGAGCATTGTTTACCCAAATGTGGTAATTCCATTTTGAACAACTTTATTGAGTTGAGCGAGGAAAATAATATAGTCGAGTTTTAAATGAATCAGCTATATATAAAGTGATGGAAAGATCTAGAAACAGAAATTTAGAACTGAATGATGAAATGGTAAATACTAAGAATTTTTGCCTTATAATGCTGATTCACAAAACTGACATATGAAAGAATGATGTTGAAACAGAAATACAAAGTTTTGAACTAAATTTGACATTTGACAGAAATGAATATTTTAACATTTTAATATTACATGAAAATTATTTCAGCATGATTTGAAATTCAATAAGCTTATCGCATGTTTTAATCTCTAAAAATTAGTGCATATACAACTCTAAATTTATTTAACCTATTTCAGACCTGTGAATAGACCACAAAAGATTGAATAATGTAGAAGAACGTACATCAAACTTTCTATATTTTTCTGTGGATAAGTTGATAGTTGTCTTTGACTGACAGTTCTGTAAAGCTTTAAGCTTAGTTGGCTGGATCAATAGGAATTCAGGATTTTACCACAAAATAAACATTTAATTAATTCATTATTATTTATTTGTTCATCCAAGTGTTTCAAGTATATTTTGTTTATCCCTCTTCCTTACGTCTTATAGAGAAATAAAGATAAATCAAAGTGCACTTTCAACTTTTTGATGGAAATTATTAAAACTCCTAAAGTAAGTATATGAACATATATTCTCCTTTCCTTGTATTTCATTGGAGAAAATCTTTGATGGTCTTTTTTTATCTAAATTGTGCTTATTCATAGTGCTTTTTTTGATTACAGATAGAAAATGTACGAATGTTGGATAGGTATTCAAAAACACCATCACAAGGCACACTTTACTTAGCTGCAACACATTTGATATTTAAGGATCCTGATGAAAAAAAGGAGACATGGGTAATATGATCGAGTATAGTTCTAATAATTATAATACCTAAACATTCAAATTACTCAGTGGTTTTCATATAAATCTTATTCACTTTTAGATTCTTTTGATGCACATTGCAAGTATGGAAAAACTCCCTCTCACAACAACTGGGTCACCACTATTAATAAGAACAAAAACATTCCTTTCTGTAACATTTGTGATACCTAAAGAAAGAGATTGTCACGATGTTTTTATTGCTTTAAATCAGTTATCACAACCAACAAGTATTGGAGATTTATATTGCTTCACTTACACTTTAAATGCTTGCGACTCTTCAAAGACTAAAGGTTGGGACTGCTTTAATTTGTTGGCAGAATATCAAAGAATGGGGGTTCCAAATGAAAATTGGAGCCTTACTGAACTCAATAGGGAATATCAGGTATAGTTTATTATGATTTATTCTGAATCTGCAAATGAATTTGAAAATAATACTTTTTTAGTTGTGTGATACATACCCAAGACACCTATTTGTCCCAAATACTGCAAATAATTCAGTATTGATAGGTAGTTCTAAATTTAGAGCTAAAGGAAGACTTCCAGTGTTGTCTTATCTTCATCACAACAAAGCAAGTATATGCAGATGTAGCCAACCTCTTTCAGGATTCAGTGCTAGATGCTTGAAAGATGAAAAAATGTTGCATCATGTTGTCAAGACAAATCCAAATGCACCTATAATGTATGTGGTAGATACAAGGCCTAAGGTAAGATTCAGGTTTACAGAATAACAGGATGATTGAACAATGATGTGAAATTAGCAACCAGTTTTCAGCACTGAACTATATAATATTAGCTGCCAATTCTTAGCAGCCATTTGCTCGAGAGCACAGGTTTTGGGTTATGAGACAAAATTAATTTTCTAACTTTCTAACAGTCTGTATAGTTTCACTTATCAAATTGGATTTTTTACAAGCTTTTTAGATATATACACACTCAATACTCATCTTCAATATTTGGAACATCTCAGTTGATTGTATTGTATTGGGTGAAACATGGAGAATAGATGATCCAAGTTTCTTTGGTTTAGACCAGTATGATGTAATTTATAATGAAAGGAAATTATAACCAGCCTTTTAGTCTTTGTTAGGAGGGATTACCAATATGAACTTAACACGGTTTCAATCGGTATCACAAAGTGTATAGAATCAAAAATTGTTATATCAGGCTGTAGTTACTTGGTAACCTCTATTTCCGCTCTCCATCCATAGACTCGAGAATGTTTCTGAATATATATATATATATATATATATATATATATATATATATATATATATATATATATATATATATATATATATATATATATATATATATATATATATATATATATATATATATATATATATATATATATATATATATATATATATATCTTTTGAAAAGAGAGGATTTACTCTCAGGAAATGTAACAGGGAACCATACTATCTTGTATATGATTCAATAAACGAGTGAAAAAAACTGAGGAAAAAACTCGTTTTCCTGTCGCTATTGCACTAGCAATAGCTTGTCTGTTTATGTTGTGTTAGTGTCGTGTGTACATAAAGAGTACCAAAGATTTTTCTGCTTAGCCGCTTCATTCTCTCTTGCATTCCATGATTTCCAAACGAAGACAAGGGTGAAAGGAAAGAGGTTTGGGACAGGAATCTGTAACAATGGAAAAAGAAAACCAGCACAAAAATATTTCAACAATCATACTTCTTATATGTCTAAACAAATCTAAGAAAAGATTTTACATAGGAAGCAAGGTCATGAAAAGGACTAAGAAGATAATAAAAAATACATAACCTGCGATATCTCCTCAAATTCCATCTCTGTTTGACCGAGAGAGCCCCGATGGCCAGGTTCAGTCTTCCAAGTGATGCCGATAATGATCTATAAATGTTTTAGAATCATTATGGACCCAATAATCTAGGCTGACATCGCCCATATATTATTTTTTCGTGGAACTTGTTCAATTTAAAGAAAAATTTGCGAAAAAATTTTGTTTCTGAATGATCGGAACTTATACCTCCAAAATTGTGCCTTCTACAAAAGCACATCATTGGCGATATGAGTGTGAATACACATCTTCAATATGAAGTAACGCATGAATATCTAAATACCTTGGTAGAACTCTGTTTTATTCTAACAAAAAAACAGTCACACGTGAACAAGGTACGTCACGTTCTTGTTCGGATCATATTTTGTTAAAAATAGATTAAAATCGTCTCTCTGATTATTCATCTGCTGTAGTAAACATGCATATAACCTACCATTTTCCAGTAATATTAGGGATAAAGAAAACAGCAATAAAGAGAGAAGTCATTGATCCATGCGATATGATATTGAATTTAAGAAAATTAGAGAGTCAAATAGAAAATATTTCTGGGATCTAATTTATAGCAAAGAAGATATAAATGAGTCTACTAAATTTTTCATCGAGGCTCTTCAAAAGGTCAATCATGACAGTACTTGCAGAGTTAAGAAACAATCGGCAAAGAAATCATGGATTACTAGAGGTCTCTTGAGGGCATAAAACATAGGGACAGACTTTACAAAAACTGGCAGAAAAATAAAGAGAGTACTGTTCTCCTTGACCAACTAAAAGCATATCGGAATGTACTAAATACCGCAATGAGAAATGCCAAGAAAAGTTTTGTGAAACAAGAAATTGAAAAAAGTGCAGACTCATCAAAAGGCCTGTGGAAAACAGTTTCCAAATTCCAACACAAGGAAAGGCCAGTAATAAATTCAATAGAAAATGAAGGATTGTCACTAATAGATAGGCTGAAGGACCCAAGGTCGATGGCCATTTGCGCAGTGCGCAATAAAAATAAAATTTATTTTATTATTATTAAATCAGAAATTACAAACTCTTTCAATAGCTACTTCACAGACATAGGTGAAAAATTAGCAAAAAAAAATTAATAGATCTGTGAAAAACCTACATTGGGTAAGACATGCCCTAATTCAATATACCTGGAGCCTATAGAAATAAAAGAGATAATCAACGTCATCAAAACCCTGAAAAATAAGAAAGCACCTGGAAACGACAGGATTACAGGTGAAATTCTGAAATTATTAGACAATAAAGCTCTTGAGGCATTAAAATACATTTTTAGTAAAATTTTCACAACAGGAAATTTTCCACATTTTCTTTTTTTTTCACAATTCTGAAAATATACAATAGTAAAACCGATATTTAAAAAAGGTTCCAAACATAAAATTGAAAACTATAGACCGATTCAGGAAAGGCATCTCAACTGAAGACGCTATACTTCATGTCACTTCGCGCCTTCATAGTTCACTGGATCAGAGCGAGGCAATTTTGTGCATCTTCCTGTACCTTGCGAAAGCTTTCGATACAGTGTGTCACTCTAACTTGTTGGGCGTTTTGCGGGGTTTAGGCTTTAGAGGAATTGCTTACAAGCTGTTGAAGAGTGGGAGAAAACAATGTGTTGATATCGATGTGGTAAGAAGTGAATGGAATTCCATCAGTTATGGGGTACCTCAGGGCACTGTCCTCGGCCCAATCTTGTTTACTATTTACACGAACGACTCTCTCTATATGGAAACAGAAGGCGAGATAAGCTGAAAAAGAAAGCCGAAAAAGACTTACAGAAAATATTCAACTGGTTCAATTACAATCTACTCACATTAAATTATGAAAAAACCATATTCTTAACATTTTCCTGTCACAAAGGTACTCTCCCTCGTTATGACTCTCTTAAGATCAATACCAAAAACAAAACTCACCATAAAGAAAGCCTTGCAAGTCACATACTTGGGTATCGTTGTAGACTCTCACCTGCGCTGGGATCACCACGTAGAGAGCATATGCAACAAGCTGAGGGGCCTTATGTATAAGTTTGGATTTTTCAGAAATATGCTAGGTCTGAAACATAAACTCATGATGTACACTGGTTTGGTGGAATCCATTCTCTGGTATGGAATAGTCGCTTGGGGAGGGCTGAATCGGTTATATCTGAAAAAGGTTGAGGTTATACAAAGAAGGCTACTTAAGATATTAACAAACAAAGATAATACTTACCCTGGTTATCTGTTGTATTTTGTCACCAGTAAATTCGATGTCACACAGCTTTTTGCTGTATCCTTACTTACCTATCAATATCAAAATAAACATAATTTGGCGTCACAACAGCATCACTGTATAACAAGATCTACCCACAGGGGTAACATAATAGAACCATTTGCTATGAAAAGTGTTGGCCAAAGAAATCACTTGTTTCTCGGGCCAAGACAATTTAACCTCTTGCCCATACATGTTAAGGATTGTAAATTCAAAAAAAAGTATAAGAAGCATGTTAAGACATTCATTTAAGCTCATAACCGTCATGAACTTAAAGTTCCAATATACTTATTATAAAAAAAAATACCACTGGATAATGGTTGTTGATTATATTGTTTTTGTTGTATGCTATTATTGAGTTGCTGGTTGTTCCCTGCGGACAGGTTTACCTTTATGGGGACATCCAAAAGGCAAAATTCTTTCATCATTCCTTTTTGAATATGATTTATTTAATTGTACCTATATATATAGCAATGAAATGAGAATAAAGAGATATTGAATATGCATTTTCAAGAACATAAGTTCTTAAAATTGTAGTTTTTCAGACCAATTGTGAATTTTACAAATTATAGAATCTTTTTCTATTTCGATTCACAAAAATAGTAACATGTTTTCAGATAAATGCAATGGCAAATAGAGCAGCAGGGAAGGGTTATGAGAATGAAGCATTCTACGAAAATATAAAATTCCAATTTTTGGGTATAGAAAATATTCATGTGATGAGAAGTAGCCTTTATAAAGTAGTTGAAAGTAAGTATTCTGAAACATGCTGCTCATTATGGATTAAATTTGTGTTATTTCTGTTATTACAGCTTGTGAGCAAAAGAATCCTACTATGAACAGTTTTTTGAGCGGAATTGAATCCAGTGGCTGGCTGAGGCATATCAAATCCATATTGGATACTTCATGGTTTATTGCGCAAGCAGTTGACGATGGTGTTACAGTTCTAGTTCATTGCTCTGATGGATGGGATAGGACTGCCCAAGTTTGTTCATTAGCATCCTTACTTTTGGATCCATTCTATAGAACCTTGCAAGGATATCAGGTAAGTGGAAATAAGTTTTAGCCATTTTTATTTGAAATATAGTCATTCTTTATTCCAAAAATATGTTAGACAAATAAAAAATTCAGCTCCAACTGTTGTACAATTGTAATCTGAAAACTATAACACATTCTAGTAAGTAATTTTTTTTTGATTTTTGTGAGTAAATGGGTTATATACAGTCAGGATGATGAATAAAGAACAATTGTTTGAAATATATATACTTAAGGAGCTTCTGCCGAAATTTGAAACTTATCGGGTCAGCTTAATCCGCGCAATCTTGATCACTGACTTGAAAAACACTCAGAGAACAACTCGTTTAAAGTTTCAAAAGTATCATACATGTAGCACACATGTCTTTACAGATATGTATGTAACTTGGAAGAGAATCGTCGGATTGACTTAAAATTTTGTATGTGTGCACTTAAATAGACTTACATTTCGAAAATGAAATTAAAAAATCGATTTTCGATAAATGCTAACCTAACCTAACCCTAGAAGTAAGTTAAAATGGTCAGCTTTGGCTTTTGAGAATATTAAAAATTTGTACAGCAGAATGTTACAATACATTATATATAAGGCTCGAGAATATTGCATAATTCAAGCTGAGAAAGCTTTAATACAATTGTAGAGGTTGCTTAAACTTCAGTGTAATAATGTTTAAAATTAATTCTTACTTAGTGAAAACATTATTTAATAAAATTTTCAAGACATAAATGAAGCATCAGTTAGCTATCATACACATATTCTTTTTATAGTGTTTTCTTCACTTATGTTATTTTATTTTCTGTTTTTCAGACATTAATAGAAAAAGACTGGTTGGCTTTCGGTCATAAGTTTTCTGATAGATGTGGTCACATTCAGACTGATAGTAAAGAGATTTCACCAATTTTCACTCAACTTTTAGATGCCACCTGGCAATTAATGCAACACTTTCCTTGCACATTTGAATTTAATGAACAGTTTCTGGTTAATTTACATGATCACATTCACTCCTGCCAGTTTGGAACATTTGTTGGAAATTGTGAAAAAGAGAGATTAGATCTTAGGTGAGTATAAATGGATTCATTAAAATTCTTTAACACTTGAAAATTTTTACATAATTACAGGTTAAATGAACGAACATACTCTTTTTGGGGTTATGTAGAGGGCAACAGAGAGGATTATATTAATCCTTTATACTCAGTATCAGAATCTCCAGGTTTATTGGTGCCTAATTTAAGTCCTCAAAATATAAGGTAAACTTTAGGAGAAATTTAAAAAACATTTGTTTCACAGAAATTTTTACAGATTTTGGCGAGGCATGTATTGTCGTTTTGAAAATGGTGTTCATCCTAGAGAACCTCAAGAAGACTTAGTTTTAGCAGCTTATGATCACACTAACTTGCTTGAAGACCACTTCAGATTTTTGTCCAAGGTTAGAATGGTTTATTGTAATGTATCCAAAGAAATTTGTGTTTGTTATCTAGTTTTTCATCCAATAGCTCTAGCTTGATAATTTTGTTTAGTTGTCAAATATGTTCTCTTTAATTTTAGAAACTTACTAGTTTGAAAAATATAATATCGAAAAAGAAGAACCATTCTAGAGGCACCTTTTATGATGATTCGAATTCTGTCGATAACAAGTATATTTACAAAAAAAGTTCTTTGAGAAGTACCGAATCTACTCAAGACCATCCCTTGAAGATAGATTTAAAAGGTAAAGAAGCCATACCAGTACCATCAGATGTAGAAGGTATTCAGAAGGAATTCGAAGATGTTGCTTTAGATTGGAAACTAGGTAGGGGCGCTACAGAGTGTAGTTGTTCGTCGCCTTTCGATAATTTGAGCAAAAAGGTTAGAATGAAACAATTTTCTTGAAAAATACTTATACCTTTTTATAGGATTTATTAAAAATTTTGTTTGCAATGCTTTTTCAGAATTATTGCAGAAAATGTGGTGGAATTTTCTGTATTAGATGCATCACAAAACAAATCATTCCAGGTCACATGGCACAAACTCCTGTTCCTGTTTGTAAACCTTGTTGTGAAGTTTTAGAGAGCTAGATGGTAATATGAGAATAAAACGTAATATACCGATATCTATGATGTTATTTATTTATTATAGAAATATTTTAACCAAAGAATATAATTATTAGACACTAGCAAAGTATTTATTACCTTTATTGCGTTTTCATAATAATTATTGAATGAAGGGAATTTATTTTTCTGTATTATTTCTTTTTTTTATTAGTAGGAAGAAATCGTAAAATTGGCTTATATTAATTAATTTTTTCTTTTGTTGATTTACTTGTGAAATTCCGAGTTTAGTATGTTCTATGTTCGTAGAAATATGTTGATAGCGGTCCACGCTCGGGCTGGCACTGATTGGCAAAACCAAACTATGAAAGAACACAGCTTTGGGCAAGCGGTAATTTCTGTTCGGTCTCGGTAACGTGCCAGTACATTTATCTTACCTCGTCTAGCAACATTTCATAAAGTACAAGGTCTTAAAGCTTCTCTAGCTTTCATAAGTTCCTGATATAGCTTCTTCCTTTCGTTTGGCTGTTTACAAGATTGAAAGCGCCGATTAGACAACAAACAATGAAACAAATGCGACGAACGCTTTGAAGGCGGTACCGAGGGGCAAGCACCAGAATTGCTTTTAGTACTGGCTAAGGCATTGTAATTGTAGGCGTATTCTCAAATCCAATGGGATTACTTCGAACGATGCCATAAGCGAAACGACATAGAATAACAACGAGAAAGAAATATGAAGTTCGGTCGGACCAATCCTATATTCTGTTTCGTATGTGCTTCATGAGATGTAGCATAGCCTTATTCACATTTTTGAAGCGTTTTCATAATTTTTGGAATAAGATGACAAATATACATACAGGAGAACCTTCTCATGAGGATTTGAAGGCCTAGATTTTGCAGGAAGTATGTATTAGGATATCAAGCCACCTCTCTTTCAACTCTCGCATTGTGTGAATCGTCACTACAATACTGATAATGGAAGTATTATAATACTAATAGGGATTATTTATGCATATATTATGTATTATTCTCAGTTTACAAGTGGTATTTGCATGTTTTCTCTTCATCCATTATTTTAAATTTTGAAAAAATAAATGTTCTCACTAATGATGATGAAATAAAGCCGCAATGTTGCTGACAGATTATACCAACATGTGGCTTTTCCACGCTTATTTCTTCATGATTTAGTTTATTCATTTTAATGAAAAATAATTTTTAAATATAATGTACGTCTTTTCATTACATCAATTGGTTTTGCCAGAAGAAAATTAAAAGTAGTATTTATAACACAAAAATACTCAACAGGATCATTCAATCAACTATAATAAATTTTCCATGAAAAAAATTCTCAAGTATATGAGATATAACACTGAAATATGCAGATCTTTTTATATTCAAATTCTTTAATTTTTTAGAAGCTGGGTAAATCACTGACAGTAAAAACTAAACAACAAATTTTTCAGAGAAATATAAATTTGGCATATGTCATATTGAACTCTATGTTACGTAGGAAATGTTCATTTATTTTTGTGATACATTTCTATGGCCGTCTCCAATTAGTGATATTTCAATGGTTTTCTTTCAATTTAAACAAAATTTTCGTTTTATTGATTATTCTATTGTACTGTAATGCTAATTTCTTCTCATAAGTGTTTAACGTATCTCATTTATTGGAAATGATAGAAGAAATAAGAAAAATTGCAGATGATGCTCATAATGGTGAGTAATATATATATATATATATTGATATACTCAAAAATTATTATTCTCATTCATATTCCTTAAAAGCAGGCAAAGAATCACTTGAGAATAATGAAGGCACTGAAGTGTGAATCCTCAGACAAATTAAATAGTAGAAATTACATGCTTCTCTATTTCTCTATAATTATTAGAATTTTAGATCTTCCTGCTTACAGTTATAATCATAAATATTATATTTGCAGTTATGTTTAATGTTTCTATGTTCATTTTTTCACTTTTATTATATGTAGGCTTGCATGTTGAATGTAAAGATGTGGTAGAATATAAAAACAATAGAACAAGAAAGAGGTGATGTAATTTTGTTGTCATGTTCGAAGTTATTTAAGACTCAAATATATGATTCTAGTTTTGAAAAGATAAATTTGTCCAGATAGTTTCTTGCCAGTTATTATTAAGACGATGTTTAGGTGAGTTCTTATTTGGAAAATACAAAATACAAACAATTGAATTTAAGTCTCCATAGAATGTGTCTTTTACACCAATTCTTTTTACATTCTCATCATGAAAGCTTGCTTTCTCTAAAAACTAGTTAATATACTTAATTCATAATTAAAAATATATATATTGGAAGGATACTGATTAGTTTGTAAATGTGAAATAAATCTGGTGGGTGGATGTGTAACAAAGAATGGAATTATTTGCTAGGTAAATGACTAAATTACCAAGAATTAAAAATAATATGTATTCTTATATCTGATTACAGTCTTGACTCACTAAGAGTTAAGAAGCCCTTCATAAAGAATAGTGGGACAGCTTATAGAGTTCAAGCAACTCACTAATAAATGATTCACACTTTATTTGTCATTATACTCTTTTATTGTGAACATATTATTCTAACCATAAACAAACTAATTATTACAGGATCAAATTTAGCTTCTATATGAAAAAGATTTGTATTGTTTCCCAGTGTGTAAAAAGTTTGGTGGACTCTTTGGTATTGTTTTATAGATCAATATGCAGGTGATATTCATCAGAAGAGAACAATGTTTTGGAAGTAATTCCAACATTTGAATGTAGAAAAGATTTAATTAATTATTAATCATAATCATGATCTTGTAGGAGTCTCCAAATCATTCCAACCATTGAAGTGTGATGCTGTATTTGATTGTTTCTTAACAAGTAATTTTATTCACTGATCATTTGAATCTAATATTGTTAACTATGAGTGCAACATGACCCAAGTTAACTTTTTTTATTGTAAGGTCTTGGTATTAACAGGTGAAATGAACATTCTTAATTAATAGAACTAGAAAACGATTGCCTTATGGTCCAGGAAGACCTAGATTGAATTTTGAGTCAGTGGGATTTTAAAATGCTATTGATAATTCTCTACAAATGATAGGTTTCACTGGAAATGCAGAGGTCATCGTTGGATATTTAACAAAATATTTAGAAACAAGGATGATATTCATATTGATTCACATTTTTCATGAATTTTATTTCATGTATTCCATAATTTGGTGATTAATATCCAATATAGTGTAATTGATGAAATTGAATGGACAATTTCCAAGTTAGTAGTTATGTAGTTCATTTTCCAGAGGTAATAAACCAGAAAGACTTAATAAATTTATTAACCTTAGCTTACTGCCTAATTAAATCTTTATCCATCTTTAGAGGTGCCCATGAGCATTGATCTTTCATTGGAGATTACCAAATCAAATTAATTAAAACTCTTAGACTATACAAATTAGAGTTTGTTCAATCACATGCTAAGGACAGAGATTTAAAATTGAATTACCTTGAAGTATTGGAAATCAATGAGATCATTTATACAAGTAATAAATAGTTTCTGAATGTTTCTAATTAAGATTTGTATATACACTATGCACAAAAAGCTAGTGATATTAGGAATTATGATTATATCATGAAATTAGTAGTGGAGTTCACATATTCATTATATTTACATTTTTTTTGATGATTGAAGTCGAGTCCTTTTATCGATTTAACGATTAATTCCTTGAATGTAATCTCTATGAAATGCTATAATCTCAAATTCAATTAAAATGGAAAGAGGACATGCATCACCACAAGCAAGAGCAAATTGGGCAATTGGAAAGCTTTAGGATTTGGTTTGTGTTGCGATACTCGAAGCATTCGTGTCTGGATGAGAAGGGGGCGAGGTATCAATAACAGGTCAAGACAGAAACGGTTCTATTTCAGGGTTGATAGTTTATGCTGGTAAATGTATATGCTCCCTTTTAGAACGGGGTAAAAGTTATACTACTTTTGAAGACTATCAAAATCTACTCTTGGTTCAAAGAAAAAATCGGGGTGTGGAGTGTGCTAAAGATCTCTAAACTACAAATAGCATGTACTAGGTACGGCCACGTCAGTGTGGCGATAAGCAGAATTAATGTAAGCCAAAGGAAGATAAAGAGAGAAATCATCGGAGCACTGACAGATATGCTCTCTCCAAGAAAATTTTTGTATGTTGGGGAAGTAACAAAAATACTGCAAAACAATAGTGGGTTTCCATATGTGCCATGTAATCAGTTCCAAGTCCACCAATATCCAACAATCAACTTTTCCAACAAAAAACGGACTTCTCATAAATAAAATAACGAATAGATCTTTAAGCTTGTATTTATATATTTTTTAAAACAAACGTTCTAAAGAAAAAAAATTAGAAGCTTTAAGATCTATTCGTTGTTTTATTTATGAGAAGTCCGTTGTTTGTTGGGAAAGTAGATTGTTGAATAGTGGGTTGCGTAATTTTTTAGTTTTCCATGATGTGAGGTTAGGTTAGTTTTGAGATTTTTGTGGTGTTTTAACACGACGGTCTTGATTTATGGTGGTCTGGATGAAATATTGCACGCTCTGCACCAGCTTCTTCAGCTGAAGCCTATGAGGCTCATGGTTTAACTATTGAAGAGTTAGCTTTGTTACATCCTGACGTGCCAATGTATATATGCGGTGACTGTAATGTTCCAGATGCAAGCTGGTTGACTGGCGAGTTTGTTTTGAGTGGAAGCGACGATCTTGCAGCTGGTTTGAACGATTCAGTGAGTTTTGTTAATCTCTCGCCGGGTTATGAACAGCCGGGGTGTCCTCTTGGACACCCAGGGCGGCTCTATTGTGATTTCTCCTGCCTTGGAGTTCCTACAGGAGAATGGCATTAATCAAACTGCGAATCAGTTTAGTATTCCAAGAAAATATTTAGACTGCTAAATCATTCGTAAAGGAAGAACGATTCGATTTTCACAAGGGTGATCATTGCGGGTTAAATGAATTTTTTTCATCTCGTAACTGATCATTCGATGTTAATGATGTCAATGTATCGGTCTCCAGGTTTTATAGATATATTTATGAAGGACTCAACCTTTTCATTCCTAAAAAGTCTACCAAGATCTCAAAATACCCTGGGTGATTTAACAAGGAGTTAATAGTATTCACAAATATGAAGAAAAAGGCTCACACAGAGTTCAAACATTCTAGAAACCCTGAAAGTGGTAGATTCAGTGAATTGCGCCGCAAATGTCAGATTCTTTGTAATGAACTTTATAATAATTATCTGAGAAATATTGAACATAAAAAACTGTAGGAGTTACGACAGTGTATCCAGGTCAGATGGTGATGTTATTGTGAATTTATTCGCTGACTTCTTTTCAGAAGTTTACAGCAGTGAGGTTATTGTCCCACCCGAAATCAAATATGAAAATACATTAAATATTAGCTCATGCCAGGTGTCATTTTGAGAGATTTTTGATTTGATCTCTTTTATTAATCCAAAGCTGTCATCCGGTCCTGATGGGGTGCCAGCTTTCGTTTTGAAGAAATGTGTTAGTACTCTGGCTGACCCTATTGCCATGCTGTTCAATATGTCTTTGGATTTGGGATCCTTCCCTTCTTTTTGGAAAAAGAGTTTCATTGTTCCAATTTTCAAGTCTGGTGTTAAATCTGATATCAGGAATTATAGGGTGTAGCAATACATTCCACAATTACAAAAATGCTAGGTAGTTTAATTTGTATCTATCTTGGAACTGTACTTCAGTTTTAATCAACGAACAGCATGGCTTTACAAGGGGCCGTTCCACTATTTCGAATTTCGTACTTTATGTCGGAGACATGATTGAATGTTTCGAATCGGGTTATCAACTAGATGTAGTGTATTCTGATTCGACAGAGACGATCATAACCTTTTACTCGCTAAGTTGGAGGCACTTGGCATATCAGGTTCTCAGCTCCAATGGCTTCGAAGTTTTGTGTGTGATCGTTCTCAGTGTGTTAAATATAGACAATTCTATTCGAGAGAGTTTAATGTGGAATCAGGTGTACCTCAAGGTTCACATTTGGGTCCGGTGTTGTTCGATATTTTCATTAACTACGTGAAGAGTGTTCTTTCGGTAAAGTTCTTACTATTTGCCGAAGACATGAAGCTGTTTTCAATAATACGTAATACTTGTGATGCCCGTGAATTACAGAGAGTATTGCCAGGTTTTTTGATTGGTCTGTTTCTAACTGTTTGAGTCTGAATGTTGAAAAATGCCATGTTATATCCTTTCATAGATCACAAACTCCACTGGGGTTCGAGTGCAATTTGAATAACACAGTTCTTAACAGATTGCACCCAATGCGAGATCTTGGTATTACTCTTGATCGTCGACTAGATTTCAAGGAAAACTTTCGTAGGATCGCTTCCAAGGCGTATCAGATGTTGGGCTTCATAATTCGTAATTCAGTAGGTTTTTCCCCGGATACAGTAAAAATTCTATACTGTTCCTTGGTCAGAACAAATTTGGAATATGGGTCCAGCATTTGGTCTCCACATTATTTATGTGATATTAATTGCTTGAAAAGAGTCCAGCGGAAATTTCTTCGTTATTCGTCTTTCAAATTGTTTTTGGAATTAAACAGTAATAACCTGGATATCTTGCGTGACCGATTTAACTTGGACACTTTGCGAGTCAGGAGGTACGTTAGTGACATGTTCTTTGTTTATAAAATTTTAAACGGGCATAATGATTGTGGGGATCTTTTGGGTTTGATAGATTTTAATTTGCCAGGTAGGATAACAAGATGCACGACAATGTTTCGTTCTAAGACGTGTAAATTCAACTATAGCTCCAACTTTTACATCATCCTCTGTCTGTCATTGGCCAACAATTTCTGTAGAGAACTTGATTTCTTTTCATTGTCATTTGGATGCTTCAAGTCTAGAATTAGAGGTTTGGCGTTGTACCTATAATAATTATTCACTACGTGTTTCTTTTGTTTTATCTGATTATTATTTATGTTGTTAAATTACATTCATTGGTATATATAATTAATTTGACTCGATGTTTCAATGGGGTTTCCGTATATTCATACAAAATTTCAATGTGAAAATTTTGTATGCTAAATAAATAAATAAATGTGAATGCCGAATCGTCACCACTATCTAGGTATTTACATTCAAAGAAAAATAGCCAATTCTAGGCCAGCTCAGAAATGGCCGCTGGACGACATTGCTATCTTCCCTTCTAGCAGTTTGCAGAAGGCATTTGTTTTTATGTAGAGGAATAATGACTGGGTAGATAGATACTCGAGAAATTATACTTTTTCAGTTTAGTTTCAAGCCGCTATTGTTCAAAATTCATTTATATAGACGATTACGCTTGCCCCGCGTCGCTCTCAGCAAGTTGGGAACTGCCTGCAAGATTACGAAATTGATCATGATCTGCTTTCTCTACGTTCTATAGATCTGAATCTAAACGAACATGTCTGAGATCTATTGGGTCCAGCTGTTCGTAACCTTCGCGGCAGCCAGAAATACGTTGAGCATTTAGCAGAGGTTCTTCCATTACTGTACGCTCAATTTCCGCAGAAAAGAATAGAAGTTCTTATCCTCAGTTTATCAGAAAGAATTAATGCTGTTATGGAAATGAGGGGTAGATAAATCCGATACTAATTGATGTCTCTACAAAATTTTTTGTTACTTTGTCACTTTGTCACTTCTATTTTTATGATTCGTGATACTGTTTTATATTTACTATGATAATTATTATGAATGATCTTTGAAATATTGACATAATAGTTATCAAACAATACAGTATCTCTTATTATATATATATATATATATATATATATATATATATATATATATATATATATATATATGTGTGTGTGTGTGTGTGTGTGTGTGTGTAAACTTTAGACAAGAAGAATCATTAAAAATCCATAGATCAATGAATAATCCCTCCTGACAAGAGCTAGTTCCCAAATCTGCCTGCCATGCACGCTGACCCCAAGCGCCACAATAGTGCAACTAAGCAGGATGCCGAGAAACGAAGCGGCAGACTGCAGTTTCGTCCTTTTTAGGAGCTCATCAGTGTCGCATATCGCTTCTCAGCATCCTACCAAGCTACATCGGGGTACCCTATCAATTCCAGAAAGGACGCACCTCGTACATACGTATGAGAGTCGCCCTCTATGGACCGATACGGCGAACCCGCTACTGGACTTCGAGAAAGATACGAACAATAACAAACAGATATGGAAACGTTAAAAATTCCAAACATTTGGGAGACATCTTTCGCCGTTCCGTGAATCACATCAACGGTAGAAAACGAGCGAAATAATCCCGCTGAAATAGTGCTCTTTTCCTCTGTTTCCGAGATAAACCTCCCGTCGGTAAATATTTGGTGGAACAAATATCTTCCGCGATAAACTTCGCGAGGAGTCTACATATGTAAACTTGAGACAAGAAGAATCATTAAAAGCGCCACAATATATATATATATATATATATATATATATATATATATATATATATATATATATATATATATATATATATATATATATATATGTGTCTTTCGGGAGGACAATGGACTCAGTAAGTTTAACCTAATTAGCATTCAATCATACACGTACCACTTTCATTCTACTGCCACTTTTTTTATGTTTGGCACCTTGTATGAGACGAAAGTGATTTAGATAAAAAACCACAGCAATATTTCAGATAATCTTGGAAACAGCCTGTATTTCACTTTCTTATTTGCTCCATATTCGAGTCTCTTAATAAATTTGAAAAAATTTGTTCAAGGTGCTGTGCTCACTCTGAAGGTCGCGCAGAGCTATACATTTAACGGAAAATTCAGATTATAAATAAGAGAGATAGTGTTTCGTAAGTTAGAACTTTTTGATCGAAATTTTTCAATGATTCTAAATTATTAATAGTTCCTGAATTATTTTTCCAAAACTTGAGACTTCTTTTTCGTCTTAATTTACTAGTGAATCTTTATAATTTTTTATCAAGAACTGAATTAAACTATAGATTAATAGTTAATCTTCAATGGCGATCCCCTGTAAAATATTATTTTAAAGTACTATTCAAACTGTTTTCTTCGATTTCGAGCGGTGAAATTGTTCATTTTGTTACGTATTGAGGATTCGAGGAAGACATTAAAAGCACAATTTCAACGGGAAATAGGCGAGAAATCCAGGTAACAAATTCTCATTACATGTGTCTGAGCGTAATTCCAAGGCGCTCTTCCTATCGAAACACCCCAAGATATTATAACCCCCCTACTTGCGCCCCTTCGAGGTCGCTAGTTCTGCCTCTCACATACATACAACCCGATCGAAAAATCAATAGTCATACAAAGAGTGCGCCGAACAGATACCAGACTTGCCCTAGCCTGACAGGCACCACCAAGTAAGAAGCCCTACATTCAACCACCCCCGCGCTCTACTATTCAGAGGTATTTCAATTCATCATTTAGTAGCTTTGTTTGTTGGCTTCGGTTCAATTTTCTATATTTAATAGGTAATTCGAATTTCTGTCTGCGCATTTCTCAGAAAAGTAAACCCCCCTAGAGTAGGGGGGGTGGGAGGTGAAATCGTCATTCCAGTTTACATTTCGATCGGTCTTGATTGGCACGAATTGACCCCAGGGTTGCGTAATTTTTTAGTTTTCCATGATGTGAGAGATGTAGTTTTGAGATTTTTTGTGGTGTTTTAACGCGAGGGTCTTGATTTATGGTGGTCTGGATGAGATGTTGCTTTTTGGAAAGTAAGTTTCGTGTTATTCATTATTTTTCGTTTTGCTATAGTTAATTTTGTGTATTAATAAATATTATGGTAAAATCGATATGCTTTATGTGTATGGTTAAGTTTCTAGGGATTTTTTTCTACTCGAATTATTGATTTAATTTCATCTTTTGCTATTCCGATTAATTGCTAAAATTTGTTTCAATTCTAACCGAACGAACTTCCAAATTTTGTCAAAAATATAAATTCCTTTTGTTCTCTACCTACTTTTGAAATATAAACGTTGATTTGGTGATTAAATTTTATCCGTTCCAACTTCATAGTTGTATCAGCGTTCGAAATTCTTTGAAAATATATTATTATATAGACAGTTTAGAATTATAATACTATAATTTTGTTCTTAAAGCTTTAAATATTGAACTATTAAAAATTATCCTTCTAAAATATTATAGTAGCTAGACCTATTTTATTGAGGGCTCAGATGGGAAAGCTGTCCAGGCCCTACGAGTCTTAGAGGCCTCATAAATTTAAATAAGAATTAGAGAAAAAGTGTCTCTTTGTCAAGTAATCAAAATGATTTTTGTCCCAAAACCGAAATTTCTTTAATAAGCCTTGCGGTCGAGCTATTATTCAACATCATTCAATATAAACACCTAAAAAAAGTCTAGGGAACACTTCTGAATATCGATATATAGTATCCAGAACGATCAATATGGATGATTTTTTTAAAGAAATGAACACCTGCATCAATTTTTCACCAAATTATGTAGAGTGCCGCAACAGATTTCAGTTTTTTTATAAAAAACTAAAAATGCAGCAGATGCGACGCTGCTTTATAATCATTTCATGTATTCAGTGTTTGAAATCAGTTAGTTGGCACTTTGTTTCTGTTGTAAGCACAAATAAAATATTCAAGTTTTGTGATTCGACTATGGAAAGACGACATTTGACTAGAGAAGAGATGTTACGAGCTGTTGGCATGCTCCAAGCTGGGAGCTCACAACGGGAAGTATCTAGGTTTCTGGGAAGTAGCCCAAGTGTCATAAACCGTTTATGGTCGCGTTTCAATGAAACAGGTAGCGTAGAAGAACGCCATACAGGTCGTTTCAGGATTACTACAGTCGCCCAAGGCTGATTTTTGGTTTTACAAGCCAGAAGAGATCGTACTACCACAGCATCTCAATTAGCTCAAGAGCTATCACGAGTTCATAATGTACAAATTTCCGACCAAACTGTGAGAAATCGACTTCACCAAGGTCAACTCCACTCCAGACGTCCTTTAAGAGTTCCACAACTGACCCATAGAAATCGCGCTGCTCGTTTAGCTTGGTGCCAAGAACACGAAAACTGGGATCAAGAGAGGTGGGCCACAGTTCTCTTCAGTGATGAATCTAGATTTAGTTATTATCCCGATTCGGGAAGAATTCGAATATGGAGGGAACCTGGAAAGCAAAACCGTCTCCAGCATGCTCGAGAAGTTGTTAGACAGGGAGGCGGATCAGTGATGTTTTGGGGAGGTATACACCTTGGTGGAAGAACTGACCTCGTTTTCATACAGAACAACCTCACGGGAAATTCTTACGCAAATGAGATAGTTTTACCAGTAGTGGTACCGTATTTCCAAACAGTGGGTCAAAATCCACTCTTCCAACAAGATAATGCCCCTCCTCATCGTGCAAGAGTTGTATTGAACGTTCTTGAAGAGAATTCTACCGTGGCCATCCTGCTCCCCAGATCTGAATCCCATCGAGCATGTGTGGGACACCCTAAAAAGATATCTCCTGCGTCAAAACGTCTTCCATCATGAACAGGAGCTTCTATTAGCAGTTCAGGGGGCTTGGAATGACTTAGGCCAAAATGTAATAGACAATTTAATATTGAGCATGCCGCGACGATGCCAAAGTGTCATTAATAACAGAGGTGGACCTTCTGGGTACTGAAAAATATAAGTGCTTCCATATCGTTTCGAAAATATTAGTTCAGGATTTTTTTTTGTGTTTTACCAAATTTCGTCATTTTCAAATTTAAATTTTTTTCATAATAGGTGCTTTGGAGAAGTCAAATATTATTTTGTTTTCTTGAGAATACATTATATACAATACATCCTAACAAAAACCGAAAGATTTCTATAAATTCGAATCATCAAATTCATATTTTAAAGATATTGGTTAGTGTTCCTAGACTTTTTGAGGTGTTTATTTACAGATTATCCAACTTTCTATTAATGTCAGCTATATTGGAAGTGTATACGAAAATTATGGGTTTTGAAGTTTGTTTGATTTTTTATTTTTCTAGACCCATGACCTACATAACAAAGAAAGAATTATCCATTTCTATATTTCTACTCGTGAGCTATGATAATAATTCCATATTATATTTCGTGTTCTGGTTTTGTCGAATTTTCTAATTTTCAGATCAAATTTTCTTATTTATCTTCAGAAAAACGTTTTTATTTATATAGGGTGTTCCTTAAGTATGTGGACCTACTTCAGGTGGAGATTTCTCAACTAAAATGAGGAATATTTGTCAGATAACTTTTTTCCTAAACCTTTCCGCGATATGGCTACTAAATCTGAAGGCATAAAATGGTTTTTACTTTGTTCTTCGAAACGAAAAAAGCAATCAGCTTAAAAAGTGTCAGTATTTTGATATTTATCCACCGTTTTGGAAATGGGTTAAATCCGCAACTCCTTCTCGTTTTTTATTAGAAGTTTTTCGGAAAGTATAATTTGACCCTGAAGTAATTTTTTTCTCTAGCCGCTTTTTAGTAAAAACCTTTTTCGTATCTTATGTTTTTCGTCGAAAATGCATAGTTTTTGTGAAAGAAAAATATTCAAGCACTTGTAACCAAAATTTCAAGAAACTCAGTTTGTGTTGTTCATAACAAGTTTTTCATTTGAGTTACTTTCATTGAACTGTTTCTTTATTTTGTTTATTTTAGTAACTTATTTTCATAATTTTTGTCGAAAATTAACGAGTTTATGAAGAATACTGGCATTTTATTCAACCATATATGATCAAATGAGAAAATTATATGAAGTGCTGAGAATGCATACACCCCCCCTCCCAGCATTATTACATGCTTGTTATCTTAATCTAATCGATTAGTGAACTCTTCAATTCCAGGACTATTCTAATGATAAGATCGGATGATCTGACAGGCTATGGTCGCCCTATTCCACTTATTTCTTATTTTAAGAGTTTAACGTTATGTTCTGATTCAGTTAAAATATATTAGGACAATTTCATTACATTTTAGACTATTGGGAGAATCGAGTGAATGCACTGATTATAAGCGGAATGCCGTCTCTGCTCCATAGAACATTTTAATTGAAGAAAGTAGCGTAAAATATTTTTCTATGAATTATTCATCAGTAAAATGAACAACACGAATTTGATTAAAATGAAGTAGCTTGATTTTTGGCGATTGTAGGAAGTTTACCGATGGAAAGAAATAATCATAATAGTGCATTTGTTGACGTTTATTGTTTTCCATTATTCATGAATTCTAGTCATCATAGACATTTTACGATTCATTCAAATATGAAAGGAAATGAAATCATCGATGGAAATATGTATTTTGATTTTTACTTTACAGGTACATTATTTGATGCTTCAGTAAATATATCTCTTTTCTGGCTTAAATGGTGTTTTTTCATTCTCAACTCTTGGGAGAAGGCGACACCTGTCATGCCACAGCTGTGGCCAACCAAAATGATTTAATGTGTGTGTTGATTCGTTTCTTGAAGAAGAAAAATTATAAGTTATCAGAAAGATGTTCGATAGAAGCGAGTTCCACAGTACACTAGCCCTGTAAACAAAAGAATTTTTATAGAGAGAGGTACGTGGCTGAGCTAGTTGGACTGTTCGCTAATGAGAGAGTTTTCTGCAAGCATAGTTTTTCTTTGGAACTGGATTCTTTCTGGGACCAAGCATTTCAGTTTTTCAGAGCTTTTACCATGGAAGTCTATAAAAAAGAGAAAGATCAGCAACCTGTCGCCTTTGAGCGAGAGGTTGGAGGTCAGGCGTGATCTCCGGGTGGCACTGATCTCTTCTGGAAACTATCCATAGATGCAATGAATGTTTGGGAGTGGACCCCGTGTATAAGCTGTATTCATAGATTATTTGATCCTGGTTGAACCATGATTATAGTATATTCTTACAAGCTGTTATTTTGGACTAATGACGATTGTAGATAACGCAAATTCCGTTTATGTTTCCAGGCGTTAGTGATGCTTTATCAGACCGGGAATGTTGTGTGGAGAGTTCCAGAGTTTGCCGCTCGCTTTAAATCTGAGAATATCAGGGGTGACCGATGTCCGTAATCCGTACTTAACTTTGTTAGCTCTTCTCGAAGGAATGGCTACCTTTCCGTCTAATGGTACCCAAGAGGAAGAAGAAGATATTTATTTAGGTAAGTGCCAGGAATTATGTCATGAATTCAAAAATTATATTGTAATCATCTAAATTGATATTGTCCCTAATTCACAAAACGAGCTCCTCCGAAAATTCGGGTGAATTCGATGACTGTTTGATGATAATTATTGAACCGTTGGTGAATATATATCGGATTTCCATGACATTGGACAACCTTGCGTCATCGTGGTGCAAACGTCTCCTAACGCGCAATTAATAGGCACACTGTCGACAATTTGACCCCCACAAAAACATTTGTGATACTCTGGGCGCACAATCAATTTTTTTTTAATTTCTTCAATATATTTTTTAGTATTTGACGTCGATGGCCTACCACTCAGTTAATTATCCTCCCCGGAATCACGACCTTGACAAAAGCACAAACTTTAAAGATTTTGAGATAAAACTAAGAAGTCTTTTGACGGCTCTGAGGGTTGTTAACAAGAAAAAGTTTCGTCGTATCGACAAGAGATAATAATAATTGTTGTTTCAGAAAACGGGTTGATGAGTTACGAAAATCCCAATTATCATTTGGACTCGGCCAAACTGGACGATGCCCTGAATTCAAATACCACCGACGACAATATTTACGAGGACATATACCAGAATATCGACGACATCTGCAACATGGTACACGGCATAAAGAGCTCCCTATCCAACGGTTCCGCACGCAAGACCTACGCCTCATTGGGCATAGATTCGATGGGAGTCGATATCACAACGGGTCCGATCACCAATCGAGATTGCTACAATGAGGATAATAGGACGTGAGTTCATGTTTTCTTATTTATCGGATGAAAATTTTGGTTGTAATAACCGAAATTCAGTTATTCGACTCAATGAACAATAAATCTGAGAGTGGAATCCAACCTTTAGTTTGGTGCTAAAGGTTGAGATCTCATTACTTACCGTACGATAAGTACAATATATTATATCAGCAGGAAGGGTCTCTAGATTTCAAGGCAAAAATTTTTCCAGTTCGTCCAAAAATAACACCAAAATTAACGACAATCAGGAAGGAGAAATCAAAATCGAACACATAACCGGAAATTTGAACAATGATCTGTATGCCATCCCAGTCAAGAGGCGACACAAAAAACCTCAGCTCATCGAACACGAAAAAGAGGAGAAGGAAAGTGACGATATTGACTTACCTCCTGGTTGGGAAAAACATGAAGGTAAAAATTTGATGTGAAAAAACGGTAGATATAACTGATAATTTCAGATCATGACGGTCCATATTACTGGCATATTAAGAGTGGTACAATACAGAGAGAGTTGCCAGCTTTAGTTAAAGACGATTTAGATAAGGCTAACATAAATAATTTTTCACAATGTGCAGACGATTTTATTTCTTCATATGAGAATACTATATGTTCAGTTACCAGAAGTAGCACTAGTTCGGCGCTTGATACAGATCTGGAGGAAAGGAAACTTAAGGAATGCCAGTCCTATAAGTAAGTTTAAATTTCCCATTTTTAACTTATTTCGATTAAGATTCAATATTCAGTTATATATGAATGTAGAAAACGATTAATACGTGAATACAACTTAGGAGCGTAATGGACTTATTGTAATTGTAATCACTTACGACAATTATCTTAATTTCCTCGTGCACCGCCATCCAGCGCAGCGGCGACATAAGTCATGTGACTTACTAAGTAGAATCCTTTTTTTTTTAGAAGAAGAAGTTACCCTGCGAAGTTTGAGGAGCCAAAGGAGAAGTCGATTCGCTTCGCTGTCAGATCTTTGGGCTGGGTGGAAATATCTGAAGATGATCTCACTCCCGAACGAAGCAGCAAAGCTGTAAATAAGTGTATCGTGGATTTATCTGTTGGAAAGAACGATTTTCTAGATGTCGTTGGTCGATGGGGAGATGTGAGAATGTTGAGAAAATATCATTTTCGTGGTGATAATATTTGTTCTTTTAGGGAAAAGATCTTTATATGGACTTGGATGAGGGATCTCTGAAATTGATAGATCCGGAAAATATGACTGTATTGAATACTCAACCTATTCATACTATTAGGGTTTGGGGGGTAGGGAGAGATAATGGAAGGTAAGTTAATGTTGTAGTGTTCAGAATGTTAGTTATATGTGAAGATGATATAAGCGACAATGAATTCTATAATTCGCTCTTGATATGTTGAAAAAATTTAATCTACTTTTTGAAACTGAGTTGAACTTTGAGTTCAGTGTTTCTTCTCAGAAACTATATAAGGAGTTTGTATATCAACCAAGATCGACATCGAAAGAGACTATAGCAATAATGAAAAGTTTTAATTGGATATTTGCAAAGGCAAATCTGCTATATCCAAACAAAATCCACCCTAATTGCATATCAAATCCTCAGAGCTCTATAATAAATAAACGTTGCCTATCATCTTCATAAAATATAGTATTAGAGTTATTTCCTAACATTTCATTTGGATACTATAGTTAGATTAAATCTTCTAGAGAATCAATTGTTATATTGTGATAGTGTTTCCCATTTTTGTCTAACCTATCTAGAAATTATTAATGATCCCTCTTTTAATTTCTGCTCTCCCGATCGACCCTATAGAGAAAGGTAATTATTAGCTGAAGCAAAATATCTTTCGTTTCTGAATATTAAAGTTTTTTCAGAGATTTTGCTTACGTCGCAAGAGATAGAAGCACCCGCAAACACATGTGTCACGTGTTTAGATGTGACATGCCTGCCCGCACCATTGCTAACACACTTCGCGATATATGCAAGAAGATTATGATAGAACGTAGTCTGCAGCAGAATATGGGAAAACCCAACGAAATTGGTTGTAGGCCCATTGCCGTACGGCCGACCAATTTACCGACGGAACATAGGAGATCGCTTAAAAATGGCATTATCAGTGAGTTGATGTTTGTATTATATGAACAAGAGTCGATATTTATGTATTTATTCATTCAATATTTAAAAATAGAGAAGGTATATGCGGAATAAAACTTTGTTAACTCCATTAACATTTTTCAAACACAAAGTAATTTTGTTGAAAAAATGTTGGATGCTAATTCGTTTGAGAACTTTTTTTTTGTTTTGTCTTGAAAGTTATATAATTATAAGTATTATATATAGATAACTTCAATCCCATAAAGCTTAGTGTCAAATTTGATCACACAGCAACCAATTTTTTAATACGGGTGGAACGACATCAGAGGTAGTGTGTTCAGATTGTACCTCAACTTCAAAATTTAAAATAATGAAATAACCCACGACGAAATGTAGTACCATAGAAACCAACCACTATTAGTGATAAATATATAAATAGCAACTGTCGTATTTGGAATTTGCCGTGAAATATTCTAGGATGCATATTGATTTGAGATTATTATTCAATTCCACTTTTAGCTCATGATTATTATTCAATTCCACTTTTAGCTCATTCGTTCCCCACGCCTATGGAAGAACCAAAGAAAATATTACGGGCACAGTATTTAGGCTCGACTCAAGTTCCTCAGGCGACGGGTATGGACGTTCTGAACGAGGCAATAGATAGGCTTGTTGCGGCCGTACCTCAGGACCAATGGCAGTACGTAAATGTTGCTGTAGCGCCTTCGATGATAACAATTCAATTAACAAATGTATGTATTACGTTTATTCCGAATCGATAGGCGATTTTAAATTTTATTCGTTTCACAGGACGAGCTTCTAGCTGAATGTAGAGTAAGGTATTTGTCCTTTCTCGGCATTGGGAAGGTAGTCAAATATTGCGCCTTTATAATGCACACTTCAGAGGACAAATTTATAGCACATGTCTTTTACTGTGAGCCTTCTTCGGGTGCTTTGTGTAAAACAATTGAAGCTGCTTGTAAAGTAAGTATATACTCATAAAATGTGAATTTGTGCGGAATTTAAACTTATGATCAAATGCTAGCAGAGGGTTTTTTAGACGAATGAGCAAGCTATATGTTGCGCCTTTTTACTTTTAATATTGCGGTCTAATTATATCGTTCAACATCTTTTTTTCACCAAGTATCTGATACTGTGATAGTGATATTTCGTAGAAGAATGTTAGGTACAATTTTTATATCACATGCGAACCATGTTGAGATATCTCAAGATTATAACATTTGTATTCTAGTATGTGATGTATTTTCTTTCTTGATCTACTATCTTCATGAAGATAAAACCACCAACAATGAATATCAAATAGCATTCTGGTTCAATTAAGTGAAGAAATAATTAAAAAACTCCCTTAATTGCAAAAGCAAGTGAGGTTTCACAAAGATGATGCACCATGTCTCAAATTGATGGTCAAATAAAATTAATTATTTGATTAACCAGCGTACTCTGTATATCGGTATCAGTGTCGAAAATAAAACAGGTTTCTCGGGGTTAAGTAATGATACAGTGCGACGATAAATTATCGCTTGAAAATTTGAAGAGTAAAGCTCAATCTGAACTCGGACAAGATTACGAGATTAGTGTTGTAAAAATGGTGAATCCCAAAATAAAAATAATAAACGTTAAAGAATCACCAACAATTTCGTTTTCTTGCGAATGGACGGCAGAAAGTACATCTGGATTGGGACAGTTATATTTTTCACGAATTTGTTGGTGTGTTTAAATGTTACCGATGTTTCAAATTTTGCCATTATGGTGATAAATGCACAGGTATCGCAGTGTGTCCGTTATGTAACTAGAATCATGCAAAGGATCAGTGTACAAGTGTACAGTTCGAGTGTACAAACTGTAAATTTGCTGAAGATGGAAGGTATAAGTTGTGACCACGCTGTATTTGACTCCAAATGTACCAGTTACCTAAAACAGATTAGAAAAAAAAGAAAAGTAAGTACGACTTGTAGCAGTCACTGTTTCGTCATGGGGGATTTACGTTAGTTGTAAATATACAGAGTCAAACAATAAATCATGGACAACTTGTTCACCTCGTACAGAAAGCAAATCTAATTGTTGTGTTTGTCACTGAGACACATCTAACAGAGGACATCGTTGATTCGAAAATTGAAATACCGGAATATAACAGTTTTGTGCAGTTATCTGCTAGTAGACACACAGGTGGTGTAAAAATATACATACAAAAGTCAATTCGGTGTGAAGTGGTTGAAAAGTTTAACCTTGACTTAGAATACTGGTGCATGATTATATTACTGGAAGCAACGCCATTTTAACAGGTGATTTCAACATAAATCTGCTCGATAATAGTGTATACAAGAAAAGGTTACTCAATATTTCAATGTCAAGGAGTTTGAAGCAAATTATTCGCCACCCTACAAGGTGTACCAAAACATCCAGAACACTGGTAGATCACTTATATGCAAACATTGCATATTCAAAAGAAACAAATAGGGAATATGGCATGATAAGCGATCATGAAGTAATTGGTACCGAGCTTAGGACATTACTAAAACTAAGAAGTGTTTCTTGATTTTTCTGAGAAAAAGATAAATGAGTTGAGTCTGGCTTTGTTTGAACAAAACTGAAATAACACATCCTGTAACATTGATGTTATATATTAAAACCTAATGAGCAATATTGTAAGTGTTGTTGATAAGATTTCTCCACCACGAAAAAAAGTTATAAGTACTCGACCAGGCATTAGGTGGTTTGATGCTGAAGTTGAAGTAGCGCAGAAACAGAGGGAAAAATATTATGAAATATTCAAATATATTCAAGATTTTATAAGCTGAAACGGAACTTAGTTGACGGTCTGATTCAGAAGAAAGAACGTGAGTTTCATGAAAATGAAATAGACAAAAATAAAGGGGAAAGTAAAAAAATGTGGAAAACATTGAAAGAACTTGTTAACAATGGACAAAAATCAGTTGATTTTTCACTTCTTGATTTGCAGATCCAAGGTGGAGCAATTGAAAACTCTCTGAATTCCTTTTTTGCTGATAAGAGTAAGTAAGATGCAATGTTCATTTGAATACGATTGAAGGTATTAAAAATAAGGCTTCGGCAGATGAAATTCTGATCTCTAAATTATTGAAGGATTTATTTTCTATCATGGGATATCCTTTGCTAAATTTGGTTAATACATCACTTCAGACTGGAACACTACCTTCCGCTTTGAAAATATCTGTTGTGACACCCGTTCCGAAAGTCAACATTCCAAAGACAGCTGAAGAACTCAGACCCATAAATTTATTACCGATAATTGAAAAAATTATAGAAAGTTTAGTTCATGAACAGCTCAGTGACTATCTGGAGAAAAATGAAATATTCTACTAAGGTCAATCTGGATTTCGTAGGAGACACTCATGTGAAAGTGCATTGCAGTTTTTGCTATCTAATTGGAAGAAAGATATTGATGATGGCAAAATATGTAAGTGTTTTTGTTGACTTAAAACGGGCTTTTGAAACTATTAATAGAGATAAATTGATTGAAGTGTGTTGTAGTTATGGGGTGACGGGAGTGGTACTTGAATGGATAGAGGACTACCTACAAGGAAGAACACAAAAGACAAAAATCGGTGAGAATATGTCATACTAAATGGTGTGCCTCAAGGGAGTATACTAGGGCCATTGTTGTTTATATTGTATGTTAATGACCTGAGTGAGTATCTATGTGACTGTTTTGTGAGTTTGTAAGCTGATGATACCCTTATATCAGTCTCTGGTTCGAACTTTGTTGATATTATTAAGATATTGAATAGACAATTGAAAATTTTTTAAAATTGGCTTGCTATCAAGAAATTGAAGTTAAACTTCATTGTATTTGGATCACGACAGAACTGCAGGCTGTTTAAAGATGAAAACTTGAAAATTAGTATTGGGGATGACACTGTAGAACAAGTGAGCGATATTAAGTATCTTGGAGTTCATTTGGGTCCGCAGTTGACACTTAGTACCCATATTGATTATATGTGTAAAAAACTTGGTAAGAAAATTGGTTATTTTCGTAGGATATCCGAGAGATTATCTGATTGTCAAAACGAATTGTCTATAATACAATAGTTCATCTCCAATTAACATGTTGCATATCATTACTGTTGGGATGCAATCAAGAAGATATAGACAGATTGCAGATTTTGCAAAACAAAACAATGAGAGTTTTATTAGGGTGCAATAAGTACACGAGGATAGACGACATGCTGCGTTCTTTGAAATTCATTAAAATCCAAAATATGATAGAGGAAGCTAGTTTAGTTTTCATTTATAAAATAATTAATTAATAATTTGGCAGCACCATGTCTTTCTCATTTTCTTATAAAAGGATCAACCATGATATCCTGTGACCTGAGGACCGGGGAGGATTATAATAACGATGAATTTAAGACTAAGTGTTTAAAAAAGTCTTTGTTCAACCATGGCTTGAAAATTTTCAATGGATTGCTTGTAAGGACTTCTCCTTCTTCAGGGACATTTAAGTCAAGATTTAAAGAGTTCTATTCAGTTGATTAGTTGGCAGGGTGGTATAGGTTACGATGGGATATACATTTGTATCTTTTTTTGTGAACTACATAATTATTTGTTATTGTGCTGTAGTAGCAGAAGCTAATTAAATATACTTTCAATTCTCCAGATCTGGCTATTAGTCAGTAAGTGCAGTCATGCCATTGTTACCAAATGCCTTTCCCAATGTTTCAGGGATGGAAAGAACATTTATTTCAAGTTTGCTTAATGTTTAGTTTTGTTCATATTCAGAGATGAAATATTCATGGCAAACCTCATATAATGATGATATCATAAGGATGTAAAATTATGCATTTGAATACGCCCAAGAGTTTTAAATTGAAAAGTCTAATTACTTTTTGTAACATGAATTTTCAAGCAAATCAAGATATTTTTAATTTGGATTGTGTTAACTTGATAATCATTGTTTTGTTTCAGTTAAGATATCAAAAATGTTTAGATGCTCATCCTCAAGGATTTGAATCCTACAACGCTAATTTAAATACTCCTGGCAAAAGTATTGGTGCAGCTTTAAAATCCCTGGTAGGATCTCTTACCAAGCGAAAGAATAAATGTCCAGATTCTTGAAAACAAATGGGAATCCTTAAATGATGTTTATTTTATTAAATCGCAATTTAACATTTTTATGCTTATCATTGTAATGTACAAAAATTATTGGTATTTTCAATTTTGAAGTATATCATTTGCAATAATAATATGAAGAGAAAATTTAAGTTTTATTATAAATCCTTCCTATTAGCTTTCAACAGTATCTATCAATGATGCAATAAAAGATAAATTTCTCATTAATATGAGCAATATCGAAAAAGTACTTCTATCCAATAAACTATTATAATGCTTTCCTAGTTTATCATTAATTTCATAATGATCACTTTGGCAAATTAATAGATACCAGTGAATACTGGGTAATCCTGTTGTTTACGCTGCCCACACGCGCACCGTGTACTGAGTCGACGAAATGTTTCGAACGATTTGAATTTCAAGCCAGTGTTGCCAGATCCCTTACCTGAAGTTCATTTAAATTTCACGTTCGTATAAGAGAATAAATGTTTGATCTCTGTCGTCTCACTTTTCAGTTTGTTCAATACTTGTGTTGGATAAACTTCATATCGATTTGAGCTTTACTTGCGAGACAAGTAATTTATTCAACTGATTTGGAATTTGTTAATTATTTTATTTTAGGATTTATCATGTCTAGAACAAATATTGTTGACGTTCAGGAAATCATGCAGAATAATTCATATTGAACTTTATTGAATTACTGAAATGTGAGGTCAAACTCGAATATCTTATGAATACTTTGGAAACTCTTAAGATTTTGAAAACATCTTTTGCTATACCACACTACCCAGTCCAAATGAACTCAAAATATGTATCTGTTTTATAAGATAATCAAGCACTTGCAACAAATTAGGAGTCACATATGGCCCTTCCGCTCCCGAGAAGTTATGCCCCTGATTAGGAGTGTTTACCTATGTTTCAATAATACATCTTATCCTTTGCTATTTCATTTTCAACGATAGGTACTCAAATCTCCGACGTGAGATAAATCGTGGCAACACTGGCTTAAATTTCAAATCGTTTGGAAACATTCCTTGTCGACTCGGTGTACATAAAGCGAGTGCGGGCAGCATAAACAGCAGGATTACCGAATACTGCTTCCTCTTAACATTCTTGATCAGTAGACATTTGAATCATTCACATTCTACTACTTAATTACGTTCTTCATTCCTGTAAAGTCTGTATTAAATCCCTAGCTCTGACTAATTTAATTTTTTCGATATCATTTATTGACTGGTCGTTCTCAGCTATTTTAATCGCTTCTTGTAAAATTGTTTTGTGAATCTGGCCTTTTGAATTACTAAAATATTCAACTACAATATCCCAAATGTTATCCTCTATTTTACTTGAATCATACAAGTTATGAAGCAACCAAATTTGTGTCAATTTTTCAAATTTCCAATTTGTCCTATCGTATTTCCACTTGGATAAATAAGTTAATGCTTTCTGTTGTAAACCCATATCAACTTTCATTCTTTTCTCATTTAGAAGTTTCTCATGCTTGATTTTTTTGATTGCACGTTTGGACAAAGGTTTATCTTCATCTTTTTTGTCAGTAGAGCTACTTTTATCAACCTCACTTCCTTTAGATTCAGTTTCCTCAGTTCTTTTCCGCTTCTTAGGTTTTGAATTTGGAGTTTCAACTTCTTGCAAATCATCTGATATGTTTGAGCTCAAATTTCTTCCATCTTTTTTCTTTTTAGTAATCTTAACTTTCACATTCTCTTCATCAGGGCAATTATCTATATGTTTATTCTTCTTTTCTCTCTTTTTTGTTGTTGCTTCTACTTCTTGGTTTCCATTGAGTCTAGCTAAAATGGATTTTGATGTAGTTTCATTCAATGAATTTATTTCATCAGACAACAATAATTTGGCTGCTTCTTTAGTGACTATTTCATTTGAGAAACCAATGCGTTTGTTTCTACCACGTTGTCTATTTTTCTTCGAAATTTTCTTTTCTTCTACCAAGGACATTATAAACAATACGAAGGATTTAATGAACTATGAAGAAAACTTAGTGTAAAGTTTGAGCTTCGTTTGTATTCAGCTTTGAGAATGTGACAAAAAGTGTGGTTAGGTAACTCTTACCACAGACACAGAATAAATACGCATTGATATTTTTTAATTTAGTTAGTAGATTCAAACTCAGTAGTTTACAAATGAAACTAGAGGCAAGTTATAGTATATTCCATTCACTAAGTATACTGGAAAACAACGTACCCCATAAGGTTAGTTGAAGTTTCTAAGCCAGTCTGAATTGCCAATTCTAGCCGGTTAGAATGGGTCAGGATTGAAGATTGAGATAAGGTTCATAGATGACTCTTGATAAAACAGAATACTATAAATTTTTGTTTTCAGCTACTACTATCCGGTGGCTGCTGAAAATTTCAAAGATATCCTACAATGATAATCCATGGGCGTACTTTTTCTTATACAGTGGATAGAGCAGATTTCGATAAGTAAATACTTAGATTCTCAATACAAAAATAGAGATATGACTTTTAAGAAAATTATAACAATGTTTTTTTAGAAGCCAACTTTAAAAATTCAAAATAGTTTCATTACGAGGATTGCGAATGTTACTACGTAAAAATATCACTGTTTAAGATGGAAAACTTTATTCAACGTTATAGCTAATTCGAACTTTCGCTTATCATCAGACAAGTATGACTTGACACTAAAATACAAAGTTAGCAATTTTCTTATATATGTAGGTACAGAGAAATGGGTTCACAGAACAGGTAAAACACATATTAGAGATTAACATTAGCTACTAATACATCATCGAGAACTGCTTAAAAATCGCAAATATTGGGGAATAACATAAATCAGTCAGGTCGTTAAGTAATATTTGATTATTGCCTGTATTGTGTTTGGCTTTGAAAATATATAAAGATTCAAGATAATTGAGTTTTATACTTTTTTGTGCTTGATATAGCATTTGTAGATTGTCTATTGATGGAAAAGTATGGTTGTTTTCTATGCAATGTTGTGTCAAAGTGGAATCTGTTTTGTTCTCACAAAAATTTGAATGATGTTGCTTATATCTTATTCTAAACGACCTGCCTGTTTGATCAATATAAATTCCTTTACAATTGGGACATTTTGGTCCATATACTCCTGAATTATCAAATTTTTGTGCTTTGTCTTTGGCATTGAAAAATATATTTGATAGTTTGGTCGTATATTTGTAGGCTAATTTCACATTGGGGAGTTGGATGTTATTTGCGATTTTTTAAGAAATTGGGCCGAAGTAGGTTAATGAAGAAAATTGATGTATGTGGCTTTCAGAACTATTTTGAGGATAAATACTGTCTATCATTGAGGGAGCATAGCCTTTATTTTTTGCGATAGTTTTAACTAATAAATAATGTGAAGTTCTGTGAATCATAGAATTGAAGGCAGTGAATTTATATTGAATATGATGAGAGCAATCAGAAGGAATGCAAATGTATGTACAGGTAGGTTTACAATATATATCGAAGGTAAGAATTGTTTTGTCTAAGAACACTTAAAGATTTAATTTGATTGTTGATTTAATTTTCTAGCAGCGGCTCAGTTCTAAGTTGTTGACACGCCAAAGTTATCTTTAAAGGATTAACTATATATGTGGGCTATTCAAGAAAATCCATTAAAAAGCTCAAAAACTCTTGGTCGTCCTTGCTTGCCTAACTTATAGTGTATAATACAATAATCTTATTGCTACAATTCGACAGAATAATATTGGCCTACTGTTTTCTGTGGCGAAATACTTGAACTTTCTACGCTAATTATTTGCAATGTCCCAACTAATATCTGAAATTCCTCTCAATCTTTATTTCTGAGCCAAGCAATTACACCAAAACCAAGAACATTACGATATCACCCCTCAACCGAAATTTCACCCCTAATCTCAGTGAAAGCATGTTGAGCTCAATAACCCCATCTAACTCCAATTCTTCCTATATGGAGGCTATAGCCTGCGGTCTGGAACTCTGTAGATAAGTTATATCTCTTCGAGAAATTTTTTACTCCTAATCATGAAACAAGAATCCTTCAAAACACATGTTTTCTGTGACGAAATATCTGAAATTTTCCGCCCTGATTCTTCGCAATGCCTTAGTTATTTTATCTTGATTTCTTCTGGAGTCTGGAAGTTCGCATCAATACATAAAATCTTTAAGATATTGTCCCTCTACCTCACTTGGTAGCGTGAGTTCAATATTCCTAAGAAACTTCAATCAAATTCTTCCAACAGAGGGACTTTGGCCTATGAGAGGGAAATCTGAAGACACGTTGCACGTTTTCGAAGATTTTTCTGTTCCTGGTCATAAAACGTGAGCAATTATTTGTGAAGAATTAACTATAGATATGTGCTTTGGGGGTTGCCCTTGGTTACGAAAGCATATTTGACTTAGCTCAATCTTCCCATCTAAAACCAATTCTTTCTGTTGGAGGCTGTAGCCTGCGGTCTGGAACACTATAGACATTTTGCAACTCTTCTAATCCTTATTATGAATCAAAATTCCTTGATATCTCATTGGAACATTCTAACGGGGGTGAAGTACCAATCCGAGGGTGTTTGTAAGACATCTGTGCACGATTGTATAGATGTGGGTTATGGGGGGGGGACTATTTTTATGAAGAGGCCTGAGGAATCGGTCGGTTGGCCCCGGTTGTTTCTTCCTTATTTGTAATGCATAACATATTATTATTATTGCTATAATTGGACAGAAAAATATAAGCCACATGTTTTCTGTGGCGAAATATTTAAAATTTTCCGCTCTGATTTTTCCCAATGCCTCAGTTATTATCTTGATTTTTTCTCAATCTTTCTTCTCGAGTCAGGAAGTTCGCATCAAGATACAAAATCTTTAAGGTATCGCCCCTCTACCTCTCTTTCTAGTGTGACCCCATATTGAGTTCAATATTCCTAAGAAACTTCAATCAAATTCTTCCAACATGGGGACTTTAGACTATGGGACGGAAATCTGAAGACAGGTTGCACGATTTTCCTCTTCCTGGTCATAAGACGTGAGCAATTATTTGTGAAGGATGAACTATAGGTCTGTGCTTTGGGGGTTGCTCTTAGTTGCGAAAGCGTATTTGACTTAAGTCAATCTCCCCCATCTTCTGCCATTTTTCTCTATACATTGGGACTATAGCCTGCGGGCTGGAATTCCAAGAGGAGGTTATTACTTCAGATAAGTAATAACCACAAATTCGTTCTGATGTTTCCTTCGAGCCGAAAATAGGGTGGGGCGTAATGGAAGGGCGTTTATGAAATCAGCTGTTTTTCATCGTAGAACATTGTTAATTACGTAAAATGAATGCTTAAATGTTGCCATTTAGTGGAGAAAAGGTGAAAAGAATCATGTTCTGAAAATTACATCAGGTAGATGACGTCCGTGTTCCTCAATGCATTGCTCTAGTCGATTTTCAAAGTTCTGCATCACCCGCTCATAAAATCGGTGTCGATTGTCCTAAATTCTCTTGTGATGGCTTCTTTCAACTCTTGCAGATTTCGAGGTTTATCGAAGTAGACCATAGCCTTTAGGTTTTCTCACAAAAATAAACACAAACAGTGCGATCCGGGGAACGAGGGGTCCACGGAACATCACTAGAACGAGATATTACATGACCAGGAAAGATGCTTAATGTGATCACAGTGAAAAAATACCTACTCTTCGTTGATCTGTCAGAAGAGAAAACGGATAAGATTGCAATTACAAGAACGGATAATATGAAAATAAAAGAGAGGATACAACAAAGAACAACCTATAATGAAAAAAGAAGAATGTGTTGAAAATTCAACACATATCGAGATAGCATTTTAGTAAATGCTCAACCGTTTTCAACTTGCTATTGGCCCAAATCTTCATGTACATTTCCGGTGGTAATTTGGCTGATCAATCAATGACTCCCTGTCAGCTAATCCGTTTTCCCGGAAACATCAAATCGATATGTGTGCTGAGGATCTTATTGAAAACAAATTTATGGACGCCGAATCTATTTTGATCAAAATTAAGGGATGTTCTAAAGTTGAAAGGAACTCAAACCACAAAAAATTCAAATAAGTATAAACTGTGGAATTTCCTGGAAATAAAAATGGTTCGGGCCGGCTCGGTGGCGTAGGGGATATGATGCTCGTCTCCTGCGCAGAGTTACCTGGGTTCAATCCCCACAAAGTCGGTGCGATTTTTCGGATTCTTGGAATCGCTTGAGTGTCCATCTTTTGGAGGAGATGTAAAGATATCGGTCCTATCTAACAGAGATGTGTTGAACATTGAAGATCACTTCCCTCGACACGAGAGGGGTTCGGCAAAATTCCCGGGTTGGTGAGGTGACAGAATTCCCCGGCATGTCATTAGCCGAGATGCAGAAATAGAGCACGTTAAAGAAAAAACAAACAAACAAAAATGGTTCGATCATTTAGTCTTACAATATGCCAGTCCATACATTAAGCTTTCAACGTGATTGACCATGTGACTCTTGAATCCTGTTTAGATTTCTTCAAACGAGAATGAGATTGTTTAAGTACATATGGGTTTTTCTTAATTTCTCATTGATTCAATAATCAATCCCAAACTACGTAATGTAGAAAATGAGTAAAACCCTTTCTTTCTATTCATGTCTACGCTTATGTCAGCTAAATATCATAGGTTGTTTCGATTTTCACGTAATCTGTGTGCCATATAAGAACAATTCACTGATTATGTTGTCGTATATGTGCAGAACACTGCACTCATAGATATAGTACCGCACATATAGTCTATTATTAAGGAGGACGCCACCAGACGGACTGTTTCTTACGTCAAATTCACTCTACTGTGTGAAAACTTTCCGTTGAATTAGGTTCTTCATCTAGAGTATATAAATCATCTTTGCACCATATGATGAGAAATATATAAAATAGGTTATCAAAATGTATCAAACAACTAGATGTGTTTTCAAATCAAAACTTAATCTAAAAAATGGCAAGACTTCCGAAATTCTCTTCTTTTCCTCTGTAATATTCCATTTAGTTTTCAGAGTTTGCTCCACCGCTGCCGAAACGGCAACAACTACAAAGGAACAAGAAAGAATTACTTCAGAAGGCATCAGAAAAAAGTTCACAGAGTACCGATACATATACCCGGAATTTCTTCCAAGTCCGGAAATAAAATTCCGAAATGCCATTCGAGAAAAACTCGAACGAAAAGATATGGTAGCTCGTAGAACTCAAATTGCTATCCCAGAATTTTATGTTGGTAAATTGCTAAGAGATTATGTTTGTAAGATGTTACAAATGTTTCTTTTAAGGTTCAATTTTGTCAGTTCTTACATCAGATCTACATTCTCCAGGGAAGACTGAAAAATTTGTGGGAATATGTATTAAGAGAGAAGGTTGTGGGCTTAGAGCTAAATTCATTTTGAGAAATGTTATTGATCACGAGGTGAATCTCTATGATTAATTCAGCCATTATTAGATTCATTGAGGCTTATTGGATTTTCCTTATTGATTATTATCATTATTATTGTTATTAATTAATTAATTATTTTAGGGAGTTGAAGTTTTGTATGAAATGTATGACCCTACCATTCAAAAAATTGAGGTATTGAGGTTAGAAAAGAGGCTAGATGATGAACTTTTATATCTGAGAGATGCATTACCTGAATATAGTACTTTCGATGTAAATATGGAAGCCGAGCTTCTCACGGAAGGTATATAAAAGTTATTTCCATTGTATCAATTTTAATGTATTTTGTGTTTCTTAAGGGGCTCCAGTACCCATTAATCCTATTAAAATTAAGTTGAAACCCAGACCTTGGCTGGAAAGATGGGAGCGTAAAAATTTGCAAGGTGTAGAAGAAATCAATGTGCCTCAGCATCTCTGGGATAGAGCAGCAAAATCAGCTAAACCATGGGAGAAATATGATTTAATGAAGACATATATGTAAGCTTATTTGAAAAATTAATTATGAGTTTACTTTCATATTATTTTCCTTAGGAATACGATTCCAGAAGAAGAACAAATAGAGATATTCGATGAAGTCAAGACTCAATTACAGAAGTTGGAGATTACTAGAAAGAAGATGAAGAGAAAGAGAACTTTTGTTAAACCAACTAAATTAGCTTAGTCTTGATCAAAATTAAAATAATTTTTATTCTATAGTATTTTCAATTTCACATACACAGAACTGCATTAGTCTTATTCTTTGCCATAGAAAATAAATCATTAACTATAGAAAAATTTATTATAGTTCTATGATAGTTTCCACAATTAGTGAATCCAGAATAAACGGTATCTAATCGGCAAGTTTCAAATATTTCTAGTACAGCAGTGAGCTACTAAAGAATCTGAAAAAATCACGAGGAATTTAATAGTAATTCATACCTCATGAGTCTGATACTCTTTCAACATTTTATTATTGATTGGAGCAATTTGTATCAGAGAACAACTATTTTATGGTCGAACTCAAATTTCCAACAATAGATTACACATTCAAATTGTATAATATGATGTTTGCAAGTACATATTAATATTCAATATTTATTAGTCTCTATATATACCATTCATTTGTTATCTACTTTCCGAACTAATAGTTGGAGCACTTCTCCAGTTTTACGTAGATTTCATTGAAGTAGTTCTGTGATTGAGATATACTCACTCACTATTCTCTATATATGCTTTGGTATTTTGGAACTCTTCTATGGATTATGTCATTCGAAAACTTTGAAACTCTATGTGTTTCTTTATGAATTTTCCAAATTTTGAAAATGGCAAAACGTCCTGCCGAAAACTTACAATCAAATTCAAAAAAAATAAGGTTGACTACTGTGGATGATTCATTTTGGGACGATGATGTTGATGATGATTGTTTCAATGAAATAGCTTCTAAAATATTGGAACAGGTTAGCCTTATAAAACGAGAATGGTTATTTACCTATGTTCGATTTGAGCATAATTACATTCATAAAAGAATTTGTAAGATTATTTTTATTTTTTTCTAGGATGAGGTTGATTCCACGAAATGTAGCCAGGAGACAACTCCATTTTACCTAGTTATGATTCTTTCAGACCAGGTATTCCTTTTGCATCGACCCAAAGTAATAATTGTACCCCTATATTCCTTAAACCTAAAAATCCTAATGAAAATACAAATAAGGAAATTTTTGAAGAACTTAAACTGAAAGTCACATGCCTGCAGCAAAAATGTGAAGCTAAAGAAGGCGAAGTTACAATACTACGCACACAAATACAAAAATTGAAATCAGAAATGATAGAAGATCAGAGTAAGAAACATAGAGAATATTTAGAAAAAACAAGTTTAAAGGAAAAGAAATAAAAAGAATCAAAGGAGAACTGGAATTTAAGGTTTAGTTGATAATTTTAGAGAGTAGAGATAACTATACATTCATTATTGTAGAATTTGGAAATTGCAAATCTTAAGCAAAAGATATCAGACATCTCCAAAGTCAATTTGAATAAGACAAATCAAAGTGAAAGTAATAAACGGCCTAGAATTGAAGAGTAAGTTGAAAAGATTTCAGGAGTATACTTACTTCTGTTCATTGTTTACAGTGCCCCAATGTTTGTGCAGTCACCTAAAGATAATCGAAAGAAAACTAATAATTTCAAGGACTTAGAAAAGATATAGAAAATAATGTTTTAGAGGAGCTAGGTAAAGACATTTAAATAGGTAAATGGAAATTTTCATGAATATTTATATTTTCAGTATTGCCTTTACGTTCAAAATTTCCTATTGATTTATTTGAGAATATTGAACCAGAGATTCATGTAGTGGAAACGAGAATAAATCAGTATGGTAGAAACACAATTCCTTATCTTCACAATCAGATAGCCCAAGAAGAATTTACAATTCCACCAGGGCCAAAAATAACTGTCATAATTGATAATAAAGAAGTGGGTTTAGAGTATGTTTATCCGGATATATTGAAAATTATACAATGTGATATTGAAGAAATTGATTCTAAAGAAATGCAACCAGCTATAAATAAGGTAAGTGACTGAATTTTTTCAATATATATGCATGTGGTTGTATTTCAGATATTGGGTGTGTCTATTCAACTTCTTGAATTCTTTAAACAGTACTTGGAAATGCTGGAAAAAAGCTACAGAAGTGAAGATATTGATCAGGTGGATAAAACTTTTGTACAGAGTAATTTTGATTCTAATATGTTAGTGTTTGTTTTAAAACAAATTTGTTTTCTCCATATAATATTTTTTAGGAATTGTGAAATTGGTGTTCGCGCAGGCAAAACTGTCCAATTTGTTGCGGAGGTTTTACCGTACAGTTCTTATTTAGTAGACTATGTGATTTTCAGTAAAATGCTTAAAATTGATGAGAATTCATTAAGACTGATGAGAAATGGGCAAGAAAGAAATTATTTATCATTGTTGAATGATATAGTTAAAAAAATATATTATTTGGTAAGTAATTCTGAATTTTGCACAAGCTTGAGTAGCATTTATTAGTAAAATTTAAACATTCCTTAGAGCAATAGTCACACATTTTTTGTGTTCCATACTATGAATGAAAAAAAAAAACAAACCCTTTTAGGATCACTTTGTTGTCTGCTACTATATTTTTCTCAGGAACTTGTGTAGATTTGGAGTCGGCAATCTCTTGCAACTGTGAGAATAATCAAATTTCTAAGCCAACGAAATTCAAATATATTGCTGTATTAGTAGTTCCACTACCGTGGAATGCTTCAAAATTTTTCTTGAAAATTGAAAAATTATGCTGCAAAATGCTACAAAAACGGCAATACCTTCGAATCTATAGTTATGCAATAAATTACAAAACAAGTAAATAAACACGGTTCATATGAATGTCAGCAGATATTTGATAGATAGATCTTTATTGATGCATTACACATAGGGAAACATAAGTGTACGCACAGGTCAGTAGTATCACAGTGAAATATACCTAATAATAAGGGACATAAATGGACTAGGTAAACTACAAAATACATTATTCTTGCAGAAAATAAGAGAAAGTTAGAATATCCTTAGTATCATATAGAACATTATCAATTAAAAAGGTTTTTGACTTTATTTTTAAATTTTGCCAATGGGAGTGTTCTAAAATTTACAGGCAATTCATTATAAAATTTGAAGGACAGAAAGTTGGGACTATTCCGTGATTTGCGTAATCTAGAAGAAGGTATTCGCAAGTCTTCTTTATTGCGTGTACTGTAGGAGTGTATAACACTGTGCAACTCTAATTCGTCAATATTTTTGTGAGCAAACACAAGCCATTGGAGAATGAATAGATCTGGTAATGTCAAAATCTTCAATTTACGAAAAGCTTCCTTGCAGTCTCTGTACTTGAGACTGCTAACAATTCGTATAGCTCTTCGCTGGAGTCTAAAAATTCTGTCGAATTCACCTCCATTGCCCCATGCCCAATAACCGTATTGCAGATGTGACTCAGCAAGCGCAGAATGAGCTGATTTCAAAACATTTTGTGAAACTGAGGATCTTAAGTTCCTCAATACAAATATATTTTTATTCAATTTCGTAGCAAGATTATCAATGTGGATTCTCCAAATTAGTTTTGTATGCAAGTCAACAGCCAAAAATCTGGCACTAAAGAGCTCTGTATCTCTCAGACTGAAAGTCACCTTTTTGGTCTTCTCACCATTCATAGCCAACCGATTTCCGAAAACCACTCCCGAGCCCTCGGCACTCTCAAACAAATCACTAGCCTCGCCAAGATCTCCACCGGCCACAGAGACTGTAGTATCGTCTGCGAATAATATGCTCTCACAGTCGTCGTAGTTTGGAAAGTCATTAATGAAAATCAAAAATAATAATGGGCCCATTATTGAGCCCTGGGGCACCCCTACATTGACTAGTGTCTTCTCCGACCAACTGTTCTGAGCATATACACATTGATACCTATTCGACAGAAAACATTCAATAAGTTTGACACTACCCCCAATGGAACCATATCGATCAAGCTTGGCCAGAAGAGCTGAGTGCGACACAGTCGAAAGCGTTCGTAAGGCCCAAAAACAAAGTCAGTGAGTACAATCCCTGCTCAAAACATTCGGTTACGTTAGATATAAATTCAATTATTGCTTTAGTTGTGTTTTTGTTCCGCCTGAAACCAAACTGATTTGGCGTGAACAGGTGATTGCGCTCAAAATACGAAAGAACCTGGTTAGAAAGTATCTTTTCAAGAACTTAAGAGCAAACTAGGACCAGAGAAATCGGCCGATAATTTGCAACATTATTTAAATCACCCTTCTGCGAAAGAGGAACCACCTTCGAAATCTTCAGACAGTTTGGAAAAATTCCACTTTTTATGCATTTATTCATCAGGCGAGTAAGGGGACTTAAGATATTATTAATATTCCTTTTCAATAGTTCTGTTAGACCATAGTAATCTTCCGATTTACTGTTTTTTAGTGAAAGTATTACATCCCTCACAATAATAAGGCCAACTTCCTCGAATGAGAAACTCATACCTGCAGGTATTTCACGAAGAAAAAGATCATCTGGGTCAACGTTATTATCCGAAATAGCATCAACAACCCGTCCTACAATCGATGAAAAGTAATCACTATATTCCTTTGCCGTTACAATGGATTCATTACGTTTCATAGCGACATTACGCTTAGCGTTTATAATCCTCCACATTGTCCAAGGCCGATTCGACGACAACCTAATAGTTTGATCGTTGGCTTTGATTTTCGCTTTATTTGTTTCATATCGCTAACTTAAACGCAACCTATTCCTTGACAATTTGAGATTCTCAGTTCAGTATCTATTATATAATTCTGTGACCAATTCCAGCCGATTCCTCATATCTCTCAGTTCTTCCGTATACCACTGCGTAGTGTACCTGAGACAATTTTTTCTCACAGTTTTCTCAGGGAAAGCAATCAGGTAAGAATTTTGAAAATTCAGGTGAAAAATATCAAAAGCATCATTGACATTGAGACTCTCGTTGTCCAAAAAATCCCAGCTTAACCCCTCCAGTATATGATGAAGAGAATTGAATCCCTCCTCTGTTAAAGGCCTATACCTACAATATGATACATTGGACGGCTTAACCCGAAAATCCACACTGAACTGCTGCGCCCTGTGGTCTGAAAACACGCAGTCCCACACCACACCAGAACTACTCTCCGATTGAAAATTTACAAAAATATTGTCTAAGCAATTTCTACCCCTTGTGGGCTTAAAAATAGTCTGTTGGAGACCATAAGTGCTCAACAAATCACACAATAACCCCGACCCTCTGTCCTTCGTATTGAAATGGACATTGAAGTCGCCACATAAAGCAACTTTACTACAAGTTAAATTTATCTTACATAAAATATCATTGATGACATCAATAAAACTATCAAAATTACCCGAAGGTGAACGATAAATACAAATAACTACCTCATTAAATTTGCTTAATCGGATAACTGCAACTTCGCAGTGGATCTCAACAGAAAGCGAGTTGATATCTTCTAAAACTTTAAAGTCTATCACGACACGATATAGACACCCCCATGCTGCAGATGACAGATTTGGGGTGCTTTTGATTGTCGGTATATCAGAAATCATAGAAGTATCGAATTTCATCGGGGAATATCAGGGTTGAAACCAATAATAATTATCAATTTTTTTTAGTATGTATGTGTTTGCTTATATGCCTTTAAACTTCTACGAATTCCTCGATACTAGTTGCACTTCCCGATTGTTTTTCTCGTTTCTTGAACTAATAATATTTTTATGAACACATCATTTTTCAATTTTCAATATAATAATTTAAAAATATTATTTGTTATGAAAGTCAATTTTCTTTTTCTCAAATTGTTTTCTATTCTTTTCCAGAAAAAGACCGAAGTTTGTTACACTTTTCTGAATGCAGTAGGAACCTTATTACTGAATATTTCCAAAGAAAATTTGTATGGAAATGTGTAAGATGAAGAAATTCACGATTTATTCTCTCATTGATTTTCATGAATGTTTTAGATTTTCAATATTCAATTCAATAACTGGATTATTGTTGTTTACTAAACCCCAGTTGATGTACTACATAAAATTTTAGTTATTTTCAAAAATTGTTCCAAATCTAGGCAATTTGTGAATTTTTTGTGTCAAAACCAGAATCTAAGAAATACACTACAGATAAAAAAGAAAAGTTCTCCATTTTACAGAAGGTAAGATTAATGATAAAATTCAATATAAGCAGAGTGTTTCGGATTAGGTGTCTATCCTCGAAACTGGAAATAATTCTTCTAAAAATATGAAGAATTAACTGATATTCTCATGTCCCGAGATATTTCTTTTAAACGATTAAATATTCTGGGATTTTCTGATAATGTAAAAGTTACAAGGATATTTTTTTCGCAATAACTTTTTGCAATTCGCCACTGACCTTATTTGTTAGAATTTTTTTTCAAATTAAGGATTCACACATGATTTGAAATACTTTCTACATGTATATGATTTATAATGTTTCATCTGAATCGTCTCCAATTTATAAGTTATACAACGAAAACTAAACAGAGGCTATATCTACCAAGATATTCATTTCTGATCAAAACGCAAAAACAGCTCAATTTTTGTTTCAAGGGGGACATCTTTTGGGGTACAATACTTGCCTGAAATATCAACCCCCTAAGCGGGGGTTGCAATCCTCGAACATTTTGAATAGGGAACATGAGTCGAGTGATGACTCAAAAGAAGGGTGGTATCTTTGTCTACATTGCCTTGAACGAATTTCCATTTTTAATTGAAAACTGTAAAAGATACAGGGGGAGCAACTGAAAGATAGGGAAGACTATTTCCCTGAGACTATTCAAGTTTCAGTGAGGTAAAATGGAACAGATCCATGCTGATCAATGGCAGTCATCATCAAGTACCATCCTCATCTCGAATTTCAACCCCTGGAGCAGGGGTGACAACCCTTGAAAATTTGGAAGAGGGTAGATGGGTCGAGTGAAAGGTATTATCTTTGTCTGCATTCCCGTGGAAGAATTTTCATTTTTGATTGAAAACTGTAGAAGATACAGAGTGAGCCACTGAAAATAGAGAAGACTATTGCCCCAAGACTATTGGAGTATTAGAGCAAAAAACTGGAATAGATTATTCATTTAGATCAAAGATGACAGCCTTTGATCTGGAATGAATCTGTTCCATTTTTTGCACTAATACTTGAATAGCTCAGGGCGATAGATAGTCTCCTCTATTTTTCAGTAGCTCACTCTGTATCTTCTACAGTTTTCAATCAAAAATGAAAATTCGTTCACAGGAATGCAGACAAAGATAATACCTTTCTTTCGAGGTATCACTCGACCCATCTACCCTCTTCCAAATTTTCAAGGGTGGTCACCCCTGCTCTAGGGGTTGAAATTCGAGGTAAGGATGGTACTTGATGATGACTGCTTTTGATCAGTATGGATCTGTTCCATTTTACTTCACTGAAACTTGAATAGTCTCGGGGAAATAGTCTTCCCTATCTTTCAGTTGCTCACCGTGTATCTTTTACAGTTTTCAATTAAAAATGGAAATTCGTTCAAGGCGATGTAGACAAAGATACCACCTTTCTTTTGAGTCATCAGTCGATCCATCTTCCCTATTCAAAATGTACAAGGATTGCAACCCCCGCTTAGGGGGTTGATATTTCAGGCAAGTTTTGTACCCCAAAAGATGTCCCCCTTGAAACAAAAATTGAGCTGTTTTTGCGTTTTGATCAGAAATGAATATCTTGGTAGATATAGCCTCTGTTTAGTTTTCGTTGAAGCACCCTGTATATACAAACCACGCCTTGTGGAAACTTTATACCCAATAACGTAGTAACGTAGGGGCAGAGTCATAGAGTATGCACAGGTCGTATAATAAAAACGACCGCTCAAGAAAAAACTTCAGAACCCGTAATATTAATAGGTTGGCAGCTAATAGTAATGATAGAGCAAATATACTTTCAAAAAACGACTTGATAAAATCCAGCCGAAACATTATCAATGATAACAATTACTCAGACAAAGATGAACCGGAAGATCAAAGATTTTTGGTGTTGTTTCAGAATCTTGCAAATTCAGCTTTTTTGTGGCACTATTGAATAATAGTTTACAAGATATACAAAAGAAAGAAATATTTCTAGATTTTGCATCTAATATATTATCATTCACTTACAATATGTTCATGATGAATCCGTTTTGGTTACATAATAATCAAAGAGACCAGTAAGTTTCTATGAATTTCTTATTGATTGTTATCAATTAATTCAAATAATTTTTAGGTGTACATGTTTGGAACAACTGTATCAAACAGCAATTGAAATCGTATACAGAAATTTCTTATTATTCAAAGACAATCAACTTAGGTCAGATCGCGGTAAAATAAGACATAAGAATTAGATTGCATTTTATTGATGCTGTTGATTTCAGATTTTTCATATCGATATTTAAGTGTGGTATCAAAATATTTGATCTAATGAATTTCAATTCTTATGATTTGATGGAAAAGTATGTCGAAAGTTATTCTAAATATAGAGAAATATGTAACTTTTATCAGAGCTTCAAGATGACCATAATCTTATGGAAGGAAGTAAGTATTATTGAAAGAGTATATTAAAGATATGGAAGAATCTTCAAGTATTATGTAAGCATCAACAGGGATGGGGGTATTTGCTTTGGTTATTTTTGATAGTATGTGGGACGGGATCTGTATGGTGATTATGCCAGTATTATAAAGTTTTTTCCCAATTTTCTTGGCAGAATTTAGTAGTTTCTCTTACGCTGTATTGTATAGTCAAGTTGGACACAAACAAAATAGCAATGGTATGTATTGACATGAATAATAAAGTTTAAAAAATGAAACCCTCAAAAAGAAATGATATCCCATGAAAACATAAAATGTGATAAAATTGTCATCTAATTAGATATCTATCAACGTCTATTGCGACTGTCAAAATTAGGCATCTTTATTTCTATGATAAATATAAAGACTTGGCAATTTCACAACATTATTTCAATAAGAATATATAAATTTCCATTGTTAGGTAAGGCTAAATAGTGAATTTAAGAATAAAATGTTTCAAATAGTAGATTATTGTCGTGCGATTGCCAATTTTATTTATTATTGAGTTGAACTAGTTTGTATGTATTGTTTTCATGTTCATTTTTTCAGTAAGTGATTTGCAGAAATTGAGTCTGTTTGAAGAAATACCTTGTTTACAAAGTGCTAAATTGGATCTATTATAGCCCAATAACTGAATTAACGGATAAATAGATTGATAGTGAAAACTACAATATAATGAATATCTTTTTTCTATTTGTAGTAGATCCTGTTCTAATTAAGATAAATAAAAGATTTTTTTAGCTTATAGGTCGATCAAAATCATTTTAATATCTTATTATTAGAATGAACAGAAAAGTGGCTTTTCAAAAACAGAATTTATTTCATGCAGAGAAGAATTTAATAATAATAATTTTGAAATCTGTTTGATTCCACATTTATTGAGAAAAACTTTATCTCATTTGAAAAATATAGTTTCACAAAATTGCATAACTCTAAAATAATGTGAAAATTAATAATTGAAAGTATTTTTGTCAATAGATTTAATGATTTAGATTGTGAATCTACAAAATATTGCACAAGAGAGGGTGAAAAGACTCCTTATAAATAAAAATTCTGATTTTCTAGTTGTTAGGAAGATTCAGAATCAGAAACTCATTGTAAATTGTCTGAAGTATCTGAAACAAAAGTGAATCATGATGTTCAATAATTTAGAAAACTACTTTCTTCTATAAATTAGGCATCTTTGTACAATAAAACTAGCCAAGTATTCTTTTTATAGAATAATCTGGAAAAATTAAACTACAGTTTGCCACATATATTTATTAATGTTGAAGTGACTTTTTTAAGATTACAAGCATACCTCTTTAGATAATTTCATAAAAAGAAGTGATGCATTTCACCAAATATTTTTTTTCTTAACTTAAATATTTTTGAGGGCAGCTAAGACAAAATCTTTCATTTGTAATTTTACCCATGGAAACCCACACAGAGTATTATATTTGAATTTTATAATTTTGTTTAATTTCTGAAAACCATGTAAATTATTACATATTTATAAATGATTGGATGTGGGATTTAGATCATCAATTTGTTAATAATTCAACAATTCTTCAGATCTTATCTCAATTTCATTAAGGTATTTGTATTTTGATTTTATGAATCATGTTAAATTCAAACGATTATGTTGGAAAGATATAGACTTTTATAATAAAACAACATTATATTTGAACATAACTGAAATACGTATTATTATTTACATTCCTACTACTCTGGTCTTCCTAACTTCGCAATTAAATCCTCTATCATATTTGCATCAACTAATCCAATAAATTTATCCACAACAAGCCCATTTCGTACTGCTATCACTGCAGGCACAGCCTTAACTTCAAAAATTTGTGCTAATTCAGCATGGTTTCCAACATCTATTGTAGCTAAGTCTATATCATTATTAGGTTCAATTAATTGCTCCAGCTTTGGGGTTAGAATATGACAAGGTTCACACCATTCTGCATGGAAGTTTACTATAACAGGTTTGCTAGAATTCATTACTTTAGATAGGAACTCGTCATTAGTTTTGAGTGTAATTAATTTTTTCAGGCTTGTACTTGATGTAAAATTTCGTAATTGGAGTAATTTAGTGGTGAAAATGTTACTTCCTAGACATTTACATCTGTTTCTAATTAAGAAGTTCATATTTATTTTATTTGGTAAAAACTTTTATTTGTTTTGGACGAACAGGTTCGATGCAATGGAATAGGAAGAAAGCTATAAAACCTATTATAGCAGTAAATATCATGAAAGCTAGCAGTAAATTTTTGTAAATTTGAGTATAGTCTTTTTCCTGAAAACAAGTACAATCATTTCACATGATTAATTTGACAAATATTAATGATTTTACCTCTGTCTCAATCTTCTCTTTTGGTTTGTGTTTTTCCACAGGAATAGAAATAAGAATAATTGTTATTACAGCTGCAGAGCCCAAAGCTATCCAGGCAATATTACTTTGTAGTTTTACCCCAACTACAAATATTCCTAAGGCAAGAATCCAAACTATTATTAATATCAATAAACCAATTCCAATGCTGCCTATTGTAGTCATAACTATAACAAATATTTAGGATTATTCAAGTCCCAAATATACAATATAAATAGGTATTTTGATCCAAATTAAAAATTACCATGGTGATACTGATGTTTGTATTGTATATTGAAAAATAATTTTTACAAAGATAATTAAATACTTAGTCAATGTTTTTATCATTTCAATATGAAAACCAACCTCACTTTTCATTTTGACAATCACTTCTTTTTCTTCTTTATTTTTTTCAAACATGGGCTCGGATACTATGCCCATTTGTACAGCTGGACCTACAGTTTATAGTGGATCTGGAACCACTCTCGTAGGCAGTGCAATAATAACTTCTACCACAAGGATTACAAGTTAACGGGCCTTCAAAAGTGATGTACTTTATTTTATAGGCGACTCTTTCAAATTCATAGACATATACAACACCTATATCTTCGTCGGACTCGAACCGGCAGCCGCATGTGTGCAAAGTCACAGGCGGTGGTTTTGACAATACAATACAGTGAATAAGAAAAAAGGTAAAAAATGTTGGCCTTATATTCTTATTTATACGTAACCAATTACTTAGATTTAATAAATGAAGAGAAGAGAATGTTGAAATGATTGATGAATATTGAGTAGAATGGATTGCTTCCTCCTGAAATTAATGATTTTGGTATTATAATGCTGTTTTCAGAAATTTCTATACTATTATACCGTAGAGGTTTGTCCATTCACTTTTGAAAGTCAACTACAAGCTTCAAGCAAGATTTGGGAATGTGTAAATGACATTCCTCTCAAAGGTATGTCATTCATGTCAGTTTTGCTTTGGAGTGAAAAAAATTACGATAAAGAAAATTTTTCAACTTATGTTAGCTCTAATTTTCTCAATTTCTATTATTGATTCCAAGTACTTAAACAATTCGAAATGGGTAAAGCGAAAAAAGTCCGTAAAGGAGGAAAGGGAGACGTAAGGTAACACGTACAATATGTTTGGTTAAAAAATTCTTCCATTGATTTACATTAAATTTTATAGCGATTCAGAAGAAGAGATAACTACTACCACTTCAGAATTTACTGAGAAGGTACCGCTAAAAAAAAACTGATAAGTAAGTCATGGTTTCATTATTTCTACATTTTAAGGTTATGTTACACGTCAGTTTGAGGTAGAAATTATATTTAATATTATGTTATTACTTTATTTTATAGGATTGTTAAACAGTCTTGTGAAGTCGATGAAGGTGAAATAAAGAAAGATAAGTCCAAGTCTAAAAAGTCGAAGCAGGAGGATTCCGATTCAGAGGAAGATACAGAGGTAGTTTCTAAGGTTCAAAAATCTTTTGCTCTGCTTCAAGTAGAAGATGAAGATGCTGAGGAAAATCAGAATGAACTTGAGAGTGAAAGTGATAAAGAAGTGAAACCTAAAAAGAAATCAAATAAGGATAGTGAAAGGACTAAAGAAAGTGGTAAAAAAGGAAAGAAAGGTAGAAGAAAAAAGGAAGATAGTGATGAAGACATTGAAAAAGTATTAGCAGAATTAGAGAGAGAATATGCTGGCATAAAAGATGAAAAAGAAGAGACTCCTCCAAAGCCTATTGAAATTACTGAAGACCAAGACCAACCTGAAAAGAAATCAAAAAAGAAAAAGAAAGAAAAACAACAAATAGAAGAAACCAACGAAGATTCTAAGCAAGAAGATGGTGAAAATGAAGAAGGTATTCACATAAAAACAGCTGCTCAAAAAAAGAAGGAGAAGAAAGAAAGGGAAAAACAGAAGAAATTGACCGCAAAGAAAATAGTTAAAACTGATGAAGGAGGTGATGATGAGAAAAATACAGAAGCTAAGGCTAGCGTAACAAAGGAGGAACATACTGAAGATGTTGAGGCACAATTGGAGGGTGAAAAGGATTCGAAGAAAAAAAAGAAGAAAGGTGCTAAGGATGAGAAAGAATCTAAGGAAGTGAAAAAGGGTAATTTTTTTATATTGTATGAATTTCATTCTGATGAACAGTGATTTGTAGGAAAGTTATCTCAACAAATTGAGAAATTAGATTTTATTCTGATTATATAGAATGTTCTTCTTTTGTAGGTCCTGGTAAGAAGACAATAGCTGCGATGCAAGAAGCTTTGCTGAAGATTAAAGAAGAAGAAGAGAGATTGAAACGTGAGGAAGAAGAAAGAATGAAGAGAGAAGAGGAAGCTGAAAAGGCCAGACTTGAAGCTTTAAGATTGGAGCAAGAGAGAAAGGAACGTAAAAAGCAGAAGGAAAAAGAACGTAAAGAGAGATTGAAAGCAGAAGGTAAACTACTTACTCCCAAACAAAAAGCTGATCGTGCTAGAGCACAGGCTCTTATTGACAGCCTGAAAGCTCAAGGAGTGGAGCTTCCAGATGTTGGTACGAAGAAACCCAGACCAGGGACCAGAATCAAGCCGAATAAACAGAAATCTCAACCAAAAGGTACATTTTATATTTCAGAGAAAAATTTTTCTGTTACCTTCATAGATATTTCTTTCAGAGGAGAAGACTCCTGAGGTAGAGCCTACACAAATAGAAGAAGCTAATTCTGTGAAGGTTGAAATTGTTGAGAAACCAGTGGAAATTGTTGAGCCTCAGCCAGAACCTGAAGATGATGTGAAAGATGCTTGGGATGAGTCTTCTGGTGAAGAAGAAGATGATTCTGAGGAAACACCTGCAGAAGGTATGTTTTGGTTTTTGTTAAGAATTTAAATGCGTTACTTTCAATAATTCAGCTAAAAATTTTTCTTTGAATATTTCACCTTTTTAGATACTAAAAAGACTGAGACACTCAAAAAGGAAGAACAATCAAAGAAGGACCAATCAGATGATGAAAGTAGTTCTTCAGCCTCAGAAACGGAAGACTCTGAGTCTGAAGAAGATAGTGGAGAAGACGATGATAGAACTCCTGCACAAAAGGCTAGGGATAAAGCTTTGGAAAGGATTAAAGTGAGTGATAAAGAGATTAATCATGCTCATGTTTATATTCTTTATTTAATTATATGTGCAGGATGTCTGAAATTGTTTGATTTTGGCAATTTCATCTAATTTTAGAGGATTTAGCAAAACACTATCTGAAGGGTTTAGGGTTTGATATCAAGAAACTTGGAACAGTGAAAACTGCTTTCTGATATTATTTACCATTTTGAGATATCGATAGAAATTGTGATTTGACGCATTTCAATCATGGTACATAACATTTTTATTTTTGAATTTGTTTCCAAAAAGTTGGGAATACAATGCTTAACGGTCAACCAAAGAAAATTTTGACAATAAGGGGAAAATTCAGCTTTTTGAAAATATGTATGTTTTTATATGTTGAATGATTTGTATTTGAAATATAAACATTTTCCTCCTCAAAGGCTAAAGATGCGTACTATTCAATCATATGGCAATGTCAGAAGAATTTTTCTGTAGACATTTCAAATGGAGAGAATGCAGTATAAAACTCAAAATTTGTAAAAAAGAAAAGAACAAGCTGAAAAAAATGTTTGAATTGTGTCCCTAAATTCTACATCTTCTGATATAATTCAGAAATCTCTGTAACAAATCCTCTCTGCTCTCCGACATATGATTTTATCTTTTACTAATCCCCATGAATCTCAGAGGGCTTAGATCAGGGAATTGTGCAGGCTACAAAATGGACCACTTATGCCTTCATAATTATCATTTAACATGTTAGTGATTGATGGAAAGACGTGCCTGATTATGCGTAGGTGTATTTGAAACAAGCGTTGCTAAGACAATCGTGAACTATTATCAAGCATGCATTGAAACCAAAGCGTCCTTGTCTATTCCTCTCGTGAAAAACGTTATTTTGATTAAACCAATGGTGTCTATTATTCCTGTTGAAATGGCCAGCACTTGTTATTTTTATTTTATCGATCTAATTAATGTTTCTAAGAAAATTTGCATTTCATCACATTTCTTTGAAAACCATCTAAAATATCTGATTTTTCATGAGAATATAAGATTTGCACTTATATTCTCTCAAAATTCTGGCTTTTAGTTACGCCTGTTACATTAGCCATTTGTTTGGTTGATATTTCAGGGCTCTTAATAACTACTGCAATCATGTTTATTTCAATTATTTCCTTATTCTCTATCACATATTCTTTACCTTTCGGTTACTTGAATGATCAAATGATGTTACATTTTGATGATGATCACCAGCAACTTCACTATTGTGCCCACTTTTTATGGAATAAGAAATCATTTCAAATCATCTTCCTTAATTCTGTAAAATCTTGAGAACAATACAAGTTGACAAAATAGGTAGATAACAATTGTTTAAATATATATTTGTTGATAGTGAAAACAAAATGAAAATCTCATTCATATTGTATCATGCTTAATTACCTAATAGTAATGGCTAAATCCATATAAATAATTACGTATTCTGACTGTATTGAACACTTTTCTGTGGTTTCCATCTTTTAAGCTTCGTTGTTTTCTTCATATTATTCTGTGATTTCTTCAATTGAATATGTTAACAGAAGGCCAGCTCGGTGGCGTAGGGGATATGATGCTCGTCTCCTGCGCAGAGTTACCTGGGTTCAATCCACACAAAGTCGGTGCGATTTTGCGGATTCTGGAAATCGCTTGAGTATCCATAATTCGGAGGAGATGTAAAGCTGTCGGTCCTGTCTAACAGAGATGTGTTGGACATTGAAGATCCCTTTCCTTGACACGAGAGGGGTTCGGCAAAATTTCCGGGTTAGTGAGGTGACAATTCCCCGGCGTGTCATTAGCCGAAAGGCAGAAATAGAGCACATTGAAGGAAAAACAAACAAACATATGCTTAACAGAAGAATTTATTTATTTATTCATATTATTTCTATGGTGCTATGGCGTATTTCGTTACCTTACTTCGCAAATGTCAATTTCGAAGTCAAACTGAGGTTGTAGCATAATTTTCATTAGGGAATCGCTAATTAACAGGAGAAAGGCTGCAATATAGTATTTAACTTTAACTATGTGTACACACATTTGTGCAAAGTATCAATATCATTGAAATAAAATTAACAGTTTTTTAGCTTTCCTATAAAAGTAATGATTTTGAACTTACTACTTTTGCAAATTGTGGTAACGATTTGCACTTTGAAGAGGGAAATGTTTATACTTCTACTTCAAATACGAATCATTTGGGATATAGAAACATATGCTGTTTAAAAGCTATTGTTTTTCCTTCTCTTTTTTCTTCTTTATTCTTTTAATAATGTGCTTGGATACTTTGCCTATTCACACAGATTTACAGTTTATAATGGATTCCGAATCACTCTCCTAGACCGTGCAATGACAACTGCCACCACAAGGATAACAAGTTATCTGGTCTTCGGAAGTTGATGTCCTTCATTTTATAGGCGACTCTTTCAAATTCATTTACAACACCCATACCTTCGCCGGACTCGAACCGGCAGCCGCATGTGTGCAAAGTGGAAAGCGTGTCATCTTTCAACCAGGCCACAGGCGTTGGTTTTTTCCTTGTCTTCAATATGAAATTTTCTATGGTTCATATTTGAAATGAGAAAATTGTCATATTTTGAGATGTTTTCGAGTAAACATTTTTTCATGAACTTCATTCTTTTTGTGTTGAAAAAGTGCTTGTAAAAAATTATTCAAAAATAAAAGTGTTACGACACTTTCTCAAAATGTGTCGAATGTCAGTTTCTGACGATAACTCGAAAACGGTAAAAGATATCGGAAAACGGTTTTCAATATTCCGCGTTTCTCAAAAAAAAAGCGAGCCTTCGATTCTTCAGACGGTTTTCGCTTTGGAAGTAGTAGGCGAAATCCTTTATTCAAGTGATCTGAAACACCTTGTACGAAGCAAAGAATAATTGTGATAGTGAAAGAATCGACAGGTTTTGAAAACATCCGAAAACTTGTTCTTGTTAATTAGTATGTTCAATGGGTATTTCAGAAAATTTCACCATTTTTGAAGGAACACATGTGAACATTTCATTATTATCATGATAAGCAAAGAAATTTCTTTTTTTATGAGGAAGTACTTTTGTTTCTCTTCGTTTTTTCAATATAATTGGTCAATTTTATTGTACAATAGAGACAATACTGATCATTTTGCAATAATTTAGGTATTAGGTTTTGAATTAATTTTTTATTTCTTAACGTTTCAGCTTAGAAAGGAGGCTGCAGAAAAAAATAAAAGTGTAGACAATCTAAGAGCTGCCATTGTGTGTGTGTTAGGACATGTAGATACAGGTAAAACTAAGATATTAGATAAATTGCGAAGGACAAATGTTCAAGATGGAGAAGCTGGTGGTATTACTCAACAAATTGGTGCTACTAATGTTCCTATAGACGCTATTAAGGAGCAGATCAAAATAGTGAAAGGGGTGAGTTAATAAGTTCCTTTTCCGTACCTCAAAAGGAACAAATGAATCCTTATAGGATCACTTTGTCTGTCGATAGAGCTTCTTTCCTCAGAAACACGTGTATGAAGAGATATGATTGATTACGAATACTTAGGTCAGCAATCTGTTGGATGTGTAAAATATCGATCCTCTCGATTTATCGCTATCGACATATACTGCCGTTTCTGTTATACATTTTGACTCATATTTGACACTCGCAAGGGAAGCAAAACCATACTTCTCGTTGATATGAAAACATGAAATTTGGCGAGAAGCGATGTCTTGAAAAATTTTTTCCATAATGAATATATTGGCCTTTCTCAGGAACTTATTGAATTGAGATTGATGTCATGATGATGGAGTTATGAAAAAAAAAAACTGTTGAGCTAATGGAACCAAAAAATACGGCCGTTTATGTCGCATTCTGCTGTATATTTCCCGTTGATTAGATACATGAAATATAGCGGGTAGCAATGTGTTTCAACAAGGATATGAAAGAAACTGAATACTGAAATAGTGCGAATATATGTTCAGAGGACTGATTTTCGGAAAAATGTTAGATACATACTCGGAAAAAGCGAGATCGAAGTATTCACATACCTAAACACTTGTACGGAAACTCGGTCCGCGAATTGCATATTTTTTTATTTTAGAGGAATTTTGTCAAAAAGACTGGTAGGAGGTAATGTTCTCTTTTGAAATTTCTCAAAGAGATTAGTTTATTGAAGTAACAATACAACGGAAGTGGAAATTTATGTTTATTATGGAGCACCTTAAAATTCCGTTCATTCAATAATAATATATTAGAGATGAAGGTATGCGTCACATTTCATCAAAAGCGGTTCGGTAGTTGCACGGTTTCAGAGAATAATTAGTTTCAAGAAAATTGCATTTATTGGGAAGATCATTTCCTGAAATTCTATCAATCATTCAAACTTCAATACTTAGTTTGAACGGGGAAATGAGTGATGAAAAAATGATTAAATTTGGTGTACCACAGGGCAGCGTGCTAGGCCCAGTACTTTTTTTGATACATATTAATAGCTTGCTTCAGCTGAATCTAAATGGGACTATACTCAGTTTTGCAGACGATTCCACTTTAATAGTTGAGGGTGATAATTGAGATGAAACAAAGGAAAAGGCGGAAGAGGATATGAGAGTTATATAAAGATGGATGAATGCAAAGCTGCTTACAATCAATTTTGATAAGACTAAATTCTTACCTTTTTTATGCTACAACCGCAATATGCCATCTTCTGGAACTTTAGATGTTTCTGAAAACAGGAAAGTAGCCATCTACGTTGGGACCATCATATTTGTACCATAGTTGCCACTCTTCGTGGTGTGCTGTACAGATTCAAATACCTCAAAAATGTTCTCGATCAAAAAGCTTTGATGAAGATTTATCACGGACTTGTACACTCTAGATTATGCTATGCTATTCTGAACTGGGGAGGTGCAAGAGCTGAGCATATAGCTTTTATCGAGGTTCTACAAAAAAGTTTCTAAAAATCATCTTCAATAAGGAAAATACTTACCCTACTTCACGTCTGTATGATGAAGCTCGGATCTTGGATATTCGTCAAATGTTTGCATTCTCATGTATAATACATTTGTATCCGAATGCATATTTACTGGAGGAGTTTCATCATACCTATAATACCAGACGGGAAAATAAATTTAATGAGACACCTCGTGCGGATAAATCCATTGGCCAGTTAAATTTTTCTTTCTTGGGGCCTAGATTGTTTAATGCCTTGGCATTGTCAATAAGAAATGTTACTGACATGAGGAAGTTTAAATTTGAGCTGAAGAAGATTATCCTTTGTAATGGTAGGGATAAAATTCATGACATCATAGAGTTGAGAAATTAATATATTTTTTGTTGAATCTGAGTTTTTCTGTTTGAGTTTTGTTTTCACTCTTTATTTTGTTTAGCGGATCAGTGTCGGTGTGTTAGGTTTACTTAAGGAAGAAATAAGATTAGTACACTGCAGACAGTCATATGACTTTGCAGTTTTATGTTTATTTTCTGAGTTTATTGTCAACAACCTGGTTTTCACAACTCATGTACACACAAAATTGTATAGGAAAATGAACAATATATTATTATTATTATTGTGTTTTTTCTAGGCTAGCGACATGACTCTCAAGATACCCGGCCTACTTATCATCGATACACCTGGTCACGAATCGTTCAGCAATCTCAGGAATAGAGGTTCATCTCTCTGCGATATAGCCATCCTGGTGGTGGATATTATGCACGGTCTCGAGCCTCAGACCATTGAGTCCATAAATATTCTGAAAAAAAGAAAGACGCCGTTTATTGTAGCTCTGAATAAGATCGACAGACTGTACGATTGGAACACGATGAACAGAAAAGATGTTCGGGACATTTTGAAAGCGCAGTCGCAGAATACTCAGTTGGAGTTTGAGAAAAGAAGCAAAGAAGTTATTGTGCAATTTGCGGAACAAGGTCTGAACGCAGCTTTGTTCTACGAGAATCCCGACATACGTAGTTACGTTTCATTGGTCCCTACAAGTGCTATTACTGGGGAAGGAATGGGCAATCTGTTGGCGCTGATAGTGGAGTTCTGCCAAACAAGGTATTCGTCAGTATTTGGCAAATTTATATTGTATAAAAATCAGTGTTTGTTCGTATTTTATGTGCTACCATACCATCCTTCCAATGGCGATAAAACTGATACTTGGTTAAAATTCATAGCCATAGTACCGGCAATTGTATTTGAAAGACCATTGAGGCAGAAGCAAATAGATTAGCGTTGTAGGGTGTCTTAATTCTGTATTGTTTCATGATTTTTCTTTTCGTTAGTTATAAATTTCCCTTGATAAGGTATCATTTTTTTTGGAAGGATATTTTAGGTATCAAAATAATATAAAAGTCCTCAAAAACATTACACACATGTGTTTTATTTTTGTCGTTGCGGAAAAGATATTAATTATCTGATGCTTTTGGAGAACATGAGTATCTCTTCTTAACTGGAAAGGAATCAATTCATTGAACTGATAGATTTACCTGCTTGATTTTCCGCCTGAGACTATTTCTGTGGTAATTGTGATAGCTTTTATTTGAAGGAACTCAATGATATGGTAGAAAATAACTCTAATTCAGAATTTGAGTGATAATTTGGCAAAATTTCAAAACTAAGTTTATTCAAAAAACGGTACATTCTAGAAACTTCGAACGGGAGTACGTTTTTCCGTTTTATTGATATTGATTTTTTCAGAATTAATGTTTTAAATGGTGTAAACTCATACAAAAAAACAATGGTGTAATTTTAACTCAACCTCTCCTTCGCCACATGGGTCTGACGCTTGTGTTTTTGGTTTCGAAATTTCAATTAGAATATCTACGAGAGAATCAATCTAATGCTTAAATACGAAATTATGTTATTCTATGCTTTGGGTTCAGTAGATATTATACAGGGTTAGCCAAAAGTACCGGAACGGTTAATTATGTCAGTTATTTACCGAGCGATTATTTTGAAAATTGGTATTCCTACATTGTTAAACAAAAAGAATTCAGTGTTGATACTTTGTTCTCGCTAGTGTTTCCGGTGAAGCCGGAAATCACAAAAAAATGTGAATTTCAAATGTAACATTTATTTTATATTTATATTATTTATTCATTTTTAGATTCAGAGAAAAAATTTTTTTTAGAAACAATCAACGAAAAACATTTCCTTTCAATGTTGAGTTCATAAAAAATTTAAATAACAGGGCAGGTTGACAAATACCAAGAAGTTCGCAGTCTGTTCAATACTGTTCACCCAGATCATCAAATTAGTAAGCTAGTTCTACATATTGTAGATTTACTAATTCGATGATCTGGGTGAACAGTATTGAACAGACTGCAAACTTCTTGGTGAGATCATTGTCTGTCACCATATCTGTGCATCATCAAAACCTCGATCCGTTCTGCTTCACTGAGCTTGAATACCATTATTAGGAATTGAAGAGCTAAAATCAAAACTTCAACAAATACTTGACATTATTTGTCAACCTGTGCCGTTGATTATTAATGCTAAAGTAATTTGCTTTAGGTGATATAATTTTTATTATTTTAATTTTTTATGAACTCGACATTGAAAGGAAATGTTTTTGGTTGATTGTTTCTAAAAAAGTTTTTTATTCTGAATCTAAAAATAAATGAACATTTGGTGTTACATTTGAAATTCACATTTTTTGGTCATTACCGGTTACACCGGAAACACTTGCGAGCACAAAATATCAACACTAAATTCTTTCAAAATAATCGGTCGGTAAATAACTGAGATAACCAACCGTTCTGGTACTTTTGCCTAACCCTGTAGATATTATCATTTCTGAGACTGCACTTTTAGGAAGCTATAACTATAAATTTTTGACGTATGTTGAGAACTCTCATGTTTTTCTATGTACAGAATATCCTTTAACAAGGACGACACCTAATTATGGGACTCCTGTGGAAAAATCATTCCATCGAAGTGAACAAAACTATAATGCTTAAAAAGTCTCCTGCTTTGGGAGACCCTTCGGAGATTAATTGCGGTGCGATATATTATTAAAAATAAAAATTTTCAAACAAATTGTTTTAATGATGAATCGATAAACATTTGGATCAATGTTCTGATTCTGTATGGTGTTGTTTCTGTCCTTTCAAGGCTACCACAAAGACTGATGTATTCAGACGAACTGCAGGCTACAGTTTTAGAAGTCAAAGCTATACCAGGTCTTGGAACAACCATAGACGTCATATTAGTTAATGGAACCCTCAGAGAAGGGGATACTATGCTATGCGCCGGAACTGATGGTCCTATTGTAACCCAAATTAGGAGTTTACTGATGCCCCAACCTATGAAAGAATTGCGTGTAAAGGTATGCTATATTGATTTTCGAACGGTCATACAGTTTATGTAATTTACGTTTTTCAGAACGCCTATATTGAATATCGTGAAATAAAGGCCGCCCAAGGAGTTAAGATTGCCGCTAAAGAATTAGAGAAGGCGATAGCTGGTCTAAATCTCTATATAGCTAACAAGCCTGATGAGGTGGAACTCTTGAAGGAGGATGTTGCTAGAGAACTAAAATCTGCGTTGTCAAATATTAAGCTACAAGAAAGGGGAGTTTATGTGCAGGCTTCTACTTTGGGCTCGCTGGAGGCACTTTTGGAATTTTTAAGGACCAGCAAAATTCCGGTGAGTCGTTTATATCATGGCAATTATTATGATTACTATAAAGATATAGTTTAGAAATCAGATCAGAAAATCTGGTATGGTAATGAAAAAATGCCCTTTTTTTAACCATTTGTACCACAGCCACGCGGCATCATCGCATTGACTACCAATTTCTGGTCAATGACAAGCTGCATATTTAGAACTATTTGCTCAACTGAAAATTAATATAAAAATAAATTCCTGATTTTTGTCAATTTTAATATTACAACAATTTGGAAAACTAATTCTGCTACGAAAATTCGTTTTTAAATTGAAGAAATTTCAAAATCTGCATGTTCAAAAAGTTCATTGCCACATTTTCTTTCAATATTCGTTGATATTTCGTGATCTCTTTTATTAACTGATGCTGATTTTGACAGATACGAAGGTAACCCAGGAATCACAGAAGTCACTGCATTTGTGACAAGCCTGGGTTTTTTTTAGTTGTAGTTTTCCGACAATAGATCTGGGAATATGAAAATGAAATATGATATATTTGTCACTGAAATGCAGCGTTTAAACTATAGATGTAGAAAGCGTGAAGTTTTATCAAGGAATAGCGCTTACCCACTGTTACCGGTTACCTCATTTTCAATGAAGATTACCACCCTTTAGAGAAATAATACTTTCATATACAACCGTGTGGGAGCCAAAATTTAATAAGATTTTGAAGGGTTGTGGTTAGAATGAAATTAAATCTAGTTTGTCATTTAACATATCTCTTTTGGGTTTAAGTGCTTTATGTGTTTTCAATGAAGTTAGAATATTCAGTTTTATTGTTCATGGATGCTCACAGAACAGGAATAGGTGAAGAATTTAGATGACACTGACTATGGATTTAGTTCCATTCACAGCTTATGACTACGGTGCATTATTTTTTTAGATATAACATCTGCTTCTTAGTTACTCACAAAATAAATGCTGTAATATATAATTTGAATCGTTATTTAACAACTTATTTCTGCAAACAATGCATCTGCCGTTGCCTATATTTATTTGTGAAAATATCAAATTTGGTACTAGGAAATCTTACTTTCTTGTACATATACCATTCAAATCTCCGTTATTCCCCATATTGGTTCCATTTCCTCACAGTGTCTCCCTTAATTGATTATTTTTTTGCGAGATTAACTAGATCTAGTAATCCTTTGGTGAGTTCTGCTCATTTACTTTCGTTTGAATGAATACCTAATTGAATATTGGAATCCTTGGCAATTACTGTCAGTGTCGTAATACTTATATAATTGTTTGAATTTATTGAAATAATTTGAAAATAATGTTGACAGTCTTTACTATAACACCCTATATGATTCAAGTGAGTAGGGAGAAAAACCTGTGAAAAAACTAGTCTCGTCTGTCACTGATACATCAGTACTAGCTTGTCTATGATTGTGTTGTGAACAAAAAGTGGAATTAGAATTATTGTTTACATTCTCGATTCAACCCAGATCTTCGACTTGTTGTAGGATGGAAGTAATCTGAAAGATAAAAGAAAAATAATTCTGAATGTAAAAAGCAAGACCATGCACAGCACTAAGAAGACAATCGAATATCTGGGATATTCCCCCCCTATCGCGGAGCTGCCCTTCGGTGGCACTATGAGTTTATTGTAAGATGAATACTTCCGCCTTATGGATTTACGCTAATTGGGAACCATAAATGACAATATCCTCCCTTTTCGACCGGGAGAGCTATACTAACTGGTCGTTCCAAGTATGTTTAGTTGTAGAAGCAGGAACATTACAGATCTCAAAAGGATGGCTAGCATCTCCCATATTCAATTTACAAATACTATACTATAAATTCTGGATGATATATTTGACAGTTAAATTTGATTCATTGATGAATGTAAATAGTGATGAAAGCATGATTTGAATATTAGTATTAAAACATGATTCAGTTCCAGTTATGATGAAAGAGTTATTAAACCCCTAATTAATTGAACTTAAAGTAGGACTTTCAGGAGAGGTTGGGTTATACTGACTGGAAACAACTGATAGCACAAGATGCGAAAACATCATACATACGATGCTAATGAACTGTTTTATTGCGTCTTTTCCTAAAGTAACAGTCTAGCCAAGGCGCGATCAGTCCAAGTGCTACAGATTATCAGATGAGACCTTAAAATTAAAAGGAGCAATAGAGGCTGCGAATACTAGCTACAAAGTCAGACAGGACGAAGTATCTAGAAAACTTATTAGTACTTTCAAACAGTATCTGAGAGATAATTATTTGAAAGTAAGAAGAGAAGAAAACTTTCATCTTTTAGACACGCCAGTCAATAGAATTTGGTAAAACAGAATAACTACATCGTCGAATAAGCATTAATCACTATAGAATGAAATTTTATAACAGATTACTATGTAGACTTAAGCAGTTGCCTTGTCATAGGTTTGCACATGAGACAAAGGAACTGTTTCTGAGAGGATCATTTTATACAACAGATGAATTTATTTACTTGATGGTGTACATCCTGTGTGTGTGTGTGCTTGTATTGACAATTGTGTTTTATGTACTATATGAAACTACTTTTTCCATTTCAAATAACATGCCATGTGATTTTTGATATTAATAAAGTTTAGTATTATGATTCTTAAGAGAAATAATTTGAGGACAGTTACGATACAAGAAATGATATAGCTGAAATGTGTTATACAAGATTTAATAAAAGAACTGGGAAAAATCTTGACCATGTACACACGAATTACTCCAGTAAGTGCTCGATAAACCTTTTCGACCATTGCATAAGTGATCATCGAATACTTGAGGTAGATTTAACAGTACCTGACCAGCCCAAAAAACAAATTTATGTAAGAAAAATAGTAGACCACAAGAAAATATACAAAATAGTTGAACAACATTTAAAAATTAGAGACTGTAACGAACTTACCTGCAAAACACTAACTGATATTATTCAAGCTGTTATCAAGGAATCAACAACCATTTCAAAAAGACAGACAACAAGAAACATTGCAGATTGATGGTTCACTCCTGAGGTGCGGCAGGTGATGAAAGAACGGGATAAAGCGTTTAAAAAAATGAGAACCTTTCCAGATGCTGAACAAAATATGTCTTTCAAAGAGATAAATAAACAACTCAAAAATTTAATCAAGAAGAATAAAAAAATGCATATGGAAAGTAAATTCACTCTGGTTGAAACTGACGATAAGAAAAAATGGGACCTTATTAAAAATGTCATCCACTTGGAAGCAAATAAAAGTGAAGTTGAAGTCATATTGGATAATAAAGTGATAAACAACCCTTAATACATAGCAACTGTCATGAATAGACATTTCTTTAATATTGTAAAGAATACAATTGCTCCACTACCGCCGAAAGAACATACATCAAATTAAGTACAAGCAGAAGTGTCAATCTATCTTAAGCCAACTACCCCAAAAGAAATTCTGCAAATAATAACTGGTTCAAGGTTTCACTTGTGAAGTTGAAAGACGTATTGGCCCCAATACTGAGTATATTAATCAACAAAGAAATGGATCAAGGCTACTTTTCAGACGAATTAAAGGTTGCTAAAATTACACCTGTACATAAAAAGGATCGAAGAAACAACTGAATAACTATAGACCAATATCAGTCTTGTCGACATTTTCTAAAATCTATGAAACTGTTCTGAAGACTACTCCTATTGCTCAACACAATAGGTTTTGACATAACTGTGCAGCATGGCTTCACTGCTTCTAGAAGTACTCAAACAGCTATAATGAAAGTCCTAAATCTTATATATGACAGTCTAGACAAGAAAAAAACTGTTTTGTCTACGTTCCTCGATTTCTGTAAGGCCTTTGATGTAGTCAGTCATGCAGTTCTACTTAGAAAACTACAATGAATAGGAATCACGGGTAAAGCATTGGAGCTCTTCAAGAATTACCTAACTAATAGGAGGCAGTATACTGTCGTCCAGGGTGTAGCTAGTGAAAATATTGAAATAATTTCGGGAGTGCCACATGGGTTAATACTAGGACCACTATTTTTCTTAATATATATTAATGATGGCTCACTGCTCTTGTATGCAAATGACGCTGTAATCTATCATATAGGTAATAATAAGGAAGAAGTTGTTTGTGGCACAAAATGATCTCGAATTAATTGAAAAATGGACCAAAGAAAATAGGATTAAGTTAAATACAGAGAAATGTAAATATATATTTTTTGGAAACCACGACTGCAACTTGCATCAACTACAGATAGATGAGCAGCCATTTGAACAAGTTTTTAACATAGTTCAGTTAAGTACCTAGGATTAATTTTAGATCATAAACTGAACTATGAAGGTCATATTGAAAGTATTACAAAAAATATATATTTTTAACTACCATTTATATAGAAACCCTAGATACTTAAATCAAAAACAAAATATCAAATTTATTACTCATACGTGCAGACTCACCTAAATTATTTGGCAGCTTTCTGGGGACAAGCAAACAAGTCATTATTAGATAAGGGTCAAATATTTCAAAATCGTGCAATTAAAATTTTATTCAACAAAAATCCAAGATACAGTACAAAGAATTTATATAATGAACTGAAAATTTTGAATACACAGGAAATTATAGATCTATATATCGTCAAAATAATCTACAAAATAAAAAATAATTTAATACACAGTGATGTTGCAAGTCTACAGTACAGCCACGAAATACACAGTCATGCAACTGGAAATGATCAAAAGATATATATTCTTCCTTCAGCTACTAACATGGATAAACGAAAAATCACATGTCGAGCAGCCTCCTTATTCAATAAATTACCAAATAAAATTTCAGAATGTACCTCTTTGTCACTGTTTTCAAGTAGTATAAAAAATTATATTAATTATACATTAATAATAGATAATTTAAGTTAATACAACAAATAATGTAATTCGCCTAGGTTAAGTATATTTAATGTTTCATTTTATAATCTGTTACGGCTCCAACGTGGGTCTTTTCGGTTATCAATTGAATGAAAAAAAAAAATTTCAATATTTAGAGTACACCCTGTTCGCATGACCTTCAGACCCATTTTGGCGATGAACAGCGCGTGCCCTTTCCATATCGATTCCTGCATCCCGATGATACACCCCCGCGCAATATTATGTTCTTCCCTTCAGCCCCCCCAGCGTCTCGTCATGAATGGGATCAGCGTGGGAGTAGAATGGCAAAAAGCATTAATGAATGTATCGGGACGTAAGGGTTTGGGAACCAAACCCGAGGGATTGCGTGGTTACACCCAGTCATAGCGTGTTGCGATAATGAGTGAAGAGGTCGAGGTAATTGGCATAAAGCAAAGTGGAAATGTTCGGGGCGTCGTTCTGGAAATTAAATCATTTCGTCACGTGTCTAATTCGAGTGCATGGCCCAACTGGTTACGTAATATGCGATATTCGATACTGTTTTTTTAATTGGAATACATTGTAAAGTGGTCCATTGTAAAAAATACTGAATGAAAATATCGAGAATCGCCCAACAAAATTTCAATTGGACATATTGTTACCACAATTTCAGATATCCTCATATGACTTAGATCTTCGGCTTCAGATGAGGCAATGAAAAAAAATTTAATGATGTTAAATCACGCGATCTAGGAGGACATCGAAACGAGAGAGCATAGGTCTAGGAAAATTCTCATGCAGTAAATGCATCGTTTCACTGAATGTGTGGTGCGACCGTCTTGTTAAATTCACATATTGGCCTCATCAGTATTGTCCAATATCGGAAAAAACTGTGTTATGCCGCTATATCGACTTCCAGTAACAGTCAACACTTGATCAGTCTCATTTTCAAAAAAGTATAGTACCTATGTACCCAAGTAACAAAGTAATTAGACGGTCTCTATAATCCCTCTAATCTGTGGCGAAACCCAAACACCTTTCAGATTTTCAAAGAATATAGAGGAGTACATATTGACCAAATATCTATTATACGAAATAAGAATTTACAGTGAATAGAAATAATTGTTGATGGATACTAGGATATTGTTTGTATACTATACGAATATCATACAATACATTTATAATAAATATAAAACACAGTTTTTGTCACACTTTTCCTTAACATATTTCTTTCAGGATAAAAAGCACCGTTCAATTTGGGATCAGTATCATTTGTATCCCGTTTAATGTAAATAAAAATTATGAATATTAAGATGAGGGGTTTCAAAATAATATTTGCATTTTGAGTGACATGATTCATTAGTAGAGGTAGTCCTAGTCCGTCAGTTGCTCCACATTTTTATCAATTCTATCCATAAAATGAAATCCCCTATGAAGCTGTTCCCAACTTCAACAAATACATCCAACCAAATGGCTGTTTTGTATTCTTTGGAGAGACTGAGTGTTTGAATTTTTCTCCATCAAGGTTATTGAATTAGGTGAAACTTGCATCCAACAACTTAACTGTTTGGAAATATTTCATTCACACTTGAATGTGTGAATTATAATTGTTATAGAATTAAAACAGTATTCCAAGTTCTTTCAGCCAAATTAATAGATTTAAATATGACATGTACATTTTTTAACAGAGTACATCTGATATACAGGGTGTTACATAATAAAATGTCACAACTTGAGGGGGTAAATCTACATGCAATTTTAAGAAAAAAAGTTCATATAAACATAGGTCCGCAAAAGTTTCGTTACGGAGCTACAGGGTGTTGAAATTTCCGGAAAAAAATGGCTTTTTCTTCAAAACTCCTGCAATTTTTGAGATATTCAGCCCAAATTTGGAATGCAAGCTTTTTTTACAGCCTGCATCATTGCACATCATAAATTCTAACTAGAATCTACAAGGTGTTTTCTTTTCTGGAGCCATGTCTTATTTTGCCCTTTCAAACTTTTTTGTAGTACGCCACTGATCAGCGTACAATCAATTTCGTCATATTCGTTCAATTTAGAAACTTTTTTGACACCTGTAATTTTTTCGTATCTCTGGCCAATCTCGAGCAAAAATTATTAAACGATTGTATGCATTCGCTGAATTGAAAGCACTTCTAATTAAAAAAATGATTATTTATTTATTTTCACAGTTACTAAAGTTGAACCAGTATCTTCCCGACTTGTTTATTGAATTAACGATTAGTTTTAAGACTTTTGAAGTTATTGCTGTAAGAAAAAATGGCTAATTTTACTAACGCCGAATTGGCTGATGTCCATTACATGTACGATCTGGCTGACGGAAACACAACAGAAGCTAGACGATTATATAAGTGCACTTTCCAAATCGAGTACCACGAGACAGACGAACATTTTCAAATATCCACAGAAGGTTGAGGGAAACTAGTATTTCTACTGCAAATAATCATTTAAAAGGTGCAACTTAAACTATGAGAACTCCAGATATTGAGGAAGCAGTTTTGAATTGTATTGCTCACATCAGTTCTGTGTGCAAACCGTAAATTCTCTGATCTACTTAATCATAAAGTCGTTTGCTGAAGTCTCTTTCAGTTCCTCCAAAAAACTCTATAAAACTTATGTGCGTCCGTTGCTGGAGTACGCCGGTCCAGCCTGGTGTACGGTTTTGGCGCGTGACAAGGACCTATCAGAAAAAGTACAACGCAGTTCTACACGAATGTCCTTCGGCCACGTTAGACGCCTGCCCGACTCCAACATTTTGCCTTTCTGTCAGCGTAGGTTCGCCTATCGAATCTTAAAGTTCGACTATGCCAATCTGGCAAGCATATTCACGCCTAACACTGATGCACGATTGCGGGGTCATGGGCTCAAGTTACCAAAGGACTCGTTCAGAACAACGCTTCGCCAACATTTCTTCTCAAACAGGATATTTGACTCGTGGAACAGCTTAGGCGCAGAGGTTGTGGACGCCTCATCGTTGAACTTATTCAAGGATGGATTTGACTAAACTCTTTTCGCATAATTCTTCGCATTCTACCACTACGTACTCATCCTATTTTTAAGTTTGTGACGGCAGTGCCAAACACACTATTTTTATCCTATTTAATTTAAGTATATATTGATTTGTTTTGGGCTTCTATAGGATCTTGTCCTCTGCCCTTATTTTTGTATCTAGTCAAGGCAATTAACACCTACGCCATTCCAGTGTTGCTTTACTCATTTGGAATAATCAGATAGACTAAGACAGAACTGGATGATATTCAAATGCGAACCAAAACGATGTTGACAAAGTACAACAATCATCATCTAAAATCGTCTGTGATAAGAACAACTTTGAAGCGGAAAGAAGGAGGACGCGGATTAACGGATGTTGTCAATTTACACACCGAATAGATTGAAAATCTCAGAGAATTCTCTGTAAAAGCTTGCACTTCTGACCCCCACAGAGTGATATCGTTGGCTGATAAGGGATATACACCTCTGAATCTTGCTACCAGGGATGACCTGCTGATACTGAAAAACAAGAGCAATGGTCAAGAAAGGAATTGCATGGACGACATCACCATGAGATTAATCAACCATACATCGACAAAGAAACCTCCAACAAATGGTTGATGAAAGGAGAATTATTCGCGGAAAAAGAAGAATTCCTTATGACCATTCAAGACCAAAATTTATAATTAAGGACGGAACATTACAAACAGATAAGTACAGGAAATGCCATATAAGATTGGAGACTATACATCATATTGCGTCCGGCTGCGAACAACTGGCTAATACGGACTATCTTCACAGGTATAATCAAGTGTGCAATATTATCCATCAGAAACTTGCACACAAGTACGGACTTCTGAATACCTTGCAGCCATATTATAAGTATCAACTGGCTCCCGTATTGGAAAATGACTCTATCAGATTATACTACGATAGGCCTGTTATCACTGACAGAATGGTGACGAATAATAGGCCGGACATAGCGGTGTATGATAAGAGAGCCAGAACAGCAATGCTGGTGGAGGTCAATATACCGAATAATAACAACTTGCTGCACAAGTTCCAGGAGAAAAAATCCAAATACACAGACCTTGCTATTGTGTGCAGATGTGGCACCTCGATGAAATAGATATCTTTCCTGTCATCATTTCTTAATAAATTAGAATTGTATAAGAATACTTATATAGAAATGCAAAAAGCTGTACTTCTCAATTCATGTAGGATAGTAAGAAAATTTATGTCAAGTATATTGTAATCGAGCCTATTCCCTTTGTTTGCTGTATCTGGAAAAGGTAAATTATCTAGGTAATGGTTAGTTGGCTATTTTTCTTATAAGTTATTTCGAATTGGTGGAATTAAGCCAGTTTTTTTCCAAAGATCTTTATTTATACATTTAGTCGACGTTTCGGCACAATATTTTGCCTTCTTCAGGACTAAGGTATATTACCTAGGAGATCTGTATATACCTTAGTCCTGAAGAAGGCAAAATATTGTGCCGAAACGTCGACTGAATGTATAAGTAAAGATCTTTGGAAAAAACTGGCTTAATTCCACCAATTCGAAATAACTTATAAGGTAAATTACACGAATACACGTCCACGATAATAAATAATAATACTATTGCACAAATGGCGACAAACTCAAATCTAGCGTGAATTGCCTTCATTGTTTTTCTCTCCCATAAGTTAATTTCACTTACCCAGATAACAGCCACCGATGTAGGTGTTGCATTTTCATCTTATTCAAAATTAGACCTATGAAATGTTATTTTATAGTTGGATAAAACGGCTTATGACGTAGTATCCTTTCTAGTATTTAGTATCCTAATGTTATCTTTTCCAAACTACGACATCGGACCACGGAAATAAATTAACGTGGCCCACTCCACAATAAACAAACCGAGACAGGAAGACAATGACGTCTGTCGCATATTCCCGCTCCGTTCTGACAAGCACGAATTCTTCTTCTTGGGCGCAGAAACGACGTCTCGGTTTCCTGTCAATATTTCCTGCATTTTAAAATTGGATAAATTATATAATTGGTTGTCGGGCTTGTAGAAATTAGGGTTAAGAATAATGTTTCTGTCATACGTGCCACGTAAGAAAGATTTAGAGCCATCTTAGTGTAAAACTAAATTTAGGTTGTACGAGAATTTGTATGCTATCTCTGCGTATCGGATGCCCTTATTTATGCCTTTATGAAATTTAATACCGGAAGCGACAGTTAGATATGTAGAACCGTAACGTTTCCCGAGCGCGGATGATGCATATGCTGCTTTTTGTTGATTATGAAATAGATACGGTGCACACAAGCTGCATGAATGGAAAGTGAGACTATTTCAAGTTAACTTTGGAATTTGATGAACTCTGATGAAGGCTTGTGGAAATTCTTGTAGCATCATCCACTAAATGCTTTTTTGAATGCGCGACTGTCCTGCTTTCGGAAAAAATCACAATAGGGACAATTTTGTCACAAATTCAACGTGTTCTGAATCATAATCTGTTCGAACAGCAAAATTTGCCAATGTTGTAAGAACCTCAAAATCAAAAGTGTTTGAAACGTATCAGTGGTCTATTATTCAATTGTCAATATTGATTTCATAAAAGCAACAGTACAACAGTAGCTGTCATGGATCTGGCAACTGTAATAGTTGAAAACATAGACCGGGATCTAGTGTGTGTCTTCATCTCAATTAATTCGAAAAAAGCGTTCAATACGGTCAATCACGATCTGATGCTGTCTGTTTTAGAGGCAATAGGAATCCAGGGGTTTACTTTAAGTTGGTTTGAGGGCTATTTGCCAAGTCGAATATGGTATTGTGTGTGAACGGTGGATGTGGCAAATTTACTTTTTTATATTTATTATTCTCAACTCTTGAGCGAAGTCATGCTACAACTGTGGCCGCCTAAGATGATTTAATGAACACACAACTAAATTTATATGGAATCACCCGATATTTTGAACAATACCTCAGGGATTTTGGAAATTTCGAAGGATTGTTAGAATTGATCCTCTTTGAGATATTTTAATTGAAAAATGAAAGAAATAAATTAAGGTTTATTTTAAGGAAGAAACAAATTGAAAGAAATAACAGACTCTTTCCTCATGTAGTAAAAATATTGAAAATTGTTTTCCCACGGAGTAGGTGTTTTTTTTTCTCGACCTCAGTAGCTTGTATTATTTCCTCTTGCCCTGATACAAGCCTGAATCCGTCTAGGCATGCTTTGGATTAGGTTTTCGACCTCCTCTGGGATGATATTCTGCCACTCTTCTGTGGTGGCTTGGATGAGCTGTTGTGGGGTTCTTGGATCCTGGCGCGAGATAATTTTCCTTTTTAGATTATCCCATAATTGTTCAATAGGATTTAGTTCTGGAGATCAATCTGGCTAGTCCAAATTAGCGAATCTCTCTGTTTCAAGATAAAGTCGCGCGAGGTTGCTGGTATGCGGAGGAGCATTATTTTGCATAAAAGTGAAATTCTCACCGTGGGCACCTCTCCAGAGTCTCACTATGGGCTCCAAAACTAGGTCCGCGTAATTTCTAGCCGTTACACTCGTAGGAAACGAAATCAAATCTGTTCTACTTCCTAGCATAATGCCACCCCAAAACATTACGCTGCCCCCTTGGTATTTCGGAATTTGTGTTGCTGCTCGGACTCTAGCTTGTCTTTCACGACACCTTGAAACCCGAATCCGGGGGTCATCTGATCGAACACCAATTCTGGTCTCATCCGAAAAAAGAACATTTCGCCAATTCTCAGTATTCCAATTTTGGTGCTCGATACACCAATTAAGTCTGTTAATTTTTTGTTGCCTGGTTAGCTCTGGAACTCTGAAGGTCTGTATAAACCCCTTGAACGAAGTCTTTGACATATCGTTTCGACTGATCCACTGATGACTGTTGCTTCCAGAAATTGCCTTTGGAGTATGGGGTGCGACGCACTAGGGTCTCTTGCAGTTTGGCATAAAAAGCGGTCTTGTTCTTCAGAACGCCCTACGACTTCTTCTAGACCTATTTTGCAGAGATTGTAGCTCCACGTTTCGGGCGTAGGTTTTTGAAATCACCCCCTGTGATACCGGACAATCCAACGTAAGGCGTTTTCAATTATGATTATAGGCTTTTTTAAATTTTGAAATTCAAATCTCAGTGACGACTGAGTACAATATCCCGAACATGTGGTCATAATTCAACATTTCTAATCATACTATCCAGTTTTTAACAACAAAAAACTTCATTCTTCAAAAGTAGTCAAAGATTCATGGTTAAAAACAATCAATAATGTGAAACACCTAGTGATTCCATATAAATTTGGTTGTGTGTATGTGTTCAATCGCTTCTTGAAGAGGGCTAAATTGTAAGTTATCGGAAAGATATTCGATGGAAACGAGATCCACAGCACACTAGCCCTTTAAACAAAATAATTATTACAGAGAGAGGTACGTGATAGTCGGACGGTCTGCGAGCCTGGTTTTTTCTTCGGCACTGGATTCTTTCTAGGACGAAGCATTTTACCTCTTCAGAGCATTTACCATGGAACTATCTGTAAAAAAGAGAAAGATCAGCAACCTGCCGCCTTTGAGCGAGAGGTTGAAGATCAAACGTAATATCAGGAAGGCGTAATGCTCTCTTCTGGGCATTACCCAATAGATGTTATGAATGTTTGGGTGTGGAACCCCACATATGGGAACAGTATTCCAGACCAGGTCGCACCTGTGCTTTGTATAAAAGCATCAGCAGATTTAGCAATGGCTTATTCATGGTCATGCCAGCAAATTTCGGTGTCAACTGTGATGCCGAGTGGGTGCATTTCAGAGGAAATTCAGTGTCCTTGCAGATTCGAGGAAGTTCTTCAGCAGTGGCTTTCCTGGAGAACGCCCCCACTCCGATATCTCCTCCATGTCTGAATTCAGTGACATGCTCTGTTGGTATCTTTGTCGGTGTGACTCCTCAGAAGTTATAGGACGCTGACCGGAAAATTAGGACACCAGGGTACAATAGCTCGCAAACCCAAATATTCTGTTTTTGGTGGAGCGGAGCCGATCGTTAATCTGCGACAGAGTTGGCGAGAGTATGGAGTCCAGGTTGCACTTTGTACCTCAGGGCATCTTAGGCATAACGTTGTTTTTAATCTACATTAACTCGATTGCTTCGATACCGGTTAAGCGGCGTATACACTATACGTCGACGATGCCTGTTTGCTGTACTTTGGAAATGATAGAGCTAAGTTGGAAGAGGATGCCGAACATGGTATCAGTATGATTCAAAATTGGCATAGTTATTATAAGCTTGCTTTAAATATCATGATGATATCTAAATAGGCAGATAAGTCTCTTGGATTTACACATTGGCACCAAATTAAATTGGGAACATCATATAAAGATTGCTCCAGCTGTATGAATTTTGGAAAGAGTTTCTCAATACCTCAGCTCTTAGAATAAGAAGGTTATTTATTTTTCAATGATTCACTGTCATCTAACATACTTGACACTTGTTTTGAAGTGTACTAGTGAGAATGGTTGAAACCTCTAACGACCCAGAATAACACCATTAAGAGAATGGTTAATCTACCAAGGATGCACCCGACTGAGCTGTATTTTCCCAACAAGATAATGGACATTGAAAAAAATATAAAATTATCAATGTTGTACTTATATCTACAGGGTTAGACGAAATTAAATCAATTCGAATATGCAGTTAAGATTTAATAATGTATTACATGATTGATGTTGAGAAACAATAATTAATTTCGTACTGTTTCCATGAAAACAACTGTAGATCACTAATGGCTGAAGGAATTCAAACATACAACCCCATTCCTGAGTCTATTAGAAGTCAAAGATCTTCTCTCGTTGGGAGGAATGTAAGAAGGCTTATTTACATTTTGATCTCTAATGTTTTTCGTAGCTTGTTGTCGCCAGCTGATAGTTAGTTTGTATTCTTGTTTTTTGTTTGTTTTGAAACCTTTTGAAATAATTCATGAATGGCCCAAATAGTTTTTCAGCACGGGCCTATTGACTATTTCTATTTTCTTTCTTCTAGGAATAAAAAAGAATCATCACTCAAAGCACTGTTACTTGTAACGACGGAAATGTTATGCAATGTTGACAGGTGACGTTTGAGTGTTAATACTAGAAATAATATGACTTTGCCATCTATATTTTAACCTCGGAACTTTTCAATTCAAATTTTCATCCTACTGGTTGTAGTATCGATATGGACAGTACCACCTAGGGCCTATTTTAATCTGCGGCCTTTTTCAACACAGCTAAAAGCGATTATCATTTCGAATAAACAAAGTTGATTGGTCTAATTTTGGGTACATTCTGTACACAGGCATCTGGCGAACGATTACGACGAATTCGGAGCCGATCTTCCCGTCCCGCGTCCACCGAATTTTACGGCCCCGTCTGTCGGTCCGTCCGTTCTACGGCGACTTCCTCTACCGGAAGTTGGTGGGTGTCGCCGATTCATTCTGAGAAACCGGTCGGACTGTGGTCTTCTACGCCGCGAACCGGCATCAGATCGATGGACTATCATCGATAGGGGTGTCGAATCGATCCGTATCGATATGCAGGATGAAATTGTAAACATTTATTATTCCTGGTTGGACTAAAGTATGGACTGAAAGTCTTAATTTCCCAATTTCTGTATGGTTGGGAATGAGGGATGTTGAAGTTTTCAAAATTTTCGCATTTCATCGAAACTGTTGGTTACTTGATTTAAACAGGTATTGATAGCAGGCATTTCAAATGTTAAAAGATGGAAGAATGTGATTTTTATTTGCTGATTAGTCATTATTTTTTCTGCAAGAAGACCATTACTGAAACCAAAGAAAGACTTGAAGGTACTATAGGGATTCTGCATCATCAATTTTGATGGTTAAGAATTCGTTTATTAAGTTCCATCTAATCTAACCTAACCTAACCTAAACTAACCTAAAGAAGGTCGTCATCTCTGTTAAAATCTAAGGAATGATATTCGACGATCTGGAATTGAAGTGCATGAGTGGGCTGAGGCTGTAGGCATCTCAATTGAGCTAGAACAGCACATTTTACTCGAGTATTTGCATATGAGAATATGAAAAATTCATTCGCGTCATGGGTGCCGCGATTGCTGACACTAGACCATAAGCGTAGTAACCGTGTGACCTTTTCGAAGGAGTGATCAGCTATGTTAAGCTATCAATCAAAAAGTCTCCAACTTACCAAACTGCATTTTCTTCATTAAAAAACTGATTCATAGCCGTGGAATATCTCCGATTAGTAGATTTCATTGAATTTCATTCAGTTAAAATAATACAAATTTCTCTCTAACTTCATGTAAAATTCCAATAATGATGCGAAGCTCAAATTCAGTATGTTAAGCGTAATCTGTAGTTTCTGCTTAGATTTTTTTATCAAAGTTAAGACTTGATGATGGAAATACGAGTGTAGACGCTAAACTAAAATAAATACACATTTTTTCGGAAGTGTATGTGCATTAATTACCGTTTAACTCAAAAACTACTCAGCCGAATTTGGAAATTCTTTCACCTATGGAAAGCTACATTATGTGCGAGTGCTATGTATATATTAAAGCCTGAAAAATCAGGGAATTCTACGAAAATTGCTATAATATAGTCCAAGGTATCAAAAACCTAACCTCACCTATGTAAAGCTACATTACATGCAAGTGCCATCTATATATTGAAGCCTGAAAAATCAGGGAATTCTACGAAAATTGCTATAATATAATCCAAGGTATCAAAATTCTGCATATTAAAGTCAGTAATTAGCGTACGCTGCGAACACTATTGATGATATATAAAACTAATGTACTATATATGTCTTATTTTTATGATCACAAAATGGTTTTTTGTTTGAATGGGTCGACCAATTCCTCACATTTTCATAGGTGAAAGAATTTCAGAATAGGTTGATTGTTCAAGGCGATCCATAAAAATACAAATGCCGCATGATTTGTCTGGTCGGCACCAGCACACAGCGAAGTGTGCACCATCGGGGTGGAGGCAGGAGTCCACGGCTGTGAATTATTTTTCGCCTATCTTTTACATAACCACCGAAATGACACTATTTTGCTTAATAAATTTATAAAACAATATAGCATCCTTGTTATCACGTAAGCGAAAAAAACAATCATTCACTTGATGTAACTACCTTCTGAATATTCTGATATTTCATAAAAAGAATGAGTTAATTCGATAATTCCACTCATATGTGAAAATGCACGTTCAAGAACACAGAAATTCAAGTTTGATATCGGATAAATTGCATAGAAATAGGAAGGGAGGTAGGATATTAGTGGATAAATTTGCCCATAGAGAATCCTTGCGTTTCCATAGCAATGCAACGTTCACAACAAATAGCACGGTTTTAAAACTGTCAAGAACAGCCATTTTAGTATGTCTCGTTTTGGAAGCACCAGTGAAGCAGAAATAAATAGTTCTTTACAGATTTCTTACCCAAAAATTCAAGAAAAACGCACAGTTCGATTTGGAATCAATTCAGTATATTGTGCGAGGAACGAACGTTCGATTTGGTTAAACAGCATTCTATTGAAGATATTGCAGAAATTCTTATGGATTGGGGTTTCAGTATGAAACAAATGAATGGACAAGATTACAAAGAATACGTTGTCAAAACAATGTGGAACACAACTGCGAAAATGATGCAAAATATGTATTTCGAAAAATTCAACACGAATTTCAATCCCTTAACCTATTCAGCATTTAGAAAGGCTCGTGAAGCTCGCAATTCTAAAAGGAAGATGTTACAAGGGGATGTGGAAAAGCGCAAAGAAAGTTCCGTTGCATTAACAAGAACTGAAATTTATAGCATGTCTCTGTACTGGGACGAAAATGCCCCGATAGGTTTGTTGAAAAAATTTTTCCATATTGTTGCTCATGAATTATCATGGCGTGGCGGTGATGCAGCAACTTGCAAGGTACACTTTTTCGAAGAGGAGAAATTTAATAACGGAGAAGTGACTGGTCGTATTGAATATAACCCAGTATTCTCGAAAACTTGCCAAGGCGGCTCAAAAAAATGATGTGATAGTAAATGGCTTGTAAAAAATAAGGAAAACCCAGATTTATGTCCCGTGAGGTTGTTTCATAAGATATTGTCGAAAAGACCCGATCATATTAGAAGTGATAGATTATTTTTGGCTCGCAATCAATTTTGGATAAATAGTACTTCTAAGGGTTGGTACAAAAATATGCCTTTGGGAATAAATGAAATATCCAAATGGATAAGAATTTCAGCAGAGAAAGTTGGACTGGATACGAAAAATAAAAAGATCACAAATCATTCTCATAGATCCAGTGCTGTTTCGAACCTATCTGAGGCAGGTGTCTGTGAACAAGAATTGATCAAACTAACCGGACACTCTACGGCAAGCTCTATTAAGCCCTACCTGCAACTGAACAATGAGCATCATTTGAATCTTGTTTCAAATCTTCGAAAAACTTCTGCCAATGCTGAATCTTCCATAATTCCTCAGGCATCGTCCCATATAGAATCGACCCGGAGTGAAAAAATTGTATATAGTGATTGCATTTTCAATAACTGCTCATTCCAATAATAACTAAACATGTTTGTAATGAATGCTTTATGATTTTCTCGTTGAGTTTGTGTGCATTTCTCAATAAAGTTCATACGTTTTGTTATTCGCGGAATTTTCTCAGCAAATACCACTCGAGCTCAGATTTGGCAGGATATTTTTCTAAGCTCGTTTTCTCATACTTACTTTTCGGTAATTCAACTCGACCTGCTCGACAAAATCACTCGAGCTACGCTCTCGTGATTTGGTCGCCCAGTTCTCGTTGAAGGGCCTGCACGTAAGTATTCGAAAACGAGCATAGAAAAATATCCGGCCAAATCTGAGCTCTTGTGGTATTACTTACGATAAATGCATTATTATGTAGGTTAACTTAAATAAATCTACGGGAAAGTGTAAGAAAAAAAGTGGTATGGTCTTAGTACCTAAGGTCCCACTATGCACTTCGTTACGTTCATCTCATATTTGAAGTTCTTAATTTTTATTTTTGTCCTTATTTTATCTATATTTTAACATTAATGATTTTTTTTCGCCTATTAACAACCGTATGTCTCTATGATTAAGTGTTATTACATCGAGTTTGGCATCTGAAATTATAACGGACGTTGTTGACATAACTTATAAATATGTGCATCTACCGGTTGAAGATATAATATGTTTGTACTTTGACCAACATTATACTAAACAATAGCATCAAAATAGTAATTGCATCAAAATGATATTCACAATAATTACACATTGTATTGGTGGTTTATTCCTCGTAGTAAGTCGAAACCACTGTTCTCGTATTTCTTCTTGTATTGGAACATATGCAATAGGTATGGTGATGATAAGATGCAAGAATCAAATCACTCACATTTTGTCAAATTATATGAGCGATGTCCTTTATGTTTTGCATGCTGGGACATAGAGAACACCATTAATCAACTGTCAATACTAAAAATGAACCTCTATGATTAGTTGATATGAATCCACAACTTAGCCACAACAAAATGTCGAAGGTTGTCAAGTAACTTGAAAAATGGAATTCAACCGTGAGGATTTTCGCGCTGAAGACAATTATTTCTGCAAGAATGTTTCTGTTTTCGGCATTGAATCACCGAACAAGTCGACAGTTTCCTGTTGGTATGGACAATTGAAACGCAAAATTGTTAGGCATAGCGACGATCCAAGGGAGGTGTACGAATAAAAGTGGTCACCCAAAAAATGGGGATGCTGTGCGTAAGATTATTCAGGAAGATCGGCATATAACCTATCGATAGATAGAGGTATCATTGCGTATTTCAAAGACCTCAACGAAAAAATTTTACACGAAGAATTGGTGCGAAAAAATTAATTTGTCAAAAAACTCTGGACCGTTTTGGAAAGTATAAAAGTTTCTACAACATTGTCAGTGGTGATGAATCTTGGATTTATTCATACGAGCCAAAAAATAGGCGCCAATCTTCTGTTTGATTTAAACAGGTATTGATAGCAGGCAGTTCAAAAGTTGAAAAATGGAAGAGAGTGATTTTTGTTTTCTGATTATGCATTATTTTTTTTGCAAAAAGACCATTACTGAAACCAAGGAAAGACTTGAAGGTACTATAGGTATTCTGCATCATCAATTTTGCTGTTCCAAAGAGAAGAAGACCGACAAAAGTCATTCGTGTCTCCGAAAAGATAGTCGCAACTTTTGTTTCAAAAACAGGTCAAAGGTTTGTCTTCAGAAGAAGCTGTTGATGCTTTCCAAAAGGCCATTCTAAATGTAGCAGCTATCTATTGGAATAACAGCTTCCAAAATGAGTTCGAATGAATGTAGAAGTGTATTAATCTTCGCGGAGAATACTTCGAAGAACAATGAAGCCTTTAAAAGCTCACAATTCTTTCATTCTAGCTTTATATGCAAAACTAAAAGAGAACCGTCGAACGAGAATAATTTCTTTTGGCATAACATGTTTTGATGATAAAGGAGTAGGTGTAGGTAGATAATAATGCATCTATTGAAAAACTTAATGAAAATAAAAAATAAGACAACGAATTCTGATCTGATTTGATTAAAACAATCATTTTTCGAACGATAAAAGAACGACATTCCAAGATAGTACTGGGTGTTTTCGCTTAGGAACCTCATAACCACCTCACATCTCCGATTCATACTTATTATGGTCGTTCTTAAGAAGATCTGGTCTGTTGAGAAAGATAGTTCAACCAGATTACCTTGAAGATTTGATGAAGGTGTATTCATGGCTCCTTTTCATGGAATTCCATATTTGCTCCAGGAGACCTCATAGTTACGACTCCGGTTATTGCTCACAATTTCCGGAATCATACTGTTCATTTAAAGTGATTATAAATGATAGTAATTTGGAATAGGCAAAAAACACTGACAACTGGCCGGAAGGTGCGCTAGTTACAAGGTTTTTTCACAGACCGCAGACGAAGACTTCCAATCCATTCTAAACACTACAAACCTATGATCCTGTTGACCAGGTGAGTCATCCCTTCTCACTTCTCCATGTAAACATACAGAGCATTAAAAATAAGTGCTGTGATATTGAGATTATGATGTGATGTGCTTCAGTGTACATTGATTGAATCAGTCTGAGTGTTCGCTATTTGCTATGCAGGGCTGGATCACTAGCTCTATTTATGCTAGGTCTAAAACTGCTAATGGTGGATCCATGATCCTAGTTAAAGATCCCAATCATATTTGTTTTCCTAATATTAATAATATGTCACTCGAAGGCCACTGTGAGGTGCCTGCTGTTTATTTGAGCGATACTTATTTAACTGTTATTTATTTTTACAGGCCCCATCAGGGTAACTTTGATTTATTCCTTGAAATATGTGAATGTATTTTGAATTAGCTCTCTACCAATCGTTATAATTGTATAGTTATGTGTGATGATTTTAATGTTTTTGACAAAAGGGCTTCTGCCTTGTGTGATTTATTAAGTTCTTTTGGATTTTCCGCAAGATTTATCATCTAACGAGGGGTAATAGCTGCCTCGATAATATTTTTCTAAATTTTCGTCCACTGAAGGAGATGGCAAGGGTAGTCGAAGTTGAGTTTTCTGACCATGACGCACAGGAAGTAGACATGAATCTTTCTGCAAGGGCGGCGAAGAATAAGTGTCTCAAAACTAGGCTCCTCACGCTGAGTTGGTTTGTTGCTATGCATGATGACCTTGCTGGCTCGGATTGGGATTTTGTCGATGATGACTTGGGGTGTAATGAGGTGTGATGAAATGTTTCATCGTTATTTTGTGCAGTCATTTCTTACATCTTTTCCTGAGAAAGTTGTAACTATTCAGTCGGGGGGTGGGTAGTTCACGTAGGAGCTAGCACAAATGAGAAAGCAGCTAAATTTCGTTCGCGAATTATTGACCAATTCAAAACTGATGACCTGAAAAAGCACAGAAATAGATTGAGATGTCTTTATCGCCTAGAAATCCTAAAGGCCAAAATTCGCATAATGATCTAACCTCAATAAGTCTTCAGACAAGTCTCGAATATCTTGGAAGGTCGTGAATCGCACGCAGGGTAAAAATAGAATTAAACCTGGTGGGTCACTGGATGCTAATAGGTGCAATGAGTACTTTACCACTATAACAGATATTATTTCATCCAATATACCTAGGTTTGATACAGATCTGAATGATACATTCAAGAAACAAGTTCCTTCCGATACAACGTTCTGTTTTTCAGAGGTAGGCCACAACACTATTCGTGATACAGTGGGGTCCCTGAAAAATACCAAGTCAACTGATTTTTACGGTTTGTCCAGTACTATCGTTGAGAGAAATATTGATTCCATTATTCGTCCACTTACGAAATTTATGAATAAAAAATGCATAAGATCTGACATCTTTCCCGACTGCCTTGAAGTCTCGAAAACTGTACCTGTGTTCAAGAAGGGGGACGTTGAGGACGTTAAAAACTTTCGCCATATCTCCTTGGTACCGGTTTTCTCGAAGATAATCGAAAAAGTTCTATGCAGACAAATGATTGATTTCTTTGAGAGTAAATTCTTGTTTTCGGTTGATCAGTATGGACTTAGACGGGGTAGGAGTACAGCAGATGCGGTTCTTCCTTTTATCGGTCGTACGATGGAGTGTTTTGAGTTGGGTATTCACTCTCTTTCCGTTTTTGTGAACCTGACCAAAGCGTTCGACTGCGTGCACGAGACAAGCTTTTGTTTAAGCTTCACAAATATGGTTTCAACGATGTCAGTATGGCCATTACTGACTATTTTCTATCCAACAGAAGTCAGCATGTTTTCGTTAATGACAAATACTCAATAAACATGCCGATCAGTAATGGGGTCCCCCAGGGGTCCGGTATTGTTTTTGGTCTTCATTAATGATTTATCTTGTTTTATTGATGAAGCTGACTAAACGTTATTTGCTGATGTCTCTCTATCTGTTCGGAATGAGAATATTGATAAACTTCAGGGGTTATCTGAGAGGGCTCGGGATCAGGCATTGAGATGGTTCTCAGTTAATGGTCTTAGCATGAATAACGAAAAAACACAGACCATGTTGTTCAGTTTGAAGGGCGAATCTGACATGCGTGGCTCTTGTAGTGTTAAATTTTTGGGCGTATACTTGGATCCGACACTCAGGTGGGATTTTCATGCTACAAATCTATCAACCAAGATCAGTAGGAATATTTTCGTTCTGAGACAGCTTGCGTCCTTAGTGTCGGGGGCGGTTTTTCGCACTGTTTATTTTGCTAACATAGAATCCCACTTGAGATATGGTATTGTTGCATGAGGCAGCTGCGCATCTCGCTTTTAGATATTTACACTCCAACTGAGGGTCCTCAGAGTGGTGGCTGGACTGAACTATAGAGACTGTTGCAGGGCGCCATTCAGAGACGTGCGAATCCTCACTTTTCCTGCTCTATTTGTGCTGGAATGTCTGCTTTTTGCTCACGGGAGAAGGGACTCTAATTTGGTGAACTCTGATATTCACGATCACCACACGAGATATTTCTCGTGTGGTGGTGGCTTATTAGCTAGATATGAGAATTGATCGTTTCAGTCTCAGCAAGTCACAAAATGGGCCGAATTTCTTCTCGAAAATTTTCTTCAATAAACTCCTGGGTCACATTAGAAGTCAATCCACTGTGTCCTTCAAAAACACTGTGAGAAGAATCCTGATTTATAGTGCCATTTACTCAGTGGATGAATTTTTGGGATGAAATCTCTCTAGATTTTCACTTTGAACCTTTGCATTTTCGTTTATATGCTTGTTTTTATTATTTCATACGACTATTGTTGTATAATATGTTCGTTTTGAGTAATACTGTACATTAAATTTGACCTATGCAAACAATGTATTTTGTATAGCATCAATAAAGATTTACTACATAACAGCAGTATGTGGTCTAACATTATCGTGCATGAGGAGGAAATCTAGATCGATTATAGAGCCAAAAGGACTAGCTATTCGCCTGAAACTGGTGACAAACTGATGTATGGTTTTCTCGTATTTATCATAAATATGATGAAAATATAACTGTAAAAGAAATCATCTACATCCCTCTTCCTCACGGAGACGAAAAGTTTCAGAGTAATCGATATTTTAACTGGCGGTGTCATCCCTAACAACGCCAGATTCTCGGTATATTATTAATTAGGAGTAGAGGCAATAACATCGGACGCTTACACGCCCGAAAAGATTATATTATTGAACGTATCGCTTTTGTATCATCTCCTCCCCGATCCCCGACCGCCGTCCTTCTTTTATAATGCTGTAGTGACATGGCTACTGGTGTTTATCTTATTGAAAATCTCCATGATGATGATGGGTCCCTTTGGACCAGCTGTTTTGGTTCTACCTGTATCGTCGATTATAATGGGAGATAAGACGTTTTTTTTGGGCGAAGAAAAAACGTTTTTCATTGGGTACGAGAGGCCTATCTCTCGGATTATAATTTTTATTCTCCTCGTTCGTCTGGTGATGAGCTTCGAAATGAGCTGAAGTTATTTACGGATTAAGATTTTTTTGTCGTATTATGATAGCTGAAAAGATTGACCAATTTCTACGATGATTTGTTATGAATATCGGGACGATCGGGCTTCGTTCGATGTCTTTTAGTGGAATCGGTTTTTGATAACAAGTGGCCGTTACTTGATGCAGATAAATTTTAAATGATAAATAAAAGAAAATTTGATTCACACTTATTTCCTTTATTTGTAACGCGTTTCGACGGCACAGCGCCTTCATCAGACAGATATAGAATGAGAACTAAACTAAGGTGCAACAAATTTTATATGATCTACAAAATTGGAATAAAAGTGTGTAAAACCTCCTAGACAATTCACAGAACTATTATGTAAATAACTCAGCCGGAAACAAATTAAGCAGAAAGGAATTAACGTGAAAATCTACCTGTTCCATTCAATAATATATTGTAAAGGTTATATCTACTGATTTCAAGAGATTTCCAAAAATTAATATCAAGTTTTTTTATATGAATGTAAGATTTTAACATTTTTTTGAAATTATGATTCTTTTCAATGAAATGGTGCTCGTAATTGGAATTTACTTTTTATTGATCGTTATAGGTCATTTTGAGGAACTCTTGTAATGATGAATATGATTTAATTAATTTTTTATTATTGTCTTTAATAAATATTAACAACTCTGAAATATGTCAATTCAAAATTGTTCTTCAACCTTGTCAACCCAAATATTTATAATTATTATGTATTTCATTGCTAAAGAATCGTTATATTCTCTACCTGCATATCTGCATATTCTTCATTAACGAAGGAATTCATTTTCAATGTGTGGATAATGATATTATCCACATACATACATATAAAAATGTTTAGCTAAAGGGTTGTTATCTATTGTAGTTTCTAAGTTATCCATGAAAATTTCTGCTAATAGAGGGCCGAGTGGATTTCCCATAGTAAGGCCCTCGTCCGACTGTAAAGTTAAGACTCCAAAAACAAAGTATTTTTGTTTTACACGCATTTTACAGGAACGAGGGCCTTATTATGGGAAATCCACTCAAGCCCCTATTAACAGAAACCTTCACACACAACCAAATTTATATGGAATCACTCGGTATTTCACATTATTATTGATTTTTTTAACCATGGATTTTTGACGACTTGTGAAGAATAAAGTTTTTTGTCGTAAAAAAATTGTATAGTATGATAAGCCCCTATTAACAGAAACCTTCACACACAACCAAATTTATATGGAATCACTCGGTATTTCACATTTTACTCAGTCGTCACTGAGATTTGAAACTATGAATTCCAAAATTTGAAAAAGCCATTAAACATAATTGAACATGCCTCACGTTAGATTGTCCGATGTGCAGACCGGTCGAATAATTGCTGTCGTTGAAGGAAAGGTGACAGAGGGATATAGCGGCCACAATGGGGGTACCACAGGAGGTGATTTCAAAAACCTACGCCCGATACTTGGAGCTAAAATCTCTGCAAAAAAGGGCCTAGAAGAAGTCATAGGAAGATTACTTCTGAAGAACAAGACCGCTTTTGTGCCAAATTGCAAAAAAAACCCTAGTGCGTCACACCCCATAGTCCAAAGACAATTTCTGGAAGGAACAGCAGAAGGCCCTTAACGAATTCCAGAGCTAACCAGACAACAAAAAATTAACAGACTATTGTTGTATCGAGCACCAAAGTTGGAATATTGAGAATTGGCGAAATGTTCTTTTTTCGGATAAGACCAGAATTGGTGTTCGATCAGATGACCGCCTGATTCGGGTTTTAAGGAGTCGTGGAAGACAAGCTAGACTCCGAGCAGCAAGACAAATTCCAAAATGCCAAGGGGGCAGTGTGATGTTTTGGGGTGGCATTATGCTGGGAGGCAAAACAGATTTTATTTCTTTTCCTGCGAGTGTAACGGCTAGAAATTACGTGCACCTAATGCTGGAGCCTATAGTGAGACTCTGGCGAGGTGTCCACGGTGAGAATTTCACTATTATGCAAGATAATGCTCCTCCGCATACCAGCAACCTCGCGCGACATGATCTTGAAACAGAGGGAATCGCTTTTTTGGACTGGCCAGCTTGCTTTTAACAGAAACCTTCATGGATACTACAATACACACAACCAAATTTATATGGAATCACTCGGTATTTCACATTATTGATTGTTTTCAACCATGGATCTTTGACTACTTTTGAAGAATTAAGTTTTTTGTTGTTAAAAACTGGATAGTATGATTAGAAATGTTGAATTATCACCACATGTTCGGGATATTGTACTCAGTCGTCACTGAGATTTGAATTTGAATTTCAATTCAATTGTGAATTACGATGTCTATGAGATGGTTCATGAAAGATGGAGAATTCAGGTCTATTATTTAATTTGGTGATAATTGAATCTGGAAAATGGATTGAATCGCTTAGTTCAGTAGTTAATTTCATTTTTGAATGAATTGAATTTATAAAGTTCTCGAAAATATTTAGCTGACGGACCGTAACAGTAAAACATACACATACCGAAACCAATATAAAAAATGTTTAGCTAAAGGGTTGATATATACACACAACCAAATTCATATGGAACTACCCGATATTTTGAATATTACCTCAGGGATTTTGGATTTTTCGAAGCATTGTTAGAGTTGATCCTTTTTGAGATATTTCAATTGAAAAAAGAAACAAATTAAGGTTTATTTTAAGAAAGAAACAAATAAAAAAAAATAAGAGACTCTTTCCGCATGTAGTAAAAATATTGAAAATTGTTTTCTCACGGAGTAGATGTTTTTTTTCTCGACCTCAGTAGCTTGTATTACCTCCTCTTGCCCTGATACAAGCCTGAATCCGTCTATGCATGATTTGGATTAGGTTTTCGACCTCCTCTGGGGTGATATTCTGCCACTTTTCTGTGGTGGCTTGGATGAGCTGTTGTGGGGTTCTTGGATTATCCGGGCGCGATCTAATTTTTGTTTTTGAGATTATCCCATGAATGTTTAACAGGATTTAGGTCTGGAGAGGAAGCTGGCCAGTCCAAAAAAGCGATTTCCTCTGTTTCAAGATAATATCGCGCGAGGTTGCTGGTATGCGGAGGAGCATTGTCTTGCATAAAAGTGAAATTCTCACCGTGGACACCTCGCTAGAGTCTCACTATAGGCTCCAGCATTAGGTCCACGTAACTTCTGCCCCCTTGGCATTTTGGAATTTGTCTTGCTGCTCGGAGTCTAGCTTGTCTTCCACGACTCCTTAAAACCCGAATCCGGCGGTCATCTGATCGAACACCAATTCTGGTCTTATCCGAAAAAAGAACATTTCGCCAATTCTCAATATTGGTGCTCGATACACCAATAAAGTCTGTTAATTTTTTGTTGTCTGGTTAGCTCTGGAATTCGTTAAGGGCCTTCTGCTGTTTCTTCCAGAAATTGTCTTTGGAGTATGGGGTGTGACGCACTAGGTTTTTTTTTGCAATTTGGCACAAAAGCGGTCTTGTTCTTCAGAAGTGATCTTCCTACGACTTCTTCTAGGCCTATTTTGCAGAGATTGTAGCTCCAAGTATCGGGCGTAGGTTTTTGAAATCACCTCCTGTGGTACCCCCATTGTGGCCGATATATCCCTCTGTGTCACCTTTTCTTCAACGAGAGCAATTATTCGACCGGTCTGCACATCGGACAATCCAACGTAAGGCATTTTCAATTATGATTATTGGCTTTTTCAAATTTTGGAATTCACAGTTTCAAATCTCAGTGACGACTGGGTACAATATCTCGAACATGTGTTGATAATTCAACATTTCTCATCATACTATACAATTTTTTTACAACAAAAAACTTCATTCTTCACAAGTCGTCAAAAATCCATGGTTAAAAAATCAATAATAATGTGAAATACCGAGTGATTCCATATAAATTTGGTTGTGTGTGAAGGTTTATGTTAATAGGGGCTTGAGTGGATTTCCCATAATAAGACCCTCGTCCCTGTAAAATGTGTGTAAAACAAAGTTACCTTGTTTTTGAGTCTCACTTTACCATCGGACGAAGGCTTTACTATGAGAAATCCACTCGGCCCTGTATTAGCAGAAATTTTCATGGATAACTTAGAAACTACAATAGATAACAACCTTTTAGCTAAATATTTTTATATGTATGTGGATAATATTATTATCTACACATTGAAAACGCATTCCTTCATTAATGAAGAATATGCAGATATGCTGGTAGAGAATATAACGAATTTTTGGCGATGAAATACATAATAATTATAAATATTTGGGTTGAAAAGGTTGAAGAATAATTTTGAATTCAACGCTCACATATACGATGAAGTGACTGAAGAATAATATGATGGACATTGTCATTTGTAATTCTTTCGTCGGTATTGCTTATCTGATCTTGTAACTGCTCGAAATGTGCCATATTTATACTTATACGAGTTGTTTCATGTATTACTATACATAAAAGTATAACGGGTTGCGATATGGTGACCGTGGTGGCCTGGCAATTGCACCTCCCCTACCAGTCCATCTATTCAGAAAATCTTTATTCAGCCTTCAACAACTATTTTTTCTTGATGTGGAGATGCTCTATCTTGTTGAAAATACACCTGTAAGGAATGGCTTGGTTATTGCCACGTTGGGTTCTACTCATAAAGAAATACGCTTTGTAATATATACATATATTGAATTCACTACATTAATATGATAATTTGTACATGTAACTAAGTATGCTGTAGTATGATTTATAGTGATAGTACGTTACTACAATATTGGTTGGTTGAGATGTTACAGTGCTGAGTGTTGGAGATAGTTTTCTCGGTTATTCTGTCCGAGATAGGATTTTATGACCTATTCACATCTGGTTAGGGCGTATAAACCCAGCTCCAATATGAACCGGGGTTAAAACCCAAGTTTTGTGGTAACAACACCTGCAGTTAAATTGAACAACGTGTTCTGTAGAAAATTTCGATAAGTAATAACATTCAATCTGTTATTCAAAATATGAATGGGCAAGAAGCTATTCTTATAAAGGCCCCGCTTAACGTGGATACTGAAACCCTTTGGAAATGTCTTCACCTAACCGCATTTGGATTCTGTTGGACCCAAAAATGATCTTTATGCAAATTATTTATACCATCTTTTGTGGAGCATGATGCATCAGATCATAAGATGTTGAAAATGAAATCTGGATCTTGACCATCCAGCAGCAACATGTGAGTCGATGCTGCTCGTCCCCTGCATCAAATTCCTGTACTCCATGTCGATGATAAGGGTACAGGTTTTCTCTTTTCAAAGCACGCCATACGACACTAATCGATTATCTTCAACACAGTCTATAATGTTCTCCTCATTTTTTGTGTTGACTTGACAAGGTCGTTCGTGTTTGGTTTAAGTGTTTCCGTTTCTCTGAGTCTTCTAAACCGAAGTAAAATGAGGAAATTTTGATGGTATACTCTCTATCAGCATCTCGTTCGTTTCCATCGCAAAAATCATAAACACAGATCATATCTGCATATATGTACTTCTATAATGAAGGAATACAATATCAATTCGACAAATTTAAGGTTTCGAAACAATAATTATTTATCGTAAAAGGTGTTATATTATCAGAAGTAATTCAACATTCTTCATAATCATTTTACTACGGTTACAAATGTTACCCTCTATACAACAGGATATGTATTGCATTCCATCTATGGTAACACACAGAAACGTTCCCATATGTTGAAGATTGTGATTTCGGGACCCGTGAGGATCAAATTTTAAAAGCTGAATATCTCTGAATTAAAAAGAATAGGACCGTGTTGTTATTACTAATTTATCTTGGAATTGCTTCAGGAATCACATCTCAAAGTTTGTGAAAGAGCTTGAGGAACACCCTGTATAACTTATAAGTATAAAATGAAAGTGGTAGGTCGTAAATAGTATAGATACCAAAGAAAACCTAAAAAAAGTCATAATTGAAGTTAAAAACGGTAGGTTATAAACAGAACTATTACGTTAAAGCACAAAATTAGTAGTCATGATAAAAGTCCTACCTATCTAACACTTTTTTCTAAAGCTGAAGAACAACTGTTAGCACAAAAGGTGGAAGTGTAAGTGATTGGGGTTTACCCTTAATTAAAGCAAAAATACGAGGTGTGATCGAGAAGTTTGTCACTAAAAATGGCAGAGTTGTACCGCAGTGGGCAAATAATGCCCTAGGTGCTGATTTTGAAGGAGTTTCAAGTGAGTTTTGTTCGGAAGGAAGCAATATATACTACACTTCTTGCCTGAATATTTAAGAGATATGGGGAATTTGAAAATGAAGTGCGTCATAAAAGAGGAAAGAAATTGACTACAAAGTTGGGCAGTCGTATTTCCAATTCGGAAAGGATTGTGTTTTTTCGTGAATTATAACAAATTGGTTTCTGGATATTGATGAAAATACATAATGAGTGTGCAAGTGGAGTCGTGAGTTTGAAAATGGTCGTATGTCAGTGCATGATGATCAGAAGACCAGAAAATCTTCGATTGTGGCTGACTAAATTATGTAAAAAATCGAACATGCGATGTCGCTAGGCAATGACCTAAGGCTGAAGCAAACTCTTCTTGCGTTTGGCACGGATCCTCACCGAGCAATGACTCCAATTCAGTGTCTTCGAAGATTTCACGGGGACAGTCGCCCACATCGAAATCACCGTTTTTGAAGCAACGGAACCAATCATGTCACTAATGTGTCACAGTGGTTAGTTCACCATATGTCTAAGCTTTGTTCAAGACGTTCTTGATATGTAAAAATCGACCAGCACTTATTGCTGGAGCCATCTATTGACAAACAGCGAGAGCTTAGTTGCGCACCTAATATTTTCTCTGGAAGGACATCCGATTTTTGTTATCATTGCTAATTTATACTTATTATACTTTGATTTATCGTTTACAGTGAGTTTTTCATAATTCTATACCAGAAGTTAAATAACGAACCAAGAAATGTCAAATATCCCTACATTTTTGTATGTTTGAACTATATTCCAGCATTCAATCTGAAGTACAACACGGAAAGACGTGAAAATGACTACAGTTACTAATTTATTACCGAGAAAAGTTCTTAGCATGGTTTCAATCGCGAACTCATCTTCAATTCTGCAGTAATAATAATTTCGTCCCTGGTTTTTTATCAAACCGTAGCTGAAGATAGACGAGGTTACAATCGATAATTTTTTTTCTAAAATTTATCCTTCCGATGAGAGCCATCCCTGTAAGTTAGCTGCATCCTCCGTAGCCGAACCGCCGGTACGTGACTTCGTTTATCGGACGTATCTTTTGCAAGCGGACACGTTCTTGTCGCACACATACGCGGTAACATCCTTCACCGGATATACAATGGTTGGGTGTCTATGGAAGTCTGATGAGAACAGCGACAGAGTGGCACGTCGGCCTCCGGGTTCCTTTGTTGCCGGCACGGATGATGCTTCAATCAAGATGAGGTTTTCCTGTCGAACAGTAAAGGGAATACCTACTCATAATCACGAAAGGTTGCCAAAACGTGATCATGTACCTATCTCATGAATAAACTTATCGTCTTGCATTTTATCTTTTGTGGCCATCTTTGTGGACGAATCTTATGTAATATCTGAAAAAATGCAGTTTTCCTAATTCACACAATATCTCGAAAGAGTTTATCCGTTTCTTTAGCTTTTGTGAACTTCATAAATGCAAGGGTTGCTCTAGAAGGGATGCGATTTCACTTTTTCAAGATGTTGATTTATTCATCGATATTAACGCTCGTTTTTTCGACTGTTACTGATAATTTATGGTGTGGTTATCGGTTGTCATTGTCATAAACATCACTAACTTTTCGAAGATGCTTCACTCACGCAGAAGTTATTACCTACTTTTAAAATACTGTACCATATTCTATTTGCCGAGGTAAACCATGCAATTTTTTCGAAAGTAATAGATCATCTTTCAGATCAAATCATCCTCAATATTTTCGAATATCAATCACTGAACATTCAAAACTTCTAAGCTTTCATAACCCTCTCGAATTTCTCTTCATAACAGCTCTGACTATTTCTAGAATTCCATGTGTGACGTTATATTTTCATTACATTGCTTCCCGCTCAATTTTGATCGTTTCTATCAAAGCTGTTTTTCAGTACTATTTCGCATCAGTAGTCTATCTAGAATTCTTGATGAACAACCTTCATTTTATTCTGTCTGGGTTCGCTGAATTTGTTTGTTTGTTATTCCTTTATTTTATTCTGTCTGTGTTCGCTGAATTTAACATTACTTTCTGCTCGGGTTGAATAACCATAATTCATCAACTGTAGATGCTTCCTGTTTGGATATTGCGTAAGCGACTGGCTATCTATTGAAGTAGAACATTACAACTAGCATATGCTTGTTGTCTTTTTTTCGTAGCAAATGGACATGCAATGTCTGTGTCATATTATTACGACAGTAAACTCAGTAAGATATCTTAGTAGCTCGTGTCCACTTCAAAATGGGCATCTTCCTACTTCTTATGGTGATCGGGAGTCTCTTCTTTTCTTTTCCTTCTGGATCTTCCCGTCTTCTTCTTAGAATAGCCTTTTCCAGAACTATCGAGTCCAAAAGTGCACAAGGTGCATTTACTAACGGATCTCTCTTAGACAGTTTCTTCCACTCAGATCTGTTGCGTTCCAGCTGTTCCAATAAACGGAATGATCATGCGAGACGCCTGTAAAGCTCGCTTTGTTCTACTGTGGTATGAAAGATTGCTTTACCACCACTAGAAGTTTACAAACTTAACTTACCTCACGCATAACGTTCTTATTATAACATTTATCTTAGAAGACCTGCCATAGGTCCAAAGCAGATCATTCATATTGACTCCAGTTTGCTCGAAACACGATTGGAAAGGCATTCTATGGAATGTTGAGCCCAGATTCTGTTTCTTCGATAACGATCGATGTACAAGAGTTTTCAGACGTGTAAACATACTATTTGCCCAGTGCAACATTGTAGAAATCGTTCCTTTCTGCGATGGATCTTTGATGGTTTGGGAAAGCATATCTTTTAATTCTCGTACTAAACTTCTTGTACTCAATCACGGCTTTTTCATTAGATACCAGTATTTGAACGAGAATTGTATATGAATATGTAGTGCCTTTTGTAAAACAAGCCATGCAGCTGATGTAAGTCTTCAAGGTCATCTGGTAGAACTTTGGACCCACCAGGCCTTATAAGCTACAGTAATTCCCAGTAATGATAATTTGGAATGTCGTTTGTTCGATCGTTCGAACAATGGTTGATACTCCAGGATTCAATCTCTTGATTTTTCAAAATGGTTTCATAGATTCATTATTTTCCTCCTACACCTACTCATTTTATCCTCAAAACACGAAAAAAATGAATGCTGACAAATAATTCGGCGAAATGTAAGTGGTGCGATAATTCTGGGATTTTTTTCAGGTATGTCCGGACATATGCGAACAAAATGCGTTATTTTTTTCTTGGCAAACATGTTTCTCTCATGGAAATTAAAATGAAAGAAATGTATTGGGATTTTCCAAGAAATCACCACGTATTGATAACAGCAGTTGTTGATGAATTTTTACGAGTAACGTTTGATCTTCTTGAAAAATTTTCGTGAATAATGTAACAAGAATCACGAAATTTTCCAGCAGAATGCGCTGAAGCCATGTTGTTAGATGACCATGTTGGACTTAAATAAGAATAAGCCAAAAGCGTGGGATGTTCCATTCAACTGTTTCCAGAAAGATGCTTAGGTGCAGGGAAGCTGGTAGTCATGAAAGGATGACCTCGAGCAAAAACAGCGATCAATGACCGTTATTTATGAATTTCCTCGTTAAGACAACGGTTCGCTACTACTAGGTACCTTCATAGGCAGCTTCGACAGAACAGTGGAGTGAAAATTAGCATTGAAAAGATACGACAATTTCTGTGAGTTTTGTTTATAGATGAGTCGAGAGTCTTTTATTGCGATCGATGTTCTCTAATGTACAGACGTCGAAATGAGAGATATGCAACTTTTTACCTACCTGTGTTTTTGATGGAGGTTCAATAATGGCGTGAGGAGGAATTTTTTGAGCGCCCGTACCGATCTGGTCATGGTTAATAATGGAACCGTGAATTCTCGGAATTATGTTACAGACATTTTAGAAGAACATGCTGTACTATTTGGGGCAAACATGAGTGAAAACTTTTTGTTTAAACATGATAACGCTAGATCTTACCAAGCTCATATCGTTAGGAAAGATCACGAATACACAACGGAGTGACCTGCACGAAATCGAGACCTCAATCCTATCGAACAGGAAAATCAGCCAGTGATGAGGTTCTGAGCAGACTGATCGAAATTTTAAACGAAATGGATCAGAATGCTATAAAGTCATTGATTTCGAGTATGAATCGTATGTCATGGAGTAGTTCTCGACAGGGGTGGAAGTATCCGGTATTAACTAACTGGTTTTTGGGGACTTTTATTATTTCCAAAAGTTTAACATTTTTTGCAATTTCTATGAGGACCATTTTCATGGCGATTATTCTCAATCATTCATTAGTGCTGGTCGGTTAATGAGTTAATGAAAAAATAATTCTTCAACATATCCAAACTTCTTCCAAATAAATTTGAATTTTCGATTTTGTTCGTTAAATTCTTGGCGTAGTCTAAAATATCTTGCAGTACGATAGCTACGTCATTATATTTATTATACAAATATTAACTAATTAGGTAATAATGGATGATAATGTTGTTGAAAATGAGTTAATTGATACTACCTAAAATATTTGTTTTGGTTTTACATGAAATTACACTTTGCAATGGAAAGACTTTTCTTTAAATACACTGTCTGGGGTGCGATAAGTAAAATTCTACTATATTGTCCGAACGAGGAATAAACCTAGGAATGCTTTGAGATAAATCCTACTTCTCGAATAGTTTCATTATAAAATATACTTAATATAATAGGTAATTATCTAGCATAAGACAAATCTTAATGTCTTGTGAATTTCTGTTATCATCATGAATGCACCCCGTATTTCTTCACATATTACCCCCGAAAATTTCTTTTTTCCCATAGTTGCGACGAAGAACAATAGGACGAACGCCGCGCTTATTAATTCGAAGCTCGCCTATTAATCCATGAATAATGGAATATTAATGTCTTTGATTAGTCTTCAATAATAATATGAAGAAAAACCCAACTAGTGTCAGAACAATGCATAGTTGACGACGGACAGAGACGGCTTCAATGACACCAAAATATTATTATGTATATACTTTACGTTCCAGGTGTAAATGTTTTTGCAATAGGGATAATTGACAGGCTGTGGCAGCCAAATTGTTTCGGCAACGACTGTCAAATTTGTTGTTTATTATTCAGTTGCGAATGCCAAATTACCAGAGTAAGTCACGATTGAGCAGCAGAAAAAAGAAGAGGGAATTTCTTGGTATGCAGGACAAATAGGATAAATATGGAGTTGATGGGCATGGAGAAGATTTTTTGTATGACAAGTTCGTGGACTTCGTCATCGTGCATAATGGATATATCAATTGCCTACATTTTCTTCTTAGTTTCAATAAATAGCTATACCTCAACTATTTTTTCTGTAGATGGTAGTTGTATTGGGAGTTTGAACTTTTATATAAGAAAAAAATTAAATATTCTCCCCGTTTTCGCAGTACATAAATATTCTTCTGTTGTTTCAGTATTCTGGTATTCGAATAGGACCTGTAGTCAAGAAAGATGTGATGAAGGCATCCATCATGTTAGAACATGAAAGCCAGTGAGTATTGTTTCAGAATTCTACTATTGCGAGTTTTTTCTTGTGAAGAATTCATTTCAATTGTGTCTACAGTAATTCTGTACTTAATGGACCCATTGAATGATGAGAGCAGCAAGATCATATTATTCTCTTTGTCGCCAATACGCAACAGCTTGGAAGTGATTTCAAGAATTTCCAGGTGACTGTCACCATCAATAAGAGAACTACCCTTTTATTTGGATGTATTAGACTCATCCGAGAATGTATTTCACTATCTGCAGTTTCTTTGCTATTTGCTCTTGTTATCTCCTTCTTCTTCATAGATATGCCACGATTTTGGCCTTCGACGTAAAGGTGGAGAGGGATGCCCAAGAATTAGCAGACAGCGTCGGCGTCAAGATTTTCCAAGCAGATATTATTTACCATCTATTCGACAAGTTCATGTCCTACAGGGAGGAACTGAAACAGAAGAAACGTGAAGAATTCAAACATATCGCCGTGTTTCCTTGCAAGTTGAGGATTTTGCCGCAGTTCGTTTTCAATTCCAGAGATCCTATTGTGTGTGGTGTCATTGTCGAGGCCGGGATAGTTAAGGAAGGAACTCCGATTTGCATACCTTCGAAAGAGGTAAGTGAGGACTGAAAAATAGATGTTTTATTATTATCGAATCCAAAAAGGGGCAAGACTGATAATCAAAATTCTATTATGAAGTATAAATTTGAATTAGTATGATAAATCTCGTTTGATATATCTAGTTTGTGTGTACGATGAGTGCAAGCAGCCACTAAAAATGTCTATAAAATCTGTATATTGGATTCGTAACCAGGATGATTTGGAAAGTTTCCTACCTAACAAAGATTCAAGACTTGTTTTTCCTTAAATTTATTCCCTATCCTGATCATACGAGGTTTGTAAATAAAGTAATGAGACTGGCAACGTCGCTTCCGATCCAGCAACGCATGAGACGAGAGGCATTGAGCAGCATCAGGTATACATTGATGTGTACTTCAGTATGAGTTTAAATTCGCTACATTCATTCGTTTGTCCGTAGCGTCAGTTTTCGTGACAGAGTTTTTTTGTGCATTCTAAAAATGAGTGGCAACCATTTTGAGCAACGGTGTGCTATCCGCTTTAGTTCAAACTAATATATGTCCGAGATATTCTAATTTCCTTCGTTTATGGTGTTAATCACCTCGAGATCTTCATGGATTTTTTCCAGGACTCTATTGTTAGATATTCGATCTACTCAAGAAATTCCAAGCGTGCGACGGTATAACCACACCTCGGAGACCTCTATCTTTTTTATAGATACTTGGGCCAGTGTCCATGATTCCGCGCCGTACAAAAGTACTGAAAATACATAACACCTAAGAAGTCTTAATTTTGCTATTATATTAAGATCTCAGATTTTGAATAGTGATTGGATACTCTTTCTCTATACATCTTATTCCCAAGGAGTGATCCCATTGGTCGGTGATAGTGGTACCCAGATAAGTGTTGTTGATTATCGATTATTATTTAACCATTTACATTGGGTATTCTTGCTAATGATCATGAGCTTAGTCTTTTTGATGTTCAGATCTAAACCATAATAAGAACTGACTCTAGTGATGTGGGACATTAGTTCTTGAAGGCCTTCCACAGAATCGGTCAATACCACGGTGGCATCTGTATAGCAGATGTTGATTAATATTTCGCCATTGACAATGATTCCAGCATCAACATCGTCCAACGCTTCTTCAAATATACACTCTGAATAAAGTTTGAAGAGAACAGAGGAGAGAATGCTCCCCTGCCTCACTCCGAGTCTCATCCTTATGTCCTCTGAGTATACACCTTCTACTTTCACATTGGCTGACTGAAACCAGTATAGATTTATGATGATCTTTTCGGTCAACACCAGTTTCTTTAAGAATTTCTATCATTTTGTTGTGATGAACTTGAAAGCTTGTGTATAATCAATAAAGCATGCGTATATATCACAGTTGACATCTTGACAGCGTTGAAATAATACCTGAATGGAAGAAAGGGCCTACCTAGTTCCCAGAGATCTCTGAAACCAAACTGAGTGCGAGATATCTGATCTTCGCAGGACGTGTATATTCGCTTGTGGATAATATTTAGTAGTTATTTCAGCAAATGGCTCAAGGCTTATTGTCCTATAGTCCTCGCATTTTTTTGAGATAGGTATAAATGTGGATTTAAGCCATTCGTAGGGAATGTTCCCGGTGTTGTATATGCGATTGAATATTTCTGTCAGCCACTTGTTTCCATCGTCATCAAACAGTTTGAGAAATTCTGATTGTAATTCATCTGGCCCTGGCGCCTTTCCGTCTTCCATCTGCTTAATAGCATTCTAAACCTCATCACATGTAATCGATGGTCCAGGTATCGCATCTATCGAAGGAGCTCTTTGTCTGTCGTCCTGGAATAGAGTTTCGAAGTAGTTTTTCCAGGTTTGGATTTTTTTATTTCTGTCAATGATGCCATTGTTATGCGCATCCAATAAACGACCTTTTATCCTTGAGCTGACTAATCAACTGATTTCTCTTAGTTTGCGGTGCATGTTGAAGTAATCGTGTCTTTGTTCAAGAGCTTTCAGCTCGGAGCATGTTTCTTAGAAATACCCTTCCTAAGGCCGAAAGGATCTCAGAAAGGAACCGAGTCTTGACTTTTTGGGATCGATTGGAAATGTTCTCCGTTTTCTGAAACGTGTCATTATTGGTGACGAGTCTTGGGTGTTTGAGTACGAACCAGAAACCAAACGCCAGTGCATGGAGTGCACACTGCAACCTCTCCGAGGCCTAAAAAAGCACGAACGAGCAAGTGACGGATCAAATGCATGTTGATTTTTTTAATTGATAGCCACGGAATCGTCCACAACCAGTTTGTACCTCAAGGCCAAACGGTTAGTTAACACCTTTGCCTGGAGGACCTTGAAAGGCTTCGAAAAAAAATCGTTCGTGTGCGACCAAACATCAGAAACAACTGGAGTTTAGCCAGTAAATACATTCATGTGGCTCCTCAACCTCTTTATTCCCCAGACTTGAGTCCTTTTGAGTTTTTCCTCTTCCCGAGAATTAAAAATCACCTCAAGGGAACTCATTGAAAACATTCAAGAAGCTGTAACCGACCAGCTGAAGCATTCCAGTATCCGAATTCCAGCATGCTATTGATGATCTCCAGCGCTGTGTAACCAAGGGAACTATTTGATGGAGACAATATTGCATTATAATCAAATTTGATTAAAAAATCGGTCTCATTACTTTATTTACACACCTCGTATCCCCAGATGAATATCTGGAAACGATGCCTTCAATATGTTCGAAGTATAACCTGCATATTAGATTTCGATAAATCCTAGATTATTCGAGAGGTTTTTGAGGCAACAGGTTATGTGAATGTGGTAGTTAAAATTCTCAGCTCCACTTTGGTAGTAAGCCAAGCTTTGGCTCTAAGCAGAAAGTTTACTGATGATAGATTATGTTATCCAAAATTTCCACAGATCCGCCCCAAAATTGTTTTTCTACTTTTCTCTCCTTATATTTAGACCAGTGTTCTTTTATTGCATCGGGGTGTTGATATTCCTAATAAGGACGCTAACGATAAGCTCTATAATTGAACCGCTTGCCTCCCTAACGAGAATTCTATTGGGTTTTTGGAGCCTTTAATGTTTTATCACTTGTTAACCGTCCCTTAGATGGCCAAAACACTTTTTATTCGCCTTCGACAAAATGAAATTAAAAGTATTATAATTTCTCTTGCAGTTCTTGGACGTTGGAATAGTTACCAGCGTTGAGGTCAATCATAAGCCAGTTGAGAACGCTCGGAAAGGCATGGAAGTTTGTATAAAAATCGATCCAATACCCGGAGAATCTCCTAAGATGTTCGGCAGACATTTCGATGAGAAGGATTTGCTAGTCAGTAAGGTAGGTTTGTGCTGTTTTCGTAAATGTATTTGTGGAAGAAAGATCGCGCAATATTTTAGCTAACCTTTTTTGATCACATTATTTACAATAATAATTACAAAAACAAATTACCATTTAACCGTTTTCTTTGAAGCCCATTTCTTTTCCTTGTTTCGAGTAACTGTTTTTATGTGATTACTTTATTTTACCCTCATTCTCTTTTAGTATCTTCATTGGGTTCTTCTATTTGTTGTTTTTCTTACTTCTACTTCTGGAATTCTTTTTGGCTCTTATTCTTCAGTAGTTTCTACATGTGTTGGAGATGTTTCATCCTTTATGCCAGTATATTCCCTCTCTAATTCTGCTAATACTTCTTCAGTATCTTCATCATTCTTTTTCTTCTATCTGTTTTTTCCTTTTTTTACTGCATTTATTGCTTTGATTATCTTCAATTGATTTCTTTTCTGTTCTAACTTATTTATACTTATCTCTTTCAAGTTCATTTTGATTTTCCTCAGGATCTTCATTTCCTATTTAAAGCTAAGCAAAAGATTTTTGTAACTTATAAGCATCTCTGTATCTTCCTCTCAATGGGAATCTCCTACTTTGATTTTTTTAGATTTGGATCTTTCATCTTTCATCTTCATCGCTCTCAGAAAATTGTTCAACAATCCTATGGAAGAAACTACTAGTATTATATACAGCCAAAAGTTTGAAAATATGCAAGGTTTTCATCAAAAATATGCAAGGTTTGTCAAATAGAGCAAATGGGATTTCTTGAACATTTTAATAATGAAATAATAAGAAAACAACATGAATTGAGAAGCATCAAATGAAAAATAATACGTATACTACTAATCTAATTATAGATTATCCTAAGATTTCTTACTTCTGCTCATACTTAATTTCTTATTCTGACTTAAGATAAAACCATTAAGTAATTAAATGTCTTTCAGAATTATCAACATTATCATTTCATTTGTCCTATTCGACAAACACGAAGTTTTAAATTTTTCGATAATTTCGACAGATGCAACTAAATTTAACAATTTTTGAGAATCAAGTACGCTCACTGAAATGTCATTTATTTCGGATATCAGTTCTCTTATTTTCGAAGAAACTGTCAGCATGAAATATTGCCGCTTTCAACCACGTTCCTCATTTAGTTATTATGGGTTTCGGGTTTTTCTTTAATAAAACTGAATTCTCAGTGGAGCTTTCAAAAATACTTGTTCACTTTATTTACCAAATTATTCAAGATACGAAATTGGTTGCTTATTTCTTCTACCACTGTATTGAAGCCAAACATGTAATATCAATGAGATTGGTATAAAAAAAATTTAAATTGGTACCTGCTTCTAACATATAGGGCGCAGCGTCTGAAATGAACAACAGTGTTTTATTAACTGGAACTGTCTCAGGCAAAGAATATCTGCTAGGCCCTCCCGTATAAGTCTTGAAGTAGTTGAGCTATTTAGTTATTAGTTTTTCAAGCTGGTTTAAGGATATTAAAAAGCAAGTGTTCGATGAATTTCTATCATTAGGTACATTATAAACCGACCTGAATAATCGGTGGTGTCAACGTCTCGTTTTCTCAAAATACTTACATCAGGAATATTGAACTTACAATGTTTCTGCATAAAATAGTTGAAATTTGATTGGCTAATTTATTGAAGGGAATATCCGCAGCTAGTAACGCATAGATCTTCATTGAAAACTTGCTGGTCTGATTTCTTTGAGAGAGCTCTTAAGTATTGTTTAAACGATTATTGCCTTATGCCTCCAACCTCTATTTGCTTAATTTTGCTGACATGCAGAGCCGTTCTAATGTGTTGATGAACTTGGAATTTTCCAGTGCATGAGGTCTATATACAGAAGTAAAATATTATCGAATTATATCTAATATTTTGCCATATTTGAATTGTTGAACATTAGAATAATAATTCGAGATCACAAAAAGAAAGTTCGAAGTAAGAAAAAGTCCGAACTGGATGAAAACCTATTCTTCTGTAAAGCCGCTTTGAAATATATTGAAAAATTAATTTAGAAATACTTACAATTTCGCTTCATTGTTAAAACCTAATTCTGGAAAGCCTACTAGCAACAGTAAACGTCACTTTCGGCATAATTAAAAAGCTTCAATCCATAGCACGTGAAACGTATACAAATTGAAGAGAAACACTCACGAGATTTGTTGAAACGAACTAAGAACTTAGGGTCCTGGGAGTAAAGTTTTATATTGGGAGATAATTGGAATTCTTTGGTTACTTTTATTGTATTGGGAATTTCGGAGATATATAAAGTGACCTGAATACTACCCGTAAATAATAATGGTATTATCTTTGGCGTCAGGAAGGCTCGCTCACTCAGACACCTGAATTTCCAAACTGGGCATTATAATCAAGGAAAGAATGCTAACAAAGATTTCAAGGTATTGAAAGAATTAAGAATGAATAGAGACAAAATTCCTTAATTGCATTACTTTGACTCCTAGAGGTGCCATTATGCTTGTCTAGGTAGGTACTTCGTACAATGGGGGACGGTTCTTGATCTATACCTGCCAATGACTTCTCGCCTAGTAGGAAAACCCACTGTCAATCACTAAGTGTGAGCAAAATAACAGAATAAATTATGTGAATAATCAGACTTTTATGCAGAAAAACTAAAATGCAACTATGCAAAAAAACGCATTTTGCTTAGGATCCGGTCTTTACTGATAATACAATATTACACATATTAATTGTTAAACTCTTCTTTCAACGTGTAACATAACCTCAAGGTTTCAAAATAATACGTTGACTTGTCAGTTTGTTTCCTCAGCGGTATCTTCCCAGTAGATTCTGATATGGTAATAGTTATCTCTTCGTCTGAATCACGATAGAATGTGATGTAAATCAATGGAAACATTTATTTTTAACAGAATTTATTGTACATGTTCCTTTACATCTCTCTGTCATACTTTTTTCATTTCCCTCATACATTTGACAAAAATTAAACAGGCGAGAGTAAGCATCTGAAAAGCGAAAAATAACTAGAGACCTTTTCAGCCTTATTTATCTCCTACTTATATAAGTATGGTACCCTAAGTATCAGCAAGACAGCTAACCCTAATGAGTACACATGTAATAGCACACTGCGTTGTTGTAGTAATTATTTATATTAGTTTCTGTTGTTTCGTTGTGAGTGTGGCTATAATTTACAAGTTTCTGTTATATTTCTATCCAAATTATTGAGTGTATGTTTGAATTCTACAAGTAAATTCTCGAAACTTATTGATCGGATATCACGTTAACTGTGAAATTCTTCCTGTGGATTCTGTGGAGAAAGATAAGCAAATCCTTCAATTGCTTATTATAATAATGGAGCAAATTTTAGTTGATATCGTCTCGTTCCAAAAAACCTCTTTCTGGCAAAAAGCCGATATCTTTTGTTGTTTGTTGAAAAGTTGGCGCCGGAACGTCGGTATAATACTCTACAATCCAGCTTTTCCCACAAAAAGTCGTCGCTCCCCGTGGCGGAGAATGAAAATAATCAATGGAAGCTTCGGGCTTGAATTTAACCTAGTTTCATTCATACCCCGCAGCTGCTTCCTCATAGGTGGAAACTAGCGTCGATAGCATTAAGGCGGCCAATAGAATCGTCCCAAGTTAGTTGTTCCTCTTTAATGACCCAAATGTTGTCTTTATTTTCGTCAGATTTAAACTCGCAAAGCTTCAGACAATGAAATCTAGCTGTAAAAATAGCTCTTCCACTTTTTGTCGAGATTAATTTTACGTATTTATAAAATTATTCAACCACTGTCGTGTTATCTTAGAACTCTATGAAAAATGATATACACTTCGCACGTCGGTGTTCAAAATTGGTCTTCTTAAGGCATTGAATAAGATGGACTTTGTTATTCTATAAACATTTTAATCAGGATATATTAATATTTGTATTTCCACTATTTGAGGTATTTTTAAGGGTTTCTTCTTGCTTAGACATCATCACAGAATCTCTTGGTTTTCACAATTTCAATCTTTTAAATTTGTTTTTTGGTAAGTAACTAACTATTTACACATGCTTTTTCGGATATGTCCGGACATATGCCAACAAAATTCAATATTTTTTCTTGGCGCACATTTTTCTCTCATGAGAAATAAAATAAAATCAATAAATTGAGAATCACCACATATTGATAACAGCAGTTGTTGATCAATTTTTGCGAGTAATGTTGGTTCTTCCTGAAAATTTTTAATTTTCGATAATAATGCAACGTGAATCTCGAAATTTGATCTTGGCAGAATGTGATGAAGCAGTGGTGTTAGATGACCTAGGTTGGACTTTTACAAGAATAGGCCAAAAGTCTTGGGTCTCCCATTCAACTGTTTCCAGATGTGCAGGTACAGAGAGACTAGTAATCATGAAAGGAGACTCGGGTCAAGGAAGAGCTCGAGCAACAACGGAGAGACCATTTGCAGCAAACCACTACTGCGCATCTATAGAAAACTTCTCTAAAGGCTATGAATCTACGGTCAAAAATAGTGGCATCATCGGCAAACAGTATCGTTTCAACAAGCGGTAAATAATTAGAAAAAATCTTAATGAATATCATGAATAAAATAGGCCCGGTTATTGATCCCCGGGGAACTTCTAATGAGATCTTCCTCTTGCTAACCAGAGACTATCTGAATACACTGCCTAGAATCTATTAAGAACGACACTGTCATTCGAAAAGTCATAAACTCCCAACAGCCTCGAATATAACATGCAATTAAAAGCCCTGGATAGGTCCAAAAAAAGTAACAGGGAATGTAGGGACCTATATTCGAAACAGTTACTTGAGTTCTCAATGAATTTGTGGACATTCCCAGTCGTGTTGCACCACATTCTCAATCCAAACAGTGGATTCGAAATTGTTTGACTCAAAAAGAAAAACCACAAACTGACCACACATGATCTTTTCCAACACTTTTATCAAAGATGGGTACCAAATATATGGGTTTGTAATTTGAAGCATTATCGGAGTCCCCCTTTTTCAAACAGTGGAACGATTTTCGAAATTTTAAGGCAATCGAAGTAGTCCGAAGATCCACTATTTCGCAGGACAGCAATGTAACTCTCCTCCGTAAATTCAAACTATAAATCTGGAGGAACACCTCACCAGAAAGGTCAATGTAATTGAATCTTGGAGTGACAGAATTAACTAATGAATGTAGACCTTTTTTTTGTTCTTAACTCCTGGGAGGAGGAGATTCCTGTCATACCACAGTTGTGGTCGCCCAATGAGATTTAATGTGTGTTCACTCACTTCTTGAAGAAGGCCATATTGTAAGTTATCGGAGAGATGTACGACGGAAGCTAGTTTCAGAGCACACTAGCCCTGTAAACAAAATAATTTTCATAGAGATAGGTACGTGGCGTTGCTAGTTGAAGTTTTCCGCGAGATAGATTTTCTTTGGACTGGATTCTTTTTGGCAAGCCTTTTAGTTTTTCTGAGCATTTACCATCTGTAAAAAAGGGAAAGATCAGCAACCTGCAGCGAGAGTTTGGAAATCACACGTGATCTCCCGGTGGTCAGTGGACGCACTGCTCTTTTCTGGACACTATGAAATAGATGTAAAGAATGTTTGGGTGCGGAGGCCCATACATGAGACCAGGACACGCCTGTGCTTTGTATAAAAGCATCAGCTGTGATGTAATGAGTACTGCTTAGCCTTGAAAAGAAAACGGCGTTTAGCAAATGCAGGTTTGGAAATGGCTGACACATGGTCATGTCTGCAAACCCCGGTGTTGACTGTAATGACGACTAGATGCATGTTCGTTTCTAGGGAAATTCGATAACCATACATGATTAGCGAACGTTCTCCAACAGTGACTTTTCTGGAGAACGTTTTTGGTTGCGTCTTGTTCGCGTTAAAATTAACCAAGTTCAACCTGTTCCACTCTATATCTTTTCCAAGTCTAAATTCAGAAACATGCTGTGCTGCTATGTTTGTCGGTGGAACTCTTCAGCCGTTATAGGACGCTGACTCGAGGACACCTGTCGTCGCAAACGTTATTCTGTTTTCGATGGCGTGGAGCGTTAATTTGGCGAGAGTATGGAGTATGGGGTACTCCTGCATTAACCTGAAGAGATTCACTCTTACACCATCGCAATATTACGATTATTATGCCGAAAAGCAGTCACTTCATTGTTCAGTTCAACAGATATTGAATTCACATCAAAACTTTAGAAATTAACGTCTCTAGTAGGAACCATAATTCCACCATGAATATGTTGCGAACGCCCAAAAAATTCAGCCGACTTCTATTTCTCCAATACAAACACATAGTTTGCTACATGATTCAACCAGTTTTCAGTAATGCGAAGGACCTCTGGAAGTCCCCAGTAGCAAAACACACTACCACGTTTGTTTTATTATTGGTGCCCTGCATATTGAGGTGAATAATGTAACAAGAGAATCTTTTACGTAAAAGAGAGACTTATAGGTTGTATATTTTCGGGGAAATCAAACACTTAAATTGAAACTTGCAGACTATATTTAAATTTACAAGAAAAAAATCAACTTGAAGAACAAATAACAGTGATTCAGTCAGTCCTGTGCTGTGGTCCCTTGGTACTTGGGCGGTTGTTCAATGCTTCCACGCCTGGTTAAAGCAGTAATTTCCTTGTGATTTATTTCGCTCTCAACGTGCCCCGGACCTAGGACTGATTCAATACAGGGTGCTTCAACGAAAACTAAACGGAGGCTATATCTACCAAGATATTCATTCCTGATCAAAACGCAAAAACAGGTCAATTTTTGTTTCAAGGGGGACATCTTTTGGGGTACAAAACTTGCCTGAAATATCAACCTTCTAAGCGGCGGTTGCAATCCTGAACATTTTGAATAGGAAATATGGGTCGAGTAATGACTCAAAAGAAAGGTGTTATCTTTGTCTACATCGCCTTGATCGAAATTCTATTTTTAATTGAAAACTGTAAAAGATACAGGGTGAGCAACTGAACGATAGAGAAGACTATTTCCCTGAGACTATTCAAGTTTCAGGTAAGTAAAATGGAACAGATCCATGCTGATCAATGGCAGTCATCATCAAGTACCATCCTCATCTCGAATTTCAACCCCTAGAGCAGGGGTGGCCACCCTTGAAAATTTGGAAGAGGGTAGATGAATCGAGTGATACCTCGAAAGAAAGGTATTATCTTTGTCTGCATCGCCGTGAACGAACTTTCATTTTTGATAGAAAACTGTAGAAGATACAGAGTGAGCTACTCTAACTCCTATGGAACTCAATGAGAATAGAATTATTGCGAGCAGTCATGAAGACAATCGAAATCCTTTACTTGAAAGGTATCACTGGATAGAAATATTACCCCTGCTCTAGGGGTTGAAATTCGAGATGAGGGTGATTTCGGAAGATGACAGCTTTTGATCTAAAATGAATCTATTCCAGTTTTTCGCACTAATACTCCAATAGTCTTGGGGCGATAGTCTTCTCTATTTTTCAGTGGCTCACTCTGTATCTTCTACAGTTTTCAAACAAAACTGAAAATTCTTTCACGGGAATGCAGACAAAGATAATACCTTTCTTTCGAGTTATCACTCGACCCATCTACCCTCTTTCAAATTTTTATGGGTGATCAAATTCGAGATGAGGACAGTACTTGATGATGACTGCCATTGATCAGCATGGATCTGTTCCATTTTACTTCACTGAAACTTGAATAGTCTCAGGGAAATAGTCTTCCCTATCGTTCAGATGCTCACCCTGTATCTTTTACAGTTTTCAATTGAAAATGGAAATTCGTTCAAGGCGATGTAGACAAAGATACCACCTTTCTTTTGAGTCATCACTCGACCCATATTCCCTATTTAAAATGTTTAAGGATTGCAACCCCCGCCTAGGGGGTTGATATTTCAGGCAAGTTTTGTACCCCAAAAGATGTCCCCCTTGAAACAAAAATTGACCTGTTTTTGCGTTTTGATCAGAAATGAATATCTTGGTAGATTCTGTTTAGCTTTCGTTGGAGCACCCTATATAAGAAAAACTGTACAACACAAATTTATAATGAACCTGACTGTCTACGGAAAACTATATCAAAAAAAACTGCATTACAACTTAAAAAACGTAGACAGCACGTGGATCACTAAAGTTAAAACAAAATATATCAAATAATGAAGCAATAAAAAAAGATAAAAAGAACTGAAAACAAGAATTAATACGCAGTTTGATTAAAAAAAAACATGGCAGACGAAAATTCAACTTACCCCGTATTGCAACAGGAATAAGAACTGATCTGTAAATTAAAGTTTAAGAACTCTTGCACTTGTTGGTTTTCTTAATAATTAAATAGATCTTGAATCGTATAAGTTGCAAGGTATTAGCTCGATGCGATCTTCAGGTTAAATGACCGAACACCGAACTCTATCTGGTAGGGAGAGGTGGAAGTGTCAAAATGCCGAGCACAGAAACAAAATTTATACTGTGCATATTTATATATATCAGCCACGGTGTAAATAAAACGTAGCGGGCATTATGCCCGTTACAATAATAGAAAAATCGGACCGACTTATTTCAGTACCACAGTCACGGCAAGTATCCCTGAGTTTTGAAGAGTTCTTCGGGACATTGTTCCTGTCATAAAAAACCTTTTTAGTGCCACACCTTCCGGAAAGAGCTTGACATGGCTCGCGTCAAAGAAAAGTATATATATCTGGTGGCTTGGCTAGCAAGTATCCTTGTGAATGAGCGGTTTTTTTCCTTTCAAAGAGTCCTGGGCGGAGAATTCATGTACTTCGGCAGCAAGTATTAAAAAAAAGGGTCCCATTAATCGACTCATATCTCCGCCATTTTTATCGAAACTTTTTTTGAACATTGGAAATTGTTCACGAACCCATTATATGAACCTAACATGTTGTTGGCCTTACATCTTGTTCGAATCTGAATTTTGTAATCACAATTCAATATTCCGCGTCGTCTTGAGTTCCGCCGGATTTGCGGCGTCGATTTACTTCCGCGAATCGATTTGGATTTGATTCTAATTATCGTACGAATCAAGGCCGTGTATGACGTCATACGCGGTCTTTTCCTGGTTTCGAAGCACCCGTTTCCGGTAGCCGTAGTCATTTTGTTTCCTCTGGAATGCGATAGCCGATACGGTTTTCGGTCGGTCACCTTTCTTTTCCGCGTCATTTGTGTTTGATGTTTGTCTCGAATAGACGAACATAATTATTATCATTATTATCGTGGACTTGTGCACTATCTCAGCTTTTAGCTGGATATAATTCACCTTTCCCAGATTCAGCAATCAAAGGGAATATGATTGATTACACAATACTTGACATGAATTTTCTTACTATGCTACATGTATTGAGAATTACAGCTTTTTGCATTTCTATATAGGTATTCTTATGCAATTCTAATTTCTTAAGACTATCATGCAAACATTGGGTATTAACCCAGTAGAAGAAATGATGATCGGAACGATATCTATTTTATCGAGGTGCCACATCTGCTTGATCTCAACAGCAAGGTCTGTGTATTTGGACTTTTTCTCCTGGAACTTGTTCAGCACGTTGTTATTTTTCGGTATGGCGCCATCTACCAGCATTGCTGTTCTAGCTCTCTTATCATACACCACCATGTCTGGCCTATTATTAACATAATAACAGGCCTATCGTAGTATAATCTGTGTCATATTCCAACACGGGCGCCGGTTGATACTTATAATATGGCTGGAAGGTATTCAGAAATCCGTACTTGTGTGCAAGTTTCTGATGGATTATATTGCATACTTGATTTGCCTGTGAAGATAGTCCGTATTGGCCAGTTGTTCGCAGCCGGACGTAATATGCTGTATAGTCTCCGATCTTATATGGCATTTTCTGCACTTATTTGTTTGTAATGTTCCGTCCTCAATTATAAATTTTTTGTAGTTGTTTGTAGCGATCACTTGGTCTTGAATGGCCATAAGGATTCCTTTCTCCTTTCATCAACCATTTGTTGGAGGCTTCTTTGTAGATGTGTGGTTGATTAATCTCATGGTGATGTCGTCAATGCAATTCCTTTTTTGACCATTGCTCTTGTTCTTCAGTATATGATAGGAACGGTAGATTCAGCAGGTCATCACTGGTATCAAGATTCAGAAGTGTATATCCCTAATCAGCCAACGATATCACTTCATGGAGATCAGAAGTGCGAGCTTTTGCAGAGAAGAATGTTCTGATATTTTTAATCTGTTCGGTGTGTAAATTGATAACATCCCTTAATCCGCGTCCTCCTTCTTTCCGCTTCAAAGTTGTTCCTATAACAGAGGATTTTGGATGATGATTGTTGTACTTTGTCAGCATCGTTCGGGTCTGCCTTAGGATGTCATCCAGTTGTTTTAGTCTATCTGATTATTCCGAATGAGTAAAGCAACACTGGAATGGCGTAGTTGTTAACTTCCTTGACTAGATTCTCCGAGTTCAACATTGATTTCAGCACAGTCTTCAGACGCTGACTGTACCCTGAACGAATCTTCCCCTTTGACTGTTTTTGGTCTAGCAATCTGGCTTGTTGGTATCCCAGATATTTGTACGTTTCGTCATCCCTCATACACTGTATAATATCACCATTTTGAAGCTGCGTTTCATCATGTATGACTTTTCCTCTTTGAATGTTCAGAGTCTTACATTTTTCAATCCCGAAGTTCCTATGAACATCTGCCGAGAACTTACTGACAGTTTTCAGCAGATCATCCAATTGCTTCTTGTTCGAAGCATATAATTTGATGTCATCCATATACAGCAGGTGTAAGATGGTGTAATAGTTCCGATCTGCTTTTATCTTAAATCAGTATCCTGTTCTATTGAGCATTGAAGACAATGGGTTCATAACCAGACAGAACCATAGTGGACTCAAAGAGTCTCCTTGAAAAATTCCACGACGTATGGGTATCTCGTCGGTTTTAATTGACTTATTGTTCATTTTGACCTGCAAAGACGTGCGCCAGTGTGTCATTGTTTTCAAGAATTCTACCAGGACTAGATGCATTTTCTATATCTGTAATATTCGACAAGCCAAGAATGGGCGGTACTATCGAATGCCTTCAGATTATCGAGAAAAGTTGAATGAACATTCCGATGCCCTCCGTGTGCCTGTTTCATTATCACAGAATCGATGATGAGTTGTTCCTTGCATCCATGGTGTTTCTTTCTGCATCTGTTCTGCTTCTCTGATAATATATTGTTGTCGTCGGTATATTCGATTGGATATGCATGAGGTGAGTATTTTGTAGAGCGTTGGAAGAAAAGTGATCGGCCTATACTAAGACGCATCTTGTGTTCTATCGCTCTTAGGTAGCATATATGTTAAGCCTTGTGTTAGGAAAGTGGGTGTTTTCCTGGGATGTTGGAGAACATACGTGAGCTGTTTCGCTAGGGCTCCATGGAGCTTATTAAACTTCTTGTACCAGAAGTAGTGGATATTATCTATACTTGTGGCCTTCCAATTGTTGGTCGCTCTAACTGCTACTGCTATTTCTTCCTCCGTTATTCCTTCGAAGTCTATATGTTTGATATCAAGGTGTGGTTCTTCATTTGTGATCCATTCAGCATCTTTATTGTGTTCTTTAGGGTTCAACCATAACGATGACCAATAATCGGTCAAGCACTGCGCCGGTAATTCCCACCATTAAAGTGTACTAAAAATTAACCTCTTGTGATTTATTAATATAAATCCACAATTTCAGTTCTATACGTGCTGTGTTTCAGCCACAACAAACTCTCAAAGGTCATAAGTTAGTTGAAAAACGGAATTAAACCGTGAGCATTTTCGCACAATAATCTTCTTCAATGTTCAAAGACAATTATCTCAACAAGAATGTCTCGGTGAGTTGGTTTCTGCTTCGGCATTGAAGCACCACACCAGTCAACAGTTTCTCGTTGTTATGGAGAACTCAAACGCAAAAGGGATAGGCTTAGTGACGATCCAAGTTAGGTGCACCAAATATAGTAGTGGTCACTCAAGAAAATATGGATGCTATGCGTAAGATTATCCGGGGAGATCGGCATGCAACATATCAAGAAATTGAGGTATCGTTGCGGATTTCAAAGATCTTAATACAAAAAATGTTGCACGAAGAATTCCGTTTCCCTTAAGATACTGCATCAGTTGATCGAAGAACAGAAAGCAGCAAGGGTGAATTGGTGTCAAAAACCTCTGGACCGCTTTAGCTTTGGAAAGTATAAAAGCTTTCACAACATTGTCAGAGGTGATAAATCTTGGATTTATGCATACGAGACAGAAAATAAGCTTCAATCTTCTGTTTGGGTGTTTCAAGGGGAAGAAAAACAGCCAAAAGTCATCCTTGGTCGAAGTGTCTTCAAAAAGATGGTCGCTACGTTTGTTTCAAAAATACGTCATGTAGCAACTATTCCTTTACAAGATGAAAGAACAGTTACAGTAATCTACCAATTGTTCACTGCAAGTCGTTAGTAAGTTTCGAGAAACCTACCCCGAACGGCGAGTTATTATTTATCAAGACAATGCAAGTTCGTACACAGCCCAAAGAATAATTGAATATTTAACTCAAGAAAACATCGAATTGTTACATCTTCCTGCGTACAGTCCGGACCTAAGTCACAACGATTGTTTTGCTTTTAACAAAATAAAGAGCGTACTACGTGGTTTCAGTCTTCAGAAGAAGCTGTTGATGCTTTCAAAAGGCCATTTTGAATGTAGCAGCAAACGATTGGAATAACTGTTTCCAGAATTGGTTCGAAAGGCTGTTGAAGTGTATTAATCTTTGCGGAGCATACTTAATTTCAATTGTTTAATTTAAGCTCTATATGAAAAACTTGAAAGACATTCCCTGTAGGCGTTTGTTTTAGCGATGAACTCTTCATTCGACAAAATTGCTTACTACTATAACTGCAGAAATTCAACACTAGTAGATAAATTGAAATTTCTATAGCACGTAGTATAGGTTATACAAGAAGTTGGTCACTACTAATGAGGATTCAGATGCATGTTACACTGTTTATTTCGAACAAGAACTCAGAAGTAGTAAGAGGGAGTGTGAGACTAGTACGTTTTATAAGTTATCTTAATCGTCATAAGATATTTCACAAAAACACGTATTTAACGGTGTAATGGTTACACCTGACATTGAAATTATACCTCTGATTAGTAAGGGACATTCTATTATAGAGACTAGTTGGTTCCCTCAGTGTTAAAATTGAGTGGATCAGAGATGCAATCTGAAATGTTATCCGATTCCTCATATTCAAACAACCAGTCTCATATAATTTATGAGAGATATGATCAAATTTTCTAATGCCATATATGAATATCAAACAAGAATTTTGGATCTTTTGTATACGATACAAGTCTAAGAATTCCAAACACCATAAACAGGCAAGCAAAAATTGAAATGTGACAGAACTAATATCTCACAAAGTGTTGTCTTAATTGCTTTGTTCAAATACTTTCGATGCTGATAAAGAGCCCTAATGCCAGATACTGCCCGATCGACAGATAAGGATATACTTGTTTTGAAGCGTAGTGAACGATCAAGGATCGTGATTCCTCAACAATTTCAAGAGATACATTATTTAGTTCAACTCTAATAGAATCCAGAAGGCGAGAGCATTGGTTCATTGACCCAAAAAGAAGAACCTTGGTTTTGGATGGATTTAAGTTCAGGTCAAAGTTTCTTGATAAATCATAGATACTCTGAAGGTCCTCATTCATATTTCTTACTGCCTCATTTACCCTATCAGGCAAGAATTTAATGCTTAGCTGAGTATCGTCTGCATATGCCCGAATTTTGCAATGATGAATATACTTTTCGAGGACCTATGTGTAGAGGCCAAATAAAAGCGGGCCTAAAATCGACCCCTGAGTTACTCCCCTTCCAATTCCAAAGGCATCAGTCGAAACCAAATCACCAACCCTCAGCACCTGACTCCTCTCAGAAAGAAATCTGTTTATTAAAGATCAAGCTCTCCCTGAAAAACCAACATAATGACAAATAGAGACCATGAGAACATGATGGATACAATCAAAAGCTTTTCTATAGTCCATAGGTACCAATAACATCATCAACCCCTTATCAACTCCCGATATAATATTATCAATTACATCCAATAAAACACTTGTGCAACTACGGTTCTTCCGAAACCCATGCTGAAATTGAGGAAGCAGACCATTTGCATCTAAATACGATCTGAATTGACGATTCATTTTGCTTTCAAGCACCTTTGAAAGAGTAGGAAGTATGCTTACAGGCCGAAGGTCTTTGAGTTCCTCAATTTTTTTCGTTTTGGGAATATCAAAACCATCTATACTTCATTTCAAAAATACCGAGATATTGTCACTGATTCCAAAAATTTCCAAATAATTGGAAAACGAAAACGCTAACTTGCTTCTGTTTTCGGCAATTAATTCTTCATGCAAACAGAACACGGAGAATGCAGTAATTCACATAGGTGCAGTACTAAAACATCGAAATTTGTCTACCCTGTACATTAAAAAACTGTGTTCCTTTCTTAGTATAAAAAATCGACGAACACCAGACAGGATGGTTTGAAATGAAAATATTTTCGCTTATATATTCCTTAAAAAAATAAAGGAATATGGTTGCTATATAAGAAATCTTCGTGTCGTTGCGGCCAAGTCGTAAAAAGTGAGACCATATCCGGTTGCAATAAAATGCAAAATATTCAATGGTCATTGCATCGTGGCGACGAATTAATTGCGAAGGTCTTTAATTTTTTTTTCGGTCGCAAAGCATAGAGAGGAGTTCGTACAGATCCGTTTCATCATGATTTCATTTTCTTTCGTAAAATTTTAAAAACTGATCAAACTTCATGAACTTTCAATTCGAACAAACGAAATCATTAATTATTTTTTTGTTTTGTTCGTTATGAAGGTAGAATAGTTTCCAGGATAAAATTTGGGCCAATGGCAAAATCGGAATCGGAAAACTCAAACTTTTATAGGTTTCAGTTTTGCTTTGTTAGAAGATTTGGAGAAAAACCTGGAAATGTATTGAAATTTTCAGGAAGGTTTAAGTCTAATATTTCTTGTAAAGTCAATCAAAACTTAATTAAGGAATCTAGAATACAGCATAAGCTCTTCATTATCGGGGAATATGTCCCGTAAATATGCCGCGATTACAGAAATTTATATGGGATTTTTTTGTTTTTAGAAGAATATAATTTATTGAAATTGAAATCTTTGAAAACAATTTGAATACGAGTTCCTATCACAAGTGTTCAATCAGTATTAAATACAAATCAATGGAAGGAAGAAATACATATCAAAATAGAGGAATAATAAGACACTATAATCAAAGTTTGAAATCAACATCACATTACAACACCTACAAGGCTAAATTAGCTTGTGTGTAGGTGAATTTTTTAAACTGTATTTAACATTTTGTGCTAAGCCTTAAAAAGTGTAAATGATAGCATCCCCCGCATCCTCAGATTCAAGAGGGTAACAGTAACACAGTGCGTGAAAATGACAGTTGGCTTGAGCCAAAGGCAGGCGATGGAATGTGTCCGAGGCGGTATCGCACTTTAGTACGTAACAGTGTTTGCTTTTGTTTTTCGGTTAATTACACTGTGCTAGTTCAAAATTCTAACACGCGGGAGACATACCTAGTAAACCTATATCGGGTAAGCTGAATCCAGTGGTAACCACCGTTTTTGAAAGTTAGATCATGTTTAGGAGATATTCGCCTTTGAAGTTAGCTGATTTTAGTAGGGTTCGTCGCTTATGACTTTAGTACATTATATGCTTGTAATTCCCAAACAGTTCGGAATATCGCTTTACTGTCTTCGGCAAACTTTTAGCTATTCTCATGGCCAACAACTTTCCTGAATATACTAACATAAAAAACCTCATTCAAACACCGTTTCTCAACAAAATGTACAAGAAACTCCATTTCTTTGCCATTTTTTCGTTAATTTTCGTCCAAATAATAGGAAAAACAAGAGAATTTCGCTTTAAAATCTTAAAATAAGAAAAGAAAACACATTTCCTATAGTTAAATCGAAAAAATTTAAACGCACAATCATGATTTTAACTCAAATTTCTCACATATGTCACTGTTAATACGTATTTATTAGTATTGTCACTGATGTTACTACGTATTTTGCTATGTATTTGTGTGCCATTTTTCATAGTCTTAGTTCTGATATTTCTTAATTTGACATTTCTTGTTAAAGTTTCTTTGTTTACACAAGTTATATATTTGGTAAAAATATCAAAAATGAATTCGTGCAGTAAATTTAATAAATTTTGCTACATTTGTGGAAAGTTTACTATAATGACAAGCAAGCGTTCAATTTCTGAAGAAATTGCTGAATCGTACACACGATATTTCAACCAAACTATAATCAAAGATGTGAACTGGGCTCCAAAGATCGTTTGTACTGGTTGTGTCATAAGATTGAGTGGATGGAAAAGAGGTAAAATGAAATGATTTATCATTTCATTCAAAATTATATCAATTGAAGCTATTTTTATTACTAGTGAATTCCAATCTATGCCTTTTGGCATTCCAGTAATTTGGACAAATCCTCAAGAACATAATCCAGATGACTGTTTTGCTTGTGTTAATGAAATTGTCGGATTGAACAGAGCTAAAAAATGTAAAGTTGAACTCAGAGGAACTAGGTTTGTTCAGTTGCCGTTACCACATTAAGAATCCATTCCAATACCAAAAATACCCAGTCCGACAGAAGAGTATATTCCATCTACTTTTGATACTATTGGCGAAACGTCTGCATCGGTTTATGTACCATCAAATGTATCTTCACAATGTAATCATGCCGAAATTTCTCAAAAAGATCTGGATAAAATTATTCGTCGATTGAAATTATCGCAGCGTCAGTCCATTATTTTGACTCAGGAATTGAAAATAAAGAATGTCTTAGCACCTGATGTGAAAGAATATGGACCAATCGGCCGTCATAGACAGTTCACTGCTTTATTCAAATCCATCGAATACAATTCATTTGCGTACTGCACTGATATCAAGGAATTGGTATTAAAAATGCATCATGAGTATAAACCAGAAGACTGGCGTCTTTTCATCGATTCGTCCAAAAGTAGCCTCTAGGCGGTTTTGCTTCATGTCACAAGCCTACAAACTTGATTCTCTATTAGGAGACATTTGCTGGAATTCATAGCAAGATGGAGATGGAGAAGAAGAAGAATGAACATGAATTTATATGTTTATTTGTTGAAAATTGTTGGAATTGGAATGAAAATTTGAGTTAAAATCATGATTGTGCTTTTAAATTTTTTGATTTAACTATAGGAAATGTGTTTTCTTTTCTTATTTTGAGATTTTAAAGCGAAATTGATTTCTCTATTATTTGGACGAAAATTAACGAAAAAATGGAAAATAAATGGAATCTTGGACATTTTGCTAAGAAACAGTCTTTGAATGAGGTTTTTCTATGTTGGTATATTCAGAAAAGTTGTTGGCCATGACAACTTTGCCGAAGACATTAAAGCGATATTCCGAACGGTTTGGGAATTACAAGCATATAATGTACTGAAGGCATAAGCGACGAACCCTACTAAAATCAGCTAACTTCAAAGGCGAATATCTCCTAAACAAGAGTTAACTTTCAAAAACGGTGGTTACCACTGGATTCAGCGTACCCGATATAGATTTACTAGGTATGTCTCCCGCGTGTTAGAATTTTGAACTAGCACAGTGTAATTAACCGAAAAACAAAAGCAAACACTGTTACGTACTAAAGTGCGATACCGCCTCGGACACATTCCATCGCCTGCCTTTGGCTCAAGCCACCATGGATTTTCAAGGAATTGAACATTTTAGGCGCCAGGTAGTTTAACTATTGCAGCAATAAGGTGTGTTTGACTACTGGCAATTTGAAATTCAATTATTGAAGAGTGGTTTCGATTCATGACGTCTTCCCACTCTACACATTAATATGATGAAATGTTTCTGGGCTACCACAAGTTGGTGAATATTTGTTTTGTATGTACCTCCCCATATACTTATTCAATACATCAACACAGATTGGACTATTGCACAATATAACGTTCTTTGAAAGGATAAAGGAATCAGGTTTCGAATAAAATAAAACTTTGGGATGATTGCATTGAGTATTTGCTTGATTTTTGAAATATTAACTTTCCAGTTCATATTCTGGCCGAAATACTTAGTCGAGTCCACCTGTTCTAGCTGTTCACAGACACACGAGGCTCTGGGGCAACCGAAAATATGTATCAAGAGAGGCGAGTCAAACTTAAATGATTTTCTCATCGAAAACTTTATGTATTTCGTCTTTTTTGTGTTAATCAATTGCTCGTTGGTGGAAAATCAATTATTCAACAGATCCAGATCATGGGTTATATCTTCGAACAAAGATTGTTTATTTTTAGGGCTGAATAATAGTGCTGTATCATCAGCAAATGTGAATATAGATCCCCTTGTGTTGGCGTCGCAAAGGTTTTTGATGTATATCAAGAATAAGGTGGCTGATAATATTGTACCCTGTGGGACGCCATAGGGCATGATCTGCTTCTGACTTAAAGTGTCACCTATCTTTACCTGTTGTGTGCAGTTTGTTAAATATGATTCAAACCATTTATGACAGTTTCCCCTGACTCCAGCATTGAATAGTTTCTGTAGCAATATTTTGTGAGATATAGTATCGAACGCCATTGAAATATCGACAAATAAAGTAGTCACAAAATTTCCTTGATCATGCGATGAGGAATTTATTAGTGCTAGTTCAGTCCCTCTCCCCTTCCACAAGCCGTACTGATGCCTGGAGAAATATTGTTGTTTTTCTAGGAAGTCAAGGAGAGATTTCAACATGAGTTTTTCAAAGATCTTAGAAAATACAGATATTAACGCAATTGGTCTATAGTTGTGTACGTCGCTTTTGGTCCCCTCTTTATAAATTGGTATTATTCTAGCGTTTTTTAAAATGTCTGGAACTATACCCTGCGCTGTCGATCCATTAAAAAGATCCCTCAGAATTGGTGCTATTTCTGTTTCTATTTCTTTGACTGAGTTGGAAGTGATATTATCTGGTCCTGGGGATTTATTACTTTGAAGGCTACTGATACTTTCCTTAACATCTGATTCGTTGAAAGCTAATAGGAAGAGACTTTCTTTTATCGTTTTTTGCGCACCCAATTTTGTTTGGTCATCTTTCTTGATGTTTACTTTTATTTTTTTTCATATTGTTTATTAGTCGTATTTATTACTTCAACTATTTCAGATTTTCTAGTAATTTTCTCTTTATTTATTGGGTTTATATTTCTGTTATTTCTCCTCTAGATTCTGGTTGCCCTACCAAGCCATAAACTATTTTTCCTTTTTTTCTGATATCGTTCGAGTTTTTTCAATTTCATTCTCATAATACATTTTTTACTAATATTTATCAGTTTTTTGTCAAAGCTCGGTACTCAGTATACTCCTGCCTGATGTATTCATTCTGGGGACAATTTCTACTTTTCTTAAAAAGTTAATCTCTTTCTGATGGAATTTAAAAGAACCGAGTCATCCATGGTGTTATCTCGGTCATTCTTTTACTACTACTATTATAGTGGATACGTTCCTACGTGACAAAATAAAAAATCAATATACAAAAAATCAATTTAATTGCAGTTTTTGATCATATTGATTAATGATTATCTTCAGAATTAGGCAATGGTGTAAAAATTTTGTAATTTTTTCTTACTTGGCAGTTTTCAAAAGCTCCTTCAATTCAGACCGATATTTAGCAGTGGCATTAGCAATTTGCTCCTTGAAAATAAGACTTCGTTTCATAGACATTTTCCATAAAGAAATCTCAAAGCTCACTTGCCATTCTTGAACATTCACTAAGATTTTTCAAATTAAATGTAATGTATCGTTTCCAGTGCTTGTTGAAGCCTCGAATTTAACATTTCCATCAAGTCGGTTTAAGTCAAATCTTCATGTTGCGATTCATGCAACTCCTGAATACTTGGTTCTACTTGGTTCTATTCTTCGTCTGGTGCATTGTCGAAAACTAGAACAGTTTTAGTGTCTAAATCCATTTCTTCAAAAGTTCCAAATGTTTTGTGTTTCATTGAGCAATTCGATGGTTGTAGAATTCTTATTTGAGGAACAATATTTAACCTTCCGTAGAATATTGAATATCCTTCCTTGAAGGAGCTAGTTTTCCGATCCACCCTTTATATTGAATGGGTAGGAAGAACATCGAAAATCAAACAAATCACAAGAGGAGTACCGCAGGGATCAATTCTTGGCCCGATCCTTTTTATCATATACACTGATGATTTGTTCGTTAATATCCACGCCAAAAAAAAGATAGCTTCCGCAGATGATACAACGCTGATGCAACGAGATGTCTACAGAGAGTGCCTCATTAATAAATCAATACTCTCATTAAAAGAAGCGAGTGAGTGGTTCATAGCAAACGATTTATTAATGACAAGACGCAGAAAATACTCATAACAATGGAAAAAAAGGAAATGCAAAGTCTGAAACTAATTGGGCTCCATATAGACAGTGCATTATCCTGGGCACTACATATAGATGCACTATGTAAAAAACTGGCATCAGCCATTTTCAATCATAAGGAGAATTGAATTAACAGTGACTATTTATTATTTAGGAGTGACTAGTGCAATACAAGCTTATCATGCTTTCTTCCATAGTACTGCAACCTATGGTATCTTGTTATGGGGAGCATCAACTGATTCTATGAGAGTATTCATAAAACAGTAAGCTGCTATTATAAACATCATGTTGTTAGCAATTCTTCAAATCGTTGGGCATTCTTGCTTGCGTTGTTCACTTCCGTGGAAATAAAAGGAACCACATTCGACATAATGAGATTCACAACTACAACACAAGAACTGATGAAAACTACTTAATCCCAAGATATCGTTTGACAAAAACCCACACGTCTTTCTCCTACATTGGCACCAAACTGTACAACATATTGCCTGTTTCAATCAAGACTGAAAATATGGTTTGTCTCAAGAGAAAAGTAAAGAAGATTCTCATTGAAGAAGCTTCCTATACCCGAATTTTAGGATAACCTTGGCTAGTAATCTCTTTTTATGTACTTTGTCGGTCATCGATTGTTTTAATTTGTCTATTTGTAGCGTCTTATAATTGTAATTGTTTTATATTGTTCATCATTTGATGCATCTTAATGAGCAACTTGAATTTTTTATATTGTACCTAGACTCAATATTTTACTTTGTATGTTTTTTTTGACACGCCATGTAATTCCTTTTGACATATCATATCATCATATCATAATCACCGTCAACCGGGGCCTCATAGCAGTAGTACAGCACGGTCGGATGTCATGAATAGGAGCAATAGACCGCAGTTTCGGTCTTATTTGACCTCGTCAGTATTGCATACCCATTCACAACATCAGGCCACACTGCCACCTACTCATCTCAATTCTTTGAAGCGCGAGGAAACATGTAAATATTATGCCGCTCTTCAACGAACCGAGACAGAGGCCACCCATCGTTCACCTGGGAACCTGATAACAAAGGGTAGATAAACGGAAAATTTCAAGAAGTCCCACTAGTTCGACTATTCACCCAAACGCTACACACCGTGTCAGCAAGGAAGCGGTCTGTCGAAAGACTAACGCTCCTCAATCCTATCTGGTTATTAACCAGTCAAACAGTACTATCAACAATCTCAAAAATTACCACTTGCGAAATTATTGCGTAGACACATTGAAGAATTTTCATTGAAAGAACAATATTCAACCTTCCGTAGAATGTTAAATATCCTTCCTTGAAGGAGCTAGTTTTCCGATCCACCCTACATAATCACCGTCAACCGGGACCACACAATAGTGAAACATCACGGTCGGATATCATGAATAGGAGCAATAGACTGCAGTTTCGGTCTTATTTGACCTCGTCAGTATTGCATACGCATTCACATCAGGCCACACTGCCACCTACTCATCTCAATTCGTTGGAGCGCGAGGAAACATGTAAATGTTAAGGTGCCCTTCAACGAACCGAGACAGAGGCCACCCATCAGTGCCACCGGGAAACCATGATAACAACGTTACATACCGTGTCAGCAAGGAAGCGATCTGTCGAAAGACTAACGCTCTCATTCCTATCTGGTTATCAATCAGGCATACAGTACTATCAACAATCTCAAAATTTACTACTTGCGAAATTATCGCGAAGACACATTGAAGAATTTTTATTGAAGGAACAATATTCAACCTTCCGTAGAATGTTAAATATCCTTGAAGGTGCTAGTTCTCATCACATCCGACCGTGCTGTACCACTGCTGTGTGGCCCCGGTTGACGGTGATTATGAAGGGTGGATCGGAAAACTAGCTCCTTCAAGGAAGGATATTTAACATTCTACGGAAGGTTGAATATTGTTCCTTGAATGATATTTCTTCAATGTATCTACGCGATAATTTCGAATAATATTATATAAGCGATTATAAGACCTGGTCTGTGAAAGATCAGAGTTCAACATGACCTCGAAGAATTTGCTGCAAATAGATTCTTGACTCGTAGTCTCTTTTTTCATGGAACCCATATATGCCCAATCGGGTTCATATCAAAGCTCAGAATATGCCAAATCATAACATTGATTCCGGCTTCTTCAAGGTAATTTCCTACCACTACGACATTATGCGGTCTCGCATTTTCGCGCATGAAAAGAAAATCTTGACCGATTATAGGGACAGAAGGCACTTCATATTCACCTAAAATCTCGTTCACATATTGCTGACTTGTGAAAGAGCCGTGCATTTAATAATATGCCTTCCCAAACCATCAGAAATCCATCGCAGAAAGAAACTGTTTTTGCAATGTTGCACATTGATGCACAGTACTATGCAATGAGCTTAGGACCTGTGTCAGATCTTCAGGGGTGAAACTTTTGTTTTGTGAGACGTTTTACAAGAGTTGAGTTCGTAGACTTCTAATGGTAATAAAGCATTCTTTCAATGACACAGTCGAATAAAGCGATCATCTACAGTCAAAGTACTGCCCTCTGCCTTGTCCAGGTCGTTTGCATGATCTTATTCGTTTCTGGCAATTGTTGGATCACGCTAGAAATCATCTCATGGGTAAAGCCAAGTCTGCACCTTATTTCACAATAACTCAAACTTCTTCCGACAACGTCATATCTTGGACACATTTATCGTGGTTAAGATGTCTTGAATTGTTCCATGATCAACAAATTAACGAAAAGTTACTGATATAGCAAACACCTAACTCAGAATGAGTTCTGCCACATGTATGAGTAAAACTGAACAGAAACTGCAGAATACAATAAAAGGAAAAGAAAAGAATATCATCACTTGTGCATAACTCAAATCATATTCTAAAGATAGGTGTCCATTGTATAGAGACTAATGTAACTGCGTCCAATTATCCGCATTATTACGAATATATGGACGTACTGCCTACAAACGGATTCGTTCGATATGATTCGTCAGATGCGTATGATACGGATCTATGGACGCTCAACTCAAAAGCATATCATATTCAAAGCGACAAAAAATCATAGAAACCTTCGATACCTTGATGAAAGTACTGGAATTCAAGATTTATAAGGTACCGTTATAATTTCGTGGAGTAGTATATAATTTTCTACATTTTCGTCGTTACCCTTTGTCTAATCTTACCTCGTGGTCTTCCTGTTTTCTCGTAACACGTGAAGTTCTTTAACGTCGCCCCTTTACCACCGGCACCGGTGATATATTTCCTCTTGCGGTTTTCGTTCCACACTTGACGGTAATAAGGGGACGGAATTCCCACAACGTGTCATTCATTTTGTGCGTTGGGCGACAAATATCCCGCTTCCTTAGGATATCCGCTTTGATCTTGTTCGGGGAACAGATGAAGTAGGCTTGATGGAAGGCGATGAAAGGCTTTCAAAGGAAGACTGGCGTGGGGTAAAACCAGTCGTGAAATTGAAATATGCTGATCGGAAAAGACGCCAGAAAGAAAGAACTCGAGGCAAACGCTATGTAGTTGAACTTCCATTCATTATTTTTTCTTAGCGCGGATATATACGCGGAAAAAAAACTGCTCTTCAAGTTTTCAGAAGCTCTTCTACTCGAAAACTAGGTCAGGATGTAAGCGACGCTTTTGAGAATCCTTTTCATTCATGGAAGGGGAGTTTCGGTCGATAACCCAACAGTATTTGATATCCGGAAAATTTCCATATTATGTGGGTTTCAGGGAATTTTCCGCAGAGCTTATATTTGCACCATTCAGATCACTTCGAATCGGATATTTGCGGAAAGAAATCGGACTGAATACATTTTCAAAAATACATTTTTCTCAGTGAGATATGTGAATGTGCCAGCGCCACCGAGGTCTTCGTCACTTTTTAAATGTGTTCTGATTTCTTAACAGGGTGTCCCAATTTTGATTCGTTTGGATGGTATTTCCCTTAATTAATAGAGGAATGCGATTTTCACATACCACACATTGCGCCAACTTATAGTAGGGGAGCCCAAGCGGGGATTGTGTGCGTTACTCGAGCGCGTCAGAATATCACATAGGGAGAAACCTTACACCCTGTAATGTACCCTTACCATATATGAACCCTTAATACAGGGTGTTACATAATAGTATGTCACAACTTGAGGGGGTAAATGTACGTGCAATTTTAAGAAAAAAGTTTATATAGACATAGGTCCGCAAAAGCTTCGTTACGGAGCTACAGGTTGTTGAAATTTCCGGAAAAAAATGGTTTTTTCTTCAAAACTCATGCAGTTTCTGATATATTCAGCCCAAATTTTGGATGCAAGCTATTTTTTAGAGCCTCCATCATTACACGTCCTAAGTTTTTACTAGAATCTACAAGGTATTTTCTTTTCCGAGGCCATGTCTCCTTTTGCCCTTTCAAACTTTTTTTCACTACGCCACTGATCAGCGTACAATCAATTTTCGTCATCTTTGTTCAATTTAGAAACTTTTTTGACACGTGTAATTTTTTAGAGTGGAAAATTATTGAATTTGAATAATTTGAATTGTATGTTATTCGCTAAATAAAAAAATAATAGAAATACTCGATAGATTTGCCCAAAATTTGCTTTTATTTTGGTAGCTCGTCTGCTGAGACTCAACTTATACTTATTCAATATCAAAATATAAAATATATATATGTATATATAAAAAAGTGTCCTCCACCTGCAAGAATACATGCCTCTGCCCAATCAAATAATTTCCCATTATTCCGACCCAGCCATATTCAGTGAGAATTGTTCTTGATGATGAGATTCTTCAATCAAATGGGGGTTTTCCTCAGTCTAATAATGATTATTGTGAAAATTTGTGATAGCAGTCTTCGAAAAGTTAGCTTCGTCTGTGAACATTATTTCACTACCAAAATGAGCATTTTCTCTAATTTTATCTAAGAACCATCGGCAGAAATTCAGTCTTGAAAGAAAATCTCGAGGAAGTAGAGTTTGGACGCGTTGAATATGAAACGGGTACAATAAAAAGTGGTGGAGAATCCTTCAAACTAGAACATGTAAAATATTCAACTGATTTCCAATTTTTCTTGAACTCACATGAGGATTTAAATCAATACAATTCAAAACTGCTTCCTCAATATCTAGAGTTCTCATAGTTTGAGTTGCACCTTTTAAATGATTATTTGCAGTAAAAGTACCAGTTTGCCTCAACCTTCTGTGGATATTTGAAAATGTTCGCCTGTCTGGTGTTACTGGATTTGGAAAGCGCACCTGATATAATCGCCTAGTTTCTGTTGTGTTTCCGTCAGCTAGTACCGTACATGTAATGGATATCAGCCAATTCGGCGTTAGTAAAATTAGCCATTTTTTCTTACAGCAATAAGTTGAAAAGTCTTAAAACTAATCGTTAATTTTATAAACAATTCCAGCAGGCAATAGTTCAACTCTTGTAACTGTCAGAATAATTAAATAAATGAAAAAAATCAGAGCCTACTAGTCATATTTCAATTCAGTGAATGCATACAATCGTTTAATAATTTTTTGCTCCAGAACGGTTGGAGATACGAAAAAATTACAGGTGTCAAAAAAGTTTCTGAATAGAACGAAAATGACGAAAATTGATTGTACGCTGATCAGTGGCGTACTGCAAAAAAGTTTGAGAGGGCAAAAGAAGACATGGCTCCGGAAGAGAAAATACCTTGTAGATTCTAGTTGAAATTTAGGACCTGTAATGATGGAGGCTCTGAAAAATAGCTTGCATTTCAAATTTGGGCTGAATATCTAAAAAACTGCAGGCGTTTTGAAGAAAAAACAATTTTTTCCGGAAATTTCAACACCCTGTAGCTCCGTAATGAATTTTTGGAAATTTTCAATCTGAAATAACGACAATTCTTGTTGAAATATCAAATTCGAATGAACGAAGTGACAAGTACATTAATTTCAGGCACCTGTCAGGTGAGCGTAGCCAATTCAGCTACTTGATTCAAATATTTCAAAGCATTCTCTGTTAGTTCTTGCAAAATCATCAAAATTCAATATATTCCCAAACTATTTCGGAACTATAAGAGATGGGTATAGTACATGCTGATACAATTCCATCTGAAATTTGACGTTTCATCTGATGGCGATATAAAAATTGGCACGTGCCTTTTGGAAAAATTGAGTTATTGCTGTTTGAAAAAGGCCAAATTGAAAAAATCATACAAAACAACGCAATAAACATTTGACATGTGTAGACTGCTTAAAAAATTCCTTGATCCTTCTTCTATCCACCCGAGCAAAAATTGTGTCTGTAGTGCAAAAGATCTATGAGCTACAATTTTTTTAAATGTTCCTCAAAAATCGAGTTTATAACAAAAATAATTAAATCTGTCAAAAGTTTTGACAGATAAGTGCCAACAACTTGGGTATTTTATGCCTTGCTCGAATTTCGGTTCTAGATGTATAATAAAAAAGGTAGATTGCCATTTGAAATAACAAAGTGATGACCCACTTCCGGTATAACCGGAAATGGTATCACTTCGAAAATATTTCACTTCAATTGGAAATCGCTAGTTATGGCCGCGTATAAAATTTCAGCTTGATATTGTAATTGGAACTCCAAAAGTTTCTAACGGACGGTCCCGGTGGATATCCCTGTATAACTGCTTTTAGAATTGGTTCGAACGAATGCAGACGTGTATGAATCTTCACGGAAAATACTTCGAAAAGCAATAAAATCTTCAATGGCTCTCAATTGTTTCATTCTAGCTCTATATGCAAACTTAAAAGACATCCCTCGTATTAGGAAAAAATTACTCAAACTTTCCAGAATTCCAGAGATATAATGTCGCCTCGCACTAACGCATATTTCGTTTTTATTTCAGATATCTCGTCAATCCATCGATGCTTGCAAAGACTACTTCAGAGATGATTTGTTGAAATCCGATTGGCAACTAATGGTAGAGTTGAAGAAGATGTTTCAAATCCTGTAAATTTTCTTTTACTGGATTATGTCGTGTGCCGAAGAAAAATTTGGATTTCTTAATTTTTGAATGTATGTATTCAAAGAAAGAAGTAGTAGTCCTACGATAACAACTTTGTCTTATATTGAATATATTCTTCGAGATATGTCCATTGTATTTTTCACCGTTTCGAATACCACATCTTTTGGGAATTCGATGGTACTGAATATATTCTTTATGATATTCATTTTACTCGGAGAAAGCAGCAAAATATTTTCTATTGAATAAATTACTATTGTACATTATTATTGAGAATAAAAGATGAAGTGTCTATTGTAATCTCATTTTTTTTATCCTTGTCCATTTTTTGTAAGTTATAAAATAGTTGATCTTGTCTCACTCCAAAAAAACAGGGTACCCATGACGTTAGGGTATGTAGATGCTTAGCAATACGAGGAGAGCATTTTCGTGTGATAATTTTCTACAATTTTCAAAGGGAATTTATCTCAACAACAATGTTTCGGCCAGTTAGTTTCTGTTTTCGGCAGACATCATACTTGTCAACAGTTTCGAGACGGTATGAAGAAAAGGGTGTGCTGGTCTAGAAAATCGATTTTTTTTGCATATTTTCAAAGCTTAGACTTTCAAAAATATGCTCTTGAAAGAATTTTTCGAAATTCGAATTATTTTGGGAGATACAGCGGATTTTGTGACGCGGCATATAAGCCGGCCGAGGGGAGTGATCACACAATGAACGGCAGATGTTTTCCAGAAATTCTTTTGTATTAGACTTGGATGTTGTAGTATTGGATGTAATTAAGCCCATTTATACCAGCTTATCATCTGATGATTTGTTAGAACGATGTTTGGGATCCGAAACACAAAATAATAATGAATCCCTCAATTTCTTGATATGGACTTTTGCTCCAAAGCATATTCACTCTGGAACCCAAACTATAGAAACTGTAAATTATTTAGCCGTTGCTATTTTTAATGAAGGCTTTTAAAGATTTTAAATATAATGGCACTCATGGGCATCATCGTTGGTACGGAAGCACACACATTTGCTGTTAGACTGAGGATTAATTGCTTCTGCTGCTTCAAAAGCAGGCAGAACAGCTCGTTTGAAAGAAACCACAAAATCTCGATTCTGAGAAAGAAGAAGGTCCAGTCTATGGATATGGGATCGTTGATTAATCCAAAGTGAGTATTAAATATTATTATCTGACTTATTCTACTGGAAATCTTTCTCAAACTCCGAACGCGTTTATCTCAAAACTCCTTTTATTGAGGTGGTTGACACAATATCTCAAGTTTTATCTGACCGATTCCTCTTAGAAATTTTGTGAGAATCTTCTTTGCATATCTCTTTATCACTTGTACCTTGGATTTTGAAAAATTTTCATTTGAAGTATTCTTAAAAAATTCGTAAAGGTCGAAAAACGGGTAAAAAATTGTTTGTTGTTTTTTCGACCAAGGTCCAAGAGATAGCGACATTTTTACTAATTGAGAATTTTTTTTGTTTGTTCGATTTAGATCACTACAAGGGTTGGAATTATGTCAACCGGGCAGCACCGTGACTGGCAACCCCCCCCTTCAATGGATGAATTTTTGACTTTCTTTCAATTTTTTTTATATACTTTAAAAATCCATGAATATTGTATAAAAAATGGATAATAAAAGTGTTTTTAATTTTTTTATCCTGGTTTTACAAATACCCAAAAGTAGGGCTCTAGACCAGAATACCCTTTTAAAATGCAAAAGAGTTAGGCTTAGCGACGAACCAAGGCAGGTGCACCAAAAACTGCGCGTAAGATTATCCAGGAAGATCGGCATACAACATATCGAGAGATTGAAGCATTATTGCAGATGTTAAGGGCCTCAGTACGAAAAAAATCGCACGAAGAATTACGTGTGAAAAAATTAGTTTCCCGTTGGATACATCTTAGCATCTGTTGACCGAAGAACAGAAAACTGCAACGGTCAGTTGGCATAAAAAACTCTGGACTTTTCTAACTTTGGATAGTCTGAAAGCGTTCACAATATTGTCAGTGGTTATGAATCTTGGATTTATTCATTCGAGCCAGAAAATAAGTGTCAATCTTCTTTTTGGGTGGGAAAAACCGACAAAAGTCATCCGTACACTTCGGACCTAGGTCCGAACGATTTTTTTACTTTTCTAAAAATCAAGAACGCACTGTGTGGTCAAAGGTTTCAGTCATCATAAGACGCTGTTGATGCCTTCCGAAGTGATATTTCAGAAAGTAATACCAAACGACTGCAATAACTTTCCAGAATTGGTTCGAACGAATGCTGAAGTGTAATAATCTTCGTGGAGAATGCTTCGTAAAACAATTAAGCCTCAAAAGTACTTAATTGTTTCATTCTAGCTCTATATGCAAAACTTGAAAGACATCTTTCGTAGTAAAATGAGAATATAATCAGCAAACTCATGTAAACTGTCATAAAAATAGCATGTGACTGGAGGATATGATGGAACTGAGAATGCCAGGTGTAACGCTAATTCGTTTTCAGATTTTTCGCTAAAGAAAACACTTAACTTATAATGGATAGTTAAATATATTTATTCAAAGTTGTGACCATTCGATTCTATAGTAATAAAAATTATGTTAGGTCCGCAACAAAGTTCTGGCAACTTTATTTGATTACAGATGAATCATTCAAAATATTGCATCGCTACTTTTTTCCCATCTTTCTGGCAGAGCTTAGAGTGTTCGTCTTTGAAAAATGATTTCGAGCTCTTCATATGAGTGGAACTGCTGATCAGCCAGACCATGTGCCATCGAACGGAACAAGTATTAATCGGATGGTACAATATCTGGGGATTATGGCGGGTGGGGTAGGACATATGAGCGTTTCCAAGTAGGTTTTAACAGGTTTGGCAACGTGAAGCCGAGCGTTGTCATGCTGTAGAATTACTTTTTCGTGTCTCTGCTCGTATTGTGGCCGTTTTTCGCGCAGTAGTTTACTCAATCGCATGAATTGAGTTCGATACTGTTCCCCAGTGATGGTTTCGTTCGGTTTCAACAGCTCATAATAAATAATACCGACTTGGTCCCACCAAATACACAGCATAACTTTCGCAGTGTGAATATTCGGCCGAGGCGATGACGTAGAAGCATGACCGGGCATCACTCGTTACGATGTTATGAAGAAAACCCTTTCTTTTTTGCCGCTGAAGCAGTTGCTCACAGGCGAAAAAACGACGCTCAACGTCACTTGGCTTCAAATCATAAGGAACCCAAGTTTCTTGCTTTTGAATCATTTCCAATGCATGCAACCGCTTGGAAATGGCCTGGCGGGTAAGTCCTAAGGCTGAAGCAAATTCTTCTTGCGTTTGGCGCGGATCTTCATCGAGCAATGCATCCAATCCAGCGTCTTCGAAGATTTTTGGCCTTCGTTCACGGGGACGGAACCAATCCCGGCACGTTGTTTCACTTAGAGCAGCATCTCCGTAAACTTTTTAGAGCTCTATGAGCTTCAGCCGCCGTTTTCTTCGAATGAAAGAAGAAGAAGAAATCACTTTCCGCAAATGACGATTATTTGACACAAAATCAGGCATTTCCTCACAACTAAAAGTATATGACGCAAAAACAAAATCACTAATGTGTCACAGTGGTTTGTTTACCATATGTCTAAGCTTTGTTCAAAACGTTCTTGATATGTAAAATTCGACCAGCACTTACTGCTGGATCCATCTATTGACAAACAGCGAGAACTTAGTTGCACACCTAATACTTTCACAATATCAAAAAGCTTTCATGAGACAAACTATCCTACAAAGGTTAGTTGCCCTTTGGAGAAATGATGGAAGCTCTTTGGGTAAAGTGAAGAAAATAACTTTCAATAAGGTGAAATTTTATTCAAAAAGAATAAATAGAATTTGTTTAATTGACGATATAGCGGACTGTTCTTCTATTAGGAGAAGCTGTTACAATTTTCCTATTTCATGCGGAAACCCTGCTTCTTTCTTTCGCAAAGATACTCGTAACAATATGATCGAAAATATATGATACGATGAGATAAGTAAGAGAAAAGACTTACCAATTGGGTGTACAGGAAATGAGAGAGCAACAAAAAAAGGGAAAGCACCAAATGTTTAATTGATGATATAGCGGACTGTTTTTTTTTATTAGGAGGAGCTGTTACAATTTTCCTATTTCATGCGGAAACCCTGCTTCTTTCTTTCGGAAAGATACTCGCAACAATATGATCGAAAATATATGATACGATGAGTAAGAGAAAAGACTTACCAATTGGGTGTACAGGAAATGAGAGAGCAACAAAAAAGGGAAAGCAATGACAGTTTTTCGTTGTCTTGTAGAAGAACTTTCGCCCTTGTCGATATGAAAGTTTTCCACGATTCGGCACTTTCACTCACACACCGGATACGTTGTTAAATTGTGAAATATTAATTTTATTTAGTAATGAAAAGAAAATTGTAAGGAAATATGGTTCGTCTTCTTGCGTGCGTATTCTTCCTTCTTGTGTGTTGTGTTGTGTGCAGTTTCTCTGCTCACTTGATGTTGAGCAGTGTTGCCAAGGTGTAAGGAAGGAAGGTAGAAAGGAATTAGGTAAGTCGAAATATTGAAAAAGATATTTTTAAACAAATAAATGAAATTAAGCCACAAGTTTGATTTGAGAACCGGCCGCGACATGTGCAAGTGGTTGAAAAATAAAAGAAAATATACTGAATAATAAAATTTGGAATTGTTAATAAGAAAATGAAAACTATAAAATTGAAGAAAAATGAAATAAAAAATTGATGGAAGTGGTAACCAAACAGAAGTTTTTATTCAAAAATAATAGAATATTCTGAAACAAAACGAAATTATGAAGTAGAAATAAAATATTTTTAATTATATTTGATTTCTCATAGATGAAATTCTTTAATTTCTTTCACACATGTTGAGAAAGTCTTCATATATGCAATCTTTAAGACGTCATTTCTCGCATGAAATGTACTTAATCCAATCTACTACTGAAATAGTTTCATTGCAGGAATCAGTACATTCTAGGCAGCACGTGGTATCCTCATTGCTCGAATTCAAGAATTCGGAATCGGTTTTCAAAGATTTTTCTTTTAACTCTTTGCTCATTTTTCTTATTTAGTTCCGGTTTCTTATTTTCTTTGTGCTCTTCGTCCTCCATTTTTTCTTCAGTTCTAATTCTGATTGACAGTTTAGCAACTTAGCTGATAGCCCATTGAAATGTTACAATTTAAAGAACGAATATTGCATTTTTTAGAGGACGCAATTTTATTTTTGGGACCTGTGGGGGGGTCAATAGAAGCTTAACCCCAAGTTTGTGGGGTTGCCACCCTTGTTCCTCGGCCGCTATCTTGAAAAAAGGGATGCAAACACCATTTTCGCGATATCTCGGAAAACTATACTTTCTTCAAAAAATTTGTGGAGACATAATTTGTAGCAAATCGCTTTGCTTATAAATATGCTTATATAACTTTTGCCCTAAATTTGAAATTAGAGAAGTTATAAGATAAAAAGTAGGAAAATTTCTATAAAAATTATCTTTTATGCTCTATAACCTTTTTCATACATCTTACAAAAAAATTATTTCAGACTAATCTTCTAGATGGTCTTTTGAGGAAAATGTATCTCTGTATTTATTTTTAATTTCATTCATTCAAACCGCTGATACAGGGTTCCAAATTATCCGGTCGAAACAAAATGTTTAACATAGTTTTATGATCTTTTTCTTATTGTAAATACATTCTCAAAAATTTCTGTTAATTCCCTACCTACAACTTTACTTATTCATTGCTAACTGTTTTCCTTACTATAGAACTTACCAAATTATTGCTTCTTATAGCAATTTCTAAGAGGAGTGTACATCTCGAGAATGTTAAGCAGGTACAAAAGGTCCGAGTTACCGTTTGGGGACAAACGAACATCTGCGAAAAAGGCGCACACCTGGTCAGTTATATAGCCCTTCAAGTTTTATGTATGGTGATCTTATAGAATAGAATTTGCTGTTTCTTTATGCTTTCTCAGAATGGGGAAACCATAATTTATAGAATTATGGAGAAAAATCCTGAATTAACTGGTGGTACCGCACTATTCCTGAGTGAGAAAGTTGATCCATCTTTGCTCAATCTTGTTCGCGAACGTTCTTTCTTTCGACAGTGACTAAAAATTCATTTAGTTTATCATTGCTGCCTCCCACACAAGATGCAGCTCGTTTTCACAGTCTCCGAGTATATCACCAGGTCCAGTCGTGGCTCGAAAGATATCAAAATCCTGAAGATTGGGGCTGGAAAAAGCATGTAAACATTTTCTGCACATGCAAAAGAAATTGTGGAAGTATGTGTGGCTGCAGAAAAGCAAGCCTCAAATGCTTCACAGTATGCCGCCATTGTTCTGGCGAAACATGCAGCAACATCATGGAAATATCAAAGTTAATGGAAGAATATGAATTCGAAGATGAACTTCCAACTATGACTCCAATTTTAACTCCTGTCATTCCCAAACCTTCACATTCGACGTTCAATTACATTCTGAGCCATAGCCTGGACCACTGGAAAAGTACAATAGAATAGCTAGTTACTAACTGTTAGAGAATATGATTATGCGATCGACAAGATGTCTGTAGAGTAGGCCTACTGGAGATACCACGTAAAAAAATGCGCCTACAAACTCTAACTCATAGGTGGCGGTGAAGTAAAGTTGTAGGTAGGAATTCAACAAAAATCTCTAAGAATGTATTTACAATAAAAATAAAAGATCCTAAAACTAAGTTAAACATTTTGTTTTGACCGGATTCTCACGAGCATTGACGAAGCGTTTTAAATGAATGAAATTGAAGAGAATTAGAGAGAAACTTTCCTCAAAAGACCATCTACAAGATTGGTCTCAAGTTATTTTTTTGTAAAATTATAGAGAAGTTATAGAGCAAAAACGAAAAATTTTATAGATATTTTCTCACTTTTTTGCTTATAACTTCTTTAATTTTAAATTTAGGTCAAAAATTATATGAGCCTTTTTGTAGGCAGGGCGATTTGCTACAAATTCTGTTCTTACAAAGTTTTTTGAAGGATGTATAGTTTACAAAATATTGCGAAAAAGGTGTTTGCACCTATTTTTCCAAGATGGCGGCCAGGGGACACAGGGCAACACCACAAACTTGGGGTTAAGCATCTATTGATTCAAAGGATACAAGCCACAAGTTTGTGAGCCTTTAGTGGCGTTTGAAGTGGACATAGCTCGTTCCCAAGCAGCCTCAATTAATTTTCCTGTCTGATAGCGAGTAACCTTTCATTTTTTGTCATTTAAAATCCAATGCCGAAGCTCCCTTGTGAAATAGCTCTTCAATTAATTGAATTTGAAAAAAGACCTATTTAAAGGTTGAAGGCTATGTGTTAAGTGACTAGGGAGACTAATTCTTCTATTTTATATTCAAATATAATTACAATGCAATATTGTCTCCCTCAAAATAGTTCCTTTGGAAAGCCAGACATCGCTGGAGATGGTCCTTTCAATCATTATAGCATTGCTAGAAATCGGATAATATAATTTTTAATTCTCGGGAAGAAGAAGAGGTCAAAAGGACTCAAGTCAGGTGAATATGGAGGCTGAGGCGATACAGGAATGATTTACTGTCTAAAAAGTCCATTATTGAAATTGCAGTGTGACATGGCGCCACGACGTGATGCAACCCCAGACGCTTTTGATGTTTGGTAGTACTCTCAACCGTCGATTGAATGCACAAGATCCCATACTCTGTTGACATTTGCATCTGTTGCATTGTGTCAAAGTTTGAAATAAAACTGGATACAACACCCAAACATTTTCTTCTAAAATGTCTGTAAAGTACCTCTGCGCATACAGGGTTCCATTATTTACGATGACTAGATCAGTGTAGGCGTACAAGGAAATTCTCCCCCACACCATTATCGAACAAAATCATAGGTAGGTAAACAGTTGAATTGGGTATATCTCACGTTCTGAAATCTGTACACTGGAGGACACATCTGTAAACAAAGCTCATCCCTAGTCAGCTTCTAACCAATTGACATGTTCCCTTACAAAATTCCATCGGTTTCTTCTATGTGCTGTGGATAGAACTGGGCCTCGAGTTGTGACACGAGGCCTCAAACCAAGTTTTCTTAGAAATTTGGTTTGAATTTCAGTGCTAATTTGCATCCTACTGTTTTGTCGAAGCTGCATTTGAAGGTGACTATCAGTAGCGAACCGTTGTCTCAATTAAGAAATTCTTAAATAACTGTCACGGATATCCGTTTTTGCTTGAGGTCGTCCTTGCCCAAGCCAAAAGTTGAATGAGGCATCACAAGCCTTTGGCCTATTCTTGTATAAGTCCAACTTAGATGATCTAACACAACTGCTCCAGCATTTTCTGCCGAGGTCAAATTTCATAATTCGCATTGCATTATTACCAAAAGAAGAGCTGTTATCAATAAGTGGTGTTCTCTTGCAAAATCTCTATTCATTTCTTTCATTTTAATTCTCATGAGAGGATTATGTGCGCCAAGAAAAAACATCAACAGGTGCCAACATCATCATGTTGGCACATGTCCGGATATATCCAAAAAACAACATATATTAATAGTAGTTGCTTACCAAAAAGGAATTTGAAATATTGAAATTGAGCGCAGTTTATCTTCAAGTTAAAATACTACTGAAATTGCAGAAACAATTAAAAAACATTTAAGAATTGAGGTGAAGATAACAGGAGCCAGCAAATTGGGACCGAAAACGTGCTTAGTAGAGTTGGAAAATGCGGAGGTGAAGAAAAATGTCATGATGAATAAGAACGAACTTGGCCAACTAGTTGGAGAAAAGATTTATATAAACGATGATTCATCAAAGAAAGATCGAGAGATACAGGGCCACATCAGGGGAATTGCAAGTGCAGAAAGGAAAGATGGGAAAAACGTGAAAATTGGATACCGAAAATTATTTATCGAAGGGGAAAAATGGGTGTGGAATGACAACCAGGCACGATTCGAGAAGGAAGCTGACCGGAACATTGTGCTCCAAGTCCTTCCAAAAAACTGATTGAGGCCAGCACTTGTGAAGTCCCCATGACGAAATTGGCTAAGGAAAAGGATAAGAGTAAAGGAGAGATGAAGATAGAAAATGATGAGGAGCATCTAAAACAGACGAAACATAAAAGGAGAGAAAATCAGACAATAGAGAAGAAGGATCAAATTTACATGGTACATGGAATGTCAGAATAACTTATGTGGAAGGAACATTGATAAGACTCACAGAAATCATGAAAAAATACGAAATCGATATACTTGCGTTACAAGAAACCAAACAACTAGGTAATTTTGTCAAAGAAGTGGGGAATTACATATTCTTTAATAGCGGTGGCGAAGATAGGAGGTTAGGGACGGGATTTTTGATTAATAGAAGCATAAAACAAGAAGTAGTTGAATTCCTGCCAGTAACGAATAGATTATGCAAAATTAGAATAAGAAGCAAGTGCAGGAAGCTGACTCTTATAAATGTTCATTGTCCCACAGAAGAAAAAGAGAATGAAATAAAGGGAAAATTCTATGAAATGATAGAAGAAGAATACGACAAGACCCCTAAATATGATGTTAAAATTATTCTGGGAGATTTCAATGCGAAACTGGGACAAGAAGAAATATACAGGCCTGCTATAGGAAAGTACAGTAAGCATGAAGAAAGTAATGAGAATGGAAAAAACTTATTGAACTAGCAACAGAGAGGAATCTTCGAGTAGTCACAACCTATTTTCAGCATAAGGATATCTATAAAGGTACATGGATATCACCTGATAACAGAATTGTTAACCAAATAGATCACATGGTTATAGAGAGTAAACACGCCAAGTATGTAATGAATGTTAGGAGTTTACGCGGAGCAGACGTGGACATAGACCACATGCTCGTAAGAGCCAAGATGAAATATAAGAAACCAGAACATCAGGAAAGTAAAAGAAATAAAGTTATCAAATATGCAGTGGAAAAATTGAATGATGAGAATATTAGGAAGGAGTTTCAGACCAAAATTAACAAAAGAATTTCCAGTAATAAAGAGGAAAGCGTTGAAGATCAGTGGAGACAGTTGGAACAGATGATGAAAGAAGGAGCAGATATGCTGCTAAAAGATGATAGCAAAGCAGATGAAGGAGGTTGGTATGATGAAGAGTGCAGGAGAGCAGTACTTGAAAGAGAAGAATCGAGAATGAATATGATGAAAAACAACACAAAAGAGAACCAGAAGCTGTATAGGGAAAAGAGAAGAAAAGCAAAAAGTACATTCAGGACAAAGAAAAGAGAATATATAGAGACTGAAATGGAAAATCTGGAAAACAACTATATGCGAAAACAGACGAGACAATTCTATAAAAATATAAAATATCAGAGGAGGCTCTATCAGTAAAATAAAATATTATTCTGCAAAGACAAAAACGGACAGTTGGTAGGAGGAATAGAAGAAAGTTCGAAGAGATGGAGTGAGTATTTCAGAGAGTTGTTAGACGGGGAAAGTGAAGAGACTAGTGAAAATGCGAACGAGAAAGGGGCGTTCCTAAATGAAGCGTATGAGAAACCACCAAATAAGGAAGAAATAAGATCAATCATAAAATTGTTCAAAAACAACAAAGCGCCAGGTGAAAATGGCATCACGGCGGATATGTTGAAGATGGGGGACAAGAAATGGAGGACAATATATATTTTATAATATCTAAAGTTTGGGAAGAGGTGAAAATGCCAAGTAGGTGGAAGGAAGCTCTAATATGTCCGTTGCACAAGAAGGGGGATACGATCAATTGCGAGAACTATAGAGGGATTGCCTTAATGGACAGTATCTACAAGATTATGGCGATATCTATCAAAAATAGACTAAACGAAACAATAGAACCAAAGCTAGGACAGTATCAGTGTGGGTTCCGAAAAAATAGATCAGTAATGGATCAGATTTTTGTGTTGAAGCAAATTATAGATAATACTATTGATCAAAACATGATACTCCATATGCTTTTCATCGATTATAAACAGGCTTATGATAGTATAATAAGAAAGTACATATGAAGCAATGGATGATCTAGAAATAAAATGCAAACTAATTAGGCTGGTGAGAATGACATTGACGGATACCACCTATAAAGTTAAGATGAGCGGACAATTGTCGGAATCATTCTGTGTTGATAAAGGCCTGAGACAGGGAGATCCCCTTTCTACTACACTTTTCAATATCGTGATGGATACAATTATGAAAGAGAGCAGTATAGCTAGCAAAGGTACAATATACAGTCAAAAGACACAAGTTTTAGCGTATGCAGACGACATAGTTATTGTGAGCAGAACAAGAGAACATTTGGTGAATGAATTCAGGAAGTTAGAAACCGCTGCAAGAAGAAAGAGTTTAATGATAAATGAAAATACAACCAGGTATATGATAGTAGGACAACAAGAAAATGAAAGGCACTCAAATCTGCAGATAATTAGTGAAGATAGGACATACTGCTTTGAAAAGGTAGAACAGTTCAACTATTTACGTGTAACATTGGCGAGAACAGGGGAGGAGAAAATAGAAATACAGGAGAGGATAGCTAAAGGAACAAAATACTTAGGAGGATTATACAGAGTGCTCAGGTCCAAAAATATGTTGAAAAACGCGAAGAAGAAAATTTATCAGAAGATCATCAGGCTTGTGGTAACATACGGCTGCGAACTGTGGAAGTTGAATCAGAGGGAAAAATATACATTAGAAGTTTTCGAGAGAAGAATACTCAGAAGAATATATGGTGGAAAAAAGGTAGAAAATCGTTGGGAAAGGAGAACGAACGCCGAGCTTCAAGAATTGTATGGACAACCCTCAATAACAAATGTAGCTAGAGCACAAACAACGAGATGGCTTGGCCATGTTTTCCGACTGGGAGACGATAGAACAACAAGACAAGTTTTGACAAGGGGAATAACGGGAAGAAGAGGCAGGGGAAGACCACGCACAGAATGGATCAAGATGGTGGAGAAAGATATTGTAGAGCTAGGAGTGAAGGACTGGAAGGAGAAGTTATTAATAAAATGAAATGGAGAAGAACGTGTAATGAAGCCATGGGCCTACTTGGCCTGTAGAGCTGTTTATATATATATATATATATATATATATATATATATATATATATATATATATATATATATATATATATATATATATATAAAATACTATTAACTACTAACTAGTTGTACTCGGTTTATCACTTTCAGATGTGAGCTACTTTTAACGGTTGTGACGTTTTTCCATACAAAGTACTTAAAGATTTTATTTATCTTATCGCCATTTCGTGAAGAACCTGCTATTTTTGAATTTTGAATTGTTATCTCCAATGTAACAATTTCAAAATCTCAAAAATTGAGCTCGAAGGCTTATAAGGAACATTTTAAACGAGACTTTCAAAATACAATCGTCAAAATTTACTTGGAAAACAAAGTTAGATGCTAAAACATGTCCACTAAAAACTCAAATGTGATTCTTCATTTAAATTCTGATAACTATCAACTCCCGATTACGCACTTGGTTCCCATCACACCTCTTTGACGAGGATCCCAATAGATACAATGAAGACCAAAATAACCCAGGGTTCCCTTCGATTTGATACAGGCGTTTGCTTCCCAAACATTATTTACGCCATAAATTAATTTTCGTCTCAGACATTGCTCACGTCTCAACAGCCGAAGAACTATGAATGGGAAATTCCCCCCTCATCGTCTCCTTCCCATTTAAAAATACCAGCATTGATGTAAAACACATACGACCCTACTTCCTTCCGTTCATTCATGGGAAGGAAATAGTCTCTTCGGTAATTGGTGGCTTCCCGTTCAAGTTTTATGAATGGAAGAATTCTTATCGGAGGTCGATGCACACGAGAAATTGAAACGGAAACGCGACTACCGTCTTAGAAAAAAATTAGATGGGAATTTAGCGAACCTTGAACGCCACAGTGAATGAAAACAAAAGACGACCTTTTGTTTTCGTAGGCGAGTTTCCGGTACGGGGATATTTGGGTAAATTCGATCCGGAGTGATGAATTTCGTGGGTACGAGTTAAGTTGAAGATACCTTTTTCTTTACAAGACGATGGTTGTTTTTTCGTTCATTCCCATAATTCAACACTAATTTAATATTCAGCTTAATATTCAATGTAAACGTACCATTGGAATTACTGATTACGTCTAACTGCTAGTTTGGGAAACCTATAATAATTGTGATGTTAATTTCGAGAGCATCGACTGATTGAGGTTTATTGGTAAAGACATACTTTTTCAGAAAATCCCTCAAAAAATTTCGAACGGATGTGGATGCATTGCCAACTTGTGAACTTCATGAGGTAGAAAGAAGTTGTATTTTCAATGAAATAAAACTAAAGTATTTAGATTTTCACTATAATAACAAAACTATGACCGGTTTCACCACACTGTGGCTTCATCAGATATATACAAACTAATGAACAGAGTTATTCCTTATATATTAGTCTTATTTCCTACTTAATATTACAATAGGTACAAGAGGTATGTTGGAAAACCCATCGGAGTTGCTTACTTTATGAATTGAAAAGATTGAGTAAAGAAGGATTTAGATCTAATTGACTATTAAGTAACCTACCTGAATTCATTTTTTGTTGATCTCTAAAATTTCCAATAGATTGAGTTTTTGTCTGTTATTTTCATTGTGTGAAATTTTGAAATTATCATTAAAGTTATGGTTTTCTTTGAGTAAGTGATTAGAATAGTGGAATCTGATTTATAATAATTAAAATTACGTGTGTGCTCGGATAATCTAACTTTGAAATTTCTGAAAGTTCTACCCATATAAATTTTATTACAATCCCCAAGACAGTTTATAAACACCGGATTTATTACTTTTATCAATTTTAGATTTGCAGTTTTTGATATGTCGGCCTAAAGAATTATCAGTTCGGAATGCTATATTGAAATTATAATGCGAGAGGAATGATTTTAATTTTAGACTAGGGTTACCAATATAAGTTAAGCTGTTGTATTTTGTGTTAGAACTTTTTATACTTGGAAATACTTCCAGAATTGCTTTTTGAAATTTTTGCGTGAAATCATGTTCTCAATCATAGTTGGACTGTAACCGTTATTGACTGCTATTTGTTTAATTATATTTAGCTCTTTTATGAAATTATTTTGTGACATTGGGATATTAATAAGTCTATGTGCCATACTATTGTAAGCTGCTAATTTATGTGGATAAGGATGTGTAGATGAGCTGTGAATAGTAATATCTCTATGCGACGGCTTATGAAAAATAGAAAAATCATGTTTGCCGTTAATTTTAGTAATAGTTAAATCCAGAAAGTTAATAGAGTTTGTTCTATTAGAACAAAATTATTTTAACTTTAATGGAGTATTATATACTAGTAAAAAAGGTTTAATCATGGGTAATCCTCTGAGCCCTCTGCTCGCTGAAATTTTCATGGATAATATTGAAAAAACTATCCAAGAACATCCGTTATTCAAACACTTTATTTAGTGGATTAGATATGTCGACGATATCATTTGTTGTTTCACTGGCACAAACAGACAATTAGAGTAATTCAAAACATTCATCAACAAAATTCACGATAATATTAAATTCACGTTAGAGATAGGAACAGAAAACTCCATTAACTTTCTGGATTCAACTATTACTAAAATTACCGGCAAACATGATTTTTCAATTTTTCATAAGCCATCGCATACAAATATTACTATTCACAGCTCATCTACACATCCTTATCCACATAAATTAGCAGCTTACAATAGTATGGTACATGGACTTATAAATATCCCAATGTCACAAAATAATTTCATAAAAGAGCTAAATATAATTAAACAAATAGCAGTCAATAACGGTTACAGTCCAACTATGATTGAGAACATGATTTCACGCAAAAAATTTCAAAAAGCAATCCAGGAAGTATTTCCAAGTATAAAAAGTTCGAACACAAAATACAACAGCTTAACTTATATTGGTAATCCTAGTCTAAAATTAAAATCATTCCTCCCACATTATAATTTCAATATAGCATTCCGAACTGATAATTCTTTAGGCCGACATATCAAAAACTGCAAATCTAAAATTGATAAAGGTAATAAATCCGGTGTTTATAAACTGTCTTGAGGAGATTGTAACAAAATTTATATTGGTAGAACTTTCAGAAATTTCAAAGTTAGATTATCCGAGCACAAACGTAGTTTTAACTATTATAAATCAGATTTCCTATATTCTAATCACTTACTCGAAGAAAACCATAACTTTAATGATAATTTCAAAATTTTACACAATGAAAATAACAGACAAAAACTCAATCTATTGGACATTTTAGAGATCAACAAAGAAAAGAATTCAGGTAGGTTGGATCAATTAGATCTAAATCCTTTTTTTTTTCAATTCCAACATACCTCTTGTACCTATTGTAATATTAAGTAGGAAATAAGACTAATATAAAAGGAATAACTCTGGCCATTAGTTTGTATCTATCTGATGAAGCCACAGTGTGGTGAAACCGGTCATAGTTTTGTTAATGTAGTGAAAAGCTAAATACTTTAGTTTTATTTCATTGAAAATATGTATATCGATTTTCATCAAGTAACGATCTCCTCAATCAAATTATAGAAAGAAGTTGATCCATATACGAAAATTTAGCTTTTTGAAATTGAACTTCCGCCAAAATTGTATTCCGAACACCAGTCGACGCTTGTCGAGGAATTGACCGCTTCGGGTTCCCCAGCACAGTTTCACGAAAATCAGCAATGTTATCTTTCTCCTTCGATCTAACGGAACCGATCTGTGAATTTGGCCATCTAGAAGAGTTAAGTTTGAAGAACCAAAACAAATGCCACATCAAACTCATTTGGACAATAAAGATTTATCATGTGAACGTGTTGCCCTGAGCTGTAACTTGCCATGATGATTTCGTATGACTGTATAAACAACAGATTTGATAGGCATTGCCAAAACGACGTGTCCGCGGCAGTCTGTAAGGCAGTCTGAAAAGATTCCGACCTAACAAAGATACTCCTTGTAATTCTACACATTTTTACTACATTTTCACAGCTCAGTAACCTGTTCAAATGGTAGCGGCAATTTTTTTCAACAAAATAGTTTTTCACGAAGGTGATTGCCTCTTCAGTTGATGAAAATCTCTTTCCTTCAAGAGCATTTTTTTAGATGGGGAATAAAAAAAAATCGCTTGGTGCTAGATCTAGTGAGTAAGGCAGATGGTCAAGCTGTTCAAAACGGAATTCGTGGATTTTCGCCATGGCAACCACTAAGATGTGTTGTCTTCGTGAAATAGGATTTTCTCTTTTTGTGAATGTGGCGCGTTTTCCACAAGTTCTGCTTTTATCAAGTAATGGTGCGTAGTATGGTTTTTCGTTTTTGAGATAATCGATTAAAATAACTCCAGGACTATCTCAAAATGTCACCAATACTTTTCTAGCCGGAAAAACAGTTTTTGCTTTTTTTGGAACAGGTTCCCCCTTTGCAGTCCACTGTTTGGACTGTATTTTTGTTTCTGCCATTTAATGGCATATATCGAGCCCAAACTGCACGATCAGAGCGTTAGAAATGTTAATTCAAATACGTTTTTGGTTTAACGTTATCAAATGCGGCACCCAAAGCGTGGACTGCTTTCTCAAGTGTAACTGTTGTTTTAATATGTGATAAACACGTTCTTTTGACATGTTAATAAGCTCTGCTATCTCTCTCAATTTATGCGGTGGTCGTCTAGCACCATTAGGTGAACTTTGACGATGTTTTCGTCGGTAGTTGCAGTTTTTGGACGTCCCGAATGTTCATCGTCTCTCTATATTTCACGGCGACGTTTAAATTCAGTTGCCCGCTGTGCTAAATGGTGGTGCATACACAGAATCCAGCTCATATTCAAAAACAAATATTTAATGATATCTCGATATCCGGTTTTATAAATTTTCACAAAAATACTCAGATCAACTCACTGAAACGACTGTTACATAACAACTGCACGTCCCAAACGGTTGAAACGTTGGTGAGTAACTGTCAACAGATGAACAATGAATATTCACTGGCTTTTATGTACGAGAGCTGCCAACTTCACGTAGAGGTCGTAAACTATTCAGATCACCCTCGTAGACCAGTTTCTATATATTTATAATGATAAAAATAATAGCAACAATATCATTCCAACTGAGATCTCTTCATTTTCTTCTTACATTTACATGGAGATACGAAATACACACACCACAAAAATGGTCGCATCACCTGGTATATTCACATATGTTTTTGGACATATGAGGGAAAAAAATCTTATTTATGTAGTAACATTTGTTTCCATATGATCTCAAACACGTCTGAAACAAGAATGTGTTTATTTGACTATCAGTATTCATTCAATTTCTCTTCAGTTTTCAAGCTAAATTAATGCAAGTTTTCTGTGTTTCTCGTTGATTTTCGAATCTTTGAATTTATTGTAATGGCTGCTGAACGTCCTGGACGCTATTTGAGTGATCATGAAGTGGTAAGCATTCTAACACTTCTAGAGGAGGGGCGAAGCCAACGATACGTGGCTAACTTGTTAAATGTTAACCAAAGCACTATTTCAAGAGCAATTAATCGCTACCACGAAACATGGGAATATGGAAGAAGGGCCGGACAGGGAAGAACTCGGATAACAACACCAGTTGATGATCGTTCGGCACTGTACGGCTAGAATGCTACAAAATAAACTTGCACTTTCCAGAAATGTGCATATTTCATTACAAACTTTTAGGAACAGGCTCCGAGAAGACGATATCAGACCAAGGGTGGCTTCTACCAGCCCGCGTCTCACCAGAGAGCATTGAGTTGCAAGACTTTAGTTTGCGAGGAAACATGCAAATTGGGTTATTCCAGAATTGTCGAATGTTCTCTTTTCCGACGAGTCCAGGTTCTGTCTTATCAAATGATAGACGCATGCCTGTATACAAACGACTTGGTGAACGGTATCAGCAATGCAATATCCGGCAAACCGAAAACTTCGGAGGGGGCTCAGTAATGGTGTGGGGAGGCATTTTTTTTCATGGTAGAACTGAGTTAGTCCTAGTTAATAATGAAAGAATGACAGCGGCCAGATACATTGCAGATATCCTTGAGCCCCATGTTGTACCCTTTGGCTCATTGATTGGCGAAAACTTCATTTATATGCATGATAAGGCTCGGCCTCATGCAGCTAAGAGTAGTTACTGAATTTCTGCAAAATGCCGAAATTGATATTTTAAGATGGCCAGCCAGAAGTCCCGACTTAAATCCCATAGAACATGTTTGGGACAACCTGGGGTGGCAAATTCAGTAACGTAGGATGCCTTGTGGAATACTCCAACAACTAGAAAATCTGCCTCCTGAAATTTGGAACTTAGTGACTCAAGAGTACATTCAAAATTTGTTTGAGGGGCTTCCGAGACGTATACTGGCAGTAATTAGGCCCCGGGGAGGAAACACTCGATTTTGAAAATGATTAGTAACCATTCGATACTAGTTGATTGGTCTCTTCGCGAATGTTTGTTTGGTTGAATTTTATAATTTTTCATTAACTCGAAAATTGTTGATATTTTCCATCATAAACTCATCTCTTTTGCATGATATCTTCTTATTTTACACTACTGAAAGTTACCAAGCGACTCTTGAATGACCAACCTAAAAGTTTATATAGTATTGTCGAAAAAGTAGGGTGCTGCAACAATTTTTGTGGGGAGTGTATCAAAGACTTCACATGAAGCTTATAAATCCACAGCTACATGACTATTTATTAAGCCAGGAAAACCTTCGACAAATATTTTCACGGGACATCATCACTGAAATGTAAAAACGAAAATATAACGAGACTAACACATAAACATGTTCTTCAATCATGAACCATCAACCATAAAAAGTCTTGTCGAAGAGAAAAAAGAATGCTATGGAGTCAAAAGAGAGAGAATTGGAAATACATAACGGTGATAGAAAACAGTACAAGTACACGTTGTAGTAAAGTGAAGTTAGATGCATAAGAGCACCATGAAGCTCAAGGTGGAACCAACATGGAATCTGATTATCAAAATAAAATGAACAACAGGATCTACATTTAATTGGTAAGACCAATTTTAGACGAAGCCTTTATCCCAGAGCGCTCTGTGATCACGAACCTCCTTCACTGCTTGAATAATTGGGTAGAGTCGCTGAATGCAGGTATGTAATTTACCTATATTTCATAAAGGCACTCGATCGGGTACTGGTCGAATGTCTTATGTTGAAATTAGAACATTTCGTCATAGAGGGGAACTTCTATCTTGGATTAAAGCTTTTCCAAGTGATCTCCGTTACTCTTCAAGGATCGGGAAAGTAAAATCTTGCATGCGTCCAGTTTCAAGCGGTGTACCCCATGGCACGGTATTTGTTCCAATTTTATTTTTAATATATATTGCAGACTTACTTTCTCTCCTTCGATCTCCATCCTCGTCCTTTGGTGATGATGCAAAAATATATAACAACCCCCTTACTAAGTCAAATCAGCTCCAAGAAGACCTTAGCCGCATCAATCGCTGGTATTTGGATTGGCTTCTGCCATTAAATCCGGACAAATGCAAGGTTCCGCACATTGGTAAAAATAATCCAAGAGATCAATGTCACTTGGCAGGTAATCCAATTGGTATCACGGATAAACAGTTAGACCTAGGGGTTACTGTCACAGAGGACTTGACGTGGTCAGCTCATATCTAAAACATCTGCTCCAAAGCTGCAAGACTTGCTTATACATTCCAAAAATCTTCTACCCGATGCGATCCAGCTACTTGCACACCAGACTTATATTAGACCAATATCGGAATTCGCTGGACCAGTCCGGTTTTCCACACTAAAGCGTGACAAGGATGCACTTGAGAACATCCAGAGGAAAATAACTAGAATCCGGTACGGCCTCATGCGACTACAGCAACCGTTTTAGAATATTCCAACTTTGGAGACCTAATTGTAACATTTCGGATTCTTGGAGGCTTGCTCAGCTGTGATCTTTCTCCATTATTCACCATGGATGAAAATCAACGCCTCCTTGGTTATAATTTTAAATTATACAGGGAAACCTTCAAGATATCGCAACGTGAAGATTTTCTGTATATGGCATAAACTGCCTGCTGACATTATCAACGCTACTTTTATCAACTTATTCACGAACGAATTTGATGCATAGGTTGGTTGACATAACATTTCCTTCATTATCCTTGTTTTGTTTCTTATTTTACTTTTATTATGCTTATTTTTAAGGGTTTTGTAATATATGTTTTGAGATGGGGTGCAATGTAGGTATCTTACAACTTTTTAATGTAGATTGTTGAGTGTATTGAGTCATTTAGGCTAGTTATTAACTCTTGTTCACGTGAACTAATACTAATAATAATAGATGAAGAAAATAGAGCTCAGTTCTTGGAAAAAGCAATTATGCTTGTACATAGGTCCACCTTCCAATAAGCATAGAGTTAATAGTCCATTTTTGTATGAAAGAAGAAGGTATAAAACAAGCCTCAGTTATTTCAAGAACAGTACAAACCTCTGATACAGTTAGGCAAACGCTTAGTTTTGATAAGCATTACAGTTTCATAATCTACATAAGGTGAGGGGGAGATATTACCAGATAGAAGCTCTAAGGATAAAATACTCTACAATAGTCATGCTTTATTAAAATTCTTAAGCAATTGTAAATTCATAATAAATTAGTATTTGAGTGCCACGATTTGGGTAGAACTGGTCTGGATTCCAAGTCAAGAGGAGTACAATAACAATCAGATGAAGTCGCAAAAAGGCGAGTATATACCCTTTGTAGGACCACAATGCGGCTTCGATAATACAAACATCTGAATTACAAGCACTGGGAAAATATCAAAAGACTGAGAGACAGTCAAAAGCTCTACTAGACGTCAACCAAAAAAGCTAAGGGAATTCTTCGTTAGAGAAAATCGGACTGACTGATCTTGACACATACCGATTCTGCAAGAACGAGAACTGAATCCCTCTTTCAGTGACATGTCCTACACTGTCTAGGTAGATGATGGGTGCTGTATGTTCCTGTCTAATGTGGAAAAAGAAATACAAATATTTTCTGGTGAGGAGTATCATCTGATTTAGTAAAACTATACTTTAAATCCATTGGGGAATACCCTATAGTACCTAAGGGTTGCAATGACTTAGACATAGCCCTCTTTACAATAAACGGCGTCTATTTAGATGGGTCGAGTGCTTCGAAGATTGACGATCCATCATTAAGTACGTAAAGAAATTGTGTATGAAATTGAGTCTTTTCCCGTTGTGGGCGATATTTTAAAAAATTCCATGTTTTTTTACTTAATTCTTTCCTTCACAGCGAGAGTCTGTATAATTAGTCGATGACCAGAAAACAACATGATAATATTCTATTTACTAGGTTCTCCTAAATTCTAGAATCTCAATTCGAAATTGTCACGATGGTTATGATTGGAAAACTCATCAACTAGGCTTAATTCACATTCAACGATGAGAACTCTGAAGGAAATAAATCGAATATATTTATACATAATGCGTCTACCTCTTCATCATACTTTCTAGAGTTTTCTCATGAACAATATACCACAAAAAAGTGACCTGCAAACGAACGGTAGTAATGCATTCTTTCGAAATGATAAACACCTCAAAAAAGTCTAGGGAACACTTCTGAATATCGATATATCGTATCCAGAACGATCAATATGGATGATTTTTTTTAAGAAATGAACATCTGCATCAATTTCTCACCAAATTATGTAGAGTGCCGCAACAAGTTTCAGTTTTTTTTATAAAAAACTAAAAATGCAGCAGATGCGACGCTGCTTTATAATCATTTCATGTGTTCAGTGTTTGAAATCAGTTAGTTGGCACTTTGTTTCTGTTGTAAGCACAAATAAAAGATTTAAGTTTTGTGATTCGACCATGGAAAGACGACATTTGACTAGAGAAGAGATGTTACGAGCCGTTGGCATGCTCCAAGCTAGGAGCTCACAACGGGAAGTATCCAGGGTTCTGGGAAGTAGCCAAGTGTCATAAACCGTTTATGGTCGCGTTTCAATGAAACAGGTAGCGTGGAAGAACGCCATACAGGTCGTTTCAGGATTACTACAGTCGCCCAAGACCGATTTTTGGTTTTACAAGCCAGAAGAGATCGTACTACCACAGCATCTCAACTAGCTCAAGAGCTATCACGAGTTCATAATGTAAAAATTTTCGACTGCACGAAGGTCAACTACATTCCAGACGTCCTTTAAGAGTTCCACAACTGACCCATGGAAATCGCGCTGCTCGTTTAGCTTGGTGCCAAGAACACGTAAACTGGGATCAAGAGAGGTGGGCCACAGTTCTCTTCAGTGATGAATCTAGATTTAGTTATTATCCCGATTCGGGAAGAATTCGAATATGAAGGGAACCTGGAAAACAAAACCGTCTCCAGCATGCTCGAGAAGTTGTTAGACAGGGAGGCGAATCAGTGATGTTTTGGGGAGGTATACGCCTTGGTGGAAGAGTTGACCTCGTTTTCATACAGAACAACCTCACGCGAAATTCTTACGCAAATGAGATATTTTTACCTGTAGTGGTACCGTATCTCCAAACAATGGGTCAAAATCCACTCTTCCAACAAGATAATGCCCCTCTCCATTGTGCAAGAGTTGTCTTGAACGTTCTTGAAGAGAATGATATCGATCTTCTACCGTGGCCATCCTGCTCCCCAGATCTGAATCCCATCGAGCATGTGTGGGACACCCTAAAAAGAAATCTCTTGCGTCAAAACGTCTTCCATCATGAACAGGAGCTTCGATCAGCAGTTCAGGGGGCTTGGAATGACTTAGGTGATAGACAATTTAATATTGAGCATGCCGCGACGTTGCCAAAGTGTCATTAATAACAGAGGTGGACCTTCTGGGTACTGAAAAATATAAGTGCTTCCATATCGTTTCGAAAATATTAGGATTTTTTTTGTGTTTTACCAAATTTCGTCATTTTCAAATTTCAAATTTTTTTTTATAATAGGTGCTTTGGAGAAGTCAAATATTATTTTGTTTCCTTGAGAATACATTATATACAATACATCCTAACAAAAACCAAAAGATTTCTATAAATTCGAATCATCAAATTCATATTTTAAAGATATTGGTAAGTGTTCCCTAGACTTTTTTGAGGTGTTTATTTCCTGCACTTCAAACTTAAGAGGTGAGGTCAGAGATTTTTCAATATATTCATTATTTTGGCTCGAGGATTGTAATATTGTAAGTGTGAATAGATATTTACTTAACCTGCTCGAAGTGTCAAATGCGACGTTGTCGTATTATTGTGCGTGGATAGATAGTTAAAATGGCTGAGTCTTTGGCTTAGCCGTAACTGAAGGCAATCTGTGCTAGCCAGTGTTAGAGTTCTATTGATAAAGTATGTGAGTTGAGAAGTGATTCAAAACGAATGAAAGTAGTTGAATAATCGCTTAGCGTATTATTCGAGTCCCGATTACGTAACAGTATTGTAGAAACGCTAGTCATGATATTTGTTTACAGAAACAGCAACCCTCGTAGATTGGAACTTATCATATTCTACGAATGACATTCACGCCTAAAATAAAATGAATAATAATTAAAATATTTCGAATTCCAATAAGATTGATAATTCCATCGAAAAATTATTTTACGACTCCCAAAACTTTGAATATTTATGGATCCTTTTGTTAAGAAATCCATACTATCCATTTTTATGTTTATTTTCTCAGTTTTATTTGAAATTCAAATTCGACGTCAAATAAAACGTATAATTTACACGGAGGAGCATGAAGCGTACATAAAAATTCCATTCATCGAAGTGAAACATTAAATGAGCGCACATAAAGCATGAATGGGTTCGAATTCAATGAAATTTATTGCACACTTTAATGCGACTTCATTGAATTGGATCGAAATGAATGATTTCGAGTGAAGCATTCTGATGAACGTTGTCAACCTTGTCGTATTTGAATCATCGATTTTGTGAATAGCATTGATAGTCTAGCCGACAAGATGGAAATGGTGAAAAATAGTGCTACTGCTGTTAAAAATTTATGTGAATGCTCATGAATGAAGGCTAGAAAAATATGCCAGAAGCATATATTAGCACATAAAAAATTGCAAAAGTTATAAAAAATTAGATGAAAAGAAAAATTTTAGTTTCATCTCAGGAACTATTAAAATTTGAGAATTTAAAGAAAAGAATCTTAAAGAGGTAATTTCCAATAAAAACATTTAACGCCCGGAATTCTATCATCATTTATAATTTTAATTTAATGCTGTCTTGCGTCAGTTTTATATTTTATTAGTAAAATAAATTAAAATTGTTGTTACAATAGGTATTTATTATTATTATCGTGGACTTGTGCACTATCTCAGCTGTTAGCTGGATATAATTTCCTCTCCCCAGATTCAGCAATCAAAGGGAATAGGCTCGATTACAATATCATGACATAAATTTTCTCACTATCCTACATGTAGTAAGAATTACAGCTTTTTGCATTTCTATATAGGTATTCTTGTGCAATTCAAATCTCTTAAGGCTATCATACGAAGTTTTGGGTATTAACCCAGTCGTAGAAATGATGACAGGAACGTTATCAATTTCATCGAGGTGCCACATTTGCTTGATCTCAATAGCAAGGTCTGTGTATTAGGACTTTTTCTCCTAGAACTTGTTCAGCACGTTGCTATTATTCGGTATGGCGACATCCACCAGCATTGCTGTTCTGGCTCCTTTATCATACACCACTATGTCCGGCCTATTATTCGTCACCATTCTGTCAGTGATAACAGGCCTATCGTAGTATAATCTGATAGTCATTTTCCTATACGGGCGTCGGTTGATACTTGTAATATGATTGGAAGGCATTCAGAAGTCCGTACTTGCGTGCAAGTTTCTGATGGATAATGTTGCACACTTGATTGTGCCTGTGAAGATAGTCCGTATTGTCTAGTTGTTCGCAGCCGGACGTAATATGCTATATAGCCTCCGATCTTCTACGGCATTTCCTGCACTTATCTGTTCGTATTAGTTCACCCTTAATTATAAATTTTTTGTAGTTGTTTGTAGGGATGACTTGGTCATAAGGATTCCTTCTGTTCCCACGAATAGTTTTCCTTTCATCAACCATTTGTTGGCAGCTTCTTCATCGATGTGTGGCTGATTAATCTCATGGTGATGTCGTCCTTGCAATTCCTTTCTTGACCATTGATCTTGTTTTTCAGTATCTGATAGGAACGGTAGATTCAGCACGTTATCACTAGTAATAAGGCTCAAAGGTGTATATCCCTTATCAGCCAACAATACCACTCTGTGGGGGTCAGAAGTGCGAGCTTTGGTAGAGAAGAATTCTCTGAGATTTCTGATTTGTTCGGTATGTAAGGTGACAACATCCATCAATCCGCTTCCTCCTTCTTTCCGCTTCAAAGTTGTTCTTATCACAGACGATTTTTGATGGTGATTGTTGTACTTTGTCAGCATCGTTCGGGTCTGCCTTTGAATATCATCCAGTTCTGTCATAGTCCATCTGATTATTCCAGTCTTCAGACGCTGACTGTACTCTGAACGAATCTTCTCCTTTGACTGTTTTTGGTCTAGAAATCTGGCTTGTTGGTATCCCGATATTTGTACGTTTCGCCATCTCTCATGCACTGTATAATATCACCATTTGGAAGTTATGTTTCATCATCCAAGACTTTCCCCTCTTTGAATGTTCAGGGTCTTACATTTTTCAATATGATGTTCATATGAACATCTGCCGAGAACTTACTAACAGTTCTCACCAGATCATCCAGTTGTTTCTTGTTCGAAGCATATAATTTTATGTCATCCATATACAGCAGGTGGGAGATGGTGTGATTGTGTGGTTTCATTATCACAGAATTGATGATGAGTTGTTCCTTGCATCCGTGGTGTTTCTTTCTGCAGCCCTTCTGCTTCTCTGCTAATATACTGTTGTCATCAAGATGGTGTATTCGTTTGGATATGCATGAGGTGAGTATTTTGTAGAGCGTTGGCAGACAAGTGATCGGCCTATACTGAGACGGATCTTGTGTTCTATCGCTCTTAGGTAGCATATATGTTTAGCCTTTCGTTAGAAAACTATGTGTTTTCCTGGGATGTTGAAGAACATACGTGAGCGGTTCCGCTAGGGCTCCATGAAGCTTATTGAACTTCTTGTATCAGAAGTTGTGGATATTATCTATACCTGTGGCCTTCCAATTGTTGGTCGCTCTAACTGCTGTTGCGATTTCTTCCTCCGTTATTCCTTCGAAGTCCATATGTTTGATATCAAGGCGTTGATTTTCATTCGAGATCCATTCAGCATCTTTATTGTGTTCTTTGGGGATCGACCATAACGGTGACCAATAATCGGTCAAGCACTGTGCGTCAGGTACTTCTCTGTTATTATTGTTCGCAATTTTGTTATTTCTCTTATGAAAGTTGGCCGGGCTTTGGAGGAACATTTGGTTTTGGTGTTTCTTTCAGTGAACTTGATGTATCTTGAGTCTCTTATGAGTATAATAGTCTTGACAATGTTGAGGTGGAGAACTTTTGTCTGCAGTCTTGTGCCATTGCACAATTTTGGGGGCTTAATGTTTCTTTATAACATAACTGGTACTCCAATTTTCAGAAGATGATTATGTGGTGGAAGAACTACCGTGTTTAGAGTATTAAGGAACTCCACGACATAGTTCAATGCATCATCAGATTGTAGTACCCAATCCATTGACTTATATTGTACTTCAACTACTTGAAATGACTCGAGTACAAGATCATTTATTGTGGCTGCGTTTTCTGTTTTGGGAGTCAAAATGGCACGCTCACATAAGTTTATATGGGCTTTGTCATGAGGTTGGAGACATCAGGGTCAACTGTGTTAGTGCGTTCTGTAATTGATTTCACCAGTGTTGCCAAGCTTTGCGAAATAGTAATTTTACAATCAATTGATTGATTTACAATCAAGTGATTGCCGTTTTCTATTCAAGCAATATTTCAGAAAACTGTTCAGTAGACTATTCACCTCCCAAAGGAACTCTCATGTTTTTTAAACGAGTTTCTGTATGTGACTTCACAAGTATGATGACTTCAAACACGGCTTAGTCTGATACTACGGGTAAAGTCATACGAAAGTCTCCAGCTAACAAAACTGTAATACCACATATCAGGCTATTAGGCTATCAGGCTCTTGTCTCTTTCAAAGTTCCGTTGAACTTTGACACCATGGTTATGGGCCATCGTGCATTCATCCTACACTATTAACTTGCGCGATATACTCTGCTTAGAGATATTGCCTATAGGTGTTTCAGTATGGTTCAGTCTAAGAGATAGCTCAAATGCTGAATTGGCTGTCCTACCTCAGCTAACAAAATGTCAGAAATGCCAATCGAGGCAACAGCAAAAGTTATTCCACGTATTTTGCCTTACAGCAGATTTAGGACAAACGTCTAGCTGAACTGCCAGAAGTATTTAGAAAAAATATTTGACCTCAGGTTTTATCAACACCTTCAAGTATCTGGTTGTGAATGAAGTGCTGCAAGATTCTTCATTATAAACTACTTGAGCTAATAAATCAGTGTCGTAAGTAATCTCTCTAAGGTAGTCTCGGTTTGGCAACAATGGGTCATTTCTCAATGGCTGTCGTAAACCATATTGCTCTAAAAGTTGCCCTCTCGAAGACAGTACTGTCTCTTCAATAGCAGTGAACATTTATTGTAAAAATGATAACATTCGGCGTTATTTGGGTGAACAGTAAACACCCTGTCCAAAGCTAGAACTTTCTTCACTACCGTTTGTCCATCGACTGCGATTCCTCGTTTTCTCCTCTTAAACTTGTTATTTTTCCACACATGGTATGAGGGAACTTCAACGTAAAGAATCTCTGGTGCATGAATCAAAATATGTTAAAAGAGTAGTTTTCTGCGGGTTGTTAACCTTATCAGCTAATTGGTTAGGGTCGTTCGGATTGAAATATTTTCTCTGTCCGTTTTCTATGCGGACACACAGATAAACTTTTGTCGGACACCTTACGTGTATAGAATTCTCCAAACAGCCTCACAACTATTAATTCAACTACCACGTTCATACAGTTTGATTTCATCCCTCTTATTTTCTAGAGTAAATAATGCATGATCGCTGCCTTTATTAACGTATTTACAAATATATTTAATAGATTTTGTAGAGCTACAGTATTCTTCGTTAATATGAGCAGCGAAATACGTAACGAAAGTGGAGGGTTACCTAGGCATGAGTTTGACTCTGAAAAGAACGATATTCATACCCCTATTCATCCCTTTAAGCGTTGAATATCGAAAAATGGTGAAACACGTGTTTACTTATCTTCTTTTAGAACTACATTTACAAAGTTCCAAGCCGAAATGCCCTTTTAACATTTTTTCTCCATACAAAGTTCAATACCCCTGAAGAGATCGAATTTTAGAAAATATTGAATTAGAGTTACACCAAATCATCTCAGAGAGCAAAATCATGAAATTTCAAACAGATCTGATAACGAACAAAAAGTTACGTACAAATGTTGATACCACTTTTTATCCCGGTAGAGGGGGAATTTCGAAAAATTCCTTCTTTGTGCACCCATATTTCACAAAACGAAGCCAAGGTCCAAATATCACGATTCTAGCTTCAGTATTTCGGTTTCTGCGTTGATGAATCAGTAAGTTAGTTAACCAGTACATGTTACTTTATACAATACAATGAATTTTCAACAAGTTGGACGATTGTTAATTAACATAATTTTCCTAAACATTCGTCTTTACTGTAAACCAAAAAAAAGAATGATTATCATAATTATGTTTCGCTTCGTGGAGCCCTTCTTGAATCGTATTTAATGAGATCATGTTATGAAAGTTAAAAAATATTGTTACTTTGCTTATTAATATAAGCAAAGTAACAATATTTTTTAACTTTCATAACATGATCTCATTAATCTGAAAATTTCTATATTGTGTTCATGTAGCAGAAATAATTTTCTGCTACTTGAACACAAAATAGGAAATTTTCTACGTTTTGTTAACATAAAGACATTACTATGAACAAATAATAACCCAAAAATAGTGTACCTGAGCAGGTTGCAGTTTTCTCCAATTCATTCTCTCGAAAAAGTAGAACGTACCATTCCTTTTCGTCTAGCTTTTATGGTTATTGAAATAGCCTAAGTAAACATTGGATTTAGTCCACCCTGTACATACATATTGAATACTGAAGCGAGCAAATTTCATATTTTGTTGCTTCTAAGCGGTAAAGTGAAGAAAAATGAACAACACTGAAAAACATTTTTATCTCAACACAGTGTAGACCAAAAATATTTGTGACATATCACCCATAAATCATCAAGTTAGTCAATAAACCCCGAAGGAACAGCTTGTACACACGGGACACACCCGAAAAAATTTAATTTCTGGAACGATATCGAGCAAAGGGCGTGTTTCAGAAAGATTGTGTGGGTGCGGGGGGTGGCCGAGACCTACGCTTTCACGGTCGTAGCCATGGAAACATGGAAACTCTGCTTTCTATCTACGGAAAGCCCATCCCTGATGTATACTCACATGCGGTATTGCAGATTCGAAAATATACAAACCACGCCAACTCTATTATGCTGCATATTTTTTCTGACTGTTTCGTGTAATTGTTTGACGTAAGCTAGGGTACTGTTTTATCATGATTGGATGGGTACACAAGCGAGACTATCCAAGGACCCTTTCTCTGATATCCCCTGATATCAATTTCAAACGAAACATGAAAATGTTCATTTGAAAATTATTTTGAAGGAGTACAGGGTGACCAAAATTCAATGTCTAGTAAAGCCATCTTGTAGAGTATTGCAAACTAAAAGAAGACAATCTGCTTCAAATATTTATCATAGGTTGGTCCAAATTTTATAAACTTTGGAGCATTCCAAATACCAAGTTCGAAAAATTATCAAACTGAGGCTCCTCAAGGTTCCCATTTAGGACCACTGCTGTTCACAATATACATTAACAATATTGGTAACGATTCTATAGCGCTCCTCTTATCCTACGGCTCGGAAATCTAATGGCCGACGATATCTGTTATGAGATGATCAATCTAATTCTCAAGTATGTTCAAATTGGTGTCACCGTCCAAGTTTTTCTGTATAAATAAGGGTCCTACAATATGGTCTTCCCAAATTCCGGTCCAAACATTAACTTTTTGAGGTCTAAAGCGATAGACCTCGCCATTGAATCAAAAACTCGATTCGTCAGAGGAACAAACATTTTGAAGCAAATTCGAATCGTTATTGATCCTCCCACTGAAATGTTCGCAGAACTCTAAACGTAATCATCATTCAGCTCGTCTATGAGTTAAATTTTATATGAACTGAATTATATTGGTGAAAAATCCTGTAAATACTTGTCTGGCGTACTCTAATTATTTAAGACAATCTCCTCACAGATTGTGTATTGCCCATCATGGCAACTTCACCCAAAACGGCCTACCAATTCCTTCGTCATTCACAACTCTGGTAAGATTGTGTTTTTTACTAATATGGCATCCAGTTTTCATGAATTTGCTCGTTAACTCAGAACGTAATTTTACTTCAAATTTCTTCCAGGGTTAGTTTCGTTGGAAATGCGCGCAGTTGTTCTGAGACAGTTATCAATTTGGAAAAATAAACTCACAATTTTAATGTGTTTCTGAAGTGTGTGCACCCATCAACCTATATTCTATATGTTGTGGTTTCTTCGCTGATATTTATTATGTTAGGTTAGGAATCCTGCAAAGATCGATATCGGTTATCCTCTGTGGTTGTTGAGGTCGTTACCACTTCCAGGCGTCGTGAATAGGCGTAGTATTGGAGGTCTAACCTAGGACTATTAACCCGATAAGTGAAAGGTATTCTCATTCCCTCAATCACGGCCCTCTCTATACAAGGCCGGAGCTGCTCATGTGGCAACAGCGCGTGACGTCACACTAACAGGGTTACTTGACATTGCACTAGCACAGAGTTTAGATGGCGCGGGTATTTTAAATTGAATTCGCATGCATTTAAATGATAATTTATTATGAAAACACTTGGAAACATGAACTTATAATGACAGAGAAATGTGTAAGAAAAATATTAATGATCTTAGTAGAAATAGGTAACTGAAAACAACAATAGATAGATGATTTAAAGTTCAGTAAGAAGTTTCTGTTTTTTGGATTTTAATTTAATTCAGAAGCTGTTTTCAATAACATATTAGATTCTTTTTATATAAGTTTCTCAAATCACTAAATTTTGCAACAACTGTTTCATCAGATTTTTCATCTCGATAGAACTCTGGAAAAACAAAACTCTTTTCGTTATCTTTTTGATTTATCCAGCTATTTCTGATGTTCTTAAAAATATGAACAGTATCATAAGTTAAAAAAGTTTTATGTTGATCTGAAAGTGGGTACATAAACTTGGAGGTGGAATTTAAGGAGGGGTTTTCAAACATTACTCCATTAACTCGATTATTATCAGAAATGATGGCTACAACTTGGAGACTGCAATTTTTCAGTAACGTACAAACTTTTTGAGTTATTTCTGCCAACTCTTTCCCTGTGACGTTATGGATTGGAAAAAGAGCGACCACGTCCTTAAATTTACCAAACGCTGAAGAAATTAAATATGTCACCACTATTTTAGCTGCACAAGAATTTTTATTTTCTGCATGTCCCAAAATATCCCCATTCTTATAATCATATTTTTGTTTGATATATATTTCATCATTTTCCAAAAATAACATATTTCTTCCTTGCTATTTAGCTGACTAACTATTCCTTTGAGAAAATGTTCATTTTCTTCTGGCTTATTAGCTGAAATTTTCAAAGAATGTGTAATTTTTGAATTGTTTTTGGGTGAGGCAATGTTAAAATTAAATTTTCTCTCAACATAGAATAGCATTCAGTCTAAATCTTTTAACAAATTTTTATTTTCATTTTGGACTTAGTATCTTCAGTTTTGAAATATATTATATTTTGTTTGTTTTAAAATATAACCTTCCTATCGACATATATGTCATGAACGCACACAAAATGGATAAAAGCTTTCATGCATGAACAAAAACAAATGCATGCGAATTTAAGAACGTGACAATTAGCACTATTCCAACAATCAAATACTCATCGAAATCATATATTACCTTGAGTATATTAATAAATGTGTCTTCAAAATCAACTTCTTCAGTTTTATTATCCTACATTTCAAAACAGTGTCAGTCACATTAAAGATATAGCGAGAGTATGTTTGTTAAGAACTTATTGCTGTTGGTAATTTTGATCGGCATGCAAAAACCTTTGTCTGCTTTCAAATTGGAACCACTTTATATTGATTCAAAAGACTGTTGTGAAACTTCTGAAGAAAATAACAAGATGATTTTGGTGCCTGTGATGGAATACAAGGGATCCTTAAAACCAGAAGATATGAAGAAGTATATCAAGCAGATGTTCGGATGTGGGAAGAAGAATGAATATAAGATATAGTTACTAGTTTTGCAGGAGACCTATATTCTATATGCTGTGATTTCTTTGTTCATATTCATTATGTTATAATGTAAGAATTTCTAATTTTATTATTTCATTTGTAAATCGTGTTTTTTAAGAGAAAAATGACATTGAATAAATAGATTTCATTAATTAATTATCAGCTGATCTTGACCGAAATTCCAAAATTTCAAATGCACTGTGCCAAAAAATTAAGACAGAATTTCAATATTTCAAATTTCTCTTTTGGTTGGCAACTAATTATCAACACAATTTTTTTCGTTTATGTCCGGACATATGCCAACTCAATTCAATGTTTTTCTGGGAGCACATATTCTTCTCTAAAGAAATAAATTGATATTTTGAAAGAAACCACCACATATTTTGTTCTTCTTGAAAATTTCAATTTTTGGTAATAATGCAACGCAAAATACGAAATTTGATCCCGACAGATTGTGATGAAGTAGTGATGTTAGATGACCTAGGTTGGACTCACACAATAATAAGCCAAAGGCTTGGGGTGTCCCATTCAGCGGTTTCCAGAATGATCAGCATTACAGAAGACTGATAGTCATGAAAGAACACCTCGGAAAGAACGACCTCGAGCAATAACGGCGATCCATGATCGTTATTACAGAATTTCTTCGTTGACACAACAGTTCATGCTTCAAATGCAGCTACGACAGAGCAGGAGTGCAAATCAGCACTGAAACGATATAACATCGTCTCAGGAAATTTGTTTTCCAACTTCGTGTCGCAGCTCAAAGGCCTACTTTAACCGCAGCTCATCGAAGAGCTCGATTGAATTTTGCCAGGGAACATGCAATCGACGTTCCCTAGTGAATGACGTCGAAATGAGAGACATGCCCAGTGCAACTTTTGTCCTAACTATGGTTTTGGTGGAAGTTCATTAATTGTTTAGAGAGAAATTTCTTTGAACGCCCGCACTGATCTAGACATCTTAAATAATAGAACCCTAAATGCTCAGAAGTATGTTATAGACATTTTAGAAGAACTTGTTGTATCATTTCCGGCAAACGTGGGAGAAAACTATTTGTTTATGAATGATAATGCCAGACCTCATCAAGCTCATATCGTTAGGAACTACCTTCAAGATCACGCAATCACTTCAGTGGAGTGGCCTGCAAGAATTCTTACCTCAATCCCATCGAACATATCTGGGACATTCTCAATAGATGAATAAGAAGCCAGTGAAACTAGCCAACTACTGTGAATGATGTTCAAGATTGGAAACGAGGTGGTTAAGTAAGCTATAAGGTCATGATTTTGTGTATGAATCGTAGATGCCATGTAATAATCCTACCACGGGTAGGATAACAGGTTTTTGTAGAATTCGATTTTTTTACATTTGTCAATATAACAATTTCATTTCAATAGTTCTCAAGCTTTCCTTAGTGCTGGTGAGTTATTGGAAAATAATTCTTCAACATATCTACACTTCTTCGGAATAAATTTAATTCTCGATTTTGTACGTTGATTTTTGGAGCAGTGTAATTTCCAAGATTTTCTCTAGACTTTCTTATTCTTATCTTCTCTGAATTATCAATTAATAAAATTCCACGATCAAAACAAAAAGTGAACCAAAATATAACATACATGGCAGAAATGAAGGATATTTCTTGGTTCGCTATCTAACTATTGGTATTTTCTGAGTGAAAATTTATTGTAAACATGAGCAGTAAAATATTTATAGGTCAGCAACAATACAAAGAACCAATTGACCCTTCTTCCAGAAATAAATTATTTGAAAATCGAAATCGATTTTGCTTAAATTAATTTTGAAACAGAAAAATCATATTAAATAAATTCCAAGGTGACCTGACCTGACTCGCGAATTAATTCCTGCCCAACAGCTCCTAGGTATGCTCAAAATTAAATCACTGAGGAATTCTTGGGGGTAGTATGCCAAGTCAATAGGAGAGTAACCAACAATTGTTTCCGATTTAAAAAATCGAGTTAACCTTGTATAATGTCTCTTTCTGATTTATCCCAAGCATGATCAACCGGATTCAAGTCAAGCCATTGAGCAGGCTAAGGCAAAGCATTGGTTCTGTGCAGACTTATGAAATCCGTAGTATCAGCTGCAGTGTGGGGAGGGTCTAGTTCATGCATGAGTAGGAATTTTTTCCCCAATAACTGAAACATATAGTAGGATGTTTACAGGTCCCACCACCCACAGGCAACTCCGAACACAACCTTGTTTCTACCACTGGAAACTTCCAGTACAGCCACGCGATAAGGATACAACGCCTTCCAGGAAGATATGACATTACAACCGAGCTAGCTAGGAGGAGCTAGGCGAGTTTTTCTCCTCTTTTCCTTTTAATGATATCTGTTTTTCGGTCCCTGACATCAAGGTCTGCACTGAATTCGTTACTGAACTTGTTCTTGCAGGTATGGACCTCTACATTCCACACTTTACGAAAGAAACATCATCATAAAATCTTCGGTTCACTAAAACGTATCAAAAAGCTGTTGCAGATAAAAACAGAGCTTATAAGAACTGGAAGGAAAATCCAACAGATGAAACTGAAGCTGAATATGTGCGTTTCAGGAACATTTATAACTTAACAATCGATGAAGCCAAGGAGTATCCCAGGGCTCTCGCCAACTCTTTTTTGTTGCAGATTAATGATCTGCTCCATTCCACCGAGAATACAATATTTGGGTTTGCGGACGACTCTACCCTGTTTACCTCATTTTCTAGTCAGCGTCCTATACTGATGAGGACTCACACCGACAAAGATCTCAAGAGAGCATGTCACTCAATTCAGACTTAAACTGTGACAAAAAACATCCGGAAATTTGAAATAAAACGCAAAAATCTTAATCTACTCCATTTGAAGCGATACACATGTGCCAATGATTTTTCCAATCATCGAAATATTTTATAGGCGCTTTCTGGGAAGGCCTTCAGCTCCTCCTGCGAATTTTCTTTTATGACGTCTGTGGAATCAAATCTGGTTACCTGGTGCGGCGATTTCAGTCTGGAGAAAAAAAGGCTCAAAACAGTTAAGTAGAAGTCCTTATTGACCGTTCGACACTGCGGAACGAGTTCATGGTGAACCACACCACGAATATCGAAGAAAACAATCAGCATCATCATGATTTTCGAACGATTTTGGCTTAGTGTGTCGTATTCATAGACCCATGTCTCGTCACCAGTTATGATCCGGTCCATGAACGTGGGATCAGAATTCGCACGATACAGCATGTCTACAGCTACCTGCATCTGGTACTGTTTTTCAAGAATATTCAGCTCTATCGGAACGAGCCGAGCGGCGACTTGCCGCATGCCCAATTGGTTCACCAAAATGAAACGAGCGGTTTCACGAGAGATGTTGAGATCACGAGCTTTCTCTCTAACACTGTCATGACGATTTTCGAGCACCATTTCCTTGATTTTTCGGACGTTATCGTCGGTTGAAGCGGTCGAAGGTCGTCCGAGACGAGGCAAATCTTCGACGATCTTCCGACCGTTTTTAAAGGCTTTGTATCCATCATACTTGGGTTTTCGAAGAAACTTAAACCTTTTCCAGCATTCTCAACGATTCAGCACACGGAAATTCGTTCAAAACACAAAATTTGAGACAAACTCCTTGTTCAATTATTTTTTCCCTTGTAAAATTCGCAGGTTACTACTGAGGTCGATTGGTTTCAACAGATGTCGTAAACAAACTAGTTGATAGATCGCGCTCATGCTTAGCATAGTAATTAAGGACAGTCCTACCAACAAACAGAAACTTAAAATACTTTCCGCATGTAGTGAAAAAATTGTAAATTGTTTTCTCACGGAATAGGTGTTTTTCTCGGCCTCAGTAGCTTGTATTACCTTCTCTGACCTGGTACAAGCCTGAACCCGTCTAGGCATGCTTTGGATTAGGTTTTCGACCTCCTCTGGGGTGATATTCTGCCACTCTTCTGTGGCGGCTTGGCTGAGCTATTGTGGGGTTCTTGGGTTATTCTGGCGCGATCTAATTTCCTTTTTGAAATTATCCCATAGATGTTTAATAGGATTTAGGTCTGGAGAGCAATCTGACCAGTCTAAAATAGCGATTCCCCCTGTTTCAAGATAATGAAATCTGTTTTGGTATCACAGCATTATGCCACCCAAAAACATCTCACTCTGCCTCCTTGGTATTTCGGAATTTGTCTTGCTGCTCGGAGTCTAGCTTGGTCTTCCACGACCTCTGCTCGGAGTCTACCCTTCCACGAATCCGGCGGTCATCTGACCGAACACCAATTCTGGTCTCATCCGAAAAAAGAACATTTCGCCAATTCTCGATATTCCAATTTTGATGCTCGATACACCAATTAAGTCTGTTAATTTTTCGTTAGCTGGTTAGCTGTGGAACTAATCTAACCTAACACCTTGACCGAAGTCTTTGACGTATCGTTTCGACTGATACACTGATGCCTGTTGCTTCCAAAAATTTCCTTTGGAGTATGGGGTGCGACGCACTAGGGTCTTGGACAAATAGCGGTCTTCAGAAGTGATCTTCCTACGACTTCTTTCAGGCCTATTTTGCAGAGATTGTAGCTCCACGTATCGGGCGTAGGTTTTTGAGATCACCCCCTGTGATATCCCCATTGTGGCCGCTATATCCCTCTGTGTCACCCCTTCTTCAACGAGAGCAATTATTCGACTGCTCTGCACATCGGACAATTCAACGTAAGGCATTTTCAATTATGATTATAGACTTTTTTAAATTTTGAAATGCACAGTTTCGAATCTCAGTAATATCCCGAATATGTGGTGAGAATTCAACATTTCTTATCATACTATCCAGTTTTTTCACAACGAAAAACTTCATTCTTCACAAGTAGTCAAGGAGCCATGGTCAAAAACAATCAATAATGTGAAATACCCAGTGATTCCATATAAATTTAGTTGTGTGTACTTCAAGTTGCCTACATGAAATTGAGAGATTCGCAGTAACATCTTCCAAAACTACCATTGTGCCATTATCTTATTTATGATAACTTTGAAAGAACCAGTGTTCATGAGATTCTCAGAGATGTTGAGACATATGAGGTTGCCACCTGTCATGAAAATGAAGTGAATATTTTCTTTAAGCTGCATCAGAATCATTCTGAACAAAGCTTTCTAAAATGTTGAATATTTCAAAATTCATGAACATTTTTCAGTCAAAAAACTTTCAGTTAATTATTTGTGAACCAACAATGTGAATTGAATAATGGATTAATTTATTGTTGTGCAAAGAATTGCAAGCATTTGGGAAGTTCGATGTAAATTCGAACCAGTATACTAGATGAAACCACAGAATGCTCAAAGAATTTTCATTCTCCAGGAAATCAGTTAGGCATATTATACAGGGTGCTTCAACGAAAACTAAACAGAGGCTATATCTACCAAGATATTAATTTCTGATCAAAACGCAAAAGCAAGTCGATTTTTGATTCAAGGGGCCATGTTTTGGTGTACAAAACTTGCCTGAAATATCAACCCCCTAAGCGGGGGTTGCAATCCTTGAACATTTTGAATAGGGAAGATGGGTCGAGTGATGACTCAAAAGAAAGGTGGTATCTTTGTCTACATCGCCTTGAACGAATTTCCATTTTTAATTGAAAATTGTAAAAGGTACAGGGTGAGCAACTGAAAGATAGGGAAGACTATTTCTCTGAGACTATTCAAATTTCAGTTAGGAGACTATCTATCGCCCTGAGCTAGTATTAGTGCAAAAAAATGGAACAGATTCATTCCAGATCAAAGGCTGTCATCTTTGATCTAAATGAATCTATTCCAGTTTTTCGCACTAATACTCCAATAGTCTTAGGGCGATAGTCTTCTCTATTTTTCAGTGGCTCACTCTGTATCTTCTACAGTTTTCAATCGAAAATGAAAATTCTTTCAACGGAATTCAGACAAAGATAATTCCTTTCTTTCGAGTTATCACTCGACCCATCTATCCTCTTCCAAATTTTCAAGGGTTACCCTGCTCCAGGGGTTGAAATTCGAAATGAGGATGGTACTTGATGATGACTGCCATTGATCAGCATGGATCTGTTCCATTTTACCTCACTGAAACTTGAATAGTCTCAGGGAAATAGTCTTCCCTATCTTTCAGTTGCTCACCCTGTATCTTTTACAGTTTTCAATTAAAAATGGAAATTCATTCAAGGTAATGTAGACAAAGATATCACCTTTCTTTTGAGTCATCACTCGACCCATCTTCCCTATTCAAAATGTTCAAGGATTGCAACCCCCGCTTAGGGGGTTGATATTTCAGACAAGTATTGTACCCCGAAAGATGTCCCCCTTGAAACAAAAATTGAGTTGTTTTTGAGTTTTGATCAGAAATGAATATCTTGGTAGATATAGCCTTTGTTTAGTTTTCGTTGAAGCACCCTGTATATATTTGCAAAGAGAAAAAGATACTCTTCATATTTTATTCAAATTTATCTATGGTTAACACTTTATAAGTTTATATTACAATTCGAAAACCATTTAACTGAAGAAATTCTTGAATACTTCCTTGAGTTCTACTTGTAGAACGTCGAAATAATTATTACTTTACTTTAATACCAACCGAGATATTGGCATATATCGAAATCTCGGAAAATCCAGAACAACTTGAAAATGAAAGAATATAGCTGTGATCTGTTTTCACCACTGAATTTTCCTCGAAACGGCGGAGATGGAGAGGGTTATTTTTCCCTATTTGTAGTGTTTCACATAGCTGTCGTACAAAAACATCGAAAATGGCGTGTGTGTTGAAGTTGAAATAGATTTCTATTCAATTTACTATGAGTTCCTTATGAATCCTCTGAAGTGGTTATTGTGTTTTTCTCAGTGTAGCTGCTCTTGATATTGAATTTATGAGTGTATCGATTGTTATACAGAGCGATAATTGCGATATGCCGTGAAAGCTTTTTGAAAACAGCAGATATCCGGTCGATGTCGAAACTACATCATAATTGAGCGATAAGACCATAGAACAATATTCGTGTTTATGAATGAATCCTTTATGTAATTACATTCATGAAATGAGTGGAGGTTAAGAGATATAATTTATTATATAGTCAGTTTATTACGCAATGTGCTCGTAAACAACTAATAAAGATCCTAGTTTAAACTAATATCTATTCGAAGAAAATGTATAGGTGCTAATAGACTTGCGTGAGACAATTTTTCAATATTTGAGACTAGATTGCTTTGTTAACTACGAAGTCCAATTTTCCATAATCTTTCGAAGAAGTAGAATTTTCAAAACCAATTTATCGATAGGAAAATTATCAAATGAAAAAATCTATCTATCCTCATTTTGATTTTTATATTTCATAAAGACGAAAACTTGGAATAGTGACGTTTGGGACATAAGTTTTGGGAAATAAGTTGAACAGTTTCATCAACAAATTAACGAAATTTTATTCAAACTTGAATTGTTGATTTTCCATTTCAGTTCATTGAAAAGCTATGAATCCACCACCCGATAATTAATATCATTACCAAGCAATTAGAATAATGACAATATATCCTGGAAAATACCAACGATTAGTATTAGAGGATTTCTCCCCGTAGAATCCAGTGTAGGAACCTTAGTCCTGTAACATTGAATACTATTAGATAATTTTCCTTCTGTGTATATGATCGAATAAAATGTTGCTCAGAATATAATGAATAAAATTTTCAGCAAATTATATTACATTCATATATACAGTCAAAACCGGATATAGCGTCATCGAAGGTACCGTATAGTTTCCGACGTTATATCCGATAGTTGTTATAAGCAATACATAGAATTAGTATGTAGTTAAATTATCCTAAGTACATATATATCTGATATAGAATAAGATATTGTTTTCGAATGAAATATCAAAAAAAGAAATAAAAATTTTTATTAAGAAATAATTGGAGATACAAGATGTACTTAGCTGCACTATAAGACTTACTCTAGTTTTTAAAGTAATTAGTTATTTTAGTCTGTTCTGCATTTTGCGTTTCATACTCCCCAAGTTATGAGTATCATCAGTATTAAACTGGTCGTTAAAGGTAATTTTTGCAAATCTGTTAAAGCGCTAAGAGCCTCGGAAATTATTGTTGGCCTAAACTATTCATCAGGGTCTTGCTGGTCTTCGTTTTCTTCGTCAGTGTTACGACTGTTACTTTCAGCTTCTGCAAGAATTTCATCCTCAGTAACTAAGGCGCACACAGCGGCACTGTCATCTATTCTAAAAAATTTCTCTATCTCAATTTTTCGTTCTGTACCATCAGATCTTTGCAACTGAATAACCAATTAGGCGAGTGGTACGTTGTATCTTTGAAACCTGCATGGCGAAAGCAGTTGGCTCTAGTGGTCTGTGTGACCTTTTCCCAAGCTTCCGATATCATTAGAATTGCATCCGAAACACATAGACTTTTTGTATCTTTCCCGTTTTCAATATTCTGTATCATTTGTAGCACTTGACGTTTTCTGTATTGTGTTTTTAAAGCTTTTATCACATCTTGGTCCATGGGCTGTAAAACAGAGGTGACATTTGGCGGTAAGAACACAAGCTTTATGCATTTCAGACTGGAAACTACACAGTGAGCGGGACAGTTGTCTACTAGGAGAAGAATTTTTTTCCTCCAGACTTCAATTCTGCACCTAGTTTTGTTTTCATAAGTTACAGGCAAAGAGTGAATGTTTTTAAAGTAACGCGATTTTTAGCTTTTCCTATCACCAAAAGTTTTCTTTTGCATGAACCAGTCTTGCTTGCCGCAACCAATACTATACAATTCTTGTTTTGGACAACTTTTCGCCCTTGCATTCCTCGCCTTTGAATTTAAGTGTTTTGTCAGGAGTTAAATTGTAAAACAATCCGGTTTCATCAGCATTGAAGATTTCCTCTAGTGTGTATCCTTCGCACAGCGCATGCCACTTATGAGAGAGCCACTCTTCACTTACTCCTTCAGGAACGCCAGCCGGTTCACCGCAAACTTTTCCTGCCACAATATTATAACGAGCACGAAAACGTTGAACCCAAGACGACGAACACTCAAAATTTTCCTTACCCATAATACGAACAAAGTCGTTGTCTTTTTGTTTCAGAATTTGACCACTTATTGGGATGATGTTTACCGTCTGATGTTTAAACCATGTTAATAAACCATCTTCGATAACTTTATGTTCACTTGTCCTCGATCGTTTAAAATTCAAACGGTTGTTGTCGAAAAGAACTTTTATTTTATCTCTATTCTTCCAAATAGTACATATTGTAGAATGTGAATCTCCACACTCCTTTGCAATTTCACTATTTGACTCGCCATTTTCTAATCTCCAAATGATATGAGATTTTTCTTTAATAGTAGGCAAACACTTTCCTCTTTTTTGCGACATGGTAACGCATAAATACACAGTCTTATCAAAGGCAAAACTTATAAATCAACTTGTCACTCACGCAGTCAGTTAGCGCACAAAACAATAAATGTGCAAGGTCAAATGGCCGGGAAGAAGTTCGAATGAGGTGGGAGAAAGAGCGTAGGTAATAATACGCCTAAATATTACTTCAATGCTTAGTAATAAAATCTAAGATCGTTCGTATTATTTTGTTTTGAATATAATAAAGTTTCGTCGTTATGAGCGATATGTCGTTATGAGCGATATGTCGCTATATCCGATGTTGTTATAGGCGGTATATTTACTGAATAGTTTACTAAAGATTCGGCCGGGACCTTACAATCTGGTCGTAATAACCGATCGTTGTAAACGATGTCGTTATAATCGGTTTGTACTGTACAAAGAAATGAAATATAAAATAAGATTCTGAGCAGTATTAACCAAAAGGAAAACCTATGACTTTATCTCATCATTGCCTTCGTGAATATACCTAGGACCTCAAATCTCAACATTTTTATGAAGATTTCTAGGAATAACTCAAGTTGTAGAAATAACAATCGGTAGAATAAATATTTTTCATTTCAATCATCATGTATGTTATTTGATTTTGTTCATGAGTAAGAATGTTATCTGGTCTATTGTGATTTATAACTCTGTTGTAATTATTTGTTTTATGAAAAGAAATTTATATTTGCCGTTTTCACAAATAATGTCAGTTTCATATTTGTAATATTTCTTTCCCTTAAGAAGAAGGTCATATTTTACTGTTAAATTAGAATTAATATTTTTAGCGACTGCATTATGTCTTTTCAAATGATTTGTTGTTGCAAGTATTGAGCATGATGATAATATATGAAAAACTGCTACTGAAGAAGAAAAACATCTACGGCAAGAAATATCAGTTTTTTGTTTGATGTGTGTTCTCTATAATTTCTTGTGAAAACAAGCCTTCTGTTGCTACGAACAATTCTCCAGATACTAACCATCTATTGGATTTCGTCAATATAATATTTCTTTTTCTTTAGGGAGTTTTTCGTGTAATTCCTTCTTTATCCAACTTTCATTTTTAGATTTATCATCCAATATACCAAACCCTTTTGCATGAAGCGAGAACAATATCGTGCAATTCAGACGTTCTCTGTTTATTATGATAATGAGAACGTAGAAGGAAAAATCTGTTTACTATGAAAATTCTTTGAATCAGTTAGTCCACCAACTCCAAGATGTCAAGGTACGAGTGTGTGTTTTAAGTCTCAGCACCGCTGGGCAACTCAGACCAACCTTATATCTACTGGAACTATTGTACTGCCGCTAAAACAAGAACCTATGCAGATGCATTTGGACTATAACCGTGCTAATTGGTATGAGCTGCGTGAATTCTTTTCGTGCTTCTCATTCAGTGATGTTTGCCTTTCAGATCCTGACATCAATGTGTGCACTGAATCTGTTACAGAAATCATTCATGCAGGAATGGATCTCTACATCCCTCATTCCATGAAAAGAACAATAGCACAAAAGCCATGGTTCAACAAAGACTGCGAAAGTGCCTCTGCAGCCAAGAGCAGAGCTTACAAGTCATGGAAGATGAATCCAACAGGGGAAACAAGAACAGCCTTCGTACGAATACGGAACGTATGCAACCTAACAACTGCAAGAGCAAAGGACCATTTCAACGAAGAGGTAACTTTCTGCAAATCTGCGTTTCCGCCTCTTATTAGAGAAGACGGAAGTATAGCACCATCTCCGAAAGAGAAATTCGATCTCTTTGCTCTTTTGTTCTCAAAGAATTCTGTGCTGGATTCATCTAACGCAATTCCACCGAACATTCCACCTACAAAGTCTTCCATGGCAGAAATCAAGTTCAGAGTCCGCACTGTGAGACGGGCTCTCGAACAGCTGAACTGCAAGAAGGCAGTTGGTCTAGACGAAATACCGCCAATCGTCCTAGGGGGAGAGCGCTCCCGAACTGGCACCCATTCTTAACTGTCTGTTTCAGATCTCTTATGGAAGCCAGACTTTTCCGTGCAGCTGGAAAATAGCGAAAATTCAACTGATCCCAAAAAAAGGAAAAAAGTCCTTACCCCAAAACTATCGCCCTGTTGCACTTCTTCTCATTATGTCCAAAGTGATGGAGAGTCATATGGTTTTCGTAGGCAAAGATCGACAGGAAAACTGCACGCCTACGTCACTCATGTTTGTATATCAACGATGGAAAAACATGGGGAATCTAGAGCAAAACCCCTTGACATCTCTTAAGCCTTCGATGGGGTTTGGCATGCAGCCTTGTTGAATGAACTTGCTGCATATGGGTTGGATAAGATAAGTACCTTTCTTTCAAATAGATCAATACAAGTTGTGGTCGACGATACAACATCTGATTGCTTCCAGTTGCAAACAGGAGTACCTCAGGGATCCATTCTTTCGAAAACCTTGTTTCTGTTGCAGATAAAGGATCTTCTGTAATCTACAGAAAACAAGATCTTCGGTTTTGCAGACGATTGTACCCTGGTTTCGTCTTTCAGTAGTCTGCGTCCGATTACAGCTGCGGAATCTCATCTTCAGAGATGTCAACAAATTAATAACTTAAACTCTGACGTACAGAGGATATCTGAGTAGGGTCGGTTGAACCTGGATAGCTTCAACGCGAGCAAGACGCAAGCAACTACGTTTTCTAGAAAGGACTCTGCTGGAGAACCTCCTCTAATAATGCAAGGCCAAAAAATTGCATCCAAAGCTTCGATGCACTTTCTCGGAATAACGGTCAACTCCAAGTTTTGTGGTATGAACATGTATCAGCAATAGTTAAGTCGGCATCAGCTGAACTTAGTTTTCTTTTCAGAGCCAAGCGATACTTCACGTCATCTCAGCTGTTGCTTCTATATAAGGCGCAGATTCGATCTGCTTTGGAATATTGTTTCCATGTATGGGGATTAGCGCCCAAACATTCATTGCGGATGTTGGCTAATGTGCTAAAACGGGCTGTGCGCCTCATCGACCACCCGAGATCACCCGCGATCTCCAACCGCTGGCTCTCAGAAGACAAGTTGCTGACCTTTCTCTGTTTTATAGATACTTCCACGAAAGATGCTCCAAGGAGCTGAAAGACCTTGTTCCGGGAAAACTCATGTTTTGCCGCAACACTAGGCTGGCAAGGAGTTCTCATCATATGGCGGTACATTTAACGACCCCTCGAACCTCTTTCTATAAGAATTCCTTCGTTTACAGGGCCGGTGAGCTGTGTAAACAGACACCTCAATTCTTCCCAGGCGCCTACTCATGTGGTGTAACAGGTTCGCCTATTTCTGGGAAGCGCGCATAAAAAAAAAAGTAGAACCTTTGACCACGCGATCCTTTCTTGATTTTGGGAACAATAAAAAAATCGTTGGGACTTAGGTCCGGACTGGATGATGTACCAATTCGAGTTTTTCTTGCATTAAATATTCAATTATTGTTTTGGCTGTTTGTGAACTCGCATTGTCTTGTTGAAGAGTGATACGCTGTTCGGGGTTGGTTTCACGAAGCTTACTAACGACTAGCGGTAAACAAATGGTTGTGTACCAATCGGTAGTAAGAAAATTGTTGCTACTGTTTTTGAAACAAACGTTGCGACCATTCTTTTCTGAGGCACTTTTGCCACGGATGACTTCTGTGGGTTTTTCTCCCTCTTGAATCTCCCAAACAGAAGATTGGGAGTCCCAAGATTTCGCCACCAATTCAACCCTGCAGCTTTTTGTTCTTTGATGATGTGGTATCCAACGGGAAACTAATTTCATCACACGTAATTCTTCGTGAATAATTTTTTGTATTGAGATCCGTAATGATGGTTCAATATATCTATAGGTTGCATGCCGAGATCTTTCTAATCTTACGCACAGCATCTACATTTTCTTGAGTGCCATTGTTTTCTGTGCATCTATTTTCACCTAACTTATTAACTTTGATAGTTTGTTGTAGCTAAAAGACAGCACGTATAGAAATTTTGGATTTATATTAACAAATCATATAGGTTCATTTTAGTACCGACAGTTGATTATTGGTGTTCCAGCATCATCGTGGTGAAACTCTCTGAGTTGCTGACTGATGATACGTAGGCTGACTTTTAAATTTTGCGTGCGCTTCAACTGCCTCATCTGCCATCGAAAACCGTTGCCCACGCAGTTTTTTCTAAATGTGCGCAAACAAAAAGAAGTCGTTGAGTGCCAACCTGGACTATGAGGTGGATGGTCCATCAATTCAATGTTTTGGGTGTTCAAATACTTGATCGTATGCGCTAATGTGTGTTAGCTTGCATTGTCATTATACAGAATAAGTTTAGTTCTTCGATTTGACTTCCTCAACTCATCGAATTCTTTCGGCAAACAAATGGTTGTATACCATTCGGAATTTATCGTTCTACGTTGCTCTAATGCTATGGCGGCATGTCCGGTTTCCTTAAAAAAACAGGAGACCATTTGCTGCGAAGAACTTCGTGCATGAACAACTTTTGTTGGTTCGGTGGCATAGAGGATATGATGCTCGTCCCCTGCGCCGAGATACCTGGGTTCAATCCCCACAAAGTCGGTGCGATTTTTCGGATTCTGGAAATCGCTTGATTGTCCATCTTTCGGAGAAGATGTAAAATTGTCGGTCCTGTCTAACAGAGATGTGTTGGACATTAAAGATCCCTTCTCTCGACACGAGAGGGTTCGGCAAAATTACCGGGTTAGTGAGGTGACAGTATTCCCCAGCGTGTCATTAGCCGAAAGGCAGAAATAGAGCACGTTATAGAAAAACAACAACAACTTTCGTAGGGTTAGGTTCTTCTTGAAAGACCCATACTGTCGATTGTTGTTTAGTTTCGGGCTAGTACGCATATATCCAAGATTCGTCGTCTATAACGATTTTGTCTTTTGAAGCACCGTGGTCGAATTTTTTCAACATTTCTTTGCGCCAAACGATACGAGTTTTCTTTTGAGCAATTATTAAGTGTGGGATCCAACGCGAACAAATCATTTTAACAACCCATCTTCATGCAATATTGAATGTACGCTTATGGAGCTAATGTTTGGGGTTGTCTCAATCTCATTGTATCATTTCGCGCACTGCATGGATGGGTTGTGGCAAAACAACTGATTATGGACGACCTTCACGAAGTTCGTTACTACCTGAAGCAAGGAATTCGTCATACCAGCCTTTCACAGTGACCAAGTGTGGAGCTTCGTCACCACGAAGCTAGTTGCTCGCAGCACTGTTGTCTAGTTAATCTACGTCGAAAATCGTAAAAAATCATCGCACGAAAATGTTCACGTGTTTAATTCCATTTTTTGTTGAATTTTTCAAATGACCATTAACAAAACAAAACTCACTCGTACGTCGAAGTGTAGTAAGTACGTTTTGGTTAAAAAAAATGTGAAAATACACGACGCAGTTATTTGAAGGGAGCTGTCAATAGTAGAAGTGCCAGAGGCGCAAAATTGAAAATTTATTTTTAATTACAGAGCATTTTTCTTGTTGTACATTGTAATTCATTTATATCATCGAAAGAAACGTCTACTTAGATTGCTTTGAGAAAGTCTATTATTTGAAAAGAATGAAAGATTGGAAGAATGCTGCACTTAATATATTGAGTATGAAGGAGATTGCGTTTAGAAATCAAATGCCTTTTTGGCAAACAATAACTTTCATTCAAAACGTCATTTACTTATGAAATAGCCCTTGTATTTTAAGTGTCTCGAAATATAAGCCCTCATTTTCCGCCAATTTCCAACTCAATACCGCATAAAGTCATATTCTAAAACCAATTAATTTCGCTTTCAATATTTCCCATTCAGCTACTTACGACGCTGAGCGGCGTCTCGGGAACTTTTGCGTACATGTTGCCCACGTCGAGACGTTCTTTTTTTGGCAGAGGATCAACATTGAGAATCGATTTAAAAATGTATAAAATGTCCGCCCACTCCGTACCGAACGGAAGTCTGGATAATAAAAATTCGAAAACTAATCTCGAAAGTAAACAGCTGGACGCTTTTTCAATTAACTAATAAACTCGGAGTGTAGAGTTTGTGAGGTCATAGGATCTCTGATTGGAAGTAACGCATCTTGGCAGGAACGGTGAAAATTTGGATGCGAAGTTTGCTGATGTCAAATCCGCAATGACGCTCTCGTTGAAATATCGAGATGCGACATGTGTCGGCGTTAAAAGTAATGAAATTGCGACATTTTATAGTGACTCTGCAGAATTCTCGAGATATTAACAGTCTACATAGAGTGCAGAATATAATCTATGAAATAGCGGGCAATATGTTTTATAGAATTTCACATGTCGATTTTTTTTCAGATTTTATGATATGGCATGTTACATCTTGTTGGAAAAGTCTCTTCAAGATCAATGTGATGAATATTTCTTGCTAAGCATTATCACATAACTTTATTTCATCAGTTCCAAAAACAAATTTGAATTTGAGAGGATTTTACTTGGTAAAATTCCATTATCAATAATAAAAACAAATATTGTGTTTTAAGGAATTTTACTTAATAATTGCGATTCGTAACGCGTTTCACTACACCGTAGCTTCTTCAGACGAATGAATGTACAGTAAATAAGAATGAGAATATAAATATAAATGTTCTTGAGTAATTAAAAGCTTATTGGGTTGCTTCTTCTTAAGTGGTTATTCATGCCAGGTATATCTAATAAAATTAAGGAAAGATTGCTCCCCGAAGAGTTTCAATAGAGGTGAAGGGCTTAAATCGAATTGTTCATTGATGAGTCTACCTGAGTGTTTGTATTTATTGATTTCTAAAGTTTCCCAAAGATCTACCTTCCAATATTTATTATCTGTATGCAAAATTTCAAACTGTGGGTCGAAAGAGTGATTATTTTCTAAGAGATGATTCGCGTAATCTGATTTTCTATTTGAAAAACTGCGTTTATGTTCCGATATTCTAATATTAAAATTTCTATGTGTTCTACCAATGCAGAAATTAGCACAGTCATTGCAATTCAATCTATAAATACCTGATTTATTGTTTTTACCTGGTTTGGTTTTATTATTTTTATATATTTGCCTAAATTATTATTAGTTTGGAAAGCTATGTTGAAATTATTGCTACTCAAGAATGATTTCAGTTTCTCACTTGTAATACCAACGTAGGTTACGGTGTTGAATTTTTGTTTCATTTTATCGACAGGGTAAACTTCATTCAATGCGATTCTACTTTGTTTTTTATTTAAAATATTATTTATTAGTTTGGGATTGTAACCATTATTTTTGGCTATTTGTTTAATCAAATTTAATTATTTGTTGAAATTTTCTGGTGATAACGGGATGTTAATCAATCTATGAATAAAACTATTGAATGCTGATATTTTATGTTGATACGGATGACACGACGAGTTATGTATTATAATATCTGTATGTGACGGCTTATGGTAAATTGCGAAAACATGTTTTCCATTTTCATTCAAATTGTTACGTCTAAGAATTTTATCGAATTATTGCTTTTATTTCGGTTGTGAATTCAATTTTTGAATGTAATGAATTTATATGATTTTCGAAAATTTTAACTGTCTATCTGTTCCTGTGAAGCAAATAATGATATCGTCTACATAGCAATACCAGTATAAACAATATTTATTGAGTGGATGATTATGAATTAATTTCTCTAAATTATTCATGAATATTTCTGCTAACAAAGGACTTAACGGATGGCCCATAATCAGATTCAAATTACGCGAATCATCTCTTAGAAAATAATCACTCTTTCGACCCACAGTTTGAAATTTTGCATACAGATAATAAATATTGGAAGGTAGATCTTTGGGAAACTTTAGAAATCAATAAATACAAATACTCAGGTAGACTCATCAATGAACAAGTCTATTTAAGCCCTTCACCTCTATTGAATCTCTTCGGGGAGCAATCTATTCCTTAATTTTATTGGATATACCTGTCATAAATAACCACTTAAGAAAAAGCAACCCAATAAGCTTTTAATTACTCAAGAACATTTATATTTATATTCTCATTCTTATTTACTGTACATTCATTAGTCTGAAGAAGCTACGGTGTAGTGAAACGCGTTACGAATCGCAATTATTAAGTAAAATTCCTTAAAACACAGTACTTGTTTTTATTATTAAAAACAAATTAGTTGAAAATAAACATCTTATAGTCTATGGCAAAAATATTGAAAGTCAAGGAATTTTTCTTTGCTGTTATCGTTATGTGAGACCTTTTTCCATTACAGACGAATATTCGATATTACTCGCTATCGAATATGAATCAAACTGAATTGCACTAAATTGAAAATTGAAGTTGATAGTATTGATGATTTATTTTATGGAAATTCATTTTTAAAGTAAAACGAAATGAGACACTTTTGTCAATTTTCCACAATTTATTCAATAATCACGACCGGTTTCGACCTTCGGTTATTTTCAAGTGAATAACTATATAATACATGAGTAGCCAAGTACAAGTACAGAATGAAATTTATCCTAAATATTGAGTAGTGGGGATCCATTATGCTCTAGTTGGCTGTTGAGGGTAGTAAATTGTGGGTTTTTACATAGCTTGTTAATCTCCAAACTTTCCAACAAATACATCTCTCTCCCTTTGTTACATTTATGAAGGATTTTAAGATTGCTCAATGATATCGAGTGGTTAGTTGATTTTATGTGTATATTTATTATGTATATTGGCGAATTTTTATCTGAGGAAATATGTTCCTTGAATCTAGCTTCAAAACTTCTCCCTGTTTATCCGACATAGGCTTGAATTTATCGTTTTTTGTTTGGCATTGAATAATAATCTGCTTAAGTTGGGGCCGCTTGAGAATGAAGTAGTTATGTTCAATTCAGAAAAGTAGTTACTAATTTTGTTAGAGAGTTCGCCGGTGTATCTGAGACTAGTGTATCTTTTTTCTGGGGTTTCTACGATGCTATATAGTAATTGGTAGGTAATACGTTGTTCTTAGCGTTTAATGATTGTATTTAGAAAATGTTGTGGTATGTTGTTATTTGAGGCCATTTTTCTGATGATATCAAGTTCAGTTTGCAAAATTTTCTTTCGAAAGGGGAACAAAGTAAGCTCTATGAATCATGGAGTTATATGCAGCTGGCTTGTGACTTAAATGACTGAACGAGTCCATTGAAATCGATGAGTCTGTAAATGTTTCCTTTCTATAAATTTTATAAGTGAGTAGGTTATTTGAATTTTCAATGGATAAGTCGAGGAAATTAATTGAGTTATTATTTTCTAATTCAGAAGTGAAGCTGATTCGGCAATGTATTTTATTCAGGAAATTTAAAAATTGCTGAATTTGTCTGTTTGGACCACGAAAACCAACCAAAATGTCATCTACATATCTGTACCAGAAAGTAATGCGTTTTTTAGCGAAATCTGTGTTTAATATTGAGTTTTTCTCTAAATTATTCATGAAAATGTCAGCTAGTAGAGGGCTAAGAGGTGAACCCATTGGAAGACCTGAATTTTGTTTGAAGAATTTAGATTAAAATTGAAAGTAACTTTGAGATAGGCATATTTGAAAAAGATTGCTAAATTCATTAGTGATATATGGCGGTGTGTTAGACTCGGATAAGATATCTGTAACAAGGGAAGACACTCATTCGTTGGAATGTTCGATGTCACATATATTTGACATCGAAAGAGATTCCAACGAATGAGTTTCTTCCCTTGTTACAGATATCTTATCCGAATCTAACACACCGCCATATATCAAGTCAAGCAGCTTGAAAATTTGTGAAAAGCATGACTCGACTTGAAATTCAAGCTTTTGATCAGACCTAACCATAAAGCTTGACTTTATGGTTGACAAGAATTTTCAAAGCTGCTCGAAAGCTTGATACTTGTAAGACTATAAAGTAAAGTTCACTTGTTGCCGTACTCATACTTCAATAGAAGCAGATAGTATCTCTAGTCATACAAAATTTTTTCAATTGGCTGCGACACACTGGGATTTCAAAACTTAGTACATCTAGTCAATTCGATTCGCAGCACTACAAAAAGCTCCGCGAGAGGATCTGGTTAATTTAAAGGAAAAGGAAGACATCAATGAGCAGTCATTTCAGAAATGTGAATTTCTATATTCAACAACAACGCTTAGCAAAAACTGATGTCGCCTACAACCTACAATAGATTTCTATAAATATAGAATATATACAAATGAAATGATTCTTTTAGAGGTTTTTCGTATCATTCGTTGAAAACTCAATTTTCCTTGTAAAAATATTCAGAAAATTGACAGAAATTTATGAAGTGTCGTGACCTAGTGGCCAGAAGTGTAAGTATGATAATTAGATATTCAGCAGGAAGCTTTCGGAGATTGAGTGAATCCCAAAGAATCGAGAGTCGGGAGAGTCTAGGAACTTCCCCGAAACTCGTATATAAAACCAATGATTTCCCCTTCCTACTCCACAAAGTGACGGATTAATTTATTGTTTGATAAGACGCGGAAAGTAAAAGTGAACATGATTAAGTGCATCTATGCAAGTTCTGCACCCAATGATCATATGTGGCGATATGAGACAGATAAATCCAGCGCAGTAATCTCTAAAGATATTTTGGAGTGGTAGATAAGGCACGAAGCTATATTTCCAAATTTGGCGATTAAAGCAAGATATTTTGGCTACTCTTGCAAGTTCGGTTCCTTTCTAGAGGCAATTCTTAAGAGCTATGTTAACTATTACCAAAACTCAGCGAACTATCAACTATCTGATGAATAACAAATGTAGTTTCGCTTATTCTTATTCTTTTAACTTAAGTTTGAACATAGTATTTCTTTTATTTCCACACAAGTTTAATTCAGTTGCTTTTATTATCACTGAAGTTTAATTCAGTTGTGTTATAGAAAATTTTCACTGAAGTTTATTTAAGTTGTTTTTGTGATGATATGGCTGGCTGTGTTTTATTTGAAAATATACATTTCACTTTCATTCTAGTTATTGTTATGTATTTGTATTTCCGTTAACAACTTTCCCGATCAAATAATTAGTATTATTTAAACCAGGGTGCTCAAACTTGAACTGCTGTTGGTTTACCTCAATATTTTTAGACTACTTACGATCGACTCTGAGAGGCTGCAATAATGTGTGATGAAGGGTTGTCGTACATACACGATATACCCTACCTACCTACCTACCTAGGTAAGGTGTACCGAAACATATATAGATATTAGCTTTCCGCACAATATACATTAATTTAGTCAAGGTTTGGGTCGGGTTCTTTTCTAAATATAAATGAAAAAACTCATAGTTATTCAAAATTGCCAGTTTATTGGTTGTTACAAAACAAAAGAGTTACATATGGTGTTAAACTTAACTAAGAAGAGACTTTGGATGTTGATGCTTGGCACTACATGTCCTCAGCATATTTTTCATAAGACGGTACGTAACCACTGAGTGCTAATCGCAAACATGATGACATATGATCGTCAGTTAGTCGATTGCGATATTTTGACTTAATTATCTTCATTTCGGAAAACGCAGACTCGTACAAGTAAGTCAAACTCAAACTCAAACATTGTCGTCAGTTGAAGGCCGATTTGCCTTAGATTCGGATATTTATCTTCAGATATAAAACACCAGAAATTTGTATCAGATGCTGAAGCTTTGAGATGTATATTTGATATAATCTGGTAACTTGTAGATTTTTACAAAACTGAAGAAAACGTCATATATATCTTCATCACGGATCTTCCCCTTCAGAGGAATGATAGTCAAAATTCTTCCTTAGCCAACATGTCATTGAATATCTTCCGAATAAAAATACACAGCTGGGCAGTGTCTGTCACATCGATGGATTTGTCGGACTGTAAAGAAAAGTATGTACATTTCATGATATCATGTTTTAGTTTATCTGCCATGTCCTGACTCATGACTTCTATACGCCTTGTGACAGTCGGAAGAGATAACTGAAGTTCTCTAATAGCAGACATGATTTCTGTTTTATTTTTAAAATCTACAAATGAAGTCTAACCCACTTCAATAAATGCTTCCTTCACAACCGATCCATCTTCGAATGGTTTCTTGTGTTTCGCCAATATATGAGATATTTTAAATGACGCGATCGTAGCAGCTTTTGATTGTTTGACTGGTCTTGTGAACATGGTTTGTTCTCTTATCAAACAAGATATCAAATCACGTACTTTTCGTTTTCTTAATTCACTCTGTGGCGGAAAATTCTTTTCATAGTTTTTATGAACCGTTTTATGATGCCTTTCTAAGTTACCACGCTTAGGTATTGCAACTGACGCACGACAAATAAGACAAATGCACTTATCCTTCACCATACAAAAGAAAAATTCTTCCTACCAATCATTATTAAAATGATACGTTTTAGATTTCTTCGCTGCACTCATTTTGTACTATTTAATAATAAACTTTGATAAAGCCGCCTTTTGCCGCTAGCAGAGTGTTATTTTATTTCGTAATAAATATTTGTAGTTTAGTTACCTACTTTTTTTTTCTTCTCGAGATCTATTCGAAAAGCACTCGCGATCGACTGGTCGATCGCGATCGTTCGTTTGAGCACCCCTGATTTAAACCTTTATTCTCGCTCTTATTCAATATAAGATGCAGTTCAATATTTCATTGTTATTGTGTTCTGAATCAAACTTTCAACATTTGCGATTCAAGAAACTTGAATTTTCAAGTTTTTGCAAAAAGAAGCTTGATTTTGAGTTGAATTCTGAAAAAAGCTTGACTTGATTTCAAGTGATGGACGCCAAAAGATTATAAAAGACCAAGAGAAGGATATCCCCATAGTTGTTTCTTTCCTAGAGTGCAATATGGTGACAAATACATGAGAGTGTATTTCGAAGAACATGCGATTCCTTATGTGCCATTGATGGGAGAAAATTTCCTGCTAATGCAAGATGATGCTCGAACGCATATAGCACTAATGACATAAAGTATTTGAACAATGTTGGTTTTCAAGTGTTGAATTGGTCCCCACGAAGTCCTGATCTAAACCCCATTGAACAAATGTGGGATATTATAGGGAAAAGAGTTAGGCAGAACTATAGTGAGTTTCATACGATACTTGGATCAGGCTTTGATAAACGAGTGGGAGCAGATACCCCAAGACGCGGTTGTGATTTTAATTCAGTTCATGCCTGCAAGAATCAGAGCTTTTATTCCAGCACGGGGAGAAAATAGTCGATTTTGATGAAATATTTGAAAATTGCTATTCCCGATAAAAAGTTTCGTTGTTGTTAAAAATACATTTCCTAGTTCTTTTAGAAATTTGGTATATCCTGAAAGAATACAGTTCTCAACAGGGTTCAAAGAACAAGTTGTTTAGAAGAAATTGAAATGAAAAATTTCGTTCTAAAAAACATTACCTAGTTGATAAATTTTCCCACAGGGTGTTTAGAAATTTGAGGCAAAATGCAACTTTTGCTTATATCTCGTATAACATCATATCCATTCAAACTTATAGTAGAATCAGAGGAAGTGAAGAAAAAGAGAAAAACTGCAATTTCAAAAAATAAACATATATGTATCCATTTGCCTATTTCTTGGGTCATGCCTTTGACTGTACACATCGTAGTTCTTGTAGAATGGCGACCTATAGGTATTATACAAACTTCTTTGCTGACAGGTTTAATTCATCTCTAAGTACCATTGGCCATCTGCTGTCTTCTATTATTCCGTCAGTCAAACCGGAACTGAAAAGATGAATGAAAGTTAAAAGCTTTCAAACCCCCACTTCCGTTTTCCCCTATGAATAACACCATCAACGTAAACTTAATACATAATACGACCCTACTTCCTTCCGTTACCATAGTTCATTCATAACTACTGATATTCTTTCAGTAATTTGTTCCACATCCCCTCTGACACAGAATGAAATGGGTATTGAATGAATTCTTATTTCTCCAGGTGGTACGTAATGAATTCTATAGAGTGCTATGCTAATATGTTGCCATCACACAATGAATAAACTTAATGAATGGGGCATATGTTGAAAGAGAAAATAGTAATTTACGTAAGAGGTTTGAGAAAAAAAGTTGTACTGGGTGTCCTATTTTTGATGTTTCAGTAAGGCAGCTATGTGAAATATTGTAAATAAAGAAAAAAAGACCTCCCATCTCCTCCCCCGATTTTCGAGGAAAATTCATCGTTGGTCTCGAATTATTCCGGATTTCTCTATTTTTTGGAATTTTGGTATATGGTATTTATGGTATTATTATTAACTCTTGGGAGGGAGCGATGCTTGTCATGCTACAGCTGTGGTCGACCAAGATGATTTAATGTGAGCGTTCATTCGCTTTTTGAAGAGGGAAAAATTGTAAGTAACCGGAAAAATGTTCGATGAAAGTGAATTCCACAGCACACTAGCCTTGAAAACAATTTTCATAGATAGAGCTACGTGGCGTAGCTAGTTGGACCCTCTGCTGTTGAGAGTTTTCACGAGCTTGGTTTTCCTTTGGAACTGGATTCTTTCCGGAGCCAAGCATCTCAGTTCTTCAGAGCATTTACCATGAAAGTACCTGTAGCAAAAGAAGCATCAGCCTTTGAGCGAGAGGCTGGGGATAACGCGTGATCCCCGGGTGGTCAATGAGATGCACTGCTCTCTTCTGGACACTATATAATATATGTAATGAATGTTTAGGTGCGGTGCCCCACATATGGAAACAGTATTACAGACCAGGTCGCATATGTGCTTTGTGTAGAATTATAAGCTGTAATGGCGTGAAGTACTGCTTATCTCTGAAAAGAAGAAGAAATTATGCAGAAGCAGATTTGGGAATGGCTGATACATGGCGATGCCAGCAAACTCTGGTGTTGACTGTGTTGTCGAGTAGATGCATGTTCTTTTCTGAGACAATTGTCCTTGCCTGATTAAAGGAAGTTCGCCAGAAGTGGCTCTTATGGAGGACGTTGTTGGTTGCGTCTTGTTCTCGTAAAAATTGAATAAGTTAAATCGGCCCTACTCTGATATTTTCTTCAAGTCTAATTCAGTGAAATATTCTGTTGGTATCTTTATTGGTGTGACTCCTAAGCAGTTATAGGACGCTGACTGGAAAATGGAGATACCAGAGAACAGCCGTTTGCGTACTCAAATATTCTGTTCCCGGTGGAGTGGAGCAGATTATTAATCTGCAACATAAAAAGAGTTGGCAAAAGTATGGAGCCCTGGGGTACTGCTGCATTAACTTCAAAATATTCACTTGTTACGCCATCAAATACCACCCGAATCGATCTATTCAAGATAATCTAACCATGCAGTTTCTTGGAAAGTCCATATGCGATTTGTTTACTCATCAAAGCTGCGTGCAAAACCCTTTCGAATGCCTTTGAGATATCAAGAGTAATTGCTCTCGCCATGCTTTTCGATTGTTGATGTTCACAAATGCACAACGTATGCAAGGAGGTTACCATTGAACTAGAAGGAATTGCGATGTCCAGAAACATGTATTGCATGTATACGAATTTGAATATTGGTCACTGAAGCTAAATCATTTCTTAAGTTTTGTTTCAACCTTGCTACATAATAATGGGTTTGACAATGTAAAGATCCTTGAAAAAAAAATTTAACGGGGTTAAAGCGTTGTTCAAAAGTTCTGAGACATTTCTTGTCATGCCAGAAATAAACTACATTTTTTGAACCAAGTGAATTTTATCCAAAAAATCTCGACTATGTTTCCATTTACACATTAACCATTAAAACCGCCTTTGTTGTTGAAAATTTACTTTGTGATCAGGATGGACATCGGTCCAGTAATGTTATTATTGCGAATTAATAATCCATCAGTGGTTACCCTCACTTCCTTAGTCCATATTGTATACTGCTAGAATTTGAGATTTTCCCTCAATTTTTTGGTATAATCGGAAAATTCTAGCAATCGCTCAATATCCTGGCTGCAGAAACAGAGATTTCCTCATATTATAAGGTTGAAAATTATATTTCTAAGGTCTTATAATTTTCTATTCAGAAATGTTATGTACGTTTAATATCATACAAACAGTCTACATATAACAAAAGTATGTTTTCCAACAACGAAAATTTGATAATGCTTAAAATCAAATTAAGTTCTCGAAATTAGCTCATTCTACATACATTCAAGGATACAATTCTAATTTTCTGCTATCATGCTCAAATGACGATCTTGTCATCAGCACTTCCAAGTTGTTTATCCTCAAGGAAAAGTAATAATTTGAGATATTGATAAACATCAATGTTTTGTAACTAACGAACAATTGTCTTTATAACAATCATCTGGTACGGATGAATCTGTGTGACAGTTGTCTTTCATTTTTGCAGTATTTTTGATCATAGTTGTCGTTTGATAGACAAACGAAATTGTTTTAATTTATTATTGAAATAATAATTGTGCCAGAGAAAAGGCAAGGATGATGTGAACCATCAAGAAAAATGGGTGGGCCACCAGTACGATTTATTCTTGATGAATAAATTTTAAACTACGGGTTCGGTGGCTAATAAAGAATATGAAGTTCAACATATGGCCTATATGGATTGAAACAGCTGAAGTGGCAGTTTTGGGCCACCTACAAATGGAAAATACTATCACGTGTGTCTGATGTATCAGCTTTATGAGTCTACAGCAGGGGTGCTCAAACGGTAACTAAACTACAAACCTTTATTACGTGATAAAATAACACTCTGCTAGCGGCAAAAGGCGGCTTTATCAAAGGAAAGCGCGGTACTTGTCAAAGAAAAGCCGCGTTTTTATTCTTGTCGCTTTTTTAGAAATTTCAGGCGGCGCGTTTGACGGGAACATTCGAGACTTTCCTTCACGCCGATATAAATATTGCGCCTGCAGGAATTGGAGTCATTCTGAATTGTACCTTAAACGCAATACTACGTCGATACGAAGTTTATTATTAAATAATACAAAATGAGTGCAGCGAAGAACTCTAAAACATATCATTTTAATAACGATTTTGAGGAAGAATTTTTCTTTTGTATGGTGTAGGATAAGTGCTTTTGACTTATTTGTCAAGATATGCCACTCTACCCACTTACCCTATAATGAATTTTGACTTCATTGCTGCTGACAGAAGGGGGTTGATTTTTCATGCTCTGAACCAGCTCAGAAATAGGTTCCTTTCAATAAAGAATTGATGTTTCCTAGCTTTTCCGCAAAAATCAGTCTATCTTGAGATAGAGGGGGTGGCAGATTTTCGTTGGAACACACTGTATACCTCGGTAATGTAAGATCGTCCAAAGGTTCCTTTATTTGAAGTGTCACAAGCATTCAGTAGATTGCCTGAAAATGGAAAACATGGAAAAAAATTGTCAATGCATTTCTAAGAAATTGAAGGTTCATTTGAAAATATACACACAACTAAATTTATATGGAATCACCCGATATTTTGAATATTACCTCAGGGATTTTGGAAATTTCGAAGGATTGTTAGAATTGATCCTTTTGAGATATTTCAATTGAAAAAAGAAATAAATTTAGGTTTATTTTACGAAAGAAACAAATAAAAGAAAATAAGAGACTCTTTCCGCATGTAGTAAAAAAATTGAAAATTGTTCTCACGCAGTAGGTGTTTTTTTCTCGACCTCAATAGCATGTATTACCTTCTCTTGCCCTGATACAAGCTTGAATCCGTCTAGGCATGCTTTGGATTAGGTTTTCGACCTCATCTGGGTTGATATTCTGCCACTCTTTTGTGGCGGCTTGAATGAGCTGTTGTGGGGTTCAATAGGATTTAAGTCTGGAGAACAAGCTGGCCAGTCCAAAATATCAATCCACCTGTTTCAAGATAAAGTCGCGCTAGGTTTCTGGTATGCGGAGGAGCATTATTTTGCATAAAAGTGAAATTCTCACCGGGGGCACCTCGCTAAAGTCTCACTATGGGCTCCAGCACTACGTCTAGCCTTTACACTCGCAGGAAACGAAATCAAATCTGTTTTGCCTCCCAGCATAATGCCACCCCAAAACATCACACTGCTCCCATGGTTTTTCGAAATTTGCCTTGCTGCTCGGAGTCTAGCTTGTCTTTCACGATCCCTTAAAACCCGAAACCGGCGGTCATCTGATTAAACACCAACTCTGGTCTCATCCAAAAAAAGAGCATTTCCCCAATTCTCAATATTTCAATTTTGGTGCTCGATACACCAATTAAGTATGTTAGGTTTTTGTTATCTAGTTAGCTCTGGAACTCTTAAGGGCCTTCTGCTGTACAAACCCCTTGAACGAAGTCTTTGACGTATGGTTTCGACTGATACACTGATGCCTGTTGCTTCCATAAATTGCCTTTGGGGTATGGGGTGCGACGCACTAGGGTCTCTTCTTGCAATTTGGCACAACAAGCGGTGTTGTTCTTCAGAAGTGATCTTCCTACGATTTCTTCTAGGCCACTTTTGCAGAGATTGTAGCTCCACGTATCGGGCGTAGGTTTTTGAAATCATATCTGTGATAACCCCATTGGTGCCGCTATATCCCTCTGTGTCACCCCTTCTTCAACGAGAGCAATTATTCGACCCCTCTGCACATCAGACAATCCAACGTAAGGCATTTTCAATTATGATTATAGGCTTTTTTCAATTTTGAAATTCACAGTTTCAAATCTCAGTTACGACTGAGTACATTATCCCGAATATGTGGTGAGAATTCAACATTTCTTATCATACTATCCAGCTTTTTTACAACAAAAAACTTCATTGTTCACAAGTAGTTGAAGATCCATTGTTAAAAACAATCAATAATGTGAAATACCGAGTGATTCCATATAAATTCGGTTGTGTGTAATTGAAAAGTGTAATTCCATTTTATTGGCTGCATAGTACAAATAGAATTATTATTTGTCATTTTGATTTTGTGAGGAATATTGATTCCCGATTTTGTTATAATTTATTTATTAAAATTTTTATATGGGTATATTGTTATAAATCAATGTAAACTGTCGGTATCAGTACTCAAGTAACTGTTCAGATTGTTTATAAAATGTTACAAGAATATATATTTTTATTCAAAAAAGCTTTTTCACTGAAAAAAATTGACGTTCATTGTGACATTTTATAAAAACTTCTGCCTGACATTTTACTGAATTTATTGCTCAAAGACCGCACCGTGTATACAGATCAGGTCATAGAATGAAGATGCTTAGTCATCGATTCAGTACACCGCCTCGGCTACAGCCGTAAACAAACTCATACGGTATAAAATGTGTTTCCTCTTCTTCGACTGACCAAAACGGAAAGAAGAAGCTTTCTTTAACGAGCAGGATTTCTCCCCATTTTGGTATTTCATTCATGGCTTCTTGTCAATTAAAAGTTACCCATATAAGGGTGGTTGTCGTTCGTTTCTCAGAAAGCATCGAATGATGAATGACAAGAGGACAGGAAATAAACAAGGGGATGTTGAAGGAAAGGCGGGTTTGACAGAAACTTACCTGAATTTGATGACTTTTTAAAATAACGAACACAATACAAAAAAAATTTTAATCACACGGTTTGATGAATTATTGTTGTAATTTTGGTAAAAATTATGTGCCTGCTATTTTTTATGATTCATCAGGGCCCCTTCTTACTTTTTCCTGGTCATGTAAAGTCTTCATCTAAAATTATGTAGATACAGGATGTTTCTTAAGTACACGAACCTACGTTATTTATAAATATTCCTCATTTTAGCTTAGAAATCAGTTAAGAGGTGATTCCTATGCAATAATGTGTAAGAATTGTTAATAACTTTTTTCTTAGAGCCCCCCTTATCGAAATATGGCTGCTCATAGTGGGGACATAAAATATGGTTTCCAACCAAACAACAAAAAAGCAATTAGCTTGAATTTCTGTAAGAATCTTCAGTTTATTGATGGCAGCATTTTTTATGTATTCTCATTTTTTAATGATTCATTGGCTTCTTCATCAAAGTGCTGTTTTGTATTTGTGTTTCAATTGATTTGGTGGATCTTGTTAATATTCCAAAATATTTCTTGATGAAAAACCCCTTCTCGTTATTTATTACAACTTTTTTCAAAGTATAAATTCAGTCAGAAATAATTATGGTCCTGGTCCTAATAAGAAACTTTTTATCCTCCTGTGTTTTTCTTGAAAAATGCATATTTTTAAGACCTGAAAGCTGAGCGACGTTGGAGGTCGCATTAGATCCCATAAAAAAAAGTACGAAAAGCGCGCAGAGTATAACTCCTTAGAAAAAATTTCTGAGAGATTGCCAAGAAACTCATCAAAAGTACTTTTGCGTCCGCGGAAATTGTTAAAAACGAAAAGATAATCAGTATTGGAAAGAATGCTGTGATTGGATTACATTTCCCCCTACAAATTACTCGAACCGATCGAAAACGTATTTCTATGAACGAAACTTAAGCTTTCATTTTATTCGGCCTAATTACCCGGGATTCTTTAGAGTAACCTTTCACGTATCGAACGATTAGATCAAATCTTCAAATTTTCTCACGAATGTTCTGCAATTTACCTAAATGATGCACAAAATATTGGTAACGGAGAGAGAGGTTAGTTCCCCAGTTTTTCCTAGCTTCAAATACGGATGACATAGAGAGGATAGCTGATATCAATCAGATGGTACGTTTTTGTTGGTTCATTTACCATGCACCTACGCTATCTAAGATTAACAGAACACAATCTGACGTCTTGAAGAAACTGCCGTTGATACGACGGACGTCATGAAATCGCAAATTGCATGTACGGGTGGCGATCGAATAATTCAAAACTCTTTTACAATTATGAGGTTCAAAACATAATTATTTAAAATTGCAAGGCTTTTTACCACAACCGTTATTGTACCCATTAAGGTTACCTTCTCCAATGTATTCCTGTGAATTATTATTATCTTCTATAGAGTTTTGTATAGAAGTGTTTTTCATTTTATCGGAATTAATTTCTTCTTATTTTCTTCTTTAAGTTGAAGTGATCCCTTTCTCATGGGCAAAAGTTGATGATTTACCTTTTTAATTAATACACTGCGCCAAGAAATCGACGCACAATTTCAATATTTCAAGCTTCTTCTTTGGTAGGCGCCTAATTATCAACACATTTTTTTATATATCCGGACATATGCTAACAAAATTTGATGTTTTCTCTTGTCGCACATGGACCTCTTTAGAGGAATAAAATGAAAGAAATAAAAGTAGATTTTGCAAGGAACCTCCACAGTTGTTCATCAATTTTTATAAGGAACGATTGTTCTGCTCGAAAATTTTAATTTTCGGTAATAATGCATCGCAAATCACGAAATTTGTCCCTGGCAGAAAGTGTTAGATGACTTAGGTTGGACTTAATAGCCCAAAGGATTGGGGTATCATATTTAACTGTTTCCAGAATGATCCGCAGGTATTTTGGGACTGTTTGTCATGAAAGGAAACCTGGGCAAGGACGATCTTGAGCAACAACGACGATCTATCGCCGTTATTTAAGAATTTTCTCGTTTAGACAACGGTAACAGTAAAATGCATATTAGCACAGAAAATATACGACAACTCAGGGAGTTTGGTTTCAGACCTTGTGTCAATTGGTTAAAGGCTGACTGGGAGAGAGTTTTATTTACAGATGAGTAGAGATTTTGTCTTCTTCATTTCAATAAACGTTCTCTAGTGTACAGACGTCGGCATGAGAAATATGTCCACTGCAATCTTTTACATACCTGTGGTTTTGGTGGAGACTCAATTATGGTATGGGGAGGAATTTCTTTGAACGTCCACATTTATCTGGTCATCGTAAACAATGGAACCCTGCATTCTCAGAGGTACGTAATAGACACTTTAGAAGGACATGTACCATTTGCGACAAACATGAGTGAAAACTTTTTGTTTATGCATGATATTACCGGATTGTACCAAGCTCATATCGCTATGAACTACCTTGGAGATCACTAAATGCCCGAAGTCCAGACCTTAATAACGCCCGATGGTCATTTGGAGGTCAGCATGCAAGCTGAGTATTCTAAAAGCATTGAAGTACCCCGCCATTGCATTCGCAATACGTTATACATGACTGGACCACTTAAGCCTAGAATATTCATATAGAGCTTCAACAGATTTAATAATTTTTCAGTTGTGGATTACGGAGATTTTTTCACAGTTGAAAGAGAAATTCAAGAGTTTTTTTTGAGTTTTGAGTTTGAGATTATTTATGTTGAAATATTTTTCTAAGGTTATTTAATTAGTAGAAACTTTATGTTTAAATTTCGATTGCTATCACTTATTATGACATTTGTGTAGTCCGAAAGTTTCATCAGCAAGTCATGGATGATGCCTGATAGATCATTCGGTAAAGTATATGGAGGAGGAGTCCAAGAATCGAACCTGGAGAACTCCTCTTTTGTTCGCAACGAGGTGGAAGATGGTCTCAATCTCGTCTCACGGTGTAATACCATCACATTATGCTATGGGCCAGGAGTTCTCAAATTTGAACTGCTGGCGATCTACCTCAATATTTTTAGACTATTTACGAGATCAATTCTAACAGGTTCCAAGTATGTGTGATGCAGGTTTGTCGTACATACACGATACACCATAACTACCTACCTACCTAGGTAGGGTGTACCGTAGCATATATAGATATTAGCTTTTCGCAAAATATACATTATTTTAGTCAAGGTTTGGGTTAGGGTTAGTTAGGTTCTTCACTATAATATCAATCAATGAAAAAACTCATAGTTATTCAAAATGGCGAGTTTATTGGTTGTTATAAAACAAAAGAGTTACTTAACTAAGGAGTGACTTTGAATGTTTAAGCGTGGCACTGCAGGTCCTCAGCACACTTTTCATAAGATGGTACGTAACCACTGAGTGCTAATCGCAAGCATGATGACATATGATCGTCAGTTAGTCGATTGCGATATTTTGACTTAATTATCATCATTTTATAAAATGCAGACTCGCACAGGTAAGTTGACCCAAACACTGACGTCAGTTGAAGGGCGATTTGCCTTAGATTCAATTTCAACAGAACATGAGATTATATTAAACTGACTTGCTATTTCAGTAGCTAATTCCCCAATGTTTTTACATGAAAAAGGATAACTCATAAATGATGCTATATTTGCCAATTTACTGCAATCATAAAAACGCATTTCGAATTGTCGCAAAATATTTGATAATTCAGCCTCATACGTATCATAATTCAACTGAGGAATCCTTGCTTTCAAAGATGGATAAGTTTCAGATCCTTTCTTTTTAGTTGATCTATCATAAGTTGCAATTTACTTCCGAATGCGTTTACTGCGCTAATCATCTGAATAATAGTTTTTCCTTTACCTTGAAGCTCCAAGTTAATGGTGTTTAAGTGCATTGTGATGTCAGTCAAAAATGCCAAATCAGGCAGACATTTTTCGTTTTACATCATCTCAGTGTCATCACCTCTTTCGTCTAGAAAAGCTGTTATGTCGGGCACTAATTCTTGAAACATTTCTAGGAATTTTCCGTGACTCAACCACCTGACGTCCGTGTGAAGAACTAAATCAGTGTGTTCAGCGGACTCCCTATATTCCATTTGAAACTTAAAGAGCCGCCGTTGCAAGCTACGTGCACTTATGGAATTCACAATTTTTGTTACAATGCTCATAATTTCCTCCGTATTTGAAACTTTTGAACACAAAACTCGTTGATGTATAATGCAATGGAATGAAAAAAATGAAGGGAAATCTTCATTATCTCGACACAATGCCACAAGACCGTTTTTGTTTCCAGTAATTTCTGGTGCTCCATCGATTGTAATACACACTAATTTATATATTGGTGGCTTGTAGTTTTTCACAAAATTGATGAAAACGTCATATATATATTCGCCACGGGTCTTTCCCTTCAGAAGAATGATTGTCAAAAATTCTTCCTTAGCCAACATGTCATTGAATACCATCCGAATAAAAATACACAGCTGGGCAGTGTCTGTAATATCGGTGGATTCATGGAACTGTAAAGAAAAGTATGTACAATTCATGATATCATGTTTTAGTTTATCTGCCATGTTCTGACTCATGACTTCAATACGTCTTGTGACAGTCGGACGAGATAACTGAAGTTCTCTAACAGCAGACATAATTTCTGTTTTATTTTTGAAATCTCCCAATAAAGTGTCACCCGCTTCAATAAATGCTTCCTTCACAACCGATCCATCTTCGAATGGTTTCTTGTGTTCCGCCAATATATGAAATATTTTAAATGACGCGATCGTAGCAGCTTTTGATGGTTTGGATGGTCTTGTGAACGTGGTTTGTTCTTTTTTCAAACAAGATATCGATTCACGTACTTTTCGTTTTCTTAATTCACTGTGGCAGAAAATCCTTTCACTTTTTAAATTTTTTTTTCTTTTCGAGATCTGCACTGGCAATCGACTGGTCGATCTCGATCAACCGTTTGGGCACCCCTGATATATGATATGAGTAATGTGCTTGATCAAATTCACCGGGATTTTATCAAAGCCTACTACGAATATATTCTCTAGAGATTTTTAGTGTATTAAAATCTAAGGGTGTTGTAGATTTAAGAAATATCGCAGCACTATCCGTGTTTTTGTCTATCGGTTTGAATAGTGTCTCCTTGGTTATCAATGGATAAATGTCAACTAAATGTCAGTTAATTTTATTCAACGCTACATATGAACTGTCACTTCCATTTCTAAATTTTTCGACAAGGCATTGCTTTTTCATGGATTTATTTGTGTTTTTATTCAAGAGTTGCCCTATCCTTATTTCGACATTTCTTATGAAAGATTCATTCATCCTTCTTATGACTGTCACACTTTTTTTTTCAGAAACCAGCAGTGAATATTGCAGTGTGATTTTGATATGCTTCCTCTGCGGGATTCCCTATAATGTAGTCGCTTTGCTTTAAAAAATCCGAATGTCAGAAGTGATTGAAGCATTTTTACAAGGGTGTGTTTTGCACAATTTTCGGGTGAAATATCATTTTGCAGAAGACATGAATTGCAATTGGAGTTGACCTAATGGAACCATTTATAAATTTCATGGTATAATTCAATGGGAAATTAATTCTTTGCACATGAGCACTATTTGGTATGACAGAAAAGTACTCAGCAGTGCATAAGACCAGAGCAATGGCAGGAAGCAGTTAAGAGAGTGTAAACATCAGCCCCCATATAATTTTAGCAAAATATTATAAAGCTATGTGGAATACGTTTGGCATTGTCGCAACAAAATAGAAGAAATAGTTTCTTTATTCATTCTGAATTATAATACACTTTTGAATACTGTTCCACTTGGCTTGTTCAAAATTCTCAAAATACACTCTATGAATTCTGCTACTGATTCTCAAAGTCAAACAGTTTCTGTTAAACAAAAAGTTGCCAATTTTGATGCAATATACCGGGTGTCCACGCGAGATGGGACATTAAAATTATATCTAGAAAGGAATGACCAAGTGGGAATGTTTTTTGTTGTCTTGAATATTATTCGAACTGAGTACCGAAAATATTGTCAATGCTGTGGCTACTTTCTTTGTTCTTTCAAATGGCATATATTTTTTATTGGAATTCTGAACAATTTTTTCTCATATCATTACTACCTGAAATCAACCGAAAGGAAGATGAAAATTTAGCTATTTTTGGTTGATTCTCGAAATACATCATAAAAATACTAAAGATTCAATATCGATTATTTCTAGCTCGTTGTAAAAAGTAAAAGGTTCATTCAGCAGAATTCAATGCATTTAGAGGCTTCACGGTATACAGGATGTTTCCAAAGCATGTGACAAATCGGAGTATATTCAATGATACGAAAGTCCATTTGTTCAAATTAGACTACCTGTTTTTGCACACATCATTTAACTCGTAATATTAATAGGCATCAATCTGTTATAGGTTTTTCTATACCCAAAACGCATCGTTTCCGAGTTAATCGCGATTTTATCCCAAAAATTACGATTTTTCGCTCGAGAACCTTGAAATTCGCAGATTATATAACCGGAAATCTTTCAAATAATGAATTGCGATCTCTTAATACGAGACCCATCTTAAAATCTTCATCAAAGTAATTCTGGTCAGAATTTCGAGAGAAAAAGTGCGAAACAAATTACTATTGAAGTGGATTGAATCTGACTTCTCGTTTCTCTTCATTTCTAGTAGGTATTCTCGATTAGATCAGTTACTTGCCAGGAAAGTCATCTTCGAATTACCAGAAATACCTCGCTGAATGATTTTTTATGGTTAGATGTAGTTACTTTTCAAAATATTGCCAACCGAAAAAACCATGGACGTATTCCTTTAATTATGTTGAAAAATATCAGACTTTTAACTTGTGAAATAATATTTGAAATATTCTGTTTCAGGACAATTTGTGGATTTCAAAACGAAAATCGAAGATGCATTATTTGAAAGATTTCAATCCACTTCAATAATATTATTTTACACTTTTTCTCGGTCCTATAATCTGCGAAAAATCGTAATGTTTGGGATAAATTCCCGAATAACTCGGAAACTATGCATTTTAGGTATAGGGAATCCTATAACAGATCGATGCCTATTATTATTACAAGTTAAATGATGTGTGCAAAATCAGGTAGATTAAATTGAAAAAACGGACTTTTGCACCTTTGAATGTACTACGATTTGCCACATGCTTTGGAAACACCCTGTATACCGGGAAGCCTCTAAATGCATTGAATTCTGCCTAATGAACCTCTTTTCTTAATACAAGCTAGAAATAATCGATATTGAACGATCTTTAGTATTTTTATGATGCCTTCTAAGAGACAACCAAAAATCGCAAAATTCCGATTGAAAAATTCATACCTTCCTTTTGGTTGTTTCAGGTGGCAACGATATGGGAAAAAATTGTTCAGAATTTAATTTACTACAACCAGAAAAATTGAAACATTTATTACGCCATTCAAAATAACAAACCTGGTGTCAACTTCCGTATAAACGCAATTGCCACAGCATTGAAAGTATTTACGGAACTTAGTTCGAATAACATTCGAGACAACAAAAATTTTCCAATCGGTCATTCCTTTCTCGATATACTTTTAATGTCCCATCACGCTTGAACACCCGGTATAGGCAGGTAACATCCGGTAGGTATGATTCTAGAGTGAACAGATCGTCAATAAATTGTGCAGATGTGAAATTTCATTCATCGTTTTGTAGAGACGGCAGCCGTTCTAATTCCGAATATGTATGCTGCTCCTCAGAGCAAGAGAATGAATGAATTGAATGAAATGTTGTTGGGGAACACGGACCCGGAGCATCGAACGAAATGACAGCGAGGCGAGGCCCGCGCATGCTCATATAACAAATCGAACCGCTTGCTTCCACAGATTAATCAAAGTTCCGTACAATACAGCATCTAGCGGGAACTTTTAGTGATAAATTGTGTTGTGTTTGGCCGTTTTCGAGTGATTACAGGGCAGATGAGGGTTTAGGATAGCGATTTTCGGGTTCAGGAGGTGCGTTTTTATTCAGAACATCATCGGCAGACGTCGAAATACGGATTGAATCACGTCATGGCCGACCAAGCTGAACCGCGCTTTCAATGTGCGCGCAACAGGCTCTAGGTCAGGTACCGAGTGTATCACACCCCTCTAGTGTACAGTGTCTTAAATTCACCCCTGTGTCGGAAGACGGAGCCTAACGTAACCCGCCAAACAGTGCGGCTACACCGGATTCCGAGAAGAACGCACGCAAACTAGCTGAGGTAAGTGTCCCTTAACTTATATTTATCTTTCTACAGTGTTGGCAGCCGACTTGTAAACAAGTAATTTCTTTGCAGTCTCGGGCTAAATGGTCAAGATGCTATTTAATTCACAGGAGTTATCGTCAGTCAGACATGTATTTATGAGGGATACACAAACATTTTAGACCTTTTTATCAGTCGCCTTATCGTTTCGACATTATTAGCATGTATAATATTGAATAAAACAATCAACAAATTCTTCAATAGCTCTGAGGGATCACAGATCATTTTAATTGTTATCACTTTCATGTCGTAATCATCCAGTTCCCACCGGATGCCCAATTTTCCTCCTTGCATCCTCACTCAAAATAAACAAACACAATAACAAAAACCTAACCACTATAACATAAGATATCGTGGTTCCTAGAGGGTAAGTGTTCAATAATTCTTCAAGAATTTCATGTTTTAGTAAAGAATATCATTTCCATGCTATATGAACCCCATGATAGAACAGGATGCACCTTTTGGTAAGTTAGGATTCCAATTTTGAAAATTTTCAACGACAGATTATTTCTATCTTTTGCTACTGTTATAGTGGTGAATTCAGAAACAATGCACCGGAAATGTTAATGTTTTCAGGGTGCTATTAACTAATTTCCTGAAAAATTCCCTAAATCAGTAATTTTCGAGATGGAAGCAAGTAGATAATATAGGTACCTACCTATTTTCAAATTAATTCTCAACTTGCTTCGTGATGAACCATGATAAGGTCAATTTTGATGTCTGTATTACGAAAACATTGATAACGTTGTGACCCGAATTTTGTAAAATTAACACTTTACTAAGATCTGAGATCTATTTAAATATTTTGTATAGAATTTAGGAAGAAGTAATATTCTATAAAATGTAGAAGCAATACTTATCATACGATATGTTTGTATGAAGTGTGTTAATATGTAAACGATGACATTTTGACAAACCTTGATAACAATGTAAAATACTGAAATAAATAATTGACGAAATAATAGAATTTATTAGTAAAATTAGTATGAAATTACAATTCACCCGACCGAAATACCCACCAATAACTCAAAGAATCAAACTACCATAGCAATGAGTTGAAACTTTCGTGGCAATACAGCGGTTTGTTTCAAACACGCACTTGTTTATGTGCCTAAATATAACGATAGAGGAAAACATCTTCCAAGAAAAAATCTGCTGCCCCCTCTGTGAACGGAAGCGCAGTATTTGACATTCAGTTTTTGCCGTACTGCGGATCGATTCACAGAGTTGAACGAACTGTCTATCCTGTCTATGCCGCTCAATGGGCCAGCATCTTCTCTGTGCCGTGCCCGAGCTGCGTTCCTTTATCGTTCGCCTCGATTATGTACGAGTATGAAAGAATCTCTCCACTTCTTTCCAATGAATCCAGTTCTAAAAATATATCCGAGAGAGTTATATTTCAACGTGATATGTAAATGTGTGGATGCAAGAATGACGATTTTATGTACACAGGGAAGGATACATCCCACAATCAATGGATTAGAAAATTGTTCCATTCAAATCGCTGTTTTATAACAGTAAACAGACTTAGGATTTTAATTTCAATTAATAAGTTTCTTAAGTACTACACGGCTATTCGGAATTAAAAAATACATTCTATTTTTTGTTTGTTTATGTGTTAGGATTCGGGATGTCGTAAACATACTATAATTAGAAGATATTAAATTTGGCGTGTTGTTGATTCGGGTATTTCATTGTAATCAATGAGACTATTTCTGATTTATTGATTGAATGATCCATCACTGGTCATCAGTCCATGTGGTATACTGGTAGAATTTAGGATTTTCTCTTAATTTTTCCTGTTACCATTGGCAATTCTAGTCGTCGCTCAAGATCCCTTCGCTGTAGAAACTGAGATTTTCTCATCATATGAGGTTGAAGTTTATTTATTTTGCTCAGGATTTGTGAAACCTTAGATTTTGGTATCGCCCTCTATGTTTTAAGTTGCCTACATAAAATTGGGGATATGCAGTAACAACTCCTGAAACTTCGATTTAACTTCAGATCTATATTGTGTACTGTATCTGAGTGCTTTGGAAAAACCAGTGTTTATCAAATTCTGTTTCAATTTTTGGAATATAGACTTAAGAGGTTGCCTCCTGTCAGGAAAACGGATGGAATAAAATTTTGAAGCAGTATTAAAATCATACCCATTCTGAAATAGCATTCGAACATGTCGAATTTCTCAAAATTTTTGTATATCTTTCTATCAAAAAGTTTTCAGCTTATTATTTATGAATCAACGATGTAAATTCAATAATAGATTAATTTTGATATTTGTTGTGAGCATAGAAAACATTAGAGATGCTTTGTGTGAATTCACATCAGCACACTAGATGAAACCACAGAATGTTCGAAGGAAATTTGTCAGGCATGTTTTTTGAATTCTACTCAAAGAATGACATACGTCAAAATAGTTTTTAGTTAACTCTGTTAGCAACCGAGATATGCCGAAATCCTGGAAAATCGAGAATTCCGGAATAACTCAAAAACAAATAAAAATAGCTGCGATCTTTTTTCACCAATGAGTTTTCCTCGATAATCCAGGACGGAGATAGGGTGATCAATTTTCTTCAGTGGTAGTAATTCACACAGCTGCCGTACTAAAATTTCGAAAATGGGATTCCTTGTACATCTAGCAGCTTAAGACACTTGTTTGTTTGTTATTCCTTTAACGTGCTCTATTTCCGCCTTTCGGCCAATGACACGCCGGAGAATTCTGTCACCTCACTAACCCGGAAATTTTGCCGAACCCCTCTCGTGTCGAGGGAAGGGATTTTCAATGTCTAACACATCTTTGTTAGACAGAACCGACAGCTTTACATCTCCGAAAGATGGATACCACCGACTTTGTGGGTATTGAACCCAGGTAACTCTGCGCAGGAGACAATCATCATATCCCCTACGCCACCGAGTCGATCTCTAAAGACACTTTCACTCGCAATATATCATAGAATTGCATCAAAATGATCTTCATAATTATATATATTTTACTATACTGGTGGTTTATTTTTCTCATTAAGTCAAAAACACATTGGTTTCGTGTTTTTTTGAATATTTTCTCGTTGAGACAACGATTCGCTACTGCTAGGCACTTTCAAATGCAGCTTCCACAGAACAATAAGTGCAAATTAACACTGAAACGATACGACGCTCAGAGAATTTGGTTTGAGTTCGCGTGTTGTAGCTCAAGGCTGCACATCGAAGAGCCGGATTGAATTTTGATAAGTGAATTGGTGAGAAGCTGACTGGGAGAAGGTTTTGTTTACAGATGAGTTGAGATTTTGTCGTATTAATAGCGATCGATGATGTATAGTGTATAGATGTCGAAATGGGAGATATGACCAGTTCAACCTTTTACCTATCTATGGTTTTGGTAGAGGTTCAATAGTGGTGTGAGGAGGACTTTCCCTAAACGTCCACATTTACCCGCTCATAATGTAAATAATGGAATCTGAATTATCAGAGGTACGTTACAGACATTTTTGAAGACCATGTTTCACCCATTCGCAAAAATGGGGGAAACTTCTTATTTATGCATGATAACGTCAGACGTCACCAAGGTGATATTGTTAGGAACTACCTTCAAGATCACGAAATCACTTCAATGAAGTGGTCTGCTGGTCCAGACTTCAATCCCATGGAATTATGTTTGGGACATTCTCGATAGAAGATTAAGCAGCCAGCAAAACCAGCCAGCTATTGAGGTTTTGAATTCACTGATCGATGTTTGGAACGAAATGCATCAGAACGCTAGAAGGTCATTGGTTTTGAAGATGAATCGTAGACGTGGATTGTAAATTTTTTATAGGTGAGACCCGGTTTCGATTCCTTAATTGATCGATTTGACTGGTTTTCCTTTCCACCCCGTTACTGTATTCGTGAAAAAACTATATTAAAATAAAATATGCATGAATCTCTTGCGACTTACCTTCCTGCAAGAGCAATCAGAACACAGGACAACCAGAACTCGTAATGGGTTCTATATTGATCCCAAAATTAGAGCACAATTCATAGGGTGCGCCAGGGAAAACCGGACGTTTTTTTTTCCGTTATTCCCAATTTTAGAGCTAGATCATTCGTTCTTGCTTCATTGGGAAGCAAAAGGACTAGGTTTTTCAGAAATTGTATCGAAATTTCACTTCCGGTGAAATCCAATATGGCTGACTCATTCTAAAATGAGCAATATTTCAAGATCGCTGGAACGTTTTTTTTTCACTAAAAAATTCTAATGGGGCATTCAGTCGATTATTCTTTTCTGAACAATTTGACATATTAATCTCGAAAAAAATCCAATAATTGGTAAAAAAATAGCCTGAAGAATTTCTTTCATTCTGATTTTCAAATGAAATCTAAATATTTTTTTCACCTCATGGCGTTGGCACTCCTGAAGTTGTGTTTTCCATGGATGTTCTAAGAAGACAAAGAACCATATTTTACTAAAATCAACCTAAAATTTGATTTCCGTTCGAATTCAAAATGGCCGACTTCCTAAAATATTAACAATTTTTCCCGCGCAAAAAAATCACTAGATTGAACCTTTCCCATCATTTTGAGGAGTCGAACTCGAATATTAATTCAAAATTGTGCCAATTGTCGTCAATAATGTTTCCCTTTTCCACCATCATATGCACCTTCCGTTGTGAAACCTCTGAACATAGACTGCATGCGTTAACTCTTTGATAAATAAAAAATAATGAAACGAAATCGAGTTTTAGACGACATCTGGTTTGAACTCGAATTTTATCTTTGTGTTACTTGTTTTTGACGTTTGAAATTGTTAACAATGGTTTCAACAAATGAGACTAAACGTTTCATTGAATGTTAATTTGTGCGTGGCTATACTGCTAGGTAAATATTACGCCAATTTCCAGCCCCTAATCACAAAAGAAGTACAATCTATGATGTTGAGGAAAAATTTCGGACAACAGGGTCATTAGGAAGAAGACCAGGTACTGGTGCAGCTAGAACTGTTAAAACACAGGTACCCGCCTTTTTCATAATCTGTTTGAAGCATCAACTCTACATTTTTTGTATTACAAACTCAATTGACAATTTCTCAGAGATGCCAAATCTCAAGAACCTCTGTGGGAAGAACTGGCACAATTCTGAATCAATATTCGAGTTCGACCCCTCAAAATGATGGGAAAGGTTCAATCTAGTGATTGAACTACGCAGTTGAATCATTACGACTGCGAAAAATTTTTTAATGCGCGGGAAAAATTGTTAATATTTGTCAGCCATTTTGAATTCGAACAGAAATCAAATTTTAGGTTGGTTTTAGTAAAATATGGTTTTTGTCTTCTTAGAACATCCATGAAAATACAACAACTTCAGGAGTGCCAACGCCATGAGGTGAAAAAAATATTTCGATTTCAGCTGAAAATAAGAATGAAAAAATTCTACACGCAACTTTTTTACCAATTATTGCAATATTTTTAAGATCAATATGTCAAATTATTCAGAAAAGACTGAATTATCTACTGAATGCCCCATTCGAATTTTTTAGTGAAAAAAAAACGTTCCAGCGATCTTGAAATATTGCTCATTTTCGAATGAGCCAGCCATATTGGATTTCACCAGAGGTGAAATTTCAATACAATTTCTGAAAAACCTAGTCCTTTGGCTTTCTAATGAAGCAAGAACTAATGATCTAGCTCTAAAATTACGAAAGTTATAACAGAAAAAAACGGTCGGTTTTCTCTAGCGCACCCTATAAATTGGTCTGGTGTCGAATTATTGAATTCAAGTGTACGACCGGTCGTCTCGTTTTCAACTGTTCTCCCAAAATTTCCGTGATACTCGGAAATGCCTTATCGAAGTACGAGGGTCGGTGAAATAAGGATGGGAAGGAAAATATTTGTAAATCGCAAAGTACAAAAGTGAAATATTGAAGAAGAATGAAAAGAATTCCGCTCAGTTGTGAATGAAAACATGTAGAAAAAAAATAAAAATTAAATTTAGCATGATTTAAAATATAAACAGCAATCTTGAATAGGACACAATAGATATCATGCAGTAATTCTCGCCATTATCATTTTATTTCAATTTCTATGAGTACCATTTTCATTTTGATTGTTATCAACCATTCCTTAGTGCTGGTGAATTAGTGGAAAAGTAAATTAACATATCTAGTCTAAATTTTATATTTCTTTGCGCTGTGTAAAATTTAGAATCTTATTTTTTACAAGTATAATATAAGGAATGTCCACAGCCGAAGCCAAAATGACATTCACTAGATGAATATTAGTTACATAGAATCTAGTACTAAAAAAAACAAAAAGTATTATATAAGACATTATTAGTGAGTTGTATTCAGAGAAAGAATGAAAAAAGAAATACAAAATGAATATTACAAAACAAACGATTGAATGAATTTGATGTTAGTCAGTAAAGAGCAAGCGCAATGTTCTCTTCAAAGAGGCCAATGTGACCCCAAACAAATTGATACTCTTATGCGTGTTGCAGACACGTAGCATTCATAGGGGAGTTCTGTGCACTATTAGTTTTTCTAAAAGTTATAGAGAAGAGGTCGTGGTGCCTCAAAGATTCCATAGGGACATTAAAAGTAACCATGTGCAAGATCTCAGGTACCTGAAGTACGCAGTTCGATATTTTAAACAAAACCAAAATATCAGATATAGTTCTACGATTTTCGAGTGACAATAAATTGAAATATTTACGGGCAGGAGTGTAGTCGTGATTCAGGATAATAAAGTTAGTTTTGAAGCATATGAACCGTATGAATCTATTCTGAATGCGTTCAAGTCGGTTGGAATAACAATGATAACGAGGGTTCCAAATACATGAGGCAAAATTTAATTTACTGTAGATGTAAGCATAATACAAAGTGATAAGTGATTTTACATATTTAAATTCCTTACTTCTCCTGAAAATATAACCCATCATTCGACTTGAACTATTTGCTATGCGATCTATGTGTGCATCGAAGAGCAACTTCGAATCGAAAGTGACATCCAGATCAAATGCCGTGGACATACGTCGTAACAATGAATTCCCAGTTGAGTACTGAAAAGTGATAGGGGAATGGTTTCTAGTAAAAGTTATGGTGAAACATTTATTTAAATTCAAAAATAATTGGTTTTCTCTACATTACTCAACCAAGTTATTCAAATCTAGTTGAAGATCAAGGCAGTCCCTTAAGCATCTGATAGATCTGAAAACTTTCAGATCGTCTGCATAGAGCAAGAATCTGCAATGCCGGAAACATTTATCTATGTCATTTATATAAATTCAGAAAAGGAGAGGACCGATATGAGTTCCCTGCGGTACCCCAGAAGTACTAATGAAAGATTCAGATTTAAAACCATTTAAACTAACGAAATGTGACCTATTCAGAAGATACATTTACACCTGCTTCGGCTAGTCTAAAAATGAGAATATCGAAACTTATTTTGTCGAAGGCTTTAGAAAAATCGGTGTAAGTAGCAACAGTCTAAACTTGAGAATCCATTGCACTCTGCATGTACTCACTATAAACGATCAAATTAGTTTCCAGAGTCCTACCCTTAAAAAATCCGTGCTGTTGTGGGATAATGAAATTTTTCATATGAGAGAAAAGATAAATTATGCGTTCAAATACTTTAGCAATGATCGAAAGCTTGTTAATAGGTCTATAATTAGAAATATCATTTTCATCTCCACTTTTGAAAGTTGGGCAACGGCGGACTCCTTCCACTTTTTTGGAAATACACCATTAATCAGAGACTGATTGAATAAAATATGCAGTGGTTTACTTAATTTGTTAGCGCAATATTTGAGAAAAATTGGTGGAATGCTGTCTGGACCTGAACCTTACAACACGTCAAGGGATAAGAGAATCTCTCGGACCTCTTCCTCTTCTATGTGAATATTTTGATAGTACATCATTATTGCAGTTTTTAACAGTTACACTACGACTACGCTGCTGACTTCCAGGAACATATACACTCTCGAAATAAAGGGCAACAAGATTGCATATCTCTTTTCCATCTGATGAAGAAATATCCCCATACCTCATTTCATTAGGTAGTTTAGAGCCGCCCCGTCCCAGAGACACATATTTCCAAAATCATTTGCTGTTCGTTGGCAGTTCCCGCTCAATGTTAGAGGTGAATTTATTCAAATCAAGTTCAATAAGTTCCTTCGAATGAGCACGAAGCTGTTTGAATATATTGAGATCATTGACATTTTTACTAATTTTCAATTTTTTATGAAATTTTTGCTTTTCTCTTATTATAGCAATAGTACCTTTCGAAAAGAATGAAGGAAACGCTTAGTAACTCTTCTCTTAGGAACAACTGAACTTATTATGTCATTGATTGTCTCATAAAAAATATCCAGATTTTCATCAATTCCCTTAGAGCTGCTGCTGAGCAGAAACTCCCAATTCACCAGCGATAATGAAGCATTAACAGCTTTATAATTCGCATTTTTGAAATCGTAGACAAAATTTTGAATTTTCGAAATTTTCATCATCTTCTCTTTAGACAAGGCAACTATAAACTCCAGTGTGTGATGATGTGTGTCCTTGTTTACAAACGGATGAGCACTTTTATGTATATTCGAGACAATTTCTTTATTACACAAGACTAAGTCAAGAATTTTATCGTTACTATTCTTCACATGATTGTATTGATTCAGTTCGACAAATGCAAGTGTATCTAATATATCTGAATATTTATTTTCAATATTAGTAGGTATCAAGTACCTCTTATCAGAGCTCACCCAATAAACCGAGGGACAATTGAAGTCACCACACACAAGAAATGGACATTTTATGTTTACACTATTGCTCTCCAATTTACTAGCGAACACATCACTTGCCACAGAATCCTCAGGGGGCAAATACATACAGCAAATATATAACTCCGAACTATTCACGTTCAGAGATACCCAGATATCCTCCGCGTCACTTCTGAAGTCATCCAAAAGTCGTGGCCGAATTTGTTGCGAAACGCAATGAAAACTCCACCCCCATCCTTCTTAGAAGACACCGATGAATCTCGGTCGCGACGAAACACAGAATATTCATGAGTATCGACCAATTCATTGTCGGAAACGGTATCGTTCAGAAATGATTTGGTAACACACAATCAGAAAAACCTGCCATTGAGCTCAACCTGAAGTTATTTAGTTTGGTACGAATTCCTCGTACGTTCTGGTAGTAAATATGTAAGGACATATCAGGTGAATGGAAAACACGTCGTCTTTGAACAAATAGCGGAGAGAATGAGAAGTGATTTTTATAAATTGGCTATTTCAGATTCAGATGCAATACGACGTATCTTACTTGTGTCATCTTTCCTCACTAAAACATTCCCACCCTGTATCCGAACAAATTTGTAACCTTTGGCCTTTGCAGCCGTGCGAACTTATGTTGGTTAGTTCTCAATTGCAAATTTCAGGCTCTCTGATCGTAATCCATGGTAGGGCAACGTCTATCGGTTCAGCTATCACACCTTACCACCCTTTCGAGGAATTTATATGAATGCCTATATGAAGTTCTTCCCAAAAAATTCTCAAGATATTTGTCTCTTACCACAACTTAAGCGTGGCGTGGTTTTGTTTTGAACTCTTTCCTCTCATATTAGTCAGGAATTCAGATAACCACATCATTGCCCAAGTAAATCCTTCCAATTTTTATCTACCCAATAGCTATCATTATCTCGGAAAGCCGGATAATGCAAACAGTCAATAGGTTTGTACAACTTTTCAGATGTATGTTTACTCGTTTCTAGCAACTTAAAAAATATTCACACGTGAAGTTACGAATGAAAAAAAAATCGTCGCACGGTGTTTACTCAAAATCCACACAACTCGATGATAGTATGCGATCGAGAGAGCGGTATTTGAACTCGTATCTGTATATCTATTTATACAACCAGACTTTATTATGTTCCTATGGTCAAAATATGCGGGATTGTACAAATATTTGGTCGGGAAAGGTACGAACAGTGGCCTGAATTGAAATGATTGATTTTTAACGGATATACTGTAGGACAGTGTCGATAAAAGAATTATCGAAGAAGATGTGCTCTCATTTCATGGCAAGAAAATTTATTTTCGTTTTTTTCATGAATCCTCAAACCAAACGAACTAATATCGGTATAGACTATTTGATAGGTATTTTCAATGAAATAAAACTAAAGTATTTAGATTTTCACTATATTAACAAAACTATGACCGGTTTCACCACACTGTGGCTTCATCAGATAGATACAAACTAATGTTATAAACTTATATATTAGTCTTATTTCCTACTTGATATTACAATAGGTACAAGTACAAGGAGTATGTTGGAAAACCCATCGGAGTTGCTTACTTTATGAATTATGAAGGATTTAGATCTAATTGACTATTAAGTAACCTACCTGAATTCTTTTCTTTGTTTATCCCTAAAATTTCCAATAGATTGAGTTTTTGTCTTTTATTTTCATTGTGTAAAATTTTGAAATTATCATTAAAGTTATGGTTTTCTTCGAGTAAGTGATTAGAATAATGGGAATCTGATTTATGATAATTAAAACTACGTCTGTGCTCGGATAATCTAACTTTGAAATTTTTGAAAGTTCTACCAATATAAATTTTATCACAATCCCCGCAAGACAGTTTATAAATACCGGATTTATTACTTTTATCAATTTTAGATTTGCAGTTTTTGATATGTCGGCCTAAAGAATTATCAATTCGGAATGCTATATTGAAATTATAATGCGAGAGGAATGATTTTAATTTTAGACTAGGATTACCAATATAAGTTAAGCTGTTGTATTTTGTGTTAGAACTTTTTATACTTGGAAATACTTCCTAGATTGCTTTTTGAAATTTTCTGCGTGAAATCATGTTCTCAATCATAGTTGGACTGTAACCGTTATTGGCTGTTATTTGTTTAATTATATTTAGCTCTTTTATGAAATTATTTTGTCACATTGGGATATTAATAAGTCTATGTACCATACTATTGTAAGCTGATAATTTATGTGGATAAGGATGTGTAGATGAGCTGTAAATAGTAATATCTGTATACGATGGCTTATGAAAATAGAAAAATCATGTTTGCCGTTAATTTTATTAATAGTTAAATCCAGAAAGTTAATGGAGTTTTCTGTTTCTATCTCTACCGTGAATTTAATATTATCGTGAATTTTGTTAATGAATGTTTTGAATGACTCTAATTGTCTGTTTGTGCCAGTGAAACAACAAATGATATGGTCGACATATCTAAACCAATAAATAAAGTGTTTGAATAACGGATGTTCTTGGATAGTTTTTTCAATAATAAATTTTAGAGATAAACAAAGAAAAGAATTCAGGTGGGTTACTTAATAGTCAATTAGATCTAAATCCTTCTCCTTTACTCAATCTTCTCGATTCATAAAGTAAGCAACTCCGATGGGTTTTCCAACATACCCCTGAATTTGTAGCTATTGTAATATTAATTAGGAAATAAGACTAATATATAAGGAATAACTCTGTTCATTAATTTGTATCTATCTGATTAAGCCACAGTGTGGTGGAACCGGTCATAGTTTTGTTGATATAGTGAAAATCTAAATACTTTAGTTTCATTTCATTGCAAATATGTATATCCATTTTCATCAAGTAACGACCTCATCAATCAAATCATTTTATAGGTTATTATGTCAAAAATATAAAATAGAAATACCAATGTTTCGTTTTGAAATTACCCTCTAACACGTTAAATTCAACAACATTGTTCTATTTATGCTAACACTATTGAATGTTTTTAGGAAATCTACACTGCGCAAAGAAATTATGCACAAAATAGAATTCAAATTGAAGAATTATTTTCCAGTAATCCACCAGCACTAAGTAATGTTTGAGAACAATCGAAATGAAAATGGTAATCATAGAAATTGAAATCAAACTAATAATGGAAAATGTAAAAACTTTAGGGAATAGTCAAAGTCTCCAGAAACCTGTAAATACCGGATACTTCCACCCATGAAGAGAATTACTGCATGACATCAACGATCATTCTCTGAATCAATGACCTTATAGCATTCTGATCCATTTCGTTCGGAATTCCGATCAGCCTGTTCCGAAGTTCATTCATGATAGCTGGCTGGTTCTGCTGGCTTCGAATTCTTCTATTGAGAATGTCCCAGATATGCTCGATAGGATTGATGTCTGAACTTCGTGCAAGCCACTCCATTGAAATGATTTTGTGATCTCGAATGTAGTTCCTAACGATATGAGCTCGGTGAGGCCTGACGTCATCATGCATAAACGAAAAAGTTTCATCCATGATTGCCGCAAATGATACAACATGTTCTCTAAAATTGCGGGTTGCGATGGTATTTCTGCCGCAACCTTAAAAAACTGTGCTTTGCCCCTTATTCTATCCAAAGCCTTCTCATTTCATTCTTTACCTTCCCTTTGTCACTGTGTCCGTGCGACCACCAGGATTCCGTACGGTTTCATCTGTCCCAGCTATGGAAGATTGTGACTGCTGGGCATCTCAACCTTTGCCGGCCGTTGGATGCGTAAGGACCTCATTATTACATAACGAGCCCCCCTCGGTCTGTTTGGTATGAATCTGAGTTCACTTCTCTCTATGAATACCGACACCCGTTTACGGGTTCATAACTTTAAACTTTAGAACTACATGTCAGGAGAAGTTTGTCTGTAACCGTGTCATCCTGTGGTGAAACCGGCTCCCTCCTAGTGTGGTAAACTGCAATAATGTAAATTGTTTCAAGAATGTGTTGGACCAAGAGTGTTCATTATCTTTTGTCTAATTTGTATACATTCACTTTTGTTATTTTCTTTTCACATCTACACATATCTATTTGTTTCACTTATTTGTTAGTCATTAATTCCTGACTGTATAGAACTCAGTCCTCCGCTCTTATTTCAATAAATAATAATAATAATAAAAATACTAACACACAAACAACACACCGACGTGTGTATAGACACTTTGAAGCAGAAATTCTAAGCAAAAGCAAAGAGGCTCTAAAGATACATCAAGTGTACTGAAAGGAAACACCAAAACCAAAGGTTCCTCCAAAGCGCGGCCAATTTTCATAAACAAAATAACAAAACTGCGAACAAATCTAACCTAACCGATTATTAGTCATCGTTATGGTAGAATCCCAAAGAACACAATAAAGATGCTGAATCAATCACGAATGAAAAACAACGCCTTGATATCAAACATATGGACTTCGCAGGAATAACGGAGGAAGAAATCGTAACAGCAGTTAGAGCGACGAACAATTGGAAGGCCACAGGTAGAGATAATATCCATAACTTCTGGTACAAGAAGTTTAATAAGCTCCATGGAGCCCTAGCGAAACAGCCCACGTATGTTCTTCAACATCCCAGGAAAACACCCACTTTCCTAACCAACGGCTTAACATATATGCTGCTTAAGAGCGATAGAACACAAGATCCGTCTCAGTATTGGCCAATCACTTGTCTGCCAACGCTCTACAAAATACTCACCTCATATCGAATCGAATATACCAACACCTTGATGACAATAAAATATTAGCAGAGGAGTAGATGGGATGCAGAAGGAAACACCACGGGTGCAAGGAACAACTCATCATCGATTCTGTGATAATGAAACAGGCACACCGGGTACCGCCCATTCTTGGCTTGTCGAAGTATTACAGATATACAAAATTCATCCAGTCCTGGTAGAATTCTTAAAGACAACAGTGACACTGGCGCACGTCCCTGCAGGTCAACATGAACAATAAATCAATTAAAACCGACGAGATACCCACACGTCGTGGAATTTTTCAAGGAGACTCTTTGAGTCCACTTAGGTTCTGTTTGGCTATGAACACATTGTCTTCAATGCTCAATAGAACAGGATACGGATTTAGGATAAAAACAGATAAAAACTTTCACCCAATTCACCTGCTGTATATGTATGACATCGAATTATATGCTTCGAACAAGAAGCAATTGGATGATCTGCTGAAAACTGTCAGTAAGTTCTCGGCAGATGTTTATATGAAATTCGTGTATGAGGGATGGCGAAACGTACAAATATCTGGGATACCAAGAATCCAGATTGCTAGACAGTCAGAGTTGGAAGACTATACTCAAGTCAATGTTGAACTCGGGCAATCTAGTCAAAGCAATTAACACCTACGCCATTCCAGTGTTGCTTTACTCATTTGGAATAATCAGATGAACTAAGACAGAGCTGGATGATATTCAAAGGCAGGCCCGAATGATGCTGACAAAGTACAATAATCACCATCCAAAATCGTCTATGATAAGAACATCTTTGACGCGGGAAGAAGGAGGACGCGGATTGATGGTTGTTGTCAACTTACATACCGAACAGATAAAAAATCTCAGAGAATTCTTCTTTGCAAAAGTTGCACTTCTGACCTCCACAGAGTGGTATCGTTGGCTGATAAGGTATATACACTTCTGCATCTTGCTACCACAGATGACCTTCTGAATCTACCGTTCCTATCAGATACTGAACAACAAGAGCAATGGTCAAGAAATGAATTGCATGAACACATCACCATGAGATTAATCAACCACACATCGACAAAGAAGCTTCCAACAAATGGTTGATGAAACGAGAACTATTAGCGGAAACAGAAGAATTTCTTATGGCCATTCAAGGCCAAGTCATCGCTACAAACAACTACAAAAAATTTATAATTAAGGACGGAACATTACAAACAGATAAGTGCAGGAAATGCCATATAAGATCGGAGACTATACAGCATATTACGTCCGGCTGCGAACAACTGGCCAATACGGACTATCTACAAAGGCATAATCAAGTGTGCAACATTATTCATCAGAAACTTGCACACAAGTACGGACTTCTGAATGCCTTCTAGCCATATTACATTTATCAACCGGCGCCCGTATTGGAAAATGACTCTATCAGATTATACTACGATAGGTCTGTTATCACAGACCGAATGGTGACGAATAATAGGCCGGACATAGTGGTGTATGATAAGAGAGCCAGAACAGCAATGCTGGTGGATGTCGCCATACCGAATAATAACAACGTGTTGAACGAGTTCCAGGAAAAATACGCAGACCTTGCTATTGAGATCAAGCTGATGTGGCACCTCGATAAAATAGATATCGTTCGGTCATCATTTCTTCGACTGGGTTAGTACCCAAAAGTTTGCATGATAGAATTGCATAAAAATACCTATATAAAAATGTAGGATAGTTAGAAAATTTATGTCAAGTGTACTGTAATCGAGCCTATTCCCTTTGATTGCTTAATCTGGGAAAGGTAAATTATATCCAGCTAACAGCTGAGATAGTGCTCAAGTCTGTAATAATAATAATAATACTAAAACTAAAATGTCTATAACGTACCTCCTAGTATTCAGGGTTCCATTATTTACGTGTCATTTTTCTCTAATTATAATATTTGAATAAAACTTGGTATTTAATGTGAAAATGCAACATTAGAAATAGATATTCATCTCGGAGTATTTATAATAAAATTTACCTGAAGAAGCTTAAATTATCCGAAATATTCCGTTATCAGGAGATAATTCCAAATAATATTTAAATGTGAGATGAGGGTCATACGTTATCTCGTAGAAATGATGTAAATATATTGATATTTTTGCTCCGAGTGATATATCATTTTGAATATCTAAGCAATGTTTGGATGAAAAAAATTGAAGGCTACCACACACATTCCAACATGGATCTTCGCGAAACAGTATATTTCTCCTTGGGTTTAATCGATTTAATCCTTATTTGAACTCGTCATTGAAAGTATTTGGACATATCAATTTTTCTGATTTACATTTGTGGTCCCACTAATTTATGGATAGAATGTAGTGTTTTCTTAATACAAGTATTTTCCAAGTACAAGACAAGCAAAAATAATTAGTGCATCACATTATTGTTCTGATGATGCATATTGATGAATGAAAATTGAGGAGTATTGGTAAACATCTTTAGGTGTGAAATCTTGGTATCCAGGTAATGAAGAATATATCGAACGTTGAAGGCAATTTTTCATTGTCCAGCGTTCTTAGGAAGTATTCAGATGTCGCAAAGAAAGAACCCTTAAGACGCGATCCAATTCGTACCTCGTCGTCAGCCTCTAATTGTTGGAAAATCTGGTTCAAGTGCCCTGAAAAGCATCTCCAAAACAACTCTCGTCCATGTATCACGAGTGGATCCTCACACCAGTGAGGATGACGTGAAGCAGTTCTTAAAGGACATAATGCCGGTGTCTGAATGTGTGAAGCTCAACTCGCAGTATCCTGATAAACACCTCAAAAAAGTCTAGGGAACACTTACCAATATCTTTAAAATATGAATTTGATGATTCGAATTTATAGAAATATTTCGGTTTTTGTTAGGATGTATTGTAGATAATGTATTCTCAAGAAAACAAAATAATATTTGACTTCTCCAAAGCACCTATTATAAAAAAAAATGAAATTTGAAAATGACGAAATTTGGTAAAACACAAAAAAAATTCTGAACTAATATTTTCGAAACAATATGGAAGCACCTATATTTTTCAGTACCCAGAAGGTCCACCTTTGTTATTAATGACACTTTGGCCTCGTCGCGGCATGCTTAATATTAAATTGTCTATTACATATTGGCCTAAGTCATTCCAAGCCCCCTGAACTGCTAATCGAAGCTTCTGTTCATGATGGAAGACGTTTTGACGCAGGAGATTTCTTTTTAGGGTGTCCCACACATGCTCGATGGGATTCAGATCTGGGGAGCAGGATGGCCACGGTAGAAGATCGAGATCATGTTCTTCAAGAACGTTCAAGACAACTCTTGCACGATGAGGAGGGGGACCACTACAGGTAAAACTATCTCATTTGCGTAAGAATTTCCCGTGAGGTTGTTCTGTATGAAAACGAGGTCAGTTCTTCCACCAAGGCGTATACCTCCCCAAAACATCACTGATCCGCCTCCCTGTCTAACAACTTCTCGAGCATGCTGGAGACGGTTTTGCTTTCCAGGTTCCCTCCTTATTCGAATTCTTCCCGAATCGGGATAATAACTAAATATAGATTCATCACTGAAGAGAACTGTGGCCCACCTCTATTGATCCCAGTTTACGTGTTCTTGGCACCAAGCTAAACGAGCAGCGCGATTTCCACGGGTCAATTGTGGAACTCTTAAAGGACGTCTGGAGTGGAGTTGACCTTCGTGCAGTCGATTTCTCACCGTTTGGTCGGAAATTTGTACATTATGAACTCGTGATAGCTCTTGAGCTAATTGAGATGCTGTGGTAGTACGATCTCTTCTGGTTTGTAAAACCAAAAATCGGTCTTGGGCGACTGTAGTAATCCTGAAACGACCTGTATGGCGTTCTTCTACGCTACCTGTTTCATTGAAACGGGACCATAAACGGTTTATGACACTTGGGCCACTTCCCAGAACCCTGGATACTTTCCGTTGTGAGCTCCCAGCTTGGAGCATGCCAACGGCTCGTAACATCTCTTCTCTAGTCAAATGTCGTCTTTCCATGGTCGAATCACAAAACTTGATTTGTGCTTACAACAGAAACAAAGTGCCAACTAACTGATTTCAAACACTGAATACATGAAATGATTATAAAGCAGCATCACTTCTGCTGCATTTTTAGTTTTTTATAAAAAAAACTGAAATCTGTTGCGGCACTCTACATAATTTGGTGAGAAATTGATGCAGGTGTTCATTTCTTAAAAAAATCATCAATATTGATCGTTCTGTATACGATATATCGATATTCAGAAGTGTTCCCTAGACTTTTTTGAGGTGTTTATTTACTCCTCTTTCAAGATCGGAGTTCCTGCACACCGATTGGGAGAAATTTTGAAGGCGGATATTTGGTCCGAGGGTATAACCGTTAAGCGGTTTTTCAAAGAGGAAACGGGAGCTTCAGGAAGGAGTCCACGTGAGTAATAAAGACAATATATCTGTGCACTATCAAAACGTCCGTGGCTTGAACACTAAATTAGTGGAATTTCGAAAGTCTGTTCTCATTTCAACTTATGATGTTATCATTCTAACAGAGACGTGGCTAAACGATTCGTTAAAAACGAGTGAGCTTGATTTACATGATTATATAGTTTATCGAAAGGATCGTTTGCAAGAAACTAGTCATAAAAAATGCGGTGGTGGTGTACTGATAGCTGTGTCAAATAAGCTACTTTCTAGTGAGATCTCCTTAAATTCGGCAGATGAGAATGTTGAACAATTATTTGTTACAGTAAAAGCTTATGAGAATGAACTGATTTTTGGTTTTTATATTTGTCACAAGTCCCCAACGATGTTTACCAACAACATTTCGACTCCGTTGAGTTCATCATGTATAATAATCCTCAATCCCCATTGTATTTGTTCGGTGATTACAATCTGAGAAATTTTAGTTGGTCTAATGATGAGTTGAGCGTCTCTGTCTCTCTCAGATTGGACCCCGGGCTGATAGTTGGCGACACTTTTGGATATTTGAATCTGTTTCAGAAAAATTATATCAAAAATCTATTACTCTCTAATGATTCAACTGCCTCGATAACTTTAGCAGATCATATTTTGTTGCTGTTGGATATGCACGGTGGGCATCTAGCCTTTTATGTCGATGTATTTTATAGACCTACCGGTAGATTGAACTTAAATAAGTCGTATTTTGATTTTGCAAACTGCAATGCTAATGCCCTCAATGACCTTTTTCATAAAATTAATTGGGAACGAGAATTTTCGAATTTAAACTAATCCGATCAAATACGAACATTTTAAAAATTAATTGATGATAGTATTTCTCTACATGTCAACATGTTGAAAGACTATTCAACCGTCAAAATACCCTCCTTGGGTTTCATTTGAGCTCAAAAAGCTGATTGTTCAGAAAAAAATTGCTCATAAGAAATTCAAATATACAGGAGCAAATTCTGATTACTTATCTTTCACAGAACCTCGTTCACAATGTAAAGTAGCAATTGATGAATGCTATATCAATTTCATAAAGAACAACGAAGCATCTATAAAATCCGATTCAAAAAAATTTTGGTCCTATAATAATAAAAGAAAGAAAGACTTTTCACTTCCTTCATGTATGTTTCTTGAGGATGAAATGGCTGATACTGGCGAAGGCATTGTTAATTTGTTTGCGAAACATTTTTCAAAGGTTTACAATGACGCTAATCCCACTTTCATTCCTTTCGACGTAAATTATGTTACCACTTCGATCTTGAGTGAGTTGTCGATAACCGTTGATGACGTAATGAATAAAATTACTAATTTATCCCCTGGAAAATCTTCAGGACATGATGGTCTCAGCCCTGTTTTTCCGAAGCTATGTGCGAAGTCAGTATGTGCTCCAATATGCAGTTTATCTAACTTATCACTATCTAACGGAGATTTTCCTGATGAGTGGAGGTCGAGTTTCATAACGCCGATCTTCAAACCTGGAGAATCTTTGAGAGTTCTAGATGAGGTCAATTTTTCCATTAGTCAAATTATTTGTGGACAACAGCACGGATTTAAGAAGGGAAGATCTACCATGACTAATCTGATTTTATATGTACAATTTATTTATGATGAGTTACAGAAGGGTGGCCAGGTCGTGGTTGTTACACTGACATAGTCAAGGCCTTCGATCAGGTGAACCACATAATAATGGATTGTGTTATCGAGTCTGCGGGTTTCATGGGTAGTCTTCTCAAGTGGCTGAAAAGTTATTCAGGTGGCGTACCCAAATTGTCAAAATTAAGAACTTCAAATCATTCATTATTACTGTTTACTCTGGTGTGCCCCAAGGAAGTCATTTAGGACCCATTCTTTTTCTGCTTTACATTAACGGAGTTCACAGTGTTGTCCGTTATTCGAGAGTATTGATATTTGCGGATGATCTCAAATTGTTCAAATCAGTTTCCACCCTGGCCGATGCTATTCAGCTTCAAGCTTCTGTGGTACAGTGGTTTTCGGATCATATGCTTACAGTTAATATAAGAACGTGCGTATGTATTTCTTTTCATCGTAAGAACGATCCTGTGATCTTCGACTACTATATCAGTGGTATCAATGTTGAAAGGTCTGCTTGCGTTAAAGATCTTGGAATTTTTTTAGACTATCGGTTAACTTTTAAAAATCATTTTGACTATATCATTGGTAGGTCGTTGAGGATGATTGGATTCATTTGTCGGCACTCGGCTGATTTTTCTGAGATCAATACCCTCAAGCTACTTTATTTTTCTTTCTGTCGACATATTCTTGAATACGGATCTGTAATATGGTCACCCTTCTACCAGTCTGATTCGTACAACATCGAAAGAGTTCAGAACAAATTTTTGATGTATGTCTCGTATAAAATGTGTATTCCACAGAATATTTCTCTCTGCTTCTTTTATGAGATCTGAGCTAGAACTGAAAATTTTGGCTGATAGAAGGGTGACTTGATATTTTTGTTTGAATGCTTGAATGGATATTTGGATTGCAGCGAGATACTTGAGAGGGTTGCTTTTCATGTTCCTCCAAGAAGAACGAGAGGTGATGTAATGTGTTCGATCCCTCTGTGTTGTACTAATTTTGCGATTAACGCCCCAATGGAAAGAATTTTGAATAATGTAAACTCTTTCCTTAATATCGATTTGTGCTTTTGTCTTTCTTTGAATGAATTCTTGAAACAAATTCAGTGTTTATAACATCTTAACATACACTCGGAGGCAAAATTAGCGGAACACTCGAAAATTTAACCAAATTCGAAGTCCGATATTTTTCCTAATTCCCAACCGATTTAGATGATTTTTTCGGCAAGTTATAGATCAACTCTTCTGCTTTGTAGAAATTATAAGAGAAAACAAAAAAATTTGAAAAAATTTTATACGGGGGCAAAACTAAAAGTGTTTTTTTTGTCAAAAATTCGTAACACCCTGTGGAATTTCGTGGTCCGAGTTGAAACATACAATATCATGGTCTGTCAAGACACATCTTCCTACAGTAACGCCCTTCTTGTTTCATGCGTTTTTCTCTATTTTTACAAGAGATATCCAATTTGAAGCGAAAAGTCACAAATTTCAAGAATTTATTTTTAATCTTGCGTAGGTGCATAACATCGGAGGTTAGCCAAAAAATGAAATCAAAATTAGAGAAGCGGAAATCTAACGAAATTAAAATTTTTGAAATTCACTGGCCAATTTCACGCTCCGGGAGAACTCAAGTACACTGGAAAAATCGTTGATTTTGCACATTTATTTTGAATTTTTCGTGTGACACTCTATAATAATTATCATTCCTGTCCAAAATTGAGAGCAGGTGTGTATCCTGGCGATACACTCGTGAAATGAAATGAACATGTTGAGAAAAATGTTCATGATGACCCACAAAAAAAAACATTTGATTTTAGTAGCGAGTATGACCCCCCCGAGCTCTTATTACAGCGCGCATACTATTTCGCATTCTCCCAATGATGTTGTCTATCATCTGTTGAGGTATGTTGTCCCACTCTTCCACCAAAGCCAATGTCAGCTCTTCAACGTTGCCTGGATTCCGTTGTCGAACCCTTCTTCCAAGAATGTCCCAAACGTATTCGATCGGGTTTAAATCCGGTGACCGCGACGGCCAGTTCATTCGTGTGATCCCAACTTCATTGAGATATTCTATCACTATGCGCGCAGTATGAGGGCGCGCGTTATCGTGCATAAAAAGGAAATTTTCCCCTATGTAAGGAGCAAAAGGCACAACATGGGGCTCCAAGATTTCTGTTATATACCGATGGGCATTAAGTGATCCATTGCCACTAATATCCAGTTCTGTTCGTACTCCCAAGCATATGCCACCCCATATCATAACTGACCCTCCACCGTATTGCTCAGTTCCTGCGAAGTTCGCTTGATTGTACCGTTCCCCTCGATGCATCGATATTCTATCTCTACCATCCACGAAATTCACACAATATCGGCTCTCATCACTAAATAAAACTCGTCTCCACTGATTGATTGTCCATGCTACATGCTCCCTAGCAAACGCCTATCTTGCTACCCGATGGGCTCTATCCAGTCTTGGTGCTCTTGCTTGCGCGTATGATCTCAGACCAACTTCATTTAATCGTCTTCTGACTGTCCTCACACTGACGTTAATGTTATCCACTGCTTGTAAAAGGTTACGTGCCTGAACAGCAGTAAGACGAGGATTTCTTATGGTTTGATTGACGATGAAACGGTCATGTATAGCGCGGGTTGCCCGATTTCTTCCATGTCCTCGCCTCCTCACGTACAATCCAGTTTCCCTGTAACGTCGGTAGATTCGAGGGATAACCGACGTCGAGACATCCAACATGGTACCGACTGACCGGTAGGTGCGCCCTTTCTCGATCAATGTAACTGCCCTTGCTACTGAGGTTGGTGGTAAATCTCTCATTCTGAATGAAAAATACCGTTTCGAATCGTAAACAGTAAAAGAATCACAAAACACCGCAACCGATCGAATTTGTATCAAATCAAAGAATGGAAAACTCTCATTCTTTAAACAAGTGTAAATGTGGTCATATACAAAAAAACGTGTGTTGTATTTCATATTTGATAAAAAAAGGTGTGCACATGTGTAAATGAAAAGTTTTATCAATGGTCCCAGAATTCGGTTGTGTATTTTAATACCTACCGACTGTTATCTCCTATGAATTCCTAATTTTCACCAAATTAACCAAATTGTCATCAATAACTAATGCAATTCGAACATAAAAATCGCAAACGACAATTTCGACACGCCTGAGTGATAATAAGAAAATTCCAAATTGATAGACGAATTTTAATGACAATTTCTTGATTCAATGGAATTTCTCCAAAATGGTGATTTTCCACTTGAAATTGAATATATTTTGCAAAAATAGAGATAAACGCAAGAAACAAGAAGGGCGTTACTGTAGGAAGATGTGTCTTGACAGACCATGATATGGTACGTTTCAACTCGGACCACGAAATTCCACAGGGTGTTACGAATTTTTGACAAAAAAAACACTTTTAGTTTTGCCCCCGTATGAAATTTTTTTCAAATTTTTTTGTTTTCTCTTATAATTTCTACAAAGCAGAAGAGTTGATCTATAACTTGCCGAAAAAATCATCTAAATCGGTTGAGAATTAGGAAAAATATCGGACTTAAATTATTTTCGCATATCGCGCTTTTATTAAAAAGAGTTTGATGTCAGGACATTGTGGGCATCCATAATTCTTACTGTGTGTAAAGGGGCCTGTCCGTATAAAAAATAAATAAATCCTTTCAAGCAGCGTCTGTGTATACTGAGGACCCTTCTGTTTTTATCGATATTTTACACAACTTTTGGACAACATCCCTTGGATTGTCTTGTATGAAACCCCAAATTGGTGGCCTAGTTTTCAACTAGAAATTTCATTCTGGTTTTGGGCCGCTTCTATGAGCCTGCTAATCAAGTTTTCGACAAAATACGAGGTCTTCCACAATTCAGCAAACCTATTCATATTCGTTTTTTTTGCAAATTAGTCGCATCAACTATAAATTGTTATTAGCAGGGAATACAGTACATACAAAATACAAGATATAATACTAAGTGGTGTAATCCAGTTGTTTTAGAATTTTTGGTAAATGTTTATTTTTTTAATGAAATTTAGTGTTTGGTTTATGTTGATTGCTACTGTTAAGTTTCGAGGTTAGTAATTCCCCATCTACTACGCTCAACGGTGTAGTTCCACCTGGTGGTTCACGCTTCATAAGGTGACTATGTTTCAATGCTGTGTGGAATATCCTTAAGCGATTTGGTGGTTGGATGAGCGGGATCATGTGTCATATGTATAATTGCTTTAGATCTCTCAATGATGATCAATATTTTGTGTACTAAGTGATGATGAACACATTTTCAAAGCCTGTAATATCGTTGAAATTTCACCACGGTAGATATTGAAGTTATTTGGGAGGCGGAAGGCATTTCTTGTTTCTTCGGATATTACAGCTCCTGCAGATCCGTTTTGGGTTTTAGAAGCATCGGTGTTTATCTTAGCGTAATCTTTGTATTTGGATAAAATTTGTAATAAAATGTTGTGGATGAAGGTTGGGATGAATTAATGTTTGGGAAAAGTTGTGAGTGTTAGGTTGATGGTAGGAATTTCGACTATCCTACCTATGATAGCTAGTATGGCAGTGAGAGTTTGAATTATCAAAATATCAAAATTGGTTCTAAAAAATCTTTCGGTTGAAGACTGTGTACGGGTTTTGAAGTTCCTGAAAATTGTGCAAGATGATAGAGTGGTTGATAATAGATTCATTTTCTCAGATTTAAATGCGATAAATATTCTCGACAGAGTACCAGAGGTGGTTCTTTTAGCAGGACTCTGAGGCTCTGGATTGGGTTAGAGCGCTAGGCTCCTGTTATACTATGCATAGCTGAATCTTGTACTATGTCTAATTTCTTTAGTATACTCAAATTAGCAAAGTTAGCAAAGTGACCCATAGTCGATTTGACTTCGAATTAATGCTCTGTATATGTGTAGGAGACGATTTGAATCGGTACCTCACGAGCCTTTAGAAATAACTCTTAGGATATTCAAAACATATTGACAGGATTCGAGAACTTCATCAATGTGTTTCTGCCATGTTAGCTGTCAGAAATTTGTGCTGTTATTTCACATACGGGGTTGCCCATAAAGGGTGAGATTTAGCTTATCGTTCAAATGATTTTTGCTAAACATAATGCAACTTATCCGGTGAAATCACAGAGCTTGTGTTTATTTATTGCTGTCTGAAGTAATGATGATGCTGTGTTGGTGCTCAACAATAAGGGGTTGCTTTGATTGGCGTGTTGATCTTTTTAAGTATGTCATTAATTACTATGAGAAAGGAGGTGGTGCTCAAAACGGATCCTTGAGGAGTACCGTTCTTTAATTTTCGTTTGGTGAAAGTGATTATCTACGTTCAGTCTGAAGGTTCTACTTTGTAGCGAATTTTTGTAGAAGACTAATTAACTTCCTTGTATTCCCTAGTTGTCAAGGCATCGATTATATCAAAATATAGTGCCGTGAGTCTATGATTTATTTTGAATGCTAAAAGGATTTCGAATTTCAAGGCTATAAGATTGTTGATTGGGAAGTTCTCAAACAATTTTGTTGTGGTGCGAGTGAATTTTGTTTTCTACATTCTGTCATTGTTTTATAAATTATTGTTTTGCTGAAATTTTAGTTGGCAATATCATGTTTTTGCAATTGCCTCACTAAATTGTAGATACTCTTTCGAAATTTTAATTTGTACGCCATTTTTAACTTAACTGTCGAATAAAATTGACGTTTAGCAACAACAGAACCAAAAATATTAATCTCTGTCATGGTCACTAGATCTAACATGAAATGCAGGTTGAATTTTCCATGCGAATTTTCCTCAAAACTTATGTTCCAAACGTTAGGATCATTTTCATACAATCTCAACCCCCATTCACAACATATCTCATTCAATACTTTGACGAACCTTCAATCAATTCTGGGGCGTGTAATTCAAAATTCGATCAGTGTCAGTAATTATAAAGGTGAATGACACTAGTAAAAATTTTAGGCGACCTCGAATCCGTACACTTGCTTTCTTTCGTGGCTCATTTACAAGGAATGCTTTCGGAAATGGCCCGACGGAAGCGCATGTTATTCATGCTTGGATGTAACAATCAATAAGCGGTTTCAGTAATGATAATCAAAATATAAAAGAAGAGGATGTGTTCCTAATTCGTATTGTGACACAATCTGATCATTGTTATTGAGTGAATCATGTACAGTGTTTAGGTATTGATGACAATCATACGAAAGCCTATTTTGGTGACGATATTCATGAATAACCAAAATGAGCTCGTTTTGTTCAGTATAGTCTTCTTTAACAATTTGTTGAAAAACTAAGTAGGCTCAAATGATTTTAGAATGATAATATTAACTTGATATAAGAAAAATCTTTTTCCCTTTTTCAAGTATACACAGTGTGTCTCCCTAGCTCTATGACAGACTTTGAGGTGATTCCTGAAACAACAAATTAGTAAAAACAGCATGGACCTTAACTTTTTAAATTCGGTGATATTCGGCTTCAAAAATTTTATCCTCTTGGGTCTTGATATTCCAGTTTTAAACATACGAGACCGATGTTGTGGTGTTACCATAGATGGAATGAAATACATATCTTGTTGTACAGAAGGTGACATTCTTAATCATAGTAAAATGATTATCAAGAATGTTGAGTTACTTTAATAGATAAATCTCAGAATATATTTTTCGATGGATAATTATTGTTTTGAAACTTTAAATTTCTCGAAATAAGAATGTATTCAGTAATGAGGAATATGCAGATATGAACTATGCTTATCATTTGAATTTGGGAGGCTTTTACTTGGTAAAATTTCATTATCAATAATAAAAACAAGTACTGTGTTTTAAGGAATTTTACTTAATAATTGCGATTCGTAACGCGTTTCACTACACCGTAGCTTCTTCAGACGAATGATTATGCAGAAAAATGTAAATGAGAATATAACTATAAATGTTCTTGAGTAATTAAAAGCTTATTGGTCGCCTCCTCCTAAGTGGTTATTTTTGACAGGTATATCCAATAAAATTAAGGAATAGATTGCTCCCCGAAAAGATTCAATAGAGGTGCAGGGCTTAAATCGACTTGTTCATTGATGAGTTTGTATTTATTTATTTCTAAAGTTTCCCAAAGATCTACCTTCCAATATTTATTATCTGTATGCAAAATTTCAAACTGTGGGTCGAAAGAATGATTATTTTCTAAGAGATGATTCGCGTAATTTGAATCTGATTTTTATTTGAAAAACTGCGTTTATGTTCCGATATTCTAATATTAAAATTTCTATGTGTTCTACCAATGTAGAAATTATCACAGTCATTGCAATTCAATCTATAAACACCTGATTTATTGTTTTTACCTGGTTTGGTTTTATTATTTTTTATATATTTGCCTAAATTATTATTAGTTTGGAAAGCTATGTTGAAATTATTGCTACTTAAGAATGATTTCAGTTTCTCACTTGTAATGCCAACGTAGGTTAAGGTGTTGAATTTTTGTTTCAATTTATCGACAGGGTAAACTTCATTCAATGCGATTCTACTTTGTTTTTATTTAAAATATTATTTATTAGTTTGGGATTGTAACCATTATTTTTGGCTATTTGTTTAATCAAATTTAGTTCTTTGTTGAAATTTTCTGGTGATAGCGGGATGTTAATCAATCTATGAATAAAACTATTGAATGCTGACATTTTATGTTGATATGGATGACACGACGAGTTATGTATTATAATATCTGTATGTGACGGCTTATGGTAAATTGCGAAAACATGTTTTCCATTTTCATTCGAAATTGTTACGTCTAAGAAATTTATCGAATTATTGCTTTCTATTTCGGTTGTGAATGCAATTTTTGGATGTAATGAATTTATATAATTTTCGAAAATTTTCAACTGTCTATCTGTTCCTGTGAAGCAAATAATGATATCGTCTACATAGCGATACCAGTATAAACAATATTTACTGAGTGGATGATTATGAATTAATTTCTCTAAGTTATTCATGAAAATTTCTGCTAACAAAGGACTCAACGGATTGCCCATAATCAAGCCGTCTCAATAGTATAATATTTGTAATTGAAATGGAAATAATTTTGATCTAAACAAATTTTTAATAATGAAAGAATATCTGATTTAATGATAATATTGACATGATTCCTTTCTAATAATTCTTCAACTAAGTAATACGTATCTTTTGGAGGAATGTTGGGAAATAGATTCTTAACATCGAAAGAAATAAGTTTGGAATTAGGTGGTATAGTGGTATCTTTGATATTGGCAATAAGTTCGTATGAATTTTTGACCGAAAATTCAGATTTAAAATTGCAATGTTTCATTAGCAAGTCGTTGAGGAATTTTGAAAGTTTGAACGAAGGTGCCGTTACATAAGAAACAACAGGTCTAATAGGGTAATTAGGTTTATGAAGTTTTATCAACGAAAATAATTCGGGGGATTGTGGATTGGAGTTAATGAATTTATATTTTTCTTGGTCTGTAATTAATGATTTTGCTGTCGAAATTATGATTTTAACAACTTTCTGAAATTTTGCGGTAGGATCCTTAGTTGATGTTATATAGTTTCCAGCTGTTAAGAATTCTTCAGTTTTAGAAATATAATCGGTTTTACTAATCGCAATGACGGTGTTACCTCTATCTGCTTTAGTGAATACTAAATCGTTCTTGGTAACTATGCTTATGATTTTTGCGATCGAAATGCACGAGAAGCTGCTAGAGTCATTCTCCTTTCGTACACTTTTTACTTCGGTATTTAGAAGATTCAGAGAAACGGGAATACTTAAAACATGTACGACCTCGTTCTTATGATACCACACATGTATTAAAACTTTGAATAGCTATTCAACTCTCTAAAAACAATTGTTTAAGTGCTGTTGTTATTCTGGAATGCCACACGGGGTCTTAGTTTCGATGTTAAATTGAAATTATGAATAACAGAAACAGTTTAGAAAGTGAAGTCTTTTTTATCCGAAATGTTATCATTTTTAAGTATCTTTATTGATAATTTCTAAACTATTAATAGTTTCAGATGCCGGCTCGGTGGCGTATGGGATTTGATGCTCGTCTCCTACGCAGAGTTACCTGGGTTCAATCCCCACAAAGTCGGTGCGATTTTTCGGATTCTGGGAATCGCTTGAGTGTCCATCTTTCGGAGGAGATGTAAAGCTGTCGGTCCTGTCCAACAAAAATGTGTTGGACATTAAAGATCCCTTCCCTCGACACGAGAGGGTTTCGGCAAAATTCCCGGGTTAGTGAGGTGACAGAATTCCCCGGCGTGTCATTAGCCGAAAGGCAGAAATAGAGCACGTTAAAGAAAAAACAAACAAACAAACAATAGTTTCAGAATTATTTGCGAAAAAATTAATATCTTTTTCCTTCATCTTAATTCGTTGATAACTCTTGCAATATTTTATGTGCTGGTAAAACATTTTAATATATTTTTTGTGATGGCATTCCGGATATATCGGTCATATTTTAAGGAACTTTACCTAGATTAAGCACAAGTTTGAACTTGTAAACTATGTTGTTACTTGGAAGTTTCACAAGTAGCCATTTGTAAAAACATTCTTCATACGACTAAACTTATTATCAATAACATTCGAATCTTTCTTTTGAATTACACATCTTGGATCAGACATTAAGATAAATCGGTAATTAAAACTCGGTCTTGGAGAATTTGATATATTCTGCTACCGGTTGACGCAAAGCATCGTGTACCCGGTTATTCAAACGCCACAGGTGGTGGTAATCAGAATCATCGAAGAGCTGAGATCTAGGATGCGATAGAACAGTGAACCAGCTACCTTTACAATGTTTCGTATTCTGTAGACTTCCACGAAATGTTGAATAAATTAAAAAATTGCCCAGGCGCTTCTCCGTCCATTCAGAGTGTTATGTTAATCGGAATAGCTCATTTATGAATATTATGCCAAGTTAAAAAGTTAAGAATGAGTAATTTGCATCCAAGGATATCATTTAAAATAACACCAGCTCAGATGAGAAACCTGAACGGACTGTCAATGAATTCTGGCGCCAGATCGATGTTTCTGTTGGTTTTCTGCAACTGTCGAACGTTTTCGACTGGATTTTGGTAGATCGCCGATTTCTTTAACACCGTAAAAATAAAATATTCCTTGAATATATTCGATGTTCTTTGTGTTTTATTATTATTATTATTTTCAATGAACAAGAGTTGAGGAATATCCTATATAACTCAATAAGCTCAACGAATTACATTCAAAAGTTGTAAAATACCTACTCCCCATCTTGAAACCTTAAAATCAAACATAATAAAAGGAAAATAAAAAAAGAATAATCGGAAGGAAATTCTTATGTACACCAATGCATCAAATTTATTCTTGAATAAATTAATAGAGAAAGAGTTGATGATATCAGCAGGCAGTTCATTCCATGTATAGAATATTCAGAAAATCTTGACGTTGCGGTATCTTTAAGTTTTCCCTGTATGATTCGAAATTGTGTCCACGGAGGCATTGATTTTCATTCATGATTAATAGTGAAGAAAGCTCACAGCTGAACAAGCCTAGAAGAATCCGTAATGTTACAATTAGGTCATCCCGAAGGCGTCTACATTTAAAAGTTGTTCTCGAATGGTTGTTCTAGTTTGTATGGATTCTAGTTACTCTACTCTGGATGTTCTCAAGTGCATCCTTGTCACGCTTGAGTGTTTGAAACCAGACTGGTGCAGCAAATTCCAATATTGGTCTAATATAAGTCTGGCATTGTGAAATGCACGTAGCTCGATCATATCGGTTAAAGGATCTCTGCAGTGTATAAGAAAGTCTTGCTGATATGGAGAAGGTGTCTTGGATATGAGCTGACCACGTCAGTGATAGAAATCCCCAAGTCTAAACCTTATCCGTAATACCAATTGGATTTCCTGCCAAATGATATTGAACTCTTGGGGTTTACATTTTTGCCAAAGTGGGGAAGAAGCCAATCCGAACACTAGCGATTGATGCGGGTGAGGTCTTCTTAAAGCTGATTTGAATCAGTATCATTAGCAAAGACCAAGGATGAAGATCGAACGAGGGAAGGTAAGTCTGCAATATATACAAAGAATTAAATTAGACCAAGCACTGTGCCCTGGGGTGCACCACTTGTAACTGTACGTACGCAAGATCTTGCTTCCACGATACTAACAAAATAATGGATAGAGGTAGTAGTTTTGTCCAATATTGTAACGAAGTTTTTTTACGCGGTTTGCGGTAAGAGTGAATTTCACAATTTCAGAGAAGGATATACACGAGTATATAAAAAAGAAAGAAAAATTCGAAAACATTCAAGTCGAAGTGAAGGAAATTCCTGGTAATCCTGAAGGTCTCAAACGATTCATGGTATCTGCCGCTTCAAGGAGGATATGTACTCTACCGATTTCTGGCCGTCTGGTGTGGGAATAAAACGTTTTATTTTCTCCAAACACAAGGAGAGAATGGGCAAGAATGATTATTTTTCCAAAGAGGCCCTTCCTATCAATCAAACGTAATTGATTTTCCACATGGTAAAAAAACAGAGCATACATTAACAAATATTACAATCCTGAATCAAAATCTCCGCTCTATAGGAAATGCACGTAACAGAATGGATGCAATCCTCATGGATCATGAAGCTGACATTGTAGCTGTGACAGAAAATTGGCAAAGTGATTCACAAATAGTTTGCCAGACACTGGATGGCTCTGAGGTTGTCTCCTACTTCTGCCGGGAAGCTGGTCATCATGGAGGAAGTGCGATCTTTGCTAGAAAGGGACTAAATTGCAACGAAAGAATAAATTTCGAAAGTTTAAGTTTAAAAAATGTAATTGAATGTTCAGCGTGTGAGTTTTGTCTTTCAAGTGGTCATAAAATTGTAATAATTTGCATTTATAGGCCTGATACTTACCCTACGTGTGATGTAGATCTTTTCTGTGAGAAGCTTATACTGATACTCGAGCAGCTTTGTAGGGAAAAGAAAGATTTTGTCATAGCAGGTGATTTCAACATTGATCTGCTTGATCAAAACAGCAAGGAAACACAGAACCTTCTGCTGATACTTGAAAGTTTCAATGTAAGGATAATGAATCGCGAACCAACAAGAGTGACAGCAACTAGCAAAACCTGCCTCGACAACTTTTTTACCGACATGGAGGGTGGTAGGTGCTCAGTAATACAGAGTCATATTTCAGATCACAGTGCTTTGGTTTTCCGTACTAAATTTGTTATATCCAAACCTCAAACACATTCACTGAAAAACTTCAAACTATAAACTGGAGTGACATATATGAATTTCTCTGTAATAAAGTTAATGAAATGTGGAATGCTTTCTCGGAGCGTTTCAATACAGTTTTTGAAGAATTTTTCTCTTGCAACTAAAGCCTTTAAAAACACACATGACGTGATTAATCTTAAAGATAACTTGGATAAATTGTATAAATATCAAGGGTGAATCAGTCATATTTAGATTAAACAAGCTAAAAAGGAATATGACAGCAATTGTCAACATGAAGCCAACATTTTATGGTGAAAAAATCAAGAATTCATCTAATAAATCTAAAATAACTTGGCAAATAGTCTATCTGCAAAGAGCAAAAATATTTCGAAACATGTCCCTGCAGGGAATCCCAAAAAAGTTGTTGAGTATTTTATAAATGTTGCTTCCTCTATCACTAAAGACAAAGTATGTAATTCTAATGATGTAAAACTGAGGCGTTCTGAGAAATCATTCAACATGTTTGAGATCACAGAGGTTGACATTATGACTGCTTTGAAGAAACTGAAAAATAACAATTCTCCAGGATATGACAAAATTCCTGTGCATTTAATTGAAAGATCAATTGGGTCAATAGTGAGACCTCTACAATATATCATGACCAGAGCGTTTACAGACGGAATCTTTCCAGAGAACTTGAAGGTAGCAATGGTTAAACCACTGTATAAGAAGGGGGACATTAATGACCGGGGTAGCTATCGTCCCATCAGTTTTCTCTCTTCCTCTTCTAAAATTTTCGAGAAGGTCCTGGCTTCTCGTCTGTCACATTTTTTCCGTAAATTCAAGATTCTTAGTAAACGTCAACATGGTTTTACTGAAAATCGTAATACTGAAACTGCAATATACGAGTTCACACAAATGATTTTGGGGTCTCTGGATAGCGGGGATATACCTCTTTGCCTTTATTTAGATCTTTGGAAGGCATTTGACTGTGTGAGCCACGATATTTTTCACAGCTAGGTATTCGAGATAAACAACTTCAATTAATCAAAAACTACCTTGAAAATCGGAAACAGATGGTTGGCATGGACTTTCATCAACAACAGTTTGTGTCAAGTGGGGAACTGTTGGGATGGGAGTAACCCAGGGGAGTATGTTGGGCCCTCTGCTCTTTGTGGTCTACATAAATGATCTGCCGGATGAATTTGGTGAGGTTTCACTTATTGAGAGTTATTTTTATGCTGATGATTCGAACCTGATGGTGAAATCAAGAAATATTTAAACTGCTAGGGATGCGTTAGAGAAGACTGGATATTGATGTAATAATAATAACTTAGTACTGAATATGAGAAAGACGGAATGTATAGTCTTTAGTACAAGCAGGCCAAATTTGCTTGTTCTCCAAAGTATATCATTCAATAATATAGATATTTATATAAGCAATTCTACCAAATTTCTAGGTTTTCATATTGATTCGAATATGAAATGGGAGCAACACCAAAAGCCTTGAGCAAAAGTTTGAGTACAGTTGTTTACAGCTTGAACTTTCTCAAATATAGAATTGGCTGTGACATCCTGAGAATTGTATATTGTGCCAACTACCAGTCTCTCCTTTCAGATGGTGTCATTTTCTGGGGAAATAGCACCCATGCAAAAAGAATCTTTATACATCAGAAAATGGCACTGAGAACTATCTTGAATCTAAAATATCGAGCCTCATGTCGTGGTCATTTCATTTCAAATCTAGTAATATTTTAATTCTTCCAGGCCTGAGCTATTCAAGTGTTAGTGCAAAAAAATGGAACAGATTCATTCCAGATCAAAAGCTGTCATCTTCCGAAACACCATTCACATCTCAAATTTCAACCCCTAGACCAGGGGTGACCACACTGTTATTTTCAAAGCAGAAGATAGGTTAGGTAAGATTTCACTCTGTATCTTCTACAGTTTTCAATCAAAAATGAAAATTCCTTTACGGGAATGCGGACAAAGATAATACATTTCTTTCGAGTTATCACTCGACCCATCTACCCTCTTCCAAATTTTCAAGGGTTGAAATTCGAGATGAGGATGGTACTTGATGATGACTGCCATTGATCAGCATGTATCTGTTCCATTTTACCACACTGGAACTTGAATAGTCTCAGAGAAATAGTCTTCCCTATCTTTCAGTCGCTCACCTTGTATCTTTTACAGTTTTCAATTAAAAATGGAAATTCGTTCAAGGAAATATAGACAAAGATACCACTTTTCTTTTGAGTCATCACTCTACCCATCTTCCTATTCAAAATGTTCAAATATATCAAATCATCATCATTAAAAATATCAACCCCCGCTTAAGGGGTTGATATTTCAGGCAAGTATTGTACCCCAAAAGATGTCCCCATTGAAACAAAAATAGACCTGTTTTTTCGTTTTGATCAGAAATTAATATCTTGGTAGATATAGCCTCTGTTAAGTTTTCGTTGATTTTTATACACCAGCACTGTGGAGCTTTCAAAAATATGAAAAACACAAGGCGGATATTACCTTACCACCTTCCTCTTTGCTCTTTGACTCTCACACAAAAAACACACAGAGTATGTGTTTGAAACTATACAATGCTCTTCCATCTGTGCTGCAGGGTCTTAAAGGGTGTAAGCTTTTTTTTAGAGAGGATATACAGTTATATAATGGAATGCGAACCTTACAACGTGGAGGAATATTTTGATTGGTGCAGAATGCATAAACCAAGGTTGTGAATATTTATATAATATTGCCTTTTACTGTGAATTTGTATGTACTTATTTACATTAATTGTGATAGTTTAAGTATTTTTATTCTATTCTATTCTATTCACTTGGGAGAAGACGAAGCCTGTCATGCCATAGCCGTGGCCGCCCAGGATGATTTAATGTGTGTGTCCACTCGCTTCTTGAAGATTCCCAAATTGTAACTTATCGGAAAGATGGAAGCGAGTTCCACAGCACACTAGCCCTGTTAACTAAAGAATTTTTTTAAAGAGAGGTACGTGGCTGTGCTGCGTTCTTTGCGGAAACAAGTATTTCAGTTTTTCGGAGCATTTACCATGGAAGTATCGGTAAGAAAGAGGAAGATTAGCAACCTGCCGCCATTGAGCGGGAGATTGGAGATCACGCGTGATTTCCGGCTGGTCAATGAGGCGCACTGCTCTCTTTAGGACACTATTCAATAGATGTAATGAATGTTTGGGAACAGAATTCCAGACCAGGTCGTACCTGTGCCTTGTACTGCTTATCCCTGAAAAGAATACTGAGTTTAGAAACCCGCGTATCTAAGGAACACCCTGTAATAACATTTTGTCTTGAAATTCAATGACAAGACAAATTTTCAGGTTACTTCATATACGATGAAAGAAACAACGAAAAATTAAATTCGTCTTACCTCGTCATACCGAGCACGCCACTGTAGATTATTGTCATCAGGAACAACGGAAATCCTAATTATCCATAATAGATGGTTTCCCGGGAATTACTATACCTACTCTAAACTGCTATCGTATTTTAACAAACAACAAACAGAATGTGCAATGCCCAAACATCTTTTACTACTATATAAATTGAAATTACGCGAAACGTGATCCTCCTCTTGTATTACTGCGTAATTCCGAAAAGCAGGATGTAAATCTGGTTATAAACGTTTCCTCGAAACGATCAGTCTTTGTGGTTGACCGGGGCCCGATCAATATTTTTATCATCGTAATTTCTACGCTTCTCCTCACAACCGAAAATTCCGGGAAATTATGGTTAACCGATACACTTGCATGTTCATTATTATAAGCTTCTAATGAGTCTCGAAACAGTTTGTAAAAGTATCAACTTACAGTTAAATCAAACGCACAATTTCTAAGAACATAATTACTTCGACGAAAAATATTGAAATTTTTCCAGTATAAAACACGAACTGAGTTTCAAACATCCCTTAAGATTGGAATGACAGGTCTATCTATACATTCTTTGACGCCTCTATGCTTAGGTTAAGGAACTCAAAAATTAGCTAAGCGATTTGAATAAAAAACGATTGCCTTTTGGAATGCCACTCTGTTCAACAAAGCAGTGGCGTTTCGTAGCTGCAGAGCTACAACACAGGTTGCAAAATTTAAAATTAGTATTGATTTCAAGTCAACATATGAGGGATGTTTCTTAAGTTTCGCATATAGATTTAGAATGAATCAATTGAAAGCTTTTAAACACTGTGCCTTTTAGAAGTATTCTCCGCGAAGATCAATACACTTCTGCATTCGTTCGAACAATTTCTGGAAGCAGTTCTTCCAATCATTTGCTGCTATATTCAAAATGGCCGTTTGGAAGGCATCAACAGCTTCTGAAGACTGAAACTTTTGACCGCGTAGTCCATTCTTGAATTTGGGAAAATTAAAAAATCGTTGGGACTCTACGCAGGATGATATAGTAGTTCGATGTTTGCTTGCATTAAATATTCAATTGTTGTCTGGGATATTTGGGAACTTGCATTGTCTTGGTGAAAGATGATTCGCCGTTCGGGGTTGGTTAGATGTTAAGTTATAACGGCCCAAAGTTTTTTACATCGTTTCACCTATGCAGCTTTCAGTCTTCGTTTAACAGATGCGGTATCCAACAGGAAGGTAAATATTTCTCACGCAATTCTTCGTGCAAAATTTTTTGTATTGGATCTTTGAAATCTCCAATGATGTCTCAATCTCTCGGTATGTTGCATGTCGATCTTCATGGATAATCATACGCACAGCATCCACATTCTCTTGAGTGACCACTGTTTAAGCTGTACCTGTCCTTGGATTTTCGCTAAGCCTAACGTTTAAATTCTCTATATTAACGGGAAATTGTTGACTGCTGTAGTGCTTCATTGCCGAAAGCAACCAACTCGTCGATACATTCTTGTTGAGATAATTGTAGGCAATCATTGCGCAGAAATGGAAATGCCAACTTTGACACTTTGTTGTGGCTAAAACAGCACGCATAGAACTGAAATGTTGGATTTATATAAAAATATCAGAAAGATTCATTTTAGTATGGTTAATGGTGTCCTCTATGTCCCAGTATACAAAAGTCAAAAGACATCCCCGTACGGTCTCTTATTAAAGTATAAAAACACCACTATAATACGAGCACCCCCTCGTAAAACTGTATACAGGGTGCTTCAACGAAAACTGAACAGAGGCTATATCTACCAAGATATTCATTTCTGATCAAAAGGCAAAAACAGGTCGATTTTTGTTTCAAGGGAGACATCTTCTGGGGTACAATACTTGCCTGAAATATCAACCCCCTAAGCGGGGTTTCAATCCTTGAACATTTTGAATAGGGAAGATGGGTCGAGTGATGACTCAAAAGAAAGGTGGTATCTTTGTCAATATTACCTTGAACGAATTTCCATTTTGATTGAAAACTGTAGAAGATACAGAGTGAGCCACTGAAAGATAGGGAAGACTATCGCCCCAAGACTATTGGAGTATGAGTGCGAAAAACTGGAATAGATTTATTTAGATCAAAGATGACAGCCATTTTTTTTGCACTAATACTTGAAAATTCGTTCACGAGAATGCAGACAAAGGTAATACCTTCCTTTCGAGGTATTACTCGACCCATCTACCCTCTTCCAAATTTTCAAGGGTGGTCACCCCTGCTCTAGTTGTTGAAATTTGAGATGAGGATGGTACTTGATGATGACTGCCATTGATCAGCATGGATCTGTTCCATTTTACTTCACTGAAACTTGAATAGTCTCAGGGAAATAGTCTTCCCTATCTTTCAGTTGCTCATTCTGTATATTTTACAGTTTTCAATTAAAAATAGAAATTCGTTCAAGGCAATGTTGACAAAGATACCACCTTTCTTTTGAGTCATCACTCGACCCATCTTCCCTATTCAAAATGTTCAAGGATTGCAACTCCCGCTTAGGGGGTTGATATTTCAGGCAAGTTTTGTACCCCAAAAGAATAAAAAATTGACCTGTTTTTGCATTTCAATCAGAAATGAATATCTTGATAGATATAGCCTCTGTTAAGTTTTCGTTGAAGCACCCTGTATACAGTTTTACGAGGGGGTGCTAGTATTATAGTGGTGTCTTTTATACTTTAATAAGAGACCGTACGAGGGATGTCTTTTGAGTTTTGTATACTGGGACATATATTAACCATACTAAAAATGAACCTTTCTGATTTTTTAATATAAATCCAACATTTCAGTTCTATGCGTGCTGTTTTAGCCACAACAAACTGTCTAAGTTGACATTTGCATTTCTGCGCAATACTTTCCTACAATTTTCATAGACAATTATCTCAACAAGAATGTATCGACGAGTTGGTTTCTGTTTTCGGCAATGAAGCACTACAGCAGTCAACAATTTCCCGTTAATATGGAGAATTTAAACGTTAGGCTTAGCGAAAATCGTTTCAATCAGAAATGAATAGATATAGCCTCTGTTTAGTTTTCGTTGAAGCACCCTGTATGGTCTAATCTAGTTATAAACAATTAAAGATGAAAAAAAGGTTTTGTCGATATATCGTACTATTCTTACTTGGGAAATTAAAAAAGGTTTTTGAAGGGAGAATATTTTCTTTAAAACTTCCAACTCCCGGAATTTTATCTCCGTTATTTATTATTTCAATTTAACGTAATTTGCGCACACAGCGTCTAAAGCGAGTACATCATACTAAATAATTTTTTTAGATGTTAAATATTAATTTCCGTTAGAAATTTATTTCAAAGTGAATTTCTCAACAAGTTGGACAATTGTTAATTAGCAAAAGTTTCATTAACTTTCGTCTCCATTGTAAACCAAACAAAATGCTTGAATAAATGGCGTAAGCATTTTTCGCTTTGTGGAGCTTTTCTTGAATGTATATCTGATGAGATCGAAGTATTCTCCGCGAAGATTAAGACACTTCTGCATTCATTCGAACTAATTCTGGAAGCAGTTCTTCCAATCATTTGCTGCTATATTCAAAATGGCCGTTTGGAAAGCATCAACAACTTCATCTGAAAACTACTTTTGTTCTGGACCTTTCTACAGATGACTACTGTTGTTCTGCCTGAATTACACTCTTTAGAGTAGAATGGATTCTCAATTTGAATTCTGCTATGAGAATTACAGGTGGTACCATTTACTCAATCCCGATTTCCTTCATGTTCTCTGCAATATAATTTATTCGATACGAGGATGGTCTGAAAAGTTTCCGACCTCTATATGAATATGGTAGTACTCGTGAATAAAAGCTAGTGAATTTTCATTGTTCATCTGTTGACAGTTACTCACCAAAGTTTCAGCTATTTTGGACGCGCCGTTGTAATGGCACAGTCGTTTGAGTGCGTTGATGTCAGTGTTTTTGTGAAAATGGACAAAATCGAGCATCGAGCTATCATTAAAATTTGTTTTTGAAAGTTAATACGCCTATGTAAATTAAATATGAGTTGGATTCTGTGTATGGGGACTCTGCACTACCATTTACCACATCGAAATTTTGGTAACCTGAATTTGAACGTCCCCAGCCACGAGGATGAACGTTCGGAATGTCCAAAACCTTCAACTACCGACGATATAATCACCAAAGGTCACCAAATGGGGCTAGACGACTGCCGACTTAGAGGGAGAGAGATAGCCGGGGTAATGGACATGTCAAAAGAAAGTGTTTGTCACATATTAAATCAACATTTACATATAAGAAACATGTCTGCTCGTTGGGTAACGCGTTTGTTCACTTAAGACCTAAAATGTGTTCGAATGAACATTTTCAACGCTCTCATGGAGCAGTTTGGCGTAAGAAATCCAAGTTTTGGTTAGCGCCGATTAATTACTGAAGATGACACTTGACACCATTATACATCAGAACAAAAATACAGTCGAAACAGTGAACTGCAGAGGCAGAACCGGTTCCAAAAAAGCAAAAACTGTTTTATCGGCTGGGAAAGGGATGGCAATTGTTTTTTGGGATAGTCATGGAGTTATTTTAATTCGTTATTTTCGAAAAGGAAAATCCATCATAGGGGCATGCTTCACATCATTACTTGACAAGCTAAAAGCAGAACTTCCAATAAAACGGTCACAGTTGCAGAAAAAAAATCTTGTTCTACAAAGATAACGCATCCTCTCACACCATGGCGAAAATCCACGAAAAACTAGTTGAACTGCTAGACCATCCGCTTTAGCCACCAGATCTAGCCCCAAGCGACTTATTTTTGTTCCCTTATCTAAAAATTGCGCTCGGAAGACAGATTTTCTTCAAGTGAAGAGGCAATCGCCTTCGTAAACCACTATTTGCAGAGAAAAATGCCGAGTACCATTTGGACGGGCTACAGAGATGGGAAAATAGCTGGGGAGAGTGTGTAGAGTTATGAGGAGAACTGTTGAAAAATGAAAAAAAAAATATTCAGAAAAAATGTCTTGTACTTGTTCTGTGGGAAACTTTTCAGATCACCCTCGTAAGTTGGGATAAGTATCGCTCTCTTCAGGAATTTTTTCCCAATCTTTTACGAATTTCGGAAGCTCTTTGGTCACTTGCTTTTCTGCGCATCACTTTGGATGTATTTCTCACAGAATGTTCCTGGTTTCGATGTCTGTACAAAAATTCAGTGTACCTTGAGTCGGTTGAGAATATGTCATGGATAATATACTGTTCAAGTGAAATTTTGTATCAAGTCTTGTTTGCGCTCTGGATAGAATGAAGAATGGAACATTCCACATAGTGTGCTTTTCTCTGATCGTGTTTTAGTTCACTTCACAATTGATTGGAAATGTTTCAAAATACAAATTGATTTCTGAATTTGTTGAAATGACTACTTATGAACTTGACAAATGTAGGTTTATAATTCCTGAAGAACTGTTTCCTATTCAGCAATACTCAAAGCATAACTAATTCAAAATTCGCATATCATCAAGTTTTGGATATGTTGCTTCAGAATTTCATTCACAATTGGTTACGCATTGTTTACTCTCAGAGTAAAAGTAAAATTCCTTACGAAATATCGGCAACCCACTAGAGTTCGTTGATCAGGACAGAAAACAACGTTCGATGAACATTCCGTGCGCGATTGACATTTACAGCTTCAGTATTAACACCGGTTGGCCTATTTCGACATAGAAATATTGATTATAAAACCAAAGGAGACGTATATATTTGGGTGTGAACATGGCGTTACGTGGTCCCGACATGCAAGATGTTATGAATGAAACAAATTTCCAATCGGACGTGCAACATAATGAATAAGAATTCATCTCGAAAAATTAATTGGTGTTGGATAGCTTCAAGTTATACTATAGTTTCGATTAATCAAAGTATAATGATATAGGGTGGGTGAGTGCACCAAATTATAGAGATATCTTGACCAAATAAACTTGCTTGAAATACCTTTTACACAGAGTATTACAAAGGTTGACATTATTAATCTTTTCAACAGGATGGAATCATTATTGGGATAAATAAGAGAACAGGATGTATGTATGTATAAGTAAGAAAGGGTGGCATAAACCACTGCACCTACACCCCATTGGACTTTGTTCCTCCTATTCTTCAGTGCAAATTGAACTCAGCCCACGCATAGCTCACGCCCGACTCAGACCATGGGTTGAGTTGAGACGCATATTGAACTCAGTTATTGTGAATCCACCATGTTTCACGATGCCAACTATGTCAACTGAACTTACCCTAAAAAAATCTCTACTAAATTACTACTTGCGAGATTATCGCAATGTGTAGACACATTGAAGAATTTTTATTCAAGGAACAATATTCAATCTTCCGTAGAATGTTCAATATCCCTCCTTGAAGGAGCTGGTTTTCGATCCACCCTTCATAATCACCGTCAACCGGTTTCAATGCTGACGAGGTCAAATGAGACCGAAGCTGCAGTTTATTGCTCCTATTCATGACATCTGACCGTGCTGTAACACTGCTGTGTGACCCCGGTTGACGGTGATTATGAAGGGTGGATCGGAAAACCAGCTCCTTCAAGGAGGAATATTGAACATTGTACGGAAGGTTGAACTTACCCTGGATTTTGAACCAGACTCTTTTTAAATAATTTCCGAAGAAGGTGGCAAAAGATCACATAGGATCTATAACAGGTTTTATATAATTATAAAATATAATACGGTGTATGTTCATCTTAAACAAGTTCACAAAACAATAACAACTATAGATCATAATTTGCACAATGTAAGCTGAATTATATAATAAGTTACAACAACACAGATAACATTAAATTTAATAAATATTTTCTTTTAGATTTTGAAAGCTAAGTTTTAATTATCAGTTTATACTCTATATCACAGCCCATCCACTGTCTATATCACAGATAGTTCACTGAACAAGTTAGATTTACCAAGTTCAACAAAAGCTGGTAGTGTCGTTGCCATCTTGATATTCCGGGGAAGTTTGTTATACCATGTTGCTGATCTACTGGTGATCCTTCTATGTCCTATATTCGTTGCTGATGGTAGAATATGGAAGTGTTGTTTTGTTCTAGTGTTATATCCATGTAGGTTAGTGTACAATACTAGTCCTACACCTGCTTTTAGCAAGTCGTTGTTAATTTTATAAATCAATTTCACACTATCGAGTTTGATAATTTTCCCTATTATCAGTAAATGCAGGTCTTATACATACACAGAGTACCAGTTCTTTTAGACAGATTGAAAATAATTTTTAAAGCTCTATTCTGTACCACCCTACTCTGATATCTTCTCCAAGTTTGAATTCGGTGACATGCACTGTAGGTTTCTTTGTCGGTGTGACTCTTCAGCAGTTATAGGACGCTGACTAAAAAATGAGGAAACCAGAGTATAGTCGCCCGCAAACTCAACAATTCTTCATTCGGTGATTTTGGTTTACTTTGTAAAGAATATCACAAAAAATAGGTGTAAAATATTCAATTAACAGACGTGCTTTCTATATTTCTATCATAATCATCAGACTTTACAAATTGTGATTGTTAATTGAATATTTTCCATCTATTTTTGTGATATCCTTTACAAAGTCAACCAAAATCACCATATGATTATCAAATATCACTTGGTAACGGCCAAATCAATATCATTTTCCCAAATATTCTGTTTTCGGTGGAGTGTAGCAGATCATTAATCTGCAACAGAAAAAGAGTTGGAGAGGGCATGGAACCCTGGGATACTCCCGAGAAGATTCACTCGTTACACCATCAACTACCACCCGAATCGATCTATTGAAGAGAATCCAACCACGTAATTTTACGGAAAGACCATATGCGATTAGTTTATTCATCAAGGTTGCGTGCCAAATCCTGTCGAAGGACTTTGAGACAGCAAAGGCTCTTGATTCGCCATGATCTTAAATTTTTGATGCCCACAAATGGGTTATGTATGCAAGGAGATAACCAGTTGATCGTTGTTTACGGAAACCATATTGTCGATCATTAATGATACCCTGTAACTCGAAATATTTTATAAGCTCATGGTTTATAACTCTTTTCATGACATTGGACATAATGTGCAACAATGCGATTGAATACTAATTTTGGGGTAGGCATTTCTTTCCGTTGTTTGGAATCGGTTGTTCTCTCGCAACTATCTACATTCCGGAAAAGTGTGGCTCTCATACGAACTTTGAATCAAACGATTGAGAACAGGTACTAACTCTGGAGCACATTTCTTCAAAACAGTTGATGGTACTCCATCAAGATCCATAGCTTTCTTACAGTTTAGTTATTGAAGAACGTGCTTTTCTAAACGCACTCTAAACTTTACTCCAGACATATACACTTGAACATGTAGGATACTTGGAGGTACTACGTTAAATGCATATAAAACAGTATCTTGCAAAAACATTTTTGCAAGGCGATCCGAATTTGCTTTAGTTGATGATGCAATAGAATCGCAACATGATAACCACAGTGAATGCACTAGATTTTAACTCTGAGTTGAATAAACTCAATAAACAGGAACTTATCGATGTAATAATAAACAAAAGAGTTCCTAACGACATTGTGTTGAGTGATAGTGTTAGAAAACATATAAATTCCTGGGAGACTGTAGAATCTCATGATGCAAAGGAAATTTTGGACTCTAAGCTAGAAACAAATATAACTTTTATTGAAACCAAAAGTGAAAGTGAGTATTTCCAACGTTAAATTGGAGGCACTGGAACAGCGGGTGAGTGATCTCACTAGAATTATTGAACATCAAAAAGAATAATTGAAATGCAGGATACTTCCAAAACCTCATCGAAATGTAAACCAACCTAGCCCGACTCAAACCTACTCTGCTGTTGTCGGGTTGCCATCAATTTCCAGCGGTAGTGAGAGTCCAGTCAGCAAACCTCCTAATACGAAAAATGTTGATGCTGATAACGAAAATAAGTTAGTAGTGCTACTGATAAATAGCGCTCATGGAACAAAAACTCCCAAAAAGAAGCAAGTGGTTCTTGGAACTGGTGCTGCAGGCTCTGATTCGGCTTCTACCCTCATGGGGGCCGAGAAGTTGTGTTGGATTCATGTATGGCAGGATTTTCGAGAAGCAACAAAGGACATAGTGCAAGAGCATCTTAAAAAAAGTTTTCCCAACAAGAAATTTGTGGTGGATCAACTACTAGAGCGTGAGGGGACTAGCTGCAGGGCGTTCAAGGTAGGTGCTGACATTGACATCTTAGAAAAACTCTATAAGGGTGAAAATTGGCACAAAAATATAACCATCAGGTGCTTTCAGTTTTTTCGCTCGAACGGATCTCCAGGTTCAATCGAAAATTAAACTGGAAAATAAAATGGTAATGTTGAAATATAATATTCAATGCTAAGATATAAGGTTGACGCAGTAAATTATTTACTCAGCGAGAAAAATTGTGATTTTACATTGGCTTACTCAGTTTGAGATGCAGCATTTAAGTTTATCTAAATATGTAGTAGCTGATGACTTTTCGCTGATGACTTTTCGCTGATGACTTTTCGCTGATGACGATCCGTCTCTTCAACTTTATAGAGAACTGAAGAACAGATATAAAAGTGCAATTGATCAGGAAGTGGACCAAACGAACCATTCCTATATAGCAAACCACACGAATAAAAGCCGAGCGATGTGGCAAGTCATCAATGAGAATATTCAGAAACCAAGTTCTCAAACTGAGAAGTTAACAGATATTTTGCAAATGTGGGTTCCACTCTTGCGGGAAATGTAGACGCTACGAAGAAGATGCTGGTGAATATTTCAATGCCTAGCCCAAAATCGATGTTTCTTGAAGGTACTACTAAGCCAGAAGTGATAAGCTACTGTACACGCAAATCATTTGGATCTGAAAAAAGAAGAGATTTAGAGTATTGAGAAAATTGGTTATATTCTCTGGAATTCTTGTCTTATCGAAGAGTTGATTAAACTGGCGGCTGATCACAAAGCCTTCCGTTTGCCTTTCTACTTCGTCGGTCCTATTTGAGGGTTGGAGCCAGTTGATGTGGAAGTTGGTGGTGGAAGTGGTGGAAGTCTACCATTATGTCACTTCATCTGACGGATCGTTTGTGCTTTGTCGCCTAGGTACTGAAACAATCTAGAGTAGTTGTTTGAAATGCGAATCTAAGGGACTCCATGCGTACGATAGAGGAACGTTGTTAGTCGTATTAATATCATGAGCCCCGTGGACCAGGTCCCCCCGGAGATTTGACTGGAGAGCGAGATTACCTCCGGATAATTTTGTCCCAAGAGAGCTTGTTATGGAATGGTTGGGTTTTAGCCACGTTGGGTTCTACTTACACAGAAGAACGCTTTGTACTATATACATATATTGAACTCACTACATTAATATGATGAGATATGTACATGTAACTAAAATTTCTGTTGTAGATTATGCTACTTAATTGTTGGATAGTACGTTACTACGCTATTGGTTGGATGAGATGTTACAGAGACGATTGTTGAAGAGATTATGTAACTGTTCTGGGTGTTGAATAGAGAATCATACTTTTCTCGGTTATTCTGTCCGAGATAGTTTTATGAGCTGTTCACATCTGGTCAGGGCGTAGTAACCCAGTTCCGATATAAACTGGGGTGAAAAATCTGAGTTTTGTGGTAACAGAGCTCACTATGTTTCATCTGAAGATTTCTTCCCACTCTAAAGACCCGATCATCTGCCAAGCATCTGAATATTCACGGAGCCTTTATCATGATGTGGGGGTATTACACCGGGCGACTGGAGTTGGACCATCTCCCACCTCACCTTATATGCATTGTCAGCCATATAAATTGAAAAAATCCTACTGAACATCGAAATTTTCCAAAATAGCTACTATACACTTTTGTGTCATATCCATAAATGTTTCGACTAGGTCGTTTATTATATAGTTAAAAGAATATTCTCCTAATATTGTTATTGAATCTCAGCAAAATGATTCAGTCAGCTTTTGTCGGAAACTCTAATACTTTTCGACCCAGTAACATATATATCTACCCTGCAAATGTTTTATGATTGAAAAACCTGCGAGATCAGGAAATTGGCCTTAATGCGCTATGTATGCCTTGCTACACATCTGAATGAGATGTATCCAAACTTAACCGAAGTGTAGATGCTAAATGCAAGGTGAGTGCTCTAATTTTGGAGGACCTATAAATAACAGTTCACCGGATATTTGAAGTATATATACGTCTCGCCAAACGTCACAGATTCGGACGCCGGTTGAAAACAACTTAAAAATAGGCATTTTCATCATGGACTAAGTCATAGATAAGGGATGACTTGATTTATTAAGAGCTTTTTTAAGTTATGATAAATGTTGACGTTACATGTACGTAAAAGGAGAAATTTTGATAAACAGGGGACGCAGACTAAAACACCGTGGGGAAAATTAATTTCGTTTAAATTCAACAAACAGATCACGTGTCGAATACATGGAGATTTTCACATCACTTATATCTCGTTCTCACCTTCTGATTTGTACGATTCATAAATTTAGGTGGTGCTTGAGTACAACTCGAATCTTCAGGATTTATTTTCTTGATCTACACTGTTCCAAGAAATTAACGCACAAAATCGAAAATTCGAATTTATTCCGAAGACGTTTAGATAGATTTCTTTCCGAATTTTGATCAGTCTGTTCTAAACTCATCTGGGATAGCTGGCTGGTTTTGCTGCCTTCTTAATCTTCTATTGAAAATGTCCCAGAGATCTTCATTGTGGGCGTTCGAAGAAATTTCTCCCCACTATTATTGCACCTCCATCAAAACCATAAGTAGGTATAGAGTTGCACTGGGCATATCTCTCGTTTTGACGTCGATTGCAATGAAAAAGAATCAGCTTTTAACCAATTAACATGTGAGACGTTGTCATATCGTTTTAGTGCTAGTTTGCACTCCACAGTTCTGCCGCAGCTGCATTTTAAGATTCGCAGCAGTAGAAAACCGTTATCTCAACGAGGAAATTTTTAAATAATGAATCGCTGTTGTTGGTCGAAGTCGCCTTGCCCAGGTTTCCTTTCATGACTACCAGTCTTTCTGTACCTGCAGATTATTACGGAAACAGCTGAATGAGACATCCCAAGCCATTGGCCTATTCTTGTATAAGTGCTTCAGCACATTCTGCCGGAGTAAAATTTCACGATTTGCGTTGCATTATAACCGAAAACTGAAATTTTCAGGAAGAACAAACGTTACTCGCAAAAATTGATCAACAACTACTGTTATCAATATAAGATGTGAGTTGCCATGACACTTAGTTCTTCGATATACCTGAAAGTTTTTCAAATTTTATTGAATTATTTATATTCCATTACTTACTCTAAAGTTATTACAAGATTCGATTACAGAGATTCGGATAATCTAACAGTGAACTTCATCAATCAATGTTTACGTGAGGTAATGGTATAGTATGGACGATTATGTAATTATTACTGAGCGGTTACGGCATGAGCCTAAATCAAGAATGATAGGAAATGGGCTTGGGGAAAATCAGCAGCAGTACACTGGAGCAGAAATGGTCCTCACAGAGTGTCTATGAATAGTATTTATTTGTTCCTACGAAGTGTAGCAATAAAGTACTGGGAAATAATTAGCAAATAAACAAGCAAATAAAGTTTCACGCTAAATTTCGCTATTGACCTTCACAATAGTCGACATACAATTCTACACAACGATTCTAACATTGTCACCATATATATCAAACTCATTTTACAACGTTTATTGTTGGATTCTAAAAAAAGTTATCAAACAAGCCAAAATACTACCAAATGAAAGATTCATCAAGGACGCTCCAAACGAGGGAAAAGCTACCTGGTAAATTATAAATACATTCACGTAAAGAAATGTGCAAAAGCAAAATATTCTTGAGAATTAAACTTCTGAAGGGAACTGTGATAAACAGTTTTGGATAATATGAATGATTTCCACATAAATATGTGTCTACAACTCACACAACAAAACTTTAAATTCAATAAAATCAGAAAAAATGATAACACAATATTTTTCAAACCTGCCACGCCCGCTGAAGTATATAATACATTGATGTCCCTCAAAAATACAACTGCTACAGGGGCAGACGAAATACCTACAAAACTAATAAGGCACATAGCCCCCAGATAGTTTACCCATTATTCTACATAATAAACCTAAGCATTCAAAATGTAGTTTTTCCAAACGAACTTAAATGTGCCAAAATTATACCTGTATGTAAAAAAGAGGACAAAAATATTATGGACCTATTTCTATTTTGAATAACTTTAGCACAGTTTTTGAGAAAATAACGTATGAAAGACTATCAAACTTTTGGAGCAGAAAATGGTTTTCTGATTCTCAAAACGGTTTAAGAAAGAGAACGAGGTACTATCAGGGCGATTTACATGGATTTGTGTGCGATTCTAGAATCACTAAATAACGATAAACTCACATTTGCTATTGCATTGGATCTATCCAAAGCATTTGACAGCGTGAACAGGAAGATTCTGTTGAAAAAGTTGGAACTTTATGGTATAAGGGGAGTTGTGGTCAAGATGTTCCGAAGTTACCTGTCAAATAGGCCGCAATACGTATCGGAGAAAGACAAACACGGTCGAATCCTAGCGTCTAGTATATTATTTTCGAAAAAGATACGATCATTGTTACGAGCTCCAGTGATGATGAACAGTCGATAGTGAAAAATCTGAGTGGTCTCGAGGATTATTTCAGCAAAAACAACTTAATGTTGAACTTTGAAAAAACTCAATTATTGAAATTTGGTTTCAAAACGGAACAAAATAAAACTGTGTTCAATTACAAGGGAAATACTATCAAATCGGTGGAACAAATGAGGTTTTTGGGGGTAATCATTGATTCAAGGTTAAATTGGAATACCCATACTCAGAGCTTGGCGGGTCAGATAGGAAGCTATGCTTACGCTCTACGCATGATTCGTTCGCTTGTGAATTGTAAGGCTGCCCTCACAGCATTCCACGCTTATGTTGAATCCAGAATTCGATACGGCATCGTACTCTGGGGTAATGCTAGTGGAGCCGATGGCATTTTTATGTTGCAGAAGAAATGCTCGAAAAATATTTTCTGCTTAAATAACAGAGACAGTTGTAGAGATATTGATATGAAAAATAAGATACCTACCCTTCCACCTATATTTATCTACGAGGCTGTACTTTTCGTGAAAAATACCTTAGATCTATTATCACAGAATGATCACCGCTACATTACTCGTCACAGAGAGAATCTGCTTACACAGAAATACAATTATGCATACCTTCAAGAAAATGCAGAACACACAATCACTAAGATATATAACAAGCTACCATTTTCGATTCGAAATAGTAACATCAAAGTTCAAAAAAATACTTGAACAAACTTCTACTTGAAAATGCGAACTACAGCTTGCTGGATTTTTTGGACGCGCAACTCATAGTTTGAGATGTGTGGTGCAGATTCTTTCTGGGGCGGTGGTATGCGGAGAAATTGATTTTTGTAATTGGTTGTATTTACACATGTCAGATTATTGATGATTTTTTTTCTTTTAAAAGTGTTCGTTTTAGCCAAGATTTTTCTTGTTTTTATGGCTGTAATGTTTTTCATCTAATTTTGTTTTCAGAAAAAGTGAATGTAAAAATACACTAGAAAAAGAAAATATTGTTTTTGAAGGAACAATGCCTAATATAATGTTTGATGTTTGCACTGTTCATATATTATTAGATTACATGTATGTGTACATTTTATGTGTCCCTTTTTCTGACAATTTCTGAGCTGAAAGGTAATAAATTGTTATATTTATTTACAATTTTGAACGAATGAACTTATATCTAACTATCTATCTACCAAGCTTGAGATATAGATAGATAGATAGATAGTCCTGTCAATGCGAACCAGTAGTCTATTGTGGACACTCTATCGTAAATTTTACCTACGAGCTATATCCTTCTTGTCAAGACTATAAGCTTTATGGGAGAGAGCATAATAAGCTCTGTACATGACGTGCTCTCTTGATTCTATCATTTCCTCACATAGACTGAATGAAGGGTCCTCATTTTGGTGATTTCTAAGGCGCAAGTGCCCCATTATTTGACAATTAGAAATGTTAGGTCTTGCCTGGAGTTTAAGCCAAGCCTTAGCTCTGGCAGTGGATGGTTTACTGAAATCTGTGAGGCTCACAGTGCTCCTTTACTGTCACATTCATAACTAGGGTCACAGCTTCATTGATCTCCCCTATACCACCATGATGAGTCCTCTTGAGGTGTTACTTTATCTTGATAAATGAGAAAAGGTCCTGGGGGCAATATCGGGGCTGTAGAATGGGTGCGATACTGGTGCAATTCCTTTGGGAATGGGAATTTAGTTACCTACTTATTAAAAATTTTTTCTTCCTGAGATCTATTCAAAAGCACTCGCGATCACCGTTTGAGCACCCTGCTTTATTTGATCTATCTATTATTCTTATATATATATATATATATATATATATATATATATATATATATATATATATATATACAGTGTGTTCCAACGAAAATTTGACCCCCTCTAACTCCGAAATGAGTAACATTAGCGAAAACATCAAGACACGTCGATTTTTGTTTCGAGGGGAGCATTTTCGAAATAATTCGAAACTTCTCAGATCAACCCCTACCCCAGCAACCCTAACTTTGAAATTCATCATAGGAATAAGGGTCGAGTGGCACCTTACTGAAAAGGTCTGTCAATTCTCCACCTTGATTTGTCATTTTAGAATTTTAAATTAACATACAGGGTGTCCCAACCAAGGGTGAAGTTGAATTCTGGAAATCCCAAATACTAAATGAAATAGATTTATTTTGGCATAATGCAAGCGCAGGTTTATGCTCGGTCTAGAAAAACGACATACACTTGTGAATTTGGAGTTGGTGCAATCAACCCTCTATTTCCAGCATCCCCAACTCAAAATCATTCGATCGATAATAGGTCAAGTGGCACCTCGTTGGATAGGTACTGCAATTTTCTCTTCGAATTTGGTATTTTCGAAATTCAGAATCATCATACAGGGTGTCCCGAAGCAGGAACATTGAAAATCCAAATAACTTTTTGAAACTGGTTCATTTCGGTATACGAGAACATGTTTGATCCGAGAATAGGACTTTCTTGTGTGGTTATAGAATTTTTGCAATCAACCCCTTCCATTCAGCATCCCCAACTTGAAAATCATACAAATAATTCAAGTGGCATATCTTCAGAAAGGTTTTTTGAATTCCAGAATGATTAAAGCATTTCATTCAGTTCGGCTCTCCATACAGGATGTCGCTTTCGAAAAATTCAATATCGTCATTTGAAATTATCAACTAAAATTAATTCGAAACTGTTAAAAGTATTGGGGTACGATGTGTTGAGCATCAATTACGAAGAAATAAAGCTGATTTCTGCATTGAAAATGTTCACATTTTTTTCATTTCCATCTGGCGTGCAGTCATCTGTTATTTCTCATTTTTGCAATGAAATATTATTATTATTCAGATCAGTTCCTCATTATTGTTGTTGTTCGTCAGTTGAAATAAATCTGAAAATGGTTTATTCCACTGAGGAAAGGGTCGAAATTGTATCGACGTATTTTCGAAATAACAGTTGTGCCAAAGAAACGGCAAGGATATTCGATAGGAACCATCCTGAAAGAGAAAGGGGAGTCAGTCACCAGTACGTTAAATATTTGGTTGACAAATTCCTAGCTACGGGTTCGGTGGCAAACAAAAACATGAAGTGGCATGTCCTGTCAGAAATGAGGCAACGGAAGTGGCAGTAGTGGGTCATCTACAAATGGAGAATACTACTTCGATCAGAAAACTATCTCGTCTGACTGGTGTATCAGCTACAACTGTCCATAGAATCGTGAAACATCACAAATTTCACCCTACAAGGTAAAATTAGTGCATGAAATAAACGAAGATGATCCAGATCGTCGTTTACAGTTTTGTGAAAATCTAAGTGAAAACCTAAACGCTAATCCAAATTTTCTGAATAACATCTGTTTTTCTGATGAAAGCACCTTTATGCTCAGTGGTGAAGTGAATAGACATAATTGTCGATATTGGGACACACAGAATCCTCATTGGTTTAGAGAGGCCCACACGCAAAGGCCTCAGAAGTTGAACGTTTGGGCAGGAATTTTGGCAATCATCTAGTTGGGCCTTTCTTTATTGAGGGTAATCTGAATGGAAATGGCTACCTACAGTTGTTAGAGGAACACATACATCCTAGATTGACAGAAATTTTACAGAACGATCCAACTCTTTCTGAGGACGAAATGCGTTTTCAACAAGACGGTGCTCCTCCGCATTATGATGCTCGGGTGCGCCAATATTTAGACGAAAATTTCCCAGGAAGGTGGATTGGTAGAAAAGGACCTGTTGAGTGGCCAGCCAGGTCACCAGATTTAAATCCCTAGATTTTTTTTGTGGGGCCATCTAAAATCTAAAGTTTATGCCACAAGACCAGAAAACCTGGAGGAGCTGCGGATGAGGATTATCACAGAATGCCGACTTTTGACTCCTGAAGTTTTCGCTAATGTGAGAAGAGAGTTCGAAAATCGTCTGTATAACTGTATGGAGGTGGGCGGAGGTCATTTTGAACAATTGTTGTAATAATCAAGTTAGTTTTTTGTTTTCAATTGAATACAAGTTCAATAAATCTCGTTTTCCTGTTTAGATGAGCATCCAATCAGTTTCTCCATCATCCCCTCATCCTGATCCTCACGCCAGAAAACCTCGATTGCCAAACTGAAACCAATGCCTCAGTGATTCAGAAAATAGAAAAATCTTTCTGGAACTTTGCCACTCAACCTGTAATCACTTGTATGATTTTTTGAGTTGGGGATGCTGAATGGAAGAGATTGATTGCAAAATTCCATATTCACGCAAGAGAGTCTTATTCTCGAATCAAACATAAACATGTTCTCGTATTATACCGAAATGAACCAGTTTCAAAAAGTTATTTGGGTTTTCAGTGTTCCTGCTCCGGGACACCCTGTATGCTGATTCTGAATTTCGAAAATACCAAATTCGAAGAGAAAATTGAAATACCTTTCCAACGAGGTGCCACTTGACCTATTTTCGATCGAATGATTTTTGAGTTGGGGATGCTGGAAATAGGGGTTGATTGCACCAACTCCAAATTCACAAGTGTAGGTCGTTTTCTAGACCGAGCATAAACCTGCGCTTGGATTATGCCAAAATAAATCGATTTCATTTAGTATTTGGGATTTGCAGGAATTCAACTTTACCCTCGGTTGGGACACCCTGTATGTTAATTTAAAATTCTAAAATGACAAATCAGAATGGAGAATTGACAGACCTTTACAGTAAGGTGCCACTCGACCCTTATTCCTATGATGAATTTCGAAATTAGGGTTGCTGGGGGTAGGGGTTGATCTGACAAGTTTCGAATTATTTCGAAAATGCTCCCCTCGAAACAAAAATCGACGTGTCTTGGTGTTTTTCGCTAATGTTACTCATTTCGGAGTTATAGGGGTCAAATTTTCGTTGAACACACTGTATATATATATATATATATATATATATATATATATATATATATATATATATATATATATATATATATATATATATATATATATATATATATATATATATATATATATATATATAACGTAGTTATTCTCGCTCATGCTTTCCAAGCGTACCTCGTATATCATCCATCTCGTTCGTCATGAAAAGATATAAGTCAACGTTCTTTCATCGACATGTAGATCTACAACAACATATCGTTATTTCTGTCTCTCGACTACAAATCACATATACACATACAGGAAACGCCAAGGTGGGGACAGGATACACCGAGGACTTGTAATATAACTGAATGTAGGCATTTAACGAATGCCGGTTTGGTCTCTCTGCCTAACTTACCATTAAGTCGAGCTCCCCAGGCAAAAACTTGACACTTCAAGTTATTAGTTCTATGAAATCTCTTTCATAGTCATCTACTCGTAACATCGGATTTCGTTCCGTCATTATCTTAGACTCGTTCTGAATATTTAGCATTTTGATGGTGGATTCCGAAGAAATCGGTGTCAATTATGTTTCATTGAGTCTTGATTGATATGACGCGAAGTGGACGTCCTGAAAACGTGATCAAAATTCAAAATAGGCTCTAAAAGACAATCCTGAATAATTTGGAATATTTTCAGCTTATATTTCATGGAAATGAAATTATTTTATTTTGATTGTTTAGATATTCGAGAGTTGCTATTTATGTTGCTAGTCAGAGTTGACGAAATCAAACAAATCATTATGTTCCGTAATAAGTGGACACTATCATATTCCAGCTACAATGCTATACTACATTCTTTCCTGAAAAACAGGTTATTATTTGCTTGAAAAATTTTTCTATTTGTAATTTTTGTTCATCTTCCGAAACTTACCAAGTAGCTAACTAATTCATGAGCATAAATGCAAGCTTTTTCACTTTTGTGAAAGGTATACGAGGACTGTCCGAAAGTTTTTCTGTTCTTTTGCTCTCTGGTGTCTTCTGCCAAATGTTCCTCACCATTCTGTTCTTTCCCATTCTTACCATATGTCCAAACGAACGTCTCAATTTTATGATGCTTGATATGAATGGTTCATTAAGTAATTCATATATATCTTCCTTTTTACGTCTTTGCCATACCTCGTCCACTTTCTGTTCTCTACAAATCTTCTTTAAAATCTTTCTCTCGCATACTTCCAATTTCAGCTGGTTTTTCCTACTCATTGGCCAGGTCTCTGCGCGCAGGAACTGTTGGCCTTTAAATATCTTATAAATTTTAATTTTTATTGGCCGTGATATGTCCTTTCACCTCCTAAAAATGTTCACAGCATCTGCCCTTCGCTATTTTCCAATTTATTCCTTTGCATTCATCACATATGGTATCTATTGAAAACTTTCAACTTCTTCATATTTCATTCCCCTTACCTACTTTGTATTTCTAAATTTTCCTGGTCTGAATTTTTGCATCTCAACTCCATAAATATGATTCCTTTTTCTTGACGCACAGTCCAGTTATTAATCTTTTGTGTAATACTTTTCAATTCCGTCATCAATAAGGTGTTAGCGTTCTTACTTCTTTTCGACATTTACATTCTTATTTAGCAATTTTTCAAAATTCTGCTTCCATCTACTTGAAGGTTTCGTCTTCATGTTCAATTAAATTTTTTTCTTGTCTTTATAAAATGACGTGGAGTACTAATTTGGTATCCTAAATCTTTTATGGAGATATAAAATTTCTTCCGCTCTCTCATTGTGAACTTTACTTCCTTTTCAATATTTCTTTTCTTCTTTTCTCGTCAAGGTCCTTATCATTTGCTCAAGTCTTTCTCTGTGTTTAAAATAATAACTTCTTTATTCTTCTCTTCTTGTCCGTGTATTGAAAATTGAATCTCCTCCATTAATTTCACTATTACATATTAATTTTTCCATGACCAAAGTAAACAAAAAAAATTTAAGAAAACCACACTTCTAATAATAATTTGAATATTTTGCATAATGCAAATAATAGATTGAAACTGAACTTATGAAAAGCATTGGAAATCAATAAACAGAAAGATTCTGGAAATTTTCTTTAAAGTCAATCGGACCTACCACCATTACTTGATCCCAGTTCTTAAAAGAAGCATCCCTGTTGAATTTCCTCTTATTGAGTTAAATACCTGCTTTTACCAATGTAATATATACGGCACATCATCCTGAAGAGTCTTGGTCGGTCCACTAAGATTTTCAATCTCTTTGCGTCTTCGAATTCATCTAGAATGTTGGTAAATAACTGAAATTTATTCCATATCTAAGTCAGGTAATAAAGCTGAGATTGAGAACTACCATCCTGTTTCTCTGATTTGTGGACTTTCTCTTTTTGAGACCCTTTTGTATGAGAATTTGATTTTTAAGATTCAACCTCTCATAACAGTTGATCAACATAATATTTGAGGGGTTAGTCCACTCTAACTTATCTTGCCTCTTCGGCGCAGTACTCTATGAAAGTTGTTGATTCTGGGAGTCTGGTAGATATGGTGTGCACTAATTTCTCCAAAGCATTTGACATCATGAGCCATGATATAATATTGAAGAAGTTGGGATCCTTTGGTCTGAAGGATGATTTTATTGCTTTCTTCAGGAAACAGTTGGTTTTGTGTGCAAGGGGTGTAATTACAGTAGATTAAGGCTTAATATTAATAAATGCTGTGTAATAACTTCCACTAAACAAATTTATCCCATAAAATATGACTACTGTGTTAATAAAACGATCTTGAAGAGGATTGAATACATCCCCACTTGGAGATATTATTTGTCTTCAAATTATCGTTTGACGACCACATCGACAGGTTGATGTCTGACGCTTCCACGTTGGTAGGTTTTATTATAAGAAACTGTAAATCGTTTAGCGAAATTGAAATTTTGAAATTGTTATACTGTTCTCTTGTAATAAATAAGTTGGAGTATTGTTCATTGATGTGGTCGTCGATTTAGTAAGTATATAGTAAGCTCAGAACAAATCCAAAGAAAGTTTCTAAAATATCTGCGACACCATCCTATTGAAAAGGTATGATATAGCTTCTTCAAAGAAGCGACGGCACTTGTGTATGTGTATTTGTATCGCGTATATTTTGTATCGGCTTATTAATGGAAGTACTCGGTGTCCCTCTTTGTTGAGTCAGTTAGGGTTTACCGTTATCCGTATTTCCTGTTGAATTGATTCTTACTTTTATTTGCCAACTCCAAGAACCAATGTCATGTTTCCGGCGCCAATATGCAAAATGTGTTCGGAATATAATAGAGTGGCTGTCAATTGTGACATTTCCTCCATAGAAGCTCAATTATTTGAATGCATAGCAAATGTGTTGAGATATATTGTATCTAATTTTATTTTGTTCTCTTTTAATTTTTGTATTAAGTATTCCTTTTTTGTGTAGATAAGTCATAAGTTCATAAATATAGTGAAAATTGGATTATCATTGTTGTATTTAATTAAAAACTGATATCAATTTTCATCAAGTAACGACCTCCTCAATCAAATTACTTACCACGTTTCATTTCGCAGTAAAAATAAATTTGTTGTACGCCAATGAGTATGGCACTCGTGCAGAAAGTTTGAAAAACGAAGTTATGAACTGGAAAATCTCCGTATTCCATTCTTCTATTCTGTCACCCTTTCAAATGGGATACAAAACATACAAAAAAAAGAGAATGCACGTGGAAGACGACAAAAGCTAACTTGATTATGTTCTCGAATAAAAGGAACACATGCAGTACGTCGTGAAGGGAATGATGAATAAGGCCTGGTATACATCTCTAATGGAATGAAAGAACTTAAGAGTCTACTCATTTTGAGCTCAAAGACAACGAAAAAGTACTTGAAATACAGTGTGGTACACGGAAACTAAGTGTTGAAGTTTTTTGAATAAGTGGTGTAATTAGCTCAATTGTTTGGCTGTATATCATTGGCAATATAATTTCTCGGCATATCTGCAGACATTCAGCTTTAAAAAAGAGTTCACGTCACCTGCTCAGAGATGGAAATCCTGGAAACCAGTTGGTCGCTCTATTTTCGATCTGTTAGCTATTTTTAAAAACGAATGGAATCAAGCTGTTATCTTTATAGGTCCGCGCTGTATTCCAGTATCACATATAAACAATAAAACGGAAATAATTATCCCCACTACACTACGGCCATATTTTCAACCCTGAACAGTATCAACACACGTTAGATGATCAAATATTTGGAAACGAATTGAGCTTTCTGCTGTGATCTGTAACTAAACAGTGCGTTCCAAAGAAAACCACCTTGAATAACTCGGCTGGTTTGATTTTTCTTTGAATTTCCTGAAACAAGACGATTTTTTATTGGAGGGGGACTTTTTGCTATACGTTTAGTTCTTCCTCTATCAATCCCCTAGCCTTGGCAGCTTCCACCCCAAATTTTTAAATAAGGAAAATAGGTCGTGTGAAATAGTTCTGAAAATGTCATTCCATTCTCTTTACGATCACGTAATTATTTACTTTCTGAAATAACATGTTTCGAATTGAAGTCGAGAATTGTTTGGGAAAATTCCAAGTTTTTATCAATCGGCTTGAGGAAAATACTTGAACAAAATCGATTCTGTTAGTTCATGATTCATCTCCTCACACCTGTTAAATACCACCCCGAAAATTTCCATATAGAACCAATTTACTGCATTTTTCTGAATTTATCGACGATCGAGTAACCCTTTATATTTTATGTTGAGATTTATCAAGTCGATTTTGTTTCGAAGAAATTCTACCGATTTGGAATCGAAAATAGGGAGCTCGCGAAATCATTCTCATAAGAAAAAGCTAGTTTTCTTCCGTTTGAATCAATGAATGAAAACCATGTTTCATTTTGATGATATGGGTCAGTTTGTTATCATCAATCTTCCCATGTTAGAAATCTACTTAATTCAGTTACTTTTGGTTATTTGCTAAAACAAAGAACATTTGCGTTGGTGGTATTTTCGATAGTTCTGATAACTTGGGTACATAATTCAGGAAAGCATTGGAATTGTCAGTTGATTTTTAAAGAATGATAACTGTGCCAGAGAAACTGCGCTCATTTTCAATTAAATTAACCCTGGAAGAAATTTGGGGTACCAATACGTTCTCCAGTTAACGAGGAAATTCATGGAAACTGGATGCGTTATTAATAAAAACACAATTCCACCAAAGTTGTGAATGACGAAGGAATTGGTGTGGCTGTTTTAGGTAAAGTTGTGTGCTAGAATTGACAAATTGACCTTCAACAAGGCTTTATTAAAGTAAAAGAACGAGCGTACATTTGAATGTTGCAATTAAATAACTTATGTCAGAATGACAACTAAGAAACAATATTCAAGTGGAATCTAGATTAACAATATCTAATTCACCACATTAACCCCCGCCCTTAAATTAATGGTGTTCATAATCTTCAACCGAAAATGGTAATTTTTTACTACGAACCCAATGATATATTCGGGTGATTCCGGGATGACATAGAGAATCATGAAGTTGTGCAAGGCGGTTTCTTTCTGATATCGTTGCTGAGCATATTCGTGAAAAAGCATCAGCTGCTTCATTTTGTTTTCTCGGTCTGTAGATAATATTTTAGCTAAAACATGATAATTCTAACTTCCACCGCAAAATTTTCTCGTTTTTAATCTTACTAGAACTTTTGCCGTCAAACATGAATGCGACAGATCTCTGATCGCTGAAGAGACGAAAGTGGCGGCCCATAAGATAATGGCGCCATTTTCGTGTAGACATTTAGATCCAGAAAGCGTTCTTGAAAAAATGCCACAGGCCTATGTAATTGAGAGAGTGTTGCATCTATAGCATTTTCAGATGCATCTTCATTGATAGGAGCAAGTGCAGCATTCTCTATATCATGCTTTAGTGCATGAAAAGTTTCAAGTGCTTCTACTGAGAGAGGAAAGAAAGTGCGTGAGAGTATCGCTATCTTTTGAGATATATCTTGGAATACCAGTTGAAAATGTGCGAACATACTTACAGCTCTTTTGAGAGACGCTGCATTACCTGGAGGAGGCAGCTCCCGTAAAGGATTAAGCCTCTCTGGATCTGGTCTCATAGTCTTATTTGAAATGGAATAGCCTAACAAGTTGATTGATCGCAGTGAGAAAGAACTTTTTTCATTATTTAGAGTTGAATTGTACTTATTGGCAGCTTACATGAAACGCTTCAAATTTTCATCATGCTCCTTTTGATCTCTTCCACATATAGTTACATCAGCTAAATAGGAGTAAGTATCCACGAGTCCTTCATTTTGTATTATACTATCAATTCCTCTTTGAAAAGCAGCTACACCGTTAGTCACACCAATTAGAATTCTTCTGAATTGATACAGTTTACCACATACTTCGAATGCGGTATAGAGTTTGTCCTCTTCTTTAATAGGAAACTGGTGGTAAGCACTTTTCAAATCAATACTACTGAAAACTTCATAATTTGCTACTCTATTGATTATGTCTTTAATACGTGGTAGCGGATAAGCATCTTATTGTGTGAATCTATTGAGTGTTCTCGAGTAATCAATGACCATTCGTTTTTTTGATTTGTCGAAGAAGTAATTAGTACTTGGGCCCTCCGAGGTGAATTACTTGTTTCAATAATATCTTCAGATAGTAGTCGTTCAATCTCCGCTTCTATAAATTTCGCGTTACTATCTATTTGTCTTCGGGATTTTATAGCAATTGGCTTACAGTCGGGAGAAAGATTTTCAAAAAGAGCAACTGGACTTGCGTTAGCTAGAGCTAATTCAATGAATTTCTAGATCCTCCAAATACTACTTCAACACTTTCATGATTCTTCATAATATCATGACCAATAATTACATCCGAACAAGGGTTTGGAAGAACCTATTGTTTCATATGTAAGTGCTCCAGCTACTAAATTATGTAAATATTTGAACAACATACTTCCAAATGTATCCAATGTACTCAATACAAAACTCTATAGAATTAACCAATCACTTGAGATCTCTAAAATTTCGATAAATGCTAAATTAGTTTCCTTTGATATAATTAATTTATATCCGTCTACACCCTGCCTTGATGTGTCAAAGCCACAATTAATCAACAACTTCAATCCAAAAGTACATTAAGGCCCACTCATACAGGGTGCTTCAACGAAAACTAAACAGAGGCTATATCTACCAAGATATTAATTTCTGATCAAAACGAAAAAAGAGGTCAATTTTTGTTTCAAGGGGGACATCTTTTGGGATACAATACTTGCCTGAAATATCAACCCCCTAAGCGGGGGTTGCAATCCTTGAACATTTTGAATAGGGAAGATGGGTCGAGTGATGACTCAAAAGAAAGGTGGTATCTTTGTCTACATCGCCTTGAACGATTTTCCATTTTTAATTGAAAACTGTAAAAGATACAGGGTGAGCAACTGAAAGATAGGGAAGACTATTTCCCTGAGACTATTCAAGTTTCAGTGAAGTAAAATGAAACAGATCCATGCTGATCAATGGCAGTCATCATCAAGTAACATCCTCATCTCGAATTTCAATCCTTAGAGCAGGGGTGACCACCCTTGAAAATTTGGAAGACGGTAGATGGGTCGAGTGATACCTCGAAAGAAAGGTATTATCTTTGTCTGCATCCCCGTGAACGAATTTTCATTTTTGATTGAAAACTGTTGAAGATACAGAGTGAGCTACTGAAAAATAGAGGAGACTACCTATCTCCCTGAGCTATTCAAGTATGAGTGCAAAAAAATGGAACAGATTCATTCCAGATCAAAGGCAGTCATCTTTGATTTAAATGAATCTATTCCAGTTTTTCGCACAAATACTCCAATAGTCTTGGGGCGATAGTCTTCTCTATTTCAAAAATGGAAATTCTTTCACGGGAATGCAGACAAAGATAATACCTTTCTTTCGAGTTATCACTCGACCCATCTACCCTCTTCCAAATTTTCAAGGATTGTCACCCCTACTCCAGGGGTTGAAATTCGAGATGAGGATGGTACTTGATGATGACTGCCATTGATCAGCATGGATCTGTTCCATTTTACCTCACTGAAACTTGAATAGTCTCAGGGAAATAGTCTTCCCTATCTTTCAGTTGCTTACTCTGTATCTTTTACAGTTTTCAATTAAAAATAGAAATTCGTTCAAGGCAATGTAGACAAAGATACCACATTTCTTTTGAGTCATCACTCGACCCATCTTCCCTATTCAAAATGATCAAGGATTGCTACCCCCGCTTAGGGGGTTGATATTTCAGGCAAGTATTGTACCCCAAAAGATGTCCCCCTTGAAACAAAAATTGACCTGTTTTTGCGTTTTGATCAGAAATGAATATCTTGGTAGATATAGCCTCTGTTTAGTTTTCGTTGAAGCACCCTGTATATTCCAGACTGTTTGAATTTATTACTTTTTCGTTTGACATTGAATAGTAATTTGTATCGTTAGGTCCACTGGAAAGGAAGACAATATGGTTGGTCTTCCATACTTAACCACCTCACGAACGAAGTGACTTAGGCTTGCTTTTAATAGAAAATAATAAGTTTGCCATGCAATAACCGCATACAGGAATTTCTGGTTTTTATTACAGTAGAAAAAATCGATCTACCATTTGAACACTGAGATTTCAGCCTTATGTTCTGAAAAGTTATCGATTTTTCTACAACAGTATTTGATAGCGAAGTACGGACCTGAATCAACAGGAAACAACCACCCGAAGCAACAATACTCCAAGCCAAAGTATCAAAAGTTTACGTTAGCCGCATTCTAATGAGCTCTACAGATCCGAGTTCACCTTGAACAGGATTCAAATGGTGATAGCGCAATAGTTGATTATGAAATCGGTTTTTTCTTCATTACAAGTTCACATGGTTACATTCCAATTAAGTTAATGAATGGAATTCCAAATAGACCAGTTCTATATAGGGATAATTCAAGTTTGCCATTTTTAGGTCGGATATGGGAACGAATACGTTATGTCCTTTGGAACATCATGATTTTATCGTCTATGGAAGAAGTGAATACATTTTTTTAAATTAAGGTTTTCATTTTTGTTTCCCTCGTGGTTTTGGGGGATAACAAAGTGTATAACTGGGGTTGCCAACCGAACTCTAAAAGTAACAGTATTGTACTCTATGTCAAGTAGGCGTACTCTATAATTAGGGTTTCATCAAGTCGAGCAGCTTCAAAATTTTTCGAAAAGCTTGAGTTGACTTGGAATTCGATCGTTTGTAAAATCAAAGGTTTGATCCAGAAGATTAACTTGACATCAAGCTTATTTAAGCTGTTTGAAAGCTTGATACTTATAAGAGCATAAAGTAAAGCTAATCCCTTGTTGCCGTATAAACACCTCAAAAAAGTCTAGGGAGCACTTACCAATATCTTTAAAATATGAATTTGATGATTCAAATTTATAGAAAGCTTTCGGTTTTATTAGGATGTATTGTATATAATGTATTCTCAAGAAAACAAAATAATATTTGACTTCTCCAAAGCACCTATTATAAAAAAATTTGAAATTTGAAAATGACGAAATTTGGTAAAACACAAAAAAATTCTGAACTAATATTTTCGAAACGATGTGGAAGCACTTATATTTTTCAGTACCCAGAAGGGCCACTTCTGTTATTAATGACACTTTGGCATCGTCGCGGCATGCTCAATATTAAATTGTCTATTACATTTTGGCCTGAGTCATTCCAAGCCCCCTGAACTGCTAATCGAAGCTCCTGTTCATGATGGAAGACGTTTTTACGCAGGAGATTTCTTTTTAGGGTGTTACACACATGCTCGATGGGATTCAGATCTGGGGAGCAGGATGGCCACGGTAGAAGATCGATATCATTCTCTTCAAGAACGTTCAAGACAACTCTTGCACGATGAGGAGGGGCATTGTCTTGTTGGAAGAATGGATTTTGACCCATTGTTTGGAGATACGGTACCACTACAGGTAAAACTATCTCATTTGCGTAAGAATTTCCCGTGAGGTTGTTCTGTATGAAAACGAGGTCAGTTCTTCCACCAAGGCGTATACCTCCCCAAAACATCACTGATCCGCCTCCCTGTCTAACAACTTCTCGAGCATGCTGGAGACGGTTTTGTTTTCCAGGTTCCCTCTATATTCGAATTCTTCCCGAATCGGGATAATAACTAAATCTAGATTCATCACTGAAGAGAACTGTGGCCCACCTCTCTTGATCCCAGTTTACGTGTTCTTGGCACCAAGCTAAACGAGCAGCGCGATTTCCATGGGTCAGTTGTGGAACTTTTAAAGGACGTCCGGAGTGGAGGAGTTGACCTTCGTGCAGTCGATTTCTCACAGTTTGATCGGAAATTTGTACATTATGAACTTGTGATAGCTCTTGAGCTAATTGAGATGCTGTGGTAGTACGACCTTTTCTGCCTTGTAAAACCAAAAAATTGGTCTTGGGCGACTGTAGTAATCCTGAAACGACCTGTATGGCGTTCTTCTAGGCTACCTGTTTCATTGAAACGCGACCATAAACGGTTTATGACACTTGGGCTACTTCCCAGAACCCTGGATACTTCCCGTTGTGAGCTCCCAGCTTGGAGTATGCCAACGGCTCGTAACATCTCTTCTCTTGTCAAATGTCGTCTTTCCATGGTCGAATCACAAAACTTGAATCTTTTATTTGTGCTTACAACAGAAACAAAGTGCCAACTAACTGATTTCAAACACGGAATACATGAAATGATTATAAAGCAGCGTCGCATATGCTGCATTTTTATAAAAAAAAACTGAAATCTGTTGCGGCACTTTACATAATTTGGTGAGAAATTGATGCAGGTGTTCATTTCTTTAAAAAAATCATCCATATTGATCGTTCTGGATACAATATATCGATATTCAGAAGTGTTCGCTAGACCTTTTTGAGGTGTTCAGGTTCAATTAAAGTAGGTAGTATCTATAGTCCTACAGAATTTTTTAATTAACTACGACACATTGGAAAGATAAGAAAAAGCTCCTCGAGGGAATATGGTTAATTCAAAGGAAAAAGGGAAGAAATCAACTAGCAGTCATTTCAGAAATCTAAACAATTTCTGTATTCAACAACAACACTCAACGAAAAATTGATGTAGCCTAAAACGTACAATAGATTTCTATATAATATAGAAAACATTTCTTCTAAAAATATATAGAAAACTGAAGGAAATTTATGCAGTGTCGTCACCTAACGACCAGCAGTATAAGTACAATAATCTATCAATTAAGGTTTATAACATTTGGCGATATTCAGTAAAACTTATTCGGCGAAAGATTGAATCCCCGAGAATCTAGGTTGAACGGTGATTCCCCGAGAAACTACAATCGGCGAAGTCCAGGAACTTCTCCGAAACTCGTATATGAAAAGGAATGCTTTTCCCTTCATGCTCCTTTTCTTATGAATATACTGTTGTATCATTATCATTATACTAGTACGGCAGACCGCACTAAAAGAGAAAATTAGGAAGGTTAGATACACGTTTCGTGTGCAAATGAAATACAGTATAACTTCCGGGCAGATCGTTTCGGCGCATGCCCGGACTATCTGAAGTGACTTGAATTTGTTTCATTCTCAAAAAGAAACAACCCAAAATTTGTTAAAGCCGTGTTTATTATAAAAATATCGGAAAGTTGAACAAAAAATAGTATCTATTATAAAACAGAATCAAATTATAGACTTTCCATTCATTATAATCTTTCCTCATAGAAAATATAAGCTAGTGTACATAAACAACATGCTACTCTTTATGACGATTAAAATATCAATCGATTTTACTCTGAACCTTTCTCGATGCTGTTATCTGAACTGATTTTTCCTTGAGCCTCTTCAGCAGCAATACGTCTTCTATAGGAAGATCATTCTACTCGGCCTAACTAATAATTAGGGAGAACCCATTGACAGTATCTGCATGTTTCACTTTTACCATACTATTTAAACCATCCTCTGAGTCAGCAGATCCCTCTACGTTTTCAATATTCCTTCCTTAAGCATCCTGTATAAGCTCTTCTTCAATCAAATCGATAACAAACTCTTTGTCTCCCACAGCCCAGTTGGTAATGTTCTCAATGGTTAAGCCATTTTTCGGATCGATGACCCTTAATGATTCGGCAATATTTTCCAAATCATTTTCACTGATTGGACGAAGTTTCTTCTGAAGCTCTAAGAGTGGAATATCTTCATCATCTGATTCTTCTACTTCTGTAGTGTCATGCCACAATGCTGTCCAACTTTTTCTGATATTTTCTGAAATAATGGCTTTCCAAGATTGTTCACGGCATCTTTCAAATCATACTGCTTCAAAATAGAAGTTCTCTTCACCTTCATGCGAAATGATATGATTGAGAAGGCATATTCTATACGACACTTTTATGTTTTGAATTAAATTCTGATCCATAGGTTGGAGAACGGCAGTACAGTTGGGTGGCAAAAACATAACTCTGAAGTTTGGATCATTATTAACCTCTTTCTCAGGTGGGTGCAATGGTGCATTGTCTACCAACAACTGAGCTTTAGGGGGCTTGTTAATCTTAGTTAAAAAATTCTTCACCTCGGGGATAAAAGATGTTTTAAACCATTCATTAAATAATGGTCTGGTCATCCACCCATTGGTAGATGCTTTGTAGACAACTGGTAGTGAACTTTCGTTTTTGAAAGCTCGTGGATTTGCCGCTTTTTTCCCAAGACTAGTAAAGGTAACTGGTGAGTTCCAGCCGCGTTGCAGCATAGCATGAATGTTAAGCGGTCTTTTGACACTTTTCGACCTGGTGCTGATGTTTCCCCTTGATGAACCCAAGTTGTGTCTGGTAAACATCTCCAAGAAATGGCCGATTCATCAGCATTATACACCTGTCCTTTGCCTAATTCCATCTGTTCAACAACCGAAAGAAATGTTTCCTTGAATGTTATCATAGCGGAAACATCACTGGAAAGTTTTTCACCACAAACCTTCAAGAAACGAATTCCATGTCTAAGCTTGAATTTATTTAACCATCCCGAACTTGCCAGAAAATCTTTTTTTCCTGTGATTTGTTCATAAAACTGTTTGACTTTGCTCTCAATATGTCTGCCGAAATTGGTACGTGTGTGTTGTGTTGTTGAAGAAACCAGTTATACAATGCGATTTCAACATCAAGATTCTCAGCTTCTCTAATAATTTTTCTTTTTCATACTAAAATACCCTGGATAGAATAGATAGATAGAAAAGTTTGAAATAATATTCCTACTAGGGATGCACCGAGGGCCCGGTTGGGCCAGCCGAGCTCTCGGCCGTGATACTGGGCATGCAGTAATTTTGTTTGGCCAGGAGCTCGGTACTCGGCTTTTTGTGGGAACCCTTGCTCGGTGCATCCCTAATTCCTACCTGTTCTTTGATACGATTTGGATATAAATCTCCTTATTTTGTCCTTATTCTTTTTTATGTCAAACACTGTTGATTTTGGAATAGTAAACTTTGCTGCTATTCGACAAGTATTCATTCCATCATCATTAAATCTATTATTTCTGATTTCTCTGCCAGTGTGAGCGTTTTATGATTTCTCTTGGTTGGAGCCATTATGCACACCACCGGCGAGATTGAAATGCAAAATACAACTATAAAACGATACTCGTCACTCTTAGGTAGTCCAAGTACACACACACATGTACAAACAGGAAAATTATTATTGTTTGTATATTAGCCGGCGTGGACGTGCCCGGATTATAGAGGTAAAATTCTCAAAGTCCCCTAATGATTCGCGTGCCCGAGTTACTGGAGTGACCGATATAGCGAGTGTCCGGACTAGTGAAGTTGTACTGTATGTGACAACCAAAGAAAAATAAGTGTATGAAAAAAAAACTATGCAAGTGACGGAATATTTTTTGGTTAGACAGAACGCGAAAAGTGAAAGTAAACATGATAAAGTGCATCTATGCAAGTGCCTGCACAATTGAATTTATTCAAACACAACAAAAACAATAAAAGTAAGATATATAAAGGAAAGAAATCTTGTATATACAAACTTATCTGCGGTAGTTATAGTCAGATGTATTTTGGTAGAATCTACAGAAATTTTAATGTTATAGTCAATAACATTATCCTAGTTTCATCAATCAAAAAACTTATTCTAATTAAGCGAACCATTTAATAGGAGAACATCATAATTTCAACCAATATTCTGAAAACTTACATTGATCTAATGAAAAACTATAAATATATAAATTTCTGGAATCCTTGAAATCAATAGACATAAAAATGAACTGGTAGATTTTGGCAATAATTCTCCTTTGCTCAATTCGTTTTTCCTCCTGAGTCATTTAGATAATAGTTCTGTGAATTGCCTTAAGAGGTTTTACTCACTTTTATTATAGATTAACATAATTTGTTGTACTTTAAGTTTAGTTTTTATTTTGTATCTGTCGGATGAAGATGTGTTATAAATAAAGTAAATGAGTGTGAATCAGATTTTCTTTATCATAATAAATTTTTCACTGTTTATAGATAACTGGTTGATTAATTTACGAAAATGGTTTGATTTAGTAGTAATAAAATTAACACGCATTTTTCACTGTTTATAGATAATGGGTTGATAAATTTACAAAATGGTTGATTTTAGATAACTGGCTATCTTCACTAAATACAATATCTTCGAGAACTCATATTGAATTTAATCATTTAGAACAAAATATAGAAGAAAATTTTAATTAACGGTGACTAAACATATACATGGACAATTTATATGCAGAAGTTGAAATTTTAAAAGAAGTCCAAGCCGAATGGTTAAATAACACCGATTTTACATAAAAGTCCACTGCAGAAAAATGGCAATTTAATTTGAAAATGTCTTGATGAATTTGTTTGTTGAAAAATTATTAGCTATACTCTCTGAAGTATATAGGTCATGAATGTGAAGTAGAGGAAGAGAATAACAGACATTCATTGAAGACGAATTTTCCATGAACTTTCAATCATCTTAAGATCTTTAATATTTACTGGATTTTCTTGGAATTCCATTAACCCCACAAAAGAATCATGTCATATCAGGTATTCAATAGTTTCTCGTTGGCTATTTATTGAAACATCAAATCGAGATATATTCTCTCATTTTTTACATTGTTGTTAGTTTTACGAGTTAGTTTCAACAAGATACAGGATCTTGTTGATACTAAATTACAATCTGAGAAAGTATAAATGCTATAACTTGAAATTTGGGAGGTAGATACCTTATAGGAGTAGGTATTGTCTAAGCAAAGATTTAATTTAGCTTTTGAAAGGGTGAAAATACATATAACATCAGCTCTGCAGGTCTACAAGGTCCATGGCGTGATTGGAGATTTTCCTCTATGCTCCTTTATTACTTGCTAGATTCCTTTAGTCTTTAATTTTTCCATGTCTCGATTCCCCACCTCCATTCAATCAGTGTGGCCTACCCCTTTCTATTCTTCCTGTCATTCCTGTCACCAATACTTGTTTTCCATTTATTTCTTCTGATAATCTCGATAAATCGCCGAACCATCTCATTCCTTGACTCCTTGCTGTTTCGTATTGATGGTTCCCCAAAAAGTTCTTCTAGTTCGTTGTTCGTTCTTCTTTCCCACCCAATATCCACTCTCCTACCTACATATGACTTCCCCAGTACTTTTCTCTCGAAAATCTCTGAAGCGTTCTTCTCTTTCTAATTCAGCTTCCATATCTCGCTACCCTATAGTATCGCTGGTCTTATGATTGACTAGATCTTCTGTTTAGTGTTTTGACATATATTCTTTGCCCTCAAAATTCTATGACATCCGCCTATAATTCTTCTTCACCATTCACTATCAATTGTTACCCCTAGGTAGTAATATTGAACTTAATTGAAGCAGTGTTGTTTGGAATCAATTCTGATTCCTAGATTTCTGTTGATGTTTCCTTGTTTCGTCCCCACTATTATATATTTTGGTTTTTTTGAATTTAATCTTTTATTTTTGCTTCTGATCCAAAATTTTGCAGTGCGTTCACCATAATCGAATTATTTTTCGTTATTATAGCAATGACGTATAAGATGTATATGGTTCCTTTAGTATTACATTATTACTTTTCCTAACCGCTGACTCTAAAACTATGTTTAACAAAGATGTCGATAGAGATTCAACAACTTCTTTTCGAGGCTGAACCCTTTGACCACGCAGTTTGTTCTTGATTTTGGGAAAAAATTGAGAACTCGTTGGAACTTAGGTCCAAACTGTACGCAGGATAATTTAACTCGATGCATTCTTGCGTTAAATATTCAATTGTTTTCTAGGTTGTGTGCGAAGTTGCATTGTCTTGGTGGAGAATGATTCACCGTTCGGGATTGGTTTCTCGCAGCTTACTAACGATTTGCGTTAAACAAATGGTTGTTTACCAATCGGCATTAACAGTTTTTTGAATTTGTATAGGAATTGTTGTTATATGACCTGTTTTTTCGAGATGAACGTTGCTACCATCTTCTTGGAGACACCTCGGCCACTCGGTTCAATTCCTGTTTTCAACTACCTTGTCAACTTTGACAGTTTGTTGTGGCTAAAACACAACACGTGTAGAATTGAAATGTTGGATTTATCTTAACGAATCACAGAGGTTCATTTTTAGTAATGGTAGTTGATTAATATTGTCACCTATGCCCCAGCATGCAAAACACAAAATACATCCTTAGTAACCTTACAAAATATAATTTTGTTGTTGTTGGTTTCTTTTGTCGTTATTAATGCCCTGGTAAAATTCTTTCATTTTTTTTGGTGTTATACATATACATTGATATGTCGAACATTTGTTTTGCTATATATTTTCTTTTCTTTTTCTGATAATGTGAAAAAATATATGTTATATATTAATCAAAATATAAATATTGACGACGATTTCGATCGTGAAAATTTTGCTTTTCGACCAGTACTTGTACATTTCGGTATCTCGGTTTGGGGGCACGTGGGTGTCGAAGAGAAATCGCATTTCAATCGGGGCATCCGACATTTCAACAACTCTATAAAGAACTTGTCATCCCAGAGTCTGGTCCGTCGTTGTTCATTCAATATTGCCCGAAACCCACGTCTCTAAAAATAAACCTAGTTTTCGCCAGAAAATGGAGAAAAGCGTGGGCGCCGCGTGGATTCGACCTCGCAAATTATGGATGCGATTTTTAATGCGACTCAGTTTCGCGAATAACAATTTGATTAAGGCCTGCTTGTTCGCCTGGAATCCATTCAAGGTTCTTCGGATATTGGCGGGGGCGAATGTAAAGGTATTTTCCTAGAAAACGGTTCCCTATTCGATATTTCACCATTTATTCTTTGAATTTTTCGAGATAGAAATGGGATCGTATACGAGGCTAGGTCAAAAAATATTAACCATCACATGGTTATTGTTTGTGCTCAATCGATTTTTTTGTATTGCGAATACTACCTGCATGTTTTGAACAGGGAATTGTCTATGTTCGTATCCTTGGCGCTTTTAGTTTTCAATTTCTCAATCCATTTTACTAATATGTTTTCTAATTAGAGGCTCCATTTTGAATTACCCGCTATTTTACAAGCCATGTAAATAAAATCTGTAATTGTTCGACAAATGACAATTTAAAACCATACTATTAATAAGATAGACCCATATATGGTTGAACAACGCATCAAAATTATTTAAATTCACTGAAAAATGGCAACAATTCTATTCAATCAGTTTGAATGAGTTCAAGTATTTTGGATAGATTTGTCTCGAAGCATCTTCTCGGCCAGCTATCGTTAAAAATGGTTAAATATGATCTGAAAGATTGAAATGAGTAAAACCTCTTAAGGCAATTCGCAACTATTATCTATATTACCCAGCCGGTAACAATTTAAGTAACGGGGAATTATTTTGAAAATCTATCTGTTCATTCAATAGTATTGGTTGGTGGTAAGTCGATTTCAAGGAACTCCCAAAAATTAATATCAAGTTTTTCATTAGATGAGTGTAAGATTTCAAAATTTCGGTTTTTTCTTTCAATTAAATAGTTCGCGTAATTAGAATTTGTTTTTTGTTGATGAAACTACGATAATGTTCATTGGAATCTCTGTAGGTTTTAACAATATACATCTTACTTCAACTACCGCAACCGAGTTTCTGTACACTAGATTTCTTTCCTTTTTCTAAACATTTTGGATACATTCTATTCTTTGACATTCCGTTTTTGTTGAGTAATTCAGTAATAATATTTGGATTGTGACCATTATTAAGAACTATTTGTTCAATAATACAAAGTTCTTTGTCTTAATTATGTAAAGATAAAGGAAGATTTAATAATCTGTGGATCATGCAGTGGAAAGCTGCCATTTTATGTTGAACCGGATGAAACGACGTATTGTGAATAACGGTGTCCGTATGTGACGGTTTATGAAAGAGAACTCATGTCAATTATTTAATTTGGTACTAGTTAAATCTAGAACATTGATTGAATCGTTATGTGGTGATTTTTTTGTATAATTGAATTTTAAACTTTTCGAAAATATTTTGTTTTTTTTGGATAATTGAAATTATAAACTGTTCGAAAATATTTAGCTGACGTTCCGTACCAGTTAAACATACAATGATATCCACATACCGAAACCAATTTAAAAATATTTAGATAAAGGATTATATAATGTAGTTTCTGAGTTATTCATGAAAATTCTCCTAATTTGTGTATATTTACATAATAATGCACTCGCTCGAAAGGTAGAATGAAGACTCAAAACAGAGTAATTTCATTTTACACACATATCTAATGTTTCGTGTTGAACTAAAACGTTATTATTATTATTATTGAAGTAATTCAAGGCTTAGGACAAGTCCTATAAAAGCCTAATAACAAAAAATAATTTCTATAGTATTGCAAGCACAGCTTAGCCATAATTAAATATGCACACATATATAATAACTAAATCCACTTATGTCAAAAACGAAATCTAATTAAACAAAAGAAAGTCCAATTTATTTTTGAATTCATCAACCGAATTTGAGTCCACCACATACTTCTTTCAATAATACCTAGTGGATCTTTAGGAAGGATACTTGGGAATGAGTTATTGAAATCTAAAGAAGCTAAATTGGCGGTATTAGGAAAATGTATATATCTTTTGCTTCATAAGAATTTTTGACAGAATATTGGGTTTAAATATCGTTTTATTAAATCAATTAACAAATGATATATCTTAACCGCAGGAGCTGTCTGATGAAGGCGCTGTGTCATAGAAACGCGTTACAAATGAAGTAAAAAGTGTTAATTAAAACTTCTTTTATTTATTATTTATAAAGAATTGGGTCTTGCAAAGTTTAGTTTAGTAATCAAGCAGTAGATCGTCAACGCTTCGTGTCTTTGCCAATTGGATGTTGGAAATGAAGGAAGATGATCCAGAAATTCACCAGAAAATTATTATGAGCTATGAGGCACATTCACATCTTCAAGGCTACATTAATAAGTAGAATCGTCGCATTTGGGATAGTGACTAATTCAAAAGTGATTATTGGAAAACCTCTATATCCATGACGTGTAACTGTTTTTTGCAGTTTTTTAGCGGGAGGTTATTTTTTCGAAAATAAAGCTGGTGCGGCCGTTTTGGTTAAGGGATTCTAATATCGAATCATGTTTAATGAATTTTTATTGCCATTATTGGAAGGTAGAGACGTGAAGATTTTCAATTCCAACAAGACCGTGTCACATAAGTGGCGAAACCAATGCTCTTTTGTGAGAAACTTTTCCTGACAAAGTTATTTCTCGAAGTGGTTATCACAATTGGCCAATTGTGCGATTTAACACTATAAGAGTTATATGAAAGATAACGTTAATGCCACTGCTGTCAATTCACTGAAATACAATATTCGTGACTTATTGATGAAATAAAGCCGCAAATATGTGTAAATGGGCCATATTCATAAAAAAAAAGATATGCTTATATTGGCAAAACAAAAAAGGATATATTTCTCATTATATTCATAATAATTTCGAGCGGATCCTTATACTTTCACAAGAGTACAAGCAAGGTCTCATACTCGTAGAGGAGTAAATGAGTATTCATAATAGCGACCTTTTTCTTCCAGCGAAAAGTACATCCTTCGAAAAAGCTGTTTGGTCAATATCTGACTCAACTCCGAAGTAAAATGTTGTTCAGTACGATTCTTAGCAGAATGGCAGATTTTGTTTCTGTCAGGGATGTTAAACATTACATGCCTCGTTCGCCTACCTACTATACTGGCTTGAAGAGGAAAATCTACGGTGGCTTTCAAACAGGTCACAGGAATTAGTGAAAAAACTCGAGGTGGTGCGTTGTCATCTGTCCACAGAATGAAGATATGTTTACGTTACCTCAGTGATCCAGGATATCAGAAAGGTGTAGGCCAAGAACTTGGAGTGAGTCAAGCTACGGTATCTCGCACCGTCCATGACACAATTGAAAAAATATATGCATCTTCATGGGGATGAATACATTAATCGAAAATGAAAACCAACAATGAATGTGGATGTGATGCCAAAGAAATATTCACGAGTGTTGACTCAGCTGGCCTGGATCGGTGCATGACTTACAATTTAGAAATGGGCTCAATGTTGTGCTACTTGGGGATGATGGATATGGAATAGAGTCATGAATAACGCCATTCAGAAATCCTACTGCAGGAGCTGAATCAAATTATAATAAGCTTCTAAAAAAAGAGAGGGTAATAATTGAACGACGTTTTGGCCAATTGAAACGCAGGTTTACTATTTTACAATACGTCTGTCGTATGAAATTGGAAAATGTACCAACATTAATAGTGACTTGTCTTGTGCTTCATAATGTGGCGAAATTTTTGGGTGATCCTGACTTCGATCCAACTGAATTGATACTAGGAGAAGATGAGCTCGAAGATGAGGAACATGATGAGGTAATCAATAATAATGGTTTACCTCCTCTTCGTCACCAGGGACAGAAAATCAGAAGAAACTTGATGCGTATTATAAACAATTTCAATGATAATTGAATTCAGTAATTTGTACATTTGAAAAAGAACGGATCATAAAATTAATATTCTACTGAGTTTTTATAAATGTTTGTTTTGTCCATCAGAAACAGTTTTGGCGGTAGAATCCTTAAGTTTCGTCATTTCCAACTTCTTTTAATAATATTGCGTTTGCACAATACTAGTTTGGTACTGTTTCAAAAGAACCAAGCGTTGTAGTTCTCTGTTAGACCCTTCGTTTCGTCCGTTTCATACTTCAGAGTTGACATAATTTTTTTGTGTGGTAGCATTAACGATTTACGCGCCATGGAGCTAGTACCTGGTAGATCGAAATCTTCATTCACGCCAATTCGAATTGCCCCCTTTATTTTTCCAATCGTTGGATTGCTGTCTCCCTTGATAGCCTTAAGCAATTGTTTTTCACAATACACAGTTTTATTGCTTTATTCCCCGTTTTCTTCAGGTCTGTTTTCTTATTTAATCTGGATTTCAAATTGTTCAGTTTCTTCAAAATATCTTTTGTATCAATGCGTTTGCCAAGTGTTGCCCCGTATTTCTCCAAAAGTCTATCAATAGCTTCGTCCTTTTTTAGTTTCATTTGTGGAACCTGAGACTTATACAAAATAACAGGAGAAATGGCCACCCCTTCTGCCTGTTCATTATTCACATTTTCTATAACATCTATTTCACTTTCACTTTCTGAGCATGGAAAAGGCATTTTTACAGTACGAATCGATAAAAAATTTATTCACAACTGAGTACCTACCTAATCCCAAAGTAGAGTAAAAGAGGGAGGAGCATCACTTCAGACAAGTCCTAACTTGTCGCTCAGTATCAACCTTTTACTTGCGCGAGGAGGATATTCTCTCAAGTATAAGGTAATCATTATGGATATAAAAATCATGATATGCTTTTACTTCAACCTTTTACTTTTCGTTATAACCTTATACTTTTACCTTATACTTCTAGCATATCCTTTTTCTTAGGAATACGGCCCAATTTTGATGGTCAATTTCATCAAAAGATTATGGTTCTGCAAAGAGGTCGTAAAGGCCACCTGCCTGATATTGTTTTTCATTATTGATGGCAAGCCTTTCTCTATTACTGAAATAAAGTGTTTCCAAATCAATTAATCTCAATAATCTTCTGAACTTGCATCGTGCAACACAGAATACCTCATTTTCCAGAATAAATTAGCTGTTTGAAAATTAAATGAGATTTTGAAAAATTTCAGTAGCAAGAAACAGGGTTGCTCAAAAGCGTGCTATGACTGGTTTCATGTTCGGCTAGACATTTTTCCTTGGCGAAAAGTCGTTTATAACAATTTGTACACACTCAGAAAATAGCAGTTTTCGACGACAACGACTGTCGTTGTTATGACAATTTTTATTTTCAAAAATTCGAACTTAAATTTCAATTTATCGGCTTTTGAAGTATTGCAGATTAAGGAGAACCTACTATGTCGTAAAACGCATTACGCTTCAATCAATTGTTAGTAAAAAACCTCAAAGTTATTCATTGTTTGATTTGATTATATCCCAGAATCTCAGTGAACGATAAAATCATCTCTAACCTCAAATGTTGAATGAAAATACTTTAACATTTATAATTATAATCAAGGAATTTATGTAATTACAGTTGTGTTATCCATTCATTCTACGAAAAAATGTTAACAAAAAATGCTTATGTTTATGAATTTCATTGAATTTCAATAGATCAACAATTTATTCTAGTGCGATTGCGTTATTCTTATCATAACATTGTTAGGGTCATTGGAGTTCGCAGATAGCGGAGAATTATGTTTTTTTCAGTCTATGAATGGAACATCATTCAACAATTTGGGGAACGTGGTTACGAAAAAACTTTCGTAGTTTTCCCAGTCAAAACAAATATAATTATTGAAGAACTTCCGCTGTAAATGGATGTAAACAGATGAATGTTTATGGATAAAGTTAATTCGTATCGCGAAATTTTGCAGAAATGCGATTTGAATTTGAAATAGAGTGACACGATGTACATCTGAAGGTCAATAATAAATTTTACTTGGAAAATATATTGCTACTGATGTTATTTATATTTGTATTTCTTATATTGCTATTCATGTACTATTATTGTAACATAAGCATCATAGAAAATCCACAAATACAAGTAAACGATGATTTCTACTAAAATATATTATTAAATGCTGGAAGCGTTTCGATACACAGTATCTTTGTCAAGAGCGAATGAATACTACAAATATATCTTACTAACATATACTTATATATACTAAAGAGGCAATCCACTCAGAGCTATCTGTATTTGAACTAGTGTTTAGGAAATAAATTTAATAAGGGTGAGTTATTTATGTCTACCTGATCATTAAGAATTTCCGGTGAATACCTAAATCTGTTAATTTACAGTACTTCCAGAAGGTTGACTTTTATACATCTATTCTTAGAATGTAGGATTTTAAATTCTGAGGAGTTACTATTTTTCCTAAGATGATTTTGAATAATTTGAATCGGTTTTTCCATTGATGAAACTGCGTTTATATTCAGAGATTCTAACATTAAAATTTCTTCCTGTTCTACCTATATAAAAACAATTGCAATCTGCACAATCCAATCTATAAACACCTGATTACTTCCTTTATTAATTGGAGATTTATAATTCTTGATAAATGAACCTAAATTTGTTGATATTGATTTTTTTAAGAAGGATTTCACATTATTGCTAATATTGCCTATATATGAAAAACTATTGAATTTCTTGTCTTGGTGTTTACCGATTGGATATATATGTTGTAAAGCTAATTTTTGTTTTTTCTTATATAATATGATGCTAACTAAATTTGCATCATAACCATTATTCATTGCGATCAGTTTTATCAAATTCAATTCTTTGAAATAATTATCATTAGACATCGGTGTGCTCAAGAGTCTATGTATATAGCTATTGAATGCTGCAATTTTATGTTGGTAAGGATGTGCCGATGTCTAATGAATTGTGATATCTGTATGAGAAGGCTTATGATAAATTGAGAACTGGTGTTTATTATTTGATCTTGTTATTGTTAGGTCTAGGAAATTGATCGAATTGTTCTGTTCTATTTCAGAAGTGAATTTTATTTTTGGGAGCAGGGTGTTGATGAAATTTTCGAATACAGTGATCTTCTGTTTGTTCCTGTGAAACACACAATAATGGCATCGACATATCGATACCAATATAGAAAATGTTTACTAAACAGGTGTTTTTATGTTATCCATGAAGATTTCTGCTAAAAGAGGGCTTAAGTGGTTTCCCATTATAAGTCCCTCATCACTCTTATAAAAACAATCGTTAAATAAAAAATAATTTTGAGATATGCAAACATCTAATAAAGCCATAATGTCGTATTTAATTCGCGGATTCGTCATATTTTGTATTAACAAAAATATTGATTATATTATACGGATCTTCGGTGGAATACATGGAAACAAATTCTTGACATCAAAAGAGACTAACTTTGCATTACTTGGAATGACAATATTTTTATTTTTCTTATCAAATCATTTGAATTACGAACTGAAAAAGACGGTTTAAAATTACAAAATCTTTCCAGAATATGTATTAAACATTTGAAAATCTTGAATGCTGGGGCATGTGTGAATGGTCTGATTGTATAACCATTTTCTGCAGATTGCAATTGTTTTCTATAGGTAGAACAGAAAGAAATTTTAATGTTAGAATCTCTGAACATAAACGCAGTTTCATCAATGGAAAAACCGATTCAAATTATTCAAATCATCTTAGGAAAATAGTCACTCCTTCAATTCAGAATTTAAAATCCTATATTCTGAGAATAGAGGTATAAAACTCAACCTTCTGGAAGTACTTGAAATCAACAGATTTAGGTATTCACCGGAAATTCTTAATGATCAGGTAGACATAAATAACTCATCCTAATTAAATTTATTTCCTAAACACTAGTTCAAATACAGATAGTTCTGAGTGGATTGCCTCTTTAATATATATATATATATATATATATATATATATATATATATATATATATATATATATATATATATATATATATATATATATATAAAGTATATGTTAGTAGGATATATTTGTATTATTCATTCGCTCTTGACAAAGATACTGTGTATCGAAAAGTGTCGAGCATTTAATAATATATTTTAGTAGAAATCATCGTTTACTTGTATTTGTGAAAATGGATTTCTATCACGTAAAGCCTCGTCAATTGAATTTTCAGAAAATCCAATTATTCCTAACCTAATTTACGAAATAATGATAAGTATAAATTTTCCAAAAATAGTGAAATAAGGTTAGGTTGTAATCAAATTAGAAGTTTTGTTCTTTTTTTTTAATATTGCCTTCAAACCATCTAAGGCATTTAGAATTAATCTGTGAACATGGAAAGATCACAAAGAAGAACTTTCCACTGAAGAAGGTGTATTCGAGTTTGGTCAAACCACAAAGAATCATTGTCAAAATAACTAATTATTATCTCCCCATTTTTTGAATTTTTGTATTGTTAGAAAGAGTTTGTGGTATTTTGGAAGGTTTTCGAAAAGAAATAGAAAATGACGACAAATTGTCGTTTTGGCTTCAATACCTGGCTGGATATTGTTGGACAACAAACGATAGGACCATTTATTTTTAAGGAATTCATAAACGCTAACACGTATTTGAATATTTTGACCGAATTTGTTGAGCAATAACTGGAAAATGTTCCGCTTGCAGACCTTGAAACAAAGTGGTTTCAACAGGACGGCGCACAGTGGAGGTAATTCCGTCCAAAAATTGTACGACATTCCGGGAGATCACTGAATAGACGGGACCATTTTTGGCCCACGAGATGGAGGAAGCCAATTAGGCATTTTCATATGTGGTTGTGCCAAGTACAAAATTAACGTGGACATGGTCGATGAAAATCAACATTTTTTCAGGAGAGAAATCGCCAAGTTCGCTTTGGCTTTAATGCGTGGTTGGCAATTTTTGGGTTAACAAATGGTAAGACCATATATTGTTGAGGAATCTATAAACGCTCAGTGAATATTTTCACTGAATTTGTTGAACCATATTTGGAAAATGTTCCGCCTTCAGACCTCGAAAAGTGGTTTCAACAGGACGGCGCGCCTAGGCATAATGCAGGCACATCCGTCTAAAAATTGAACGACATTCTGGGAGATCACTGGATAGGCAAAATGTCCCGTTTTATGAGCCGGGACATCCCCATTAGATTTTTCCATATAGGGTTTCATCAAGAACAAAATTTAGCTCACGCTGCCGGAAAGTAAGGAGGATTCGGTTAACCGATTCCAGAATGCCTTCGATCAAATTCGTGGAATTCAACTGAGAATTCGGTCAGAAGAAGGTGAAGGTTTTGTAAAGAGAATTTGGGAGGACAATTCGAGCATCTCCATTGAAACAGGCATTGCTTTTTCATCAATTTTAATTTCTTCTTCTATAATTCAAGTCAGAAAAGCCACATATTTTTGAAGAGCTGAATTTTTTATACGAAAAGATTATATTGGTAAACAGTTGGAATGAGAAAGTTGCACTTTTGTTATACCTCAGAAATTTCCTGATTAAAAATTTATCTCGAAACGGTGTTTGTAGTTTCAACGTTCTGAAACATTTGAGAAAACGAATTCTCAAGAATGCATCAGATTTCGGTTTTTCGCTATAAATAGTGACTTTTCTCGAAACTAATTTTCACTATCCCGCGGAGAATCGTGAACACATCTCTTTTGATATGAAAATAACCAGCAGCTAAAACATTGCCTATACTTTCAATAAGATGAGAAATTATATCATATTATATTATATTCGATTGGAAAATACTTCATTTTTTTCAAAAATACGCCATAATAATATCATATTATGGTTTATATTGGAAAAACACAAGTTAACTTTATAGCTCGAAAACCATTGGGAAAAAATAAATTTTCTCGAATACATCCCTGGATTCTATTCGAAAAGGAGCTTCAAGAATGAGAAATAATTTTACGCGTAAAATTGAAAATTCAGGAATAAACAAAAAATGATAGTGGAAATTGGTTTTCAGCATTAAGGATTTCTCAAAAATCGAGACCAATAAATGGGGGTAATTTTTTCTACAGGTAATGTTTCACATAGTTGCCCCACAAAACCATCGGATTTTGTACACCCTGTACAACATTTTTTGTCATGCTGTTTCAAATTGTCGGCTAAATTTCCCTTAGATCTGATTCTAGTAAAGAAATGACTATTTTCTGTTTCATTAGAAAAGCATTGGATATCAATGAATCGAAAAACGATTCTCTGTTTTCATTCTATTTGTTTTATTATTATCGAAGAATGCGGTGCTGTTAGTTCATGATATTAATGAATGAATTCCTTTAACCACTGAGGAAAATCCTTCAAGAACCAGCTCTCAACTCAGGAAAATTATTTACAAACATAAGTATATTAATTAGTGTTATGAAGTTCTGAGCTAAGCTTGTTATCATTATCATACCTGATCTAGATATATCGATAGAATTTCCTATGGATATCTCATTAAAGAATGATTCAATCAATTTAGTATTTATTATTATGTAAAGGTGCTGTCTACTAGATAACAGTGTTTCATTTATATATGTTCCTTCTGGGCTCAAACGCAACTACTTTGTTTCGATGCAATGTAATTATGGTGTTTGAAACTGATTTCCTGTAGGAACGTCACTTCCTTTTTTCTCTCTGACTTTCTGATAAGATCTAACGACGAAAAAGTTAGAAATAATTGATTGTTTGAGATTTGGGAGTCTCAATTCCTAAGGCAGTTCTGAGGCTTGAGGTGATATTACGTGGTTTGCCATTTGGGGTTTATAGGGTCTCCTCTAAATTGAGCAGAAATTCTTAGATAGACACACACACAATATTTAACATTCTTAGGTTCTTCTAGCAGACCTACAAACTTTGAATTTTGAATTTGGTTAGTGTTCAGGCTATAAAGAAGCGAAAAATTTTCCGCAATTTTAATCCCATTTAATTAAATTCATTCATGTTTTTTTCTTATCTATATATTTATCATACAGTGTGGGACTGAAAGTACGTAGTTAGTGTTCAAGTTTTGTATGAAACTTTCAAAGTGTTCGCATTTTCGTTTCATTCTTTTTATACTCGAAACTTGAAATATTACATCAAGAGTTTTTATTCTACCCTCAAAAAATAAATGTCTCTTTATTTTCAATTTTTAAAGTTCACTTCGTTTGGGATCTTGGAGTTTTTTATCAAAACGGCATACGAAAACTACGAGAACTATGATATGATAGAATGTTTTTGCAAGAGTGGTTATGAAGCAATTACAGCAGTAACTTTTTCTTGAGATAAGACAGCCCCATAAAACTAATTTTCAGATACTTGAGGACAATCTCAACAACATCGGTTTCTTCAATGGGAAAAGAAGTAAGAAATATGATGTAAAAGTTGGGGAAGAAACAATTCTAGATGAGATAGTTCTTGTCACAGCCAATCCATCAATTTCAAGCTGGCAAATTAAAGAGGCTTTGAACATTAAAAAAACAGATCTAGGCCAAACAAAGACAATCTTAATTCTTGCAGCTGAGTGATCCTCAGCGTAGAATAACCTTTTTGCCAGTAGTTCTTACAAAAAATTCAAGAACGACCGCATTTTGATCCCCGAGCGATATGAAGTGATGCAGTAGGAATGGCAGGTTATTATTTAATTGCCATAACGAACGCTATTGATGTCAATGCATACAGCAATTTATAAATTCAACATCAAGGCCCATATGGGTTTAATTTATACACAACCAAATTTATATGGAATCACTCGGTATTTCACATTATTGATTGTTTTTATCCATGGATACTTGAAGAATGGAGTTTTTTGTTGTAAAAAACTGGATATTATGATGAGAGATGTTGAATCATCACCACATGTTCGGAATATTGTACTAAGATTTGAAACGCCAGCTCGGTGGCGTCGAGGAGATGACGCTCGTCTCCTGCGCAGAGTTATCTGGGTTCAATCCCCACAAAGTCATTGCGATTTTCCGGATTCTGGAAATCGCTCGAGTGTCCATCTTTCGGAGGAGATGTAAAGCTGTCGCTCTTGTCTAACAGAGATGTGTTGGACATTAAAGATCCCTTCCCTCGACACGAAAGGGGTTCGGCAAAATTCCCGGGTTAGTGAGTTGACAGAATTCCCCGACGTGTCATTAGTCGAAAGGCACAAATAGAGCACGTTAAAGGATCAAAAAAAAAAGATTTGAAACTGTGAATTTCAAAATTTGAAAAAGCCTATGATCATAATTGAAAATGCCTCACGTTGGATTGTCCGATGTGCTGAGGGGTCGAATAATTGCTCTCGTTGAAGAAACCGTGACACAGAAGGATATAGCGGCCAAAATGGGGGTGTCACAGGGTACGTGGAGCTACAATCACTGCAAAATTGGCCTAGAAGAAGTAGTAGGAAGATCACTTCTGAAGAACAAGACAATTGAACAAGAGTTCAATGGGTTTGTACAGCAGCAGGCCCTTAAGAGTTCCAAAGCTAACCAGACAACAAAAAAATAAAAGACTCAATTGGTGTATCGAGCAACAAAATTGGAATATTGAGAATTTGCGAAATGTTCTTTTTCGGATGAGACCAGAATTGGTGTTCGATCAGATGACCGCCGGATTCGGGTTTTAAGGGGTCGTGGAAGACAAGCTAGATTCCGAGCAGCAAGACAAATTCCAAAATACCAAGGAGGCAATGTGATGTTTTGGGTGGCATTGTGCTGGGAGGCAAAACAGAACACTTTTATGCAATATAATGCTTCTCGACATACCAGCAAACCTCGCGCGACATCATCTTGAAACAGAGGGAATCGCTATTTTCGACTGGCCAGCTTGCTCTCCAGACCAAAATCCTATTGAACATTCATGGGATAATCTCAGAAGGAAAATTAGATCGCGCCAGGATAATTCAAGAATCTCACAACACCTCATCTGAGCCGCTGCAGAATATCACCCCAGAGGAGGTCGAAAACCTAATCCAAAGCATGCCTAGACGGATTCAGGCTTGTATCAGGGACAGAGAAGGTTATACAAGCTACTGAGGTCCAGAAAAAAACACCTGCTCCGTGAAAAAATGTTCAATGCGGAAGGAGTCTCTTATTTTCTTTTATATGTTTGTGTCTTACAATAAACCTAAATTTATTTCTTTTTTCAATTGAAATATCCTTCGAAATTTCCAAAATCTCTGAGGACTCAAAATATCGGGTTATTCCATATAAATTTGGTTGTGTGTATGGTGTGTTATAATGGATTCTAACCTATATATATATATATATATATATATATATATATATATATATATATATATATATATATATATATATATATATATATATATATATGATGGTGCGCCTAGATCGGAGCAGTGATGTGGCCTGTTCGGTCGCCATATTTGTCCCCGTTAGATTTTTTCTTAGGGATATGTTTGAGTTGAAGTTTAGAAAATGAAATGAGAAAAAACAGCATTCAAGAACTAGAACAAAATTATAGGCAATGTCTGAACTCAGTTTCAAACTTATATATCCTCAACTCAATTCGGAGCGTCGCGAGGCGTTGTGACTTGTGCATGACTAATAGTGGGCAAACTTTCAAATATTTGAAAAATGTATAGTTGGTGTATTATGATTTTTCAGTGTTAATGATTAACTAGTAATTAAATTAAACGACTAGTTAAATTCTTTTAGAATCATAATTCGTTACCAAATCTTAGTCTTTTCTTTCGAAACGACCCTGTCCTGTCTATATCCAATTACCATTCTCTCGTGCGAATGTTGGAAGTGCGGTAGGTACCGTCAGTACCGGAATGCCTGTGTGAAGACGTGCGACACCGGATGTGACCATATTCCGAGACAGGAAGATCCTTCTCTGACCGGAAAGTAACACATTGAATGCTAGAGAAGTATCAATCCCTATAAGTGTATCTGACTAATATTCGGCGAAGCATATCTGGCTAAGACAACAATAGTCGCGAATACTAAATGACAAGCATGTGTGTGACATACAGATGAAATCTGATATAAGGTGAGAATTATATACAAAAAACCATGTCCCAAACGAATATGCGTCGTGTTTTTCCTCATTTTTATTTAATACTAGTCTTAAGCTTGCGCGATGGTAGAGTGTGTTGCTTTACTGTTAAGTCGTCTTATCTTGTATGCAACACAGTTCAACAATTAAAAAGACGATTACATATCAAACATATATGAAACATTATTGTCAATATCATCATTCTCAAGTTCCCAACTAGAGAATTAAATTGAATATGGATTGATTACCTGAGAATGTTAAACAATTTAATAAAAAAGAACACTTGTTGGGCGTAACACGTGATAAAGTGACATATCTTCAAAAATAAAGAGGGAAACATTAATAATGAGAGAGGCATAACATCATAGAAGGAGCACTATCCCCTTATGAGCGCACTACTAAATTAGGTACCGTGCACATGCGTGTAGATCATATCTTTTTTTCTATAAAGCATATTTTCCTCGTCTTCATGTAATGTGAAATCCTTGAAATTCTTGTCCACTTATAGATTATTAAACGTCCTTCAAAAATTAGGCTAAAGGAAAATTTGTGGAATGATATTGAAAAATGTTACCTAATTTTCTTATCACTGTAAATCGCAAAGCACAAAATGTTGAAAGGTTCCTTTCTAGCACAATCTTCAAATATGTCATATTTTTGAACGATGCTTTTCAACTTCTAATGATTCTTCATCTTCAAAATATATTCTCCAAATTTTCATGACTATCGTATAATAAGCATTTTTCTTTTTTATTTCGATCTGCCATTTTAGTTTGAGAAAATGTCCTACCGTATTTGATATTGACAACTTCTAAAACCTTCACATAAAAATTTTCGTGTAGATTTTGCACGTTTTCAGTTTACCATTAAATTTGTGTTTCGAATAGGAAGATAATGGCGCTGCTTTTTCACGTGAAAAAAGTAGTTTCAGAAAATAAGGAATAATGCTAATTCGACTAAAGCAAGGAAAATATGTCGAAAAGCTTTTTTTCCCAGCAACCCTCAATATTTATTTTTCAATTTCATATATTATCTATCATAGCATACTCAACTATAGCCTTAAAAGATTATGTTGAAAAATAAATGACCCTACGTAAAGCTCTTATTTTTACCTAACTGTACCCTCATAGTCTTGGAATCTTTTTCAGGGTTCGCCAATTTCTTGCAAGATATGAAGCATGCAATAATGCTGAAAAACGGCAATTTCAACACTTAATATAACTTGTTCATATAAAGAAGAATAGCATATTATTACCTATTTTCAATGGAAATCATGGAATGCAAGAGAGAATGAAGCGGCTAAGCAGAAAAATCTTTGGTACACTTTATGTACACACGACACTAACACAACATAAACTATTGCTAGTGCAATAGCGACAATAAAAAAGAGTTTTTTCCTCAGGTTTTTTCACTCGTTTATTGAATCATATGCAAGATAGTATGGTTTCCTGTTACATTTCCTGAGCTCACACTTGTGTTTTTTCTGACACACACCAAAATTATAGATAAAAGCATTTATTGTCCGTTCAAAAGAATATGAATATATATATATATATATATATATATATATATATATATATATATATATATATATATATATATATATATATATATATATGCGTTTTAGTATTTTTTAACCTTTTATATTTTATTTCGATATTGAGTTTGTTTTTTTTGGGTTTAAGGTTTATAAGAATATTTAAACACTATCAAAAATAGACGTTTCGGGATTTTTTCTTCCCTTCTTCAGTATTTAATCTACAATATTACAGAAATATATATTACGATTCATATTAAATTATTCTTAAAATGTATCTTACCCACTAATCTTTGGATGATTGTTTTATTTTTATTTGTAAGCATTTTGGAAACTTTGTGTTTTAGAGATGTCAGTTTTCGGAGGTTATGTGTGTTGAAGTTTTCTATGGTGCTGTTTTCTTTGTGGACTTTTCAGGTGTTTCTGGGATCTGTTTGTACCGTGTTCTCTGTATCTACTGTGATTGTTGACCTTCTCGAAACCTGTTTCTTTTGTGCCCTGTCTTGTAGGAGATCTATGTATATGGAGCTTAGTGTCTTTATGTCTTTCCGATCATTTACTGAATTGTCTATGTTTTTTTTGTATGTGTATCATCTCAAGTATTTCTCTTTTTTTGACTATTGTGTTCTTTGTCAAGAATTTTTGTCTGGTCATAGTCAAATTCGTGTTTTCCTTGTTGTTTGTGTTTGTTTAGTGCAGTGCTGTCGTTTTTGCGTATATTATCTTATAAACCATAAACCCGAAAAAAAATTCTCAAAATCGAAATCTATATATATATATATATATATATATATATATATATATATATATATATATATATATATATATATATATGGAGTATCTCACCGGGTTATCGCACTTTGGAACACCTCATGCGGAACTGGAGAACATCGCTGAAATTAGGAAGAAATATCGGGGCCGCCTGAGAACAGCTCAAAATCAAACGTGGCATTTTTCAGGGGGACACATTAAGCCCTCTATGGTTTTGCCTAGCGCTGAATCTGCTTAGCTGTATGTTGAATAACAGTAAAAACGGTTACGTAATAAATGAAGACAAAACACATCCATTACTCATCAGTTGTTTATGGATGGTCTCAAACTTCATACAGCTGCTGCGGATCAGATGCGGGAACAACTGGAAACAGTGGCATCTTTCAGCGATGCTATCCGGATGGAGATGGGGCTAGAAAAATGTGCCGTGATCAATGTAAGGAGGGGTAAGATTGATGAGAGATCCGAGGGGGTAGCTCTCATGAACGCCACAGTCGTGCCCACACTTAATCAGTCGACGACCTACAAATATCTGGGTATGCAGCAGGCTCTTGACATCAGGGTATCAGAAATGAAGAACTATTTCAGAGAAAAGGTGTTCACTAGAGTCACGCGGCTTTTGAAATCAGGCTCGAAAGCGAAGGCTCTCTTCACAGCCATTAACACTTGGGCTATAACAAGTATTGCATATTCGTTTGGGGTGATTAGATGGTCAGTCACGGACCTGCAAACCATAGATACCAAGATATGCACATTGATGACGAAGTATGGCTTACATCACCCACGTGCCTCGGTTGCTAGACTCTATATGGGAAGGTGAGGAGAAACAGAAGGAAAGTCTTAGAAAGTACTTCAAATCCAAAAACTCACGTTTCTATCATGAGATATGTGCAGCAGACTTAGACCTCTCAGCGCTGCAACTCTCCAAAAAGAAAGTACCGAACACATCACGAACCCTGGACCAGATATCTGAAGAATGGCACTCCAAAGCTTTGCACGGAAGATACCCGGGTGACCTGAAAACAGCTCTGTGAATAAGGTAGAATCGGTTGCTTACCTGCGCTCGGGATATCTCTTTCCTGCAATGGAGGGTAGATTGATCGCCATACAGGATCAGGTTGTCTCCACTAGCCCTGAAGAATATTGCCTAGCAGAACATCGAATCAGATCAATGCCGCAAATGCCATCGTGGCCTAGAAACGATACAACACGTAACATCTTTGTGTACAATGATGGCATCTAAAGATTACCTCGAAAGGCACAATTCCATGTTAAGGGTTTACCATCAGGCAATTGCAACTTCCGTCAAACTGGTACAGGATGCTGTCGAGCCATACAAATACCGCCCAAAAATCTTCCTGGAGAATGAGACCTTCAAGTTATACTGGGACTCGACAGTTATCACGGACAGGCCTATAGCACATAATAGACCAGATATTGTTCTAGTGGATAACCACAAACAATCTGCACTGCTGATTAATGTGACGATACCAGCTGACCAGAACCTATGCAAAGCGTGCGCGGAGAAGCTGAGTAAGTACCAGGATCTTGTCGTGGAAATGAAGGAAATCCATAAACTCAAGTCGATCGCCGTTATCCCGCTCGTTATGTTGACTAACGGACTGGTGGAATCACATCTCCCTGGAAATACCGAACGCCTTGGGCTTAAAACTGATATTATATCTATTGCCCAGAAGGAGGTGATACTACAGACCACGAGGATGCTCAGAAAAGTTTTAACATGCTCGTGAAGCTGCGTTGGCTGCCTTGAAGAGAAATCTTGCGGCAGTTCAAGTAATACCCATAATGGTGAAGAAATATATATATATATATATATATATATATATATATATATATGGAAATTATCAAAAAAATTATTAAAATCATTGAAAAAATATCAAGTGTTATTAAAATCTTCATAGACAACAGTTTTGACTTTTCCCGATTTCGATTTGTTTGAAATTTTGGTTGCATAATTAAATTTTTTGAATATGCATTTTTCGAGAAATACACAGACAAAAATTTTTACTATTAGAACGGGGCTTGAGAAATTTATTATTTTATGGTCAAACTATACGTTCTAAGAATTTTTCCAAAGAAAATCCAGAAGGGGTTACGGATTTCACTATCTTACATAAAAGTGAATGAGTGAAAAAATACTTACATAAAAGATTTCGAAATTCTGCAGAATTTTAAGCTGATTGATTTTTTTTGCTTTAAAAAAAAATTTTCCTCAATTTCAGCTTAGGAATTTGCACTAAATGGTTAGATAAGCATACCATATAAACTAAGATGGCTACGAGCGTTATATTTGAATAAAATTCTAGCATTTTTGAGATTTTTGTTTTTTTTTATGTGGGATATTTGCATGAGCTGGAGACAATAACTCATGTTTCATATAATACTCAATCCATTTCATTAATTCGTAATGATGATGGGAAGGTTTTCAGTGTAAAAATTCGGAATAGTGACAAAAAAATTCGAAAACTTGAATTTTATTTTCATTCTGTAAGTAACGGTCGCACTTTCAGGAATAAAAATTAGATTAACAGAGGAATGTAGTGCAAAAATTATACGAGGGATGACTTTTAAGTTTTGCATATATAGCTGGAATGAAAAAATTAACAGCTACCGGTATTTAGTATTCGCCGCGAAAATTAATACACTTCTGCATTCGTTCGAAGCAATTCTGGAAACAGTTATTCCAATCGGTTGCTGCTACATTCTACATGTTATTTTGGAAGGCATAAACAGCTTTCTCTGAAGATTGGAACCCTTGACCACGCAGTCCGTTCTTGATTTTCAGAAAAATTGAAAAAATCGTTGGGACAAAGGTCCGGACTGTCGCTGGATGATTTAACAATTCGATTTTTTCTTGTGTTGTTACTTGCGGTAAACCAATGGCTGTGCACCAATCGGTAGTAACTAATCTTTGATCTTGTATAAGAATTCCTGCTATATGACCTCTTTTGAAACAAACGCGACCATCTTTTTAGAGACACTTCAGCCAAGGATGACTATTGTCGGTTTTCTTCCCCTTGGAACACTCAAACTGAATGTTGCCGCTTATTTTCTGGCTCGTTTGAATGAGGGTTCGTCAATCTCTCAGAAGATGTAAAACATGCAATAATGCTGAAAGAGGAAATTTCAACACTTAATATAACTTAATCATGTGTTCATATGAAATTCAGTGAATTGATAAGATTATTTTCGAATGGTAATTATCAAAGAAAGATGTTATAAAATCATCGAAAAAAAATTAAATAGTATTATGTAATATTATTATGGACAACTCTAAATTTTCCGATTCCAATTTTCTTCAAATTTTGGTTAAGTAATTAATTTAATTTTAAAATTTGCATTTTTCGAGAGAAATATAAGAAACAAATCAGCGTTCTATCAGAACGGGACTTCATGGTCAAACGATATGTTCCAAAAATATTTAAATGAAAAGACGAGGTTGCAGATTTCACCCATTTTCAGAAAAGGTGGATAAATAAATACTGATATAAAATACTAGAATTCTTAGATTACATGTTTTTGTAATTCTTTTGTTTTTCCTCATGAAATATTTGTATAACTGAAAATGATCTTTCGTATCAAACAAAAAACCCTTTCATTAGCTTGTAATAATGATGAGAAGGTTTTCAGGAAAAAAAATCGGAATAGTGACAAAAGAATTCGAGAAATTCAATTTTTTCCACTTTGTCAGTAATGTTCTTGGAAAAACAGAAATTTTACCGAGGGATGTCTTTCAAGGTTTGCATATAGAGCTAAAATGAGCTTTTACATTGTTTTTCGAAGTATTCTCCGCGAAGATTGATACATTTTTGCATGCGTTGGAACCAATTCTGAAAGCAATTATTCCAATCGTTGCTGCTACATTCGACATGGTATTTTGGAAGGCATTAACAGCTTCTTCTGAAGACTGAAACCTTTGACAACCCAGACCGTTTTTGATATTGGTAAAAGCAAAGAAAACGTTGGGGCTTAGGTCCGGGCTGGACGCATGATGATGTAACAATTCGATGTTTTCTCGCGTTAAATATTCAATTGTTTTCCGACTGTGTACCAACTTGCAATTTCTTTGTGAAAGATGATTCGCCTTTCGGGGTTGGTTTCTCGAAGTCGATAAATTCAAGATTCATCACAACTGACAATACTGTAAATCAATGAAAAAAGCGGCTTTATCAAAGGAACGCGCGGTACTTGTCAAAGAAAAGCCGCGTTTTTCATTCTTGTCGCTTTTCTAGGAATTTCGGGCGGCGCGTTTGATGGGAACATTCGAGACTTTCGTTCACGCCGATATAAATGTTGCGCCTGCAGCAATTGGAGTCATTCTGAATTGTAACTTGAAGGTAATACTACGTCGATACAAAGTTTATTATTAAATAGTACAAAATGAGTGCAGTGAAGAAATCTGAAACGTATCGTTTTAATTTCGAGAATTTTTCTTTTGTATGGTGAAGTTTAAGTGCATTTGTCTTATTTGTCGTGCGTCAGTTGCAATACCTAAGCGTGGTAACTTAGAGAGGCATCACGAAACGGTTCATAAAAACTATGAAAAGGATTTTCCGCCACAGAGTGAATTAAGAAAACGAAAAGTACGTGACTTGATATTTGTTTGAAAAAAAAACAAACCATGTTCACAAGACCAGCCAAACAATCAAAAGCTGCTACGATCACGTCATTTAAAATATCTCCTGTATTGGCGAAACACAAGGAACCATTCGAAAATGGATCGGTTGTGAAGGAAAGAAGCATTTGTTGAAGCGGGTGAGACTTTATTTGAAGATATTAAAAATAAAACAGAAATCATGTCTGCTGTTAGAGAACTTCAGTTATTTCGTCCTACTGTCACAAGGCGTATAGAAGTCATGAGTCAGGACATGGCAGATAAACTAAAACATGATATCATGAAATGAACATACTTTCCTTTACAGTTCGACGAATCCACCAGTATGACAGACACTGCCCAGCTGTGTATTTTCATTCGGATGGTATTCAATGACATGTTGGCTAAGGCAGAATTTTTGACAATCATTCCTCTGACTGGGAAGACCCGTGGCGAAGATATATCACGTTCTCTTCAATTTTGTAAAAAACTACAAGCTACCAATATATAAATTAGTGTGCATTACAACCGATGCAGCACCAGCAATGACTGGAAACAAAAACGGTTTTGCGGCATTGTGTCGAACTATTGAAGATTTCCCTTCATTTTTTCATTCCATTGCATTATACATCAAAAAGTTTTGTGTTCAAAAGTTTTAAACACGGAGGAAATTATGGGCATTGCAACAAAAATTGTGAATTCCATACGTGTACGTAGCTTGCAACGGCGGCTCTTTAAGTTTCAGTTGGAAGATAGGGAGTCAGCTGAACACACTGTTTTAGTTCTTCACGCGGACGTCAGGTGGTTAAATCGCGGAAAATTCCTAGAAAGGTTTCAAGAATTATTGCCCGAAATAACAGCTATTCTAGACGAAAGAGGTGATGACACTCAGATGTTGAAAAACGAAAAATGGCTGACTGATTTGGTATTTTTGAATGACATCACAATGCACTTAAACACCATTAACTTGGAGCTTCAAAGTAAAGGAAAAACTATTATTGAGATGATTAGCGCAGTAAACTCATTCAAAAGTAAATTGCAACTTATCATAGATCAACTGAAAAGAAAGGATCTGAAACATTTTCCGTCTTTGAAAGCAAGGATTCCTCAGTTGAATTATGATACGTATGAGGCTAAATTATCAAACAGTTTGGGACAATTCGAAATGCGTTTTCATGATTTCAGTTAATTGGGAAATATAGCATCATTGATGAGTTATCTTTTTTCATGTAAAAACATTGAGGAAGCTACTGAAATAGAAAGTCACGTTAATATGAACACATGTTCTGTTGAAAATGAGTGCAGATTGTATCAGATCTACAGCATCTGATACAAATTTCTGGTGTTTTATATCTGAAGATAAATATCTGAATCTAAGGCAAATCGCCCTTTAACTGACGGCAATATTTGGGTCAACTTACTTGTTCGAGTCTGCATTTTCTGAAATAAAGATAATTACATAAGTCAAAATATCGCAATTGACTTAACTGAGGATCATATGTCATTATGCTTGCGATTAGCACTCAGTGGTTACGTACCATCTTATGAAAAGTATGCTGAGGACATGCAGTGCCATGCTTCAACATCCAAAGTCACTCCTTAGTTAAGTTTAACACCATATGTAACTGTTTTGTTTCGTGACAACCAATAAACTCGCAATTTTGAATAACTATGAGTTTTTTCATTGATATTATATGGAAGAACCTAACTAAACCTAACCCAAACCTTGACTAAAATAATGTATATTGTGCGGAAGGCTAATATCTATATATATCATACGGTACACCCTACCTAGGTAGGTAGGTATCGTGCATAACACATACGTCGATCGTAATTAGTCTAAAATATTGAGGTAGATCGCCAGCAGTTCAAATTTGAGCACCCCTGCTGTAAACGCTTTTAGACTTTCGAATGTTAAAACAGTCCAGAGTTTTGTTGACACCGATTGATCTTGCAGCTTTCTGTTCTTTGGTCAACAGAAGCGATATCCAACGGGAAACTAGTTTGCTCACTCGCAATTCTTCGTGCAAATTTTCTTTTTATTGAGGTCTCTGAAATCCGCAATGATGTCTCAATCTCTCGATATGTTGCTTGTCCAACTTCTTGGATAATCTTATCCACATTTTCTTGGGAGACCACTATTTTTTGAGCACCTGCCCTTCGATCGTCGCTAAGCCTAATCCTTTTGCGTTTAAATTCTCCACATCAATGGGAAACTGTTGAATGGTGTGGTGCTTTAATGCCTAAAACAGAGACCAATTGGCCGAGACATTCCTGTTGATAAAATGTTTGATATTGTAGCAAATTATTTCACGAAAATGCTCACAGTTTGTTGTGGCTAAAACACAGCACGCATAGAACTGAAATTTAGAATTTATATTAATAAATCATAGTGATTCATTTTATACATTTATCATACGTCGTACTTCTCCTTGTGCTTTTGATCATAACTAACTATAAGAACAACCTATTTTGTGGATTTTTTACAACTTTATTTTGTTACTTGAGCTTTATTAATAACTCAATTGAAAAAAATTGATCTTGGGAAAACCTGGAGTTCAATTGAAATTCTGATATAACAATGTCTATCGGGTCAGCTATTATTTCCATAAACCGCATTTGAATGTCTGGCATTCATAGAGGATCGACCTCCTCAAAAGTACTCTGATAAATCTAATCGTGAAAACTCTTTCGAAATAAAATGCAATGCTGACAGGAAAAAGTGGTCTAAAACGGATTTTATGTTCTTAATTATCTGTAGGTATTGGAATCCTTTTTAGTGGCCAGACAAGAGACTACTCACCATTTCGGTAGTAAACAAAACCTGATAGTGCTATTATATGTGCCACTAAGAGGAATGCTAAGGTGTCATCCAAATTTATCATTTCGAAATGGATGATAAAAAGCGGTCGTTATAGGTCGATTTGTCGGTTAGTTTCAGGATTTGTGAAATATCATATCGAAGTTATTCCACAGCCTGTTGAAGATATTAGAGATGGACAGGGACAAATAATATTTAGTTGTTCAAAATTACTGTACAGTATGTCCCATTTTGGGGGTGCCACCAGGAGCATCTCTGTTATTATTTAAGATAGAGAGATGGGGTTTTCACGACCCTTGGCTACTTTTTCGAGACAAATTCATAGAGCTAATCAGAATTATTCTAACTTCAGTGGTTTTTGAGTTATTCGCGAATCTTGAAAATTTCCGGATTTCTTTTTTTCCCGATATCTCGGTTCTTATAGAAGATAATTGAAATCTGTTTTACGTTTCTAAAACGGTTTTTGAGTAGATTCCAGTGACGTACTCGAAGTTTTTTTTCATTAATTATGACAGATATGACATAAAGTTGCATTTTTTAAATACGAACATCGTTTTTTGGCATATTCCGATTGCCGTTTTTTTCCTTTTCAAAATATATAACATGATGACAAAATTTCCACCCAATTTGAAGAAAATAACGGAATAATGATTTACCCCTAATGGCTGGGCGAAGGAACACACGTGAGCGGACGAACCGTAGAACATTTGTAGTTATTCGATGAAAACGATCAAAACAATGCAAAATCTTCTTGACCGAAATAATGGAGCTAGGCTGCTCCTAAGATTCCATCGTTATTTATGACATCCGCAATTTCCGCTTTTTATTTTATTTTTGAGATTGTCGTTTAGTTTCTAGAGTTCTCTGAGAAATACCTACATGAGAATAATAATAGGCACCTAATAATTTACTCAAATTTACTTCTCATAATGATTTACATATATTGCTCGAACTGATTTCCATCATGTTGTAAACATAAAGTGCATCTTCGGATTATATCTTCTATGGCCCTAGTCAAATGTAGCGAGGATCTCCTCAGATCTTCGAATTTAATATTGATTAGAATTACTACTTCCATTTCCATTGTCGAACTTACCTATTCAAATATTCTTCTGATGCACGGACTGCGTTACAGTGACACTGAAAGTAGACCTTCAGCATATCAACTTTTTCGAAATTTTCGTATCTTCTTTTTTGTTCCATAGTGTGAATTGCAAAAAAAAAAAAAAATTCAACAACGAACACTAATTTTACGAATTCAAATAGACACGAAGCCAATATATCCACAGATAATGAATAATAATAATTATTGGTCGTTCTATGGTTTCTAATGAACGTGCATAGATGAAGACTTCTGTGTTCATAGAGAGCATTCAGACATAGAAGATATAATCCGAAGATGCACTTTATGTTTACAACATGATGGAAATCAGTTCGAGCAATATATGTAAATCATTATGAGAAGTAAATTTGAGTAAATTATTAGGTGCCTATTATTATTCTCATGTAGGTATTTCTCAGAGAACTCTAGAAACTAAACGACAATCTCAAAAATAAAATAAAAAGCGGAAATTGCGGATGTCATAAATAACGATGGAATCTTAGGAGCAGCCTAGCTCCATTATTTCGGTCAAGAAGATTTTGCATTGTTTTGATCGTTTTCATCGAATAACTACAAATGTTCTATGGTTCGTCCGCTCACGTGTGTTCCTTCGCCCAGCCATTAGGGGTAAATCATTATTCCGTTATTTTCTTCAAATTGGGTGGAAATTTTGTCATCATGTTATATATTTTTGAAAAGGAAAAAAAACGGCAATCGGAATATGCCAAAAAATAACTATGTTCGTATTTTAAAAAATGCAACTTTATGTCATATCTGTCATAATTAATGAAAAAAAAAACTTCGAGTACGTCACTGGAATCTACTCGGTTTTTTTAGAAACGTAAAAACAGATTTCAATTATCTTCTATAAGAACCGAGATATCGGGAAAAAAGAAATCCGGAAATTTTCAAGATTCGCGAATAACTCAAAAACCACTGAAGTTAGAATAATTCTGATTAGCTCTATGAATTTGTCTCGAAAAAGTAGCCAAGGGTCGTGAAAACGCCATCTCTCTATCCTAAATAATAACAGAGATGCTCCTGGTGGCACCCCCAAAATGGGACATGCTGTACATTATAGAAGGTACAAACGGCTGACGTTTGACGATTTTCTCGTTCATTGTCACAGACATGTGTTTAAATAACACTTATGATTATGCCATTAACTATTCTTGTTCGCAATTATGGATAATATACAGGGTGTCCGTGAATTGCGTGTACATAGATATACCACTGATTCTTCAGCCCGAAATAAGTCGATGTAGGCGGACTTGCCTATATGAAGAGTTTCTTCGTTAGGGGTCGCCAAATCCAAAGATTTTTTCTTATTTTTCAAATAATTCGAGAACGACTCGATCGATAGAAACCATATGTGGTATGCGTAATCGGGTGCGTTATTCACGTTTTTTAGTGATCCACTCAATGACCTTGACGTTTTACAAGTATCCCTAAAAACTCGAACGTGTTTTTAATCAACCATAATTTTTCAACAGTCTGCGTTTGAGCAGAACTTGAGACTTGAGTAGCTAGGCTAATTATCAAACTTTTAGTCTCTTGAGAAATTTTGATATGATGAGCGATTCAACCACAAAAAACAGTTTTTTAATTTCATGATTTCATTTCTTCGAACACCTAGCAAGTCACATTTGACCATGTTGGCTTTGGATTTATTTCTGTGGTCTGGCAAGTTGTCATTTTATTATGCTTGACAACCAATTGCTGACATAACAGTGTTCCTTAAGTTCTTAACTAGGTATTTTGGTGATTTTTTTATCACCATTAGGCAAGGAGATGTACAGAACTCTGAAATGGTTGATATGGTTATGGTGTACGGATTTTGTCGAGGCAATGGACGTGAAAGCGCGAGAGTATATGCTGAAAGATTTCCAGATCGCATAGTGCCGAACCGCCAAACGTTTGTAAATCTGGAGAGGCGCCTCCACGAGAATGGTTGCTTCAAGGAATTTGGATCGAGGACGATAACGAACAGTAAAGACGGTAGAACGCGAAGAACACATTTTGGACATGGTTGAGGAAAACCCACAATTAAGTACACGGCGTTAAGGTTTGCAGTTGGTCGTTCCTAAAACAATGATTCATGATGTCTCGAAGGAACAATTATATTTATCACATTCAGAAAGTTCGAGAATTATTTCCCATCGATCCTGAGAATCGCCTAACTTTCTGCCGATTTATCCAAGAGAAGAGAACTCAGGATCTCGACTTCAGTAAGAAAATTCTATTTACTGATGAATGCACTTTTACTAGGTCTGGCATGACTAATCTTCACAATGAATACGTGTACAGTGTCGAAAATCCACATGCTTTTACAAGTACACATCATCAGAATCAATTCAAAATTAACGTATGGTGTTCAGTAATTGACAATTTCATTATTGGTCAGGTAGTGATTCCAGATCGAATAAACGGAGAGGCATATTTGAATTTTCTGCAAAAAACTTTGCCGGATTTGTTGGACGATATTCTAGTATTACTGCGTGCAGACCTGTGGTCTATGCACTACGCTGCACCTCCTCACTTCACTTTAGCGGTTTGCGAGTTCTTACATGCACATATGCAAATCGTCGGATCGGAAGGGGAGCTGATGCTCCTGCAAGTTGGCCAGCACGATCTCCCGACTTGACACCGTGCGACTTCTTTCTTTGGGGTGCTTCAAAATCCCCCATTGACACCCGAGAAGAGTTACATATGAGAATTTTAAATGCGGCCATCATTCTGTCAACAAGAGGTTGTCAAGCATAAGAAAATGATAATCTGCCAGACTACAGAAACAAATCCAAAGCCAACATGGTCAATATGTGATATTTTCGACTTGCTAGGTGGTTGAAGTTGATAAGGACAACCAGCGAGATGATGATGATGACAGTATTGAAGTTGTCAACTCCAAACAAATTAGAAATCTTGAGGCACTGGAGGTTTTAAACGCTGCTTTGAAATGGGCTGAATATAACGAAGTTGATAGTCACGAAGTTACATAAAAAGCGTGATTTTGAAATGAATTGCGAAAATTAGAAGCAAAAGAATATCACAGTTTTTTCAAGAAGATTTAACTTTAAGCCTCTTTTTAATTCATGTAAAGCGGGCAAATTTCTAATTTAAAATGTATAAGTGCATTTGAACATACATATTCTTGTCTAAATTGACTTTAAATTTTATTTTAATAAATGAAACCTAAGTTAAGAATGTACTTTATTTCTTTTCAAATATTAAATACTAGAATCCGGATGCCTCAATGATTCGGAAGGTGTTTTGTTTTTCCCTATCCGGATTTATTAGCGAATTCCTACTGTAATACCCTATAATGTCAGACGGCGTCTGGCAAAATCAGTATTATCTGCCTCTTCATACAGTAGATGAAGTATTCACGAATGAAGGATCGATCTGGTACAATTCTTTAGTCGATCGGTTATCGACCCTGGACACTAAATTAAACGATCACCTGTAGGCAGTAGAAAGACATTACTTAATACAAATTACGGGCAATCATTTGGCACGAGTGAAACTCACAGAACCACGTGAGAACGAGCGAATAAGAAATATAAACTGCGAAACGACCAGATTGTGGCAACTCAGATTTTCTATATTTAACGCAATCCGATGAACGCTACTTGTTTGTTTTCCTTATTTATAAATATAATTGAGTATATCGCACAGTGACTTCTATTCAGCACATTTATTCATTGATCTATTTTGTGAAAGAAAATTGAAATATAGAATAACGAGGAATTGTTCTGTCGGCTTCTGAATACAGTGAATTCGCGATAATATGAAATCGAAAAGTTCAGATCTGTTCGCACCTTCGATATATTCACACCAATAAATGCATAAATCAAATAAAAAAACAAATTTTCATATTCTTCAATTTTCATTAGAGACTTACATGCGTATACTCATATTTTTCGACATCATCAGTTTGTATATATACATATGTAGTTTTTTGAAAATGAAGTTATTTAGTTTGAATTTTTTTGGTCCTCATTTGCAATGACCGCTCTTTCCTGAATTCGATTTAAAGTCACCATGGCACTAACATCAATATTCTCTTGTTCTGCCCATTGTGAAATGAAAATAAGTTAAGAGTATCGTTAATCACGCTTTGCAGTAGATTTGTTTCTCCAAACCCTAGCTGAAGGAAAATCTTCATCATCTTCATCGTTTTTTTGCCAAATATTATGCTAAGCTCTTTACTATCGTTGCCTTTTCAGTCGTTGCCAAGCCATATGTAAATGTAGAGCATCATCTTTTAATGTTATTGTCATAAGAGCATTTGCAAATCTATTACCTTTGGATATAACAGAGCTAAATTAGCTTTTTCTGATTCATCGGTTGAATAAGGGGTATGACATAAGGTTGCATAAATTGGACAAAAATATCACTGTCATGTGTTTTAACTCCTCCACTGATGGAAGGAATGGGGCATTATCTAATAGAAGAATGGCTTCAAAAGGAAGATTTTCATTTTGCAGGAAAGTTTCAAGTTGTAAATATTTTCGTTTGCTCAATTATAAAGTCGAAAAGGTATGTGAAAAATTTACCTCAGAAACAAACTGCTGAAAGAACCCGTTTACAAAAATTTCTTTAGCCATTTATAGTATTTTTGTAAACGAGAGTGTTATCGAAATTTTTAAAACATCTGACTTTGCTTCCCCGATTATCAACGGTATTAACTTGTGTTCACCGGATGCATTGACACATCTTAGAAAAGTTATTCATTGCTTTGCTAATTTCAAACGAGTGGTAGCCTTTTCAGAAAGAAATAAATAGAAATAAAGTTCTTCTATGAATGGATGAACTAATTCAGGTTGCGAAGACAGTTTTTCACCTGCTTCTTTAGAAAAATCGTATCTCATATCGGCTTTTGAAACGTTGCAACCATCAATCGCTTGTATTGAATTTTTCGTAAAGTGTCATCAACTTCTCATGCACATGTAGAGCCTCATATTTAAGCATTTCTTTCGAAATGAGAAAGTTTCGTTCTCTTAGCTTTTCGAACCAGTTGTAGAGTTCGTTTTATATCAAAGGATATTCTGCTTTTCGCAGAGTACACTTTTCATCTTACTCTGTTTTCAAACTCGGTAAAGTTTTTCCGAAATTTTTCTTTGTTCATTTTCGATGGAGCATTTACTGGATTTGGGGACCGTTTCTGAGATCTTTATAATTAAAGATTTCTCATGAGAGTCAAAACCTATTTTGCTGTTTCAGCCATTAGTTCATTAGTGAAATTAATTCTCAAACGCTAAGATCTGTCTCTCAACTCCAACAAATACAAGAAGATCATATGTGTATTTGATAGAGTGATAGGTCTCGATTCATCCCCGTAAAACTGCAGGTCTGAACAAGTTAAATCCTGTTCTCATAAAGGTGCCGATTATTCACACTGCAGAGGGCTGATCAGATTTTTTCACGTTATTGAGTCCTTCACAGTTACGCAAGTTCACATTAACGCGAGTGTAGTGTATTCTTATCTACGACCCTCGTATCGTGTATTTCTGACTCGATACAATTGTGATTAATAATAATTGTTATTGCATTCATAAAGTACAAGTTGGGGAAACTATATTAGAAAAATAACAAAAGGTGCCACATGATCCTAGGAATTCAATGTGCATTTTTCAGCTGTGCCTCAAATTGAAGTTTCTACTAAGAATCTTGATTTCGAGACCATAATCATAAACCACCATCATCATCACCATTTATAAATTTTTAAAAAGATTTCCAAGTTTTCCTCATCGATTTCAATACGACAGTTTTTCTGCTAATTCATCAACAATTTCGGCATTAAATTTCTTTAGTTGGTGTTAGTTAATGATGTTAAAGTTTTCACTATATACGCAAACTTATGACGCGTTTATCACGTTTTGACCTCATCAGATAAGTAGTAAACTTATAGGAAAATGTGCCTCTATATTACATTGGTAAAAGTAGGTACTAAGCTCAAAAGGACGAATCTCCAAACAGGCTTACTTCAAGAACTGAAGAATAAGAAGTACAAAACTCAGTTTCAAAAATTAAATAAATTATTGAGAAAGGAACCCAAAATTTCAAAAACAATAATTCCCAATATCATATTGATCATCTTGGAATCGAAGTTGAAATAGCCATAAATTTAATTTAATTTCCTGTTATTCATCCAACTTGTTCTACGATTTGTTTATAATACCATACTCTTCATTCTGTTTGTCATTCTTGATAAAGCTGCTGTGTCAGCGAAACGCCGTCGAATTTTTTCAAATAAAGTGTAGATTAAAGTTAAACCTTGTGTTTTTTATCTCATTTAACCATAAATTATTCATCGCAATCCAAAAATTTAGAACATTCAGTAGCATCATTACTAAAACAAGAGTTTATCCGCTTTAACCTTAAAATTCATCAAATCGAAGTGTGAATCCGACAATATCCTATTTGCTAAGGCAGATAAAGGTCATACTTGTATAGCTTTAAACAAGAATTTGCTTAAAACAGAAAATATTAGTAAACCTCGAAATTATCATAAAATCATGAAAGATCCTACTAATAAGTTTCAATCCAATATTAAACACGCCCTAGAGAATGCCAAATCTTTAATGCTCAAAAATCAAAAATACAAAATTTCAGTTGATAATTCGTAGTCACGAAATTTCCCATCAAACTCCTTAAAAGGGGATATACCATTCCTGTAGTCTCATACGCTAAAGCCCCATCAGCTAAACTTTCATGATATCTTATAATTATCATTGAAGAACATTCAGGTCATTTCAGTTTAAAATTTTCAATTAAAAACTTCAGATCTATCAGAAAAATTCAATTCCTCCTTAGTGCCAAGAACTGATTTCACCGTTCTAGAATCAGTTTCAAACTAATTCCAGGATCATTGGAACATGGTGTTCACTACTTGAGAATCAATTTGGATGTTCGTAGGAACTCCAGTGTCAATTTATGCACATGCCAGCGAATTCCTTATTAATACAAGTGTGTGTAGGAATAAACATATAATGAGATATATTTGCTCCTCTACCGATAAAAAATATACTAACTTTGTCAAACATGCTTACAAAAGGGATTAAATCAAAAAACATATAGTCTTCTACTTTTTAAGTCACAGTTGATTCTGGTAAAATAAACTGAGAATCAAAAAGTCTGTTTCAGATAAAGGAGAACAACTATGAACAGTTCATTTCTTTTTTCGTCCTATTGCAGACATTATTTGACATCAGAAAATTTCAGTTAATGTCGGGTAAGTGAGCGGTACTGAAATAATTTCAAAATATTTTTCGCATCGTATTTCATTGAATTAAACCACACGTCTTGGATTCATTTCAATTTAATTTCTATCGTACTTGAAACATATCGAGTGTCCCCCAAAGATTTCAACTCTTCTTTGCTTCGCAATACTCACTTCTTAAACTTTTAAACGCCTTATTCACATTCCCAAACAAATTCAACAAACTTTATAAAAGAGGTTATTTCATCAGACCAGTTGTCCCATACGTTTACAATCCCAACAGCCAAATTAACACGTTATCTTATAAACATCATTGACCATTCATGTTTTTCAGTAGAAAATTTTCAATTAATAATTCTTCAGATCTAATAGAAAAATTCAACATACTGTACTACCATATAATATTAAACTCATTTCATGGAATGTAGGTAATCTACAACCAATAGTTCCATCTTACGATCCATTAAAATTGATCAACCAAGCTCTGGAGAATAATAATATTAATCTCATTATACAATCAGAACTTATCATCTCCCGAAATTATTTTAACTTCAATGATGAAATTTACCTGAGGAACAGCAGTTTAATAATGGGTAGTCGTCCCAGTCCTTTATTAGCCGAAATTTTCATGGATATATTGAGAAAATAATTCATAATCATTCACTGCCTCCATAAGTTCGATGATAAATGATCTTCCTTATTTTTCCATAAACCATTTCATGCAGATATTACCATTCATGATTTTTCCACATATCCACATCACCATAAAATAGCACCACAACAGTGGTGATAGACTCACCACGATATGAATGTCAGAAAGTAATTTCCTGAAAGAGCTCAATATTATAAAACAAATAGCGGTCAATAATGGTCATAATTTCAGTATGATTGAAAGTATGCTTTCTTGTAAATAATTTCAAACTGCAATGGATGAGGTTTTGCGGGAACAGTTCTTTCTTAACACAATTGGATGAAAACCAAATATTCTGTGTATTTGTGGAACGTATTAGAAGTTGTTTTGAGTACCAAATAACCAGAAAGCTTGTATCAGCTTCTTTCTATAATTTTATTGAGGAAGTTGTTACTTGATGAAAATTAATTTACATTGTTTCAATTAAATAAAACAATGACGTTCAAATTTTCACTATTTTGAGAAACTTATAACTTATATTTAGATATGTGGAAACCCAGTCTAAAAAAGTCATTCTTCTCATCTCATAGTTTGAACATAGCTTTCAGAACGAATAACTCTCTAGGCAGGTACATTAAAAACTGAAAACCCATAGAAGAATCAAATCAGGTGTTGATAAGCTCTAATATGGAAATTGTAATAAAATTTGGATCGGTAGAACCTTTAGAAATTTCAATATTAGGTTATCACAGCACAAACGCAGTTTTGATAAACAAAAATCAGATTCTTACTATACAAATCATTCATTCGAAGAAAACCTTCTTTCAATAACCATTTTGATATTTTACATAATGAAAATAATAGATTAAAACTGAACTCCGGAAACTTTTTCAGTCTATAAGGTGTAAATTCGTCACCATTACTAAAACTTTTCAGTTCCTGAAACAACCCTGTTTGAATTTTCCTCTTATTGAGTTAAGTACTTGCTTTTACCATTTTAATCTTCCTTCTAAATGTTCTATTGATCTGATGAAGCCACAGTGTGGTTGAAAAGTGTGATAAATTTGTGCACATAGTAAAATGTCAGACCTTGCTGCTAAGAATATGAGAAATAACGAATTTCTGTATTGGATGTACGAAAAATTCGAAGAAACTTAATTTAAAAAACACATGTGTCCAAAAAAATGCAAATATGAATTAAAATGCGGTTAAAAAATGTGCAGATTCAATGAAAAAACTTGGTTGCATTTCATATGGTGTTAGAGGGAATTTATGTAATATCCTTTCGTTTTTGCATCTTATAATTCATCATAGGTACTAATGTATGTTTCATTGTCTTACCAATTGGTATTTTGTTCCAGGTTTTGGTTCACATCTTTTTTGGTAAGTTAATTTTGTTACTTTATCTGAGCCATATAATATAAATGAAAATGCGTACAGGTCGAAATCTCGTACAGAAGAAATAATATTCCGGAAGGTTCACCTGTGTTATTGAACACATTTTGTCAACGTTTTAGCATACTAAAGATTAAATTATCGGTGAGAGTTTGGTATAACTCATTCCAAACCCCTTATTGTAGTTAGTGTAGGTTACATGTATTTGGATATCTCGGTCATGTATAATCCCTTATTACATTGACTGGAAAACCTGAAGCTGAAGAATTTTGACTACTCGCTCCACAAAATATCATTGTCCATATTAGGATTATGGAGTACGATTTTCATAAAATCTTTGCTCGAAGTCAGTAGGCCGCAGTTATCATGACGAGAGCATTTTGAAGGTTAGTATTTGTACGGATTCATAATTTCATGAGCAACTGATTTTGTTTTATGCGCGCTTTCCAGGAATAGGCGAACCTGTTACACCACTTGAGCGAGCGCCTGGGAAGGTTTGAGGTGTCTGTTTACTCGCTTCTTGAAGAGGGCCAAGTTGTAGGATGTTGGGAAGATGTTGGACGGAAGCGAGTTCCACAGCTCACCGGCTCTGTAAACGAAGGAATTCTTATAGAAAGAGGTTCGAGGGGTCGTTAAATGTACCGCCAAATGATGAGAACTCCTTGCCAGCCTAGTGTTGCGGCAAAACATGAGTTTTCCCGGAACAAGGTCTTTCAGTTCCTTGGGGCATCTTCCGTGAAGGAATCTGTTAAACAGAGAAAGGTGAGAAACTTGTCTTCTGAGAGCCAGCGGTTGAAAATCGTGGGTGATCTCCGGGTGGTCGATGAGGCACACAGCCTTTCTTTGCACACTATGCAACGAATGTTTAGTCGCAGATCCCTATACATGGGAATAATATTCCAAAGAAGGTCGAATCTGCGCCTTATATAGAAGCAACAGCTGAGATGACGTGTAGTATTGCTTGGCTCTGAAAAGAAAACTAAGTTTAGCTGATGCCGACTTAGTTATTGCTGATAAATGTTCATGCCAGCAAAACTTGGAGTTGACCGTTATTCCGAGAAGGTGCATCGAATCTTTGGATGCAATTTGTTGGCCTTGCATCATTAGAGGAGGTTCTCCAAAGTGGACTTTTCTAGAAAAGGTAGTTGCTTGCGTCTTCCTCCCGTTGAAGCTCACCAGGTTCAATTGACCCCACTCAGATATCCTCTGTAAGTCAGAGTTCAAGTTATTAATTTGTTGACATCTCTGACGATGAGATTCCGCAGCTATAATCTGCCGTAGACTACTGAAAGACAAAACCAGGGTACAATCGTCTGTAAAACCGAAGATCTTGTTCTCTGTAGATGACAGAGGATCGTTTATCTGCAACAGAAAGAAGGTTGGGAAGGAATGGATCCCTGAGGTACTCCTGATTGCAACTGGAAACAATCAGATGTTATACCGTTGACCACAACTTGTATTGATCTATTTGAAATGAAAGTACTTATCCAACCCCGCAATTTTTCGGGAAGCCCATATGCAGCAAGATGATTCAACAAGGCTGCATGCTAAACCCTATCAAAGGCTTTAGATATGTTGGGGGCTACTACTCTAGATTCCCCATGCTTTTCAATCGTTGATGTACGAACATGATTGACGTAGGCGAGCATATCTCCTGTCGATCTTTGCCTGCGAAAACCATACTGACGCTCGTTAATAATGCCCTGCAACTGAAGATATTTGATGAGTTCATCATTTATGACTCTCTTCATCACTTTGGAAATAATTGGAAGAAGTGCAACTGATGTGCTCATCGCCAATTTCTCCAAAATTTATATACGAGAAATTTTCACTTCTGATTGGTGCCTGATGTTTTTAGAATACTATAGCATTCTCAGCTAAAACGCCAAAAAGTCTTTTGTGAAGCAGCGAGTTTCGACAACAATCTTACACGGCAAATATACACCGCGTCCTTCCGTTTGAATCAATAAATTAAAACGATGTTTCATCTTGATGGTATGTGTCCTTTGTTTGATTTTTTTCCAGATCTGTTCCTGTTTAATAAAAATTAAATAAATAAAAATAGACGTACAGACGGACTTCTATCAATGATTAGAAGTCCGTCTGTACTGGAAATATTTTTTTATACTGTTTGCTTCAGGCTCGCCTATACATAAGTATTATTGAAATACGAAGTTTTATAAAGCCTACAATTGACTGGTTATTCAATCAACGTTTTCCAAGTGGCAATTTTCCATCGTCAATAGGAAGCGGTTCTGGGGACAGATTGGTGCAATGGTGTCATGGAGCACCTGGTTTTTGTACCCTTATGTCACACAACATTAACTTTAATAAAAAAGAAATCGCAGTAAGGAACCTTATACTTGGCACGACTTTGTCTAGATTTCATAACTTTTTAGAGATAAACAAGCAACTCCATCGAGACTTGGATAGTTTTTTACAGAATGTTTTTGGTGGGATTTCACTTCTTTTTGTAGAAAAGTTGGCAGATTGATTTATTTTATTAGATTTTCTCATTTGATATTTTTTCTTTTTTGGAGTAGTATTATTACAAATCTTTCTTCTTTTTTTTCCGGTTCTGATTCTTGTACATTAGCAACAGTTTTTCGTATTGCCATTCGCTATTTCTTTTTGTAAACTTGTAAGTATAAGTATAGAAGCCAGTCTAGTCTTATCCAGAGTTTTCCTTTAATTTTATTTTTATGCGTATTAAAAGCAGAAGGGGAGGCATTCGCCCAGCAGTTACTGTGGGACGCTATAGGCTAGATTAAATTAGAAGATATGTCCCACTACGCTGGATTTTTGCAATGCCGATTTTTTCAGCTGAGACCAGCTGAGGTTTCTTCATCAGATAATTCAAACCTTCGATTTTTGATATCAAATAAAGCTGCCCACCAAGCTGAATACGTTTTGTAAAGGCGGTATGTCGATCTCTAATAGTTTGGTTGGGCTCTTCTGTTTTCTAATCAGGGTCACCAAGTACTCTAGATCTTCGATTATCCTAGTTTTTATGGTTTTCCCTTTATGTTGCCATTGAATCATAACTCTGTACGGAATTTCAGCTCTCTCAGTTGGGAAGTACTAGTTCTATTCTGATGATCATGAGTGAGTGAGTGAGTGCCATAAATGCGAAACTTTGTTCGGAACTAAATGACCTACAGACTTGAAATTTTGGATTGTCAGTATGTGATAATAGCCTACCAGATGACGAAAATTTCTGCGTTCTAGTCTTATCCAGAAGTTCTCAAATAAGGGCCTGAAAATGCGGCGAAATGGTTCCAGTAAATAATGGTACGGCAGTTTTTGCTTATCATAGAATTAGTCAACATTCATTACTTGGAGGGTTTTGAGGTCGCTGAACATGAATACAAGGTCGGCAAGAGCCTGCGGAGTATCTAGTGCCCGCAGCGGGTGTTTTAAACGCATTCCTCTGGAGTATCATGACAATTTGTCATAGAATTGGTCCACACTCGTTACTCGGGAGTTTTCGAGGTTGCTGAATACAAAAATAGTAATGAGTGAACCCCTGGCCTCGTATTCGTGTTCAGTGACCTCAAAAACGAGTGTGGGCCAATTCTATGATAAATTGTCATAATACTTCAGAGGTGGATTTTTAAACACCCGCTGCGGGCACCAGCTAATCCGCAGGCTCTTGCCGACCTCGTTTTCGTGTTCAACGCCCTCGAAAATCACCGAGTAACGAATATGGGCCAATTCTATGATAAATTTTCATTATACTCCAGAGGAAGCCGTGAAAGCACCCGCTGTGGGTACTAGGTACTTCGCAAGCTCTCGCCAACCTTGTATTCATATTCAGCGACTCCAAAAATCACCGATTAACAGATTTGAGTTAATTTTCACGATTATTTACCGATCTTCGAATTTTTTATAACTATGTACTTTTCCTTACGCACAAACGCAATTTGGGAATTTAGTTCACAAAGTTTCTCGAGATTCTCACGAATCCAACGCTCCAAACTGCATTGAAATACGTCATAACTGCGCAAAAATTCGATAGGAAGACCTATTTTTGTGTTTCAATGTCTTTACTAAATGATAGGAAAACGTATGTCGAATGGGTAAATAATAATCGTATTTTTTTTCAATTTCTTATCTCGAATTCAAGATATACCTCCCTCCATTCCCCAATTTTTGCTAAGCAGTTTGGTAACTTGACTTCCCGTAACTTCAATTATTCGAAATTCTCGAACTGACATTGATCGATGAATTAATTTCTGGGAGGTATTTTTTGCCGGCTGCAGGATTATCGGAATGGTCGTATTTGTTAGTGTTAAGTGGCGCCTGAAATACGGGTTTTCCGCTTAAATTTAGCACGAAAATTAAAATGTGAAGTAAGAAAAAAGTGTTTGGATGTAAACTGTGAAAAGATTTAACGGGTATTTATGTAACAACGATGTACGATATGCAAACCTACATTATTCAAACGGGACGTCTAGGTTTCGGGATCGAGTGAACGGAAAATACCAGGAGTTATCCCGGGAATCGAAAGTTGAAGGTTTTCTAAGAAAACTCGACGTTCGCTACATATTTGCATATTGAAATAGAGAAATGTTATCGAACGTGAAAACTTCATGCAAAATTATGTTTGGCTGAGGGATGAACTTTCATTGCTTTCTTTTTATAAACCCTCACTGGAGAATTATAGAATATTTAGGGATACTTTATTCATTGAAGATTTTTATTCAGGGAATATCCAACCGTCCGTAGAATTATAAATATCCCTTCCTGAAGGAGTTGGTTTTCCGATCCAATCTTCATAATCATCGTCATCCAGGACCACATAGTAGTGGTACAGGATGGTCTGATGTCATGAATAGGAGCATCAGACTGCAGTTTCGGTCTCGTTTGATCTAGTCAGTGTTTCACCTACTCACAACACCAAGCCAGACTGCCACCTACTTATGTGTATGCATATATAAATACAATATTCAGATCGAGCCCTTCAAAGAACTAACGCCTATGTTAGTTAGCAGCGCCACTAGGTAATCATGAAAACAAAGAGTAGATCAAACAGAAAACATCAAGAAGCCATACAAGCTCGACTATCTACCACAACGCAACACACTGTGTCTGTTGGATGCAGTTTGTCGAAGAATTTACGCTCCAGTGCTTGTCTGGCTGTTGAACCAGGTGTACTGTACCACATGTTGCCCTGGTTGACAATGATAATGAAGAGTGGATCGGGAAACCATAACTTCAGGGAGGGATATTTAACATTTTACGGAAGGTTGATTTCATTTTAGATTTTAGATATACCAAGGAAACTTTTGAGACCTAAACCAAGAGAATAAATTCTATTCATATGAGCTCTATTTAACTAGATATATCAATCATATGAGTCACATTATCCTTAAAATGTACTGTTTATCTGATGAAGCCACTGTGTAGTGAAACGCATTATAAGTTTGTCAATAAAAAAAAGTATATCATGCTTTTTCGTTGTATATAAAGAACGCGTTTAGTACACTTAGTATCATTCATATTCATGATTATAACACTGTTTGAAGTACTCACTAGTTTAGATAATATTGAATTAGGATTAATAATGGATGGACTTCCGTTATCAAAACGTTCTCAACATATCCCAAGAGCATCTACTAGAATCACAAAAATCCATGTTATTGATCAATTTTTTCAAATCGTACACGTCATCGTATGTTAAATTAAACATTGCTAATAATTTTGCTATTTTGAAAGATGAAGCTTGACGAATCTTGCGAGAGAAAAAGTGAAAAAAATGCAAAATTGTTTGAACAACATAAAATATTCTTCAACTGGCTCAAATCTATGCAGTCTTAATATCTAAATAGGGACCATTACGATTGTGTTCAGTCTGTTGTCTAGGTCGATGTACTTCTTAGAGCGTTTTGGGGACGAAAGGTGGTAATTAAATTTTTTGCGACTTTATTATGAAATTTCATTTCTTGGTGGAGTACAACGGTCGGTCAGTTCATATAGAGCAGGGGTGTTCAAACTGCTGGCGATCTACCTCAATATTTTTAGACTACTTACGATCGGCTCTGATAGGCTGCAAGTATGTGTCACGCAGGATTATCGCACATACACGTTACAACCTATTTACCTACTTACCTAGGTATGGTGTACCGTAGCATATATAGATATTAGCTTTCCGCACAATATACATTATTTTAGTCAAGCTTTGGGATACGTTTGTTAGGTTCCTCTCTATAATATCAATAAAAAAACTCATAGTTATTCAAAATTTCGGGTTTATTGGTTGTTACAAAACAAAAGAGTTACATATGGTGTTAAACTTAACTAAGGAGTGACTTCAGATGTTGGAGCGTGGCACTGCATGTCTTCAGCATACTTTTCATAAGATGGTACGTAACCACTGAGCGATAATCGCAAGCATGATGACATATGATCGTCAATTAGTCGATTGCGATATTTTGACTTCATTATCTTACTTTCAGAAAATACAGACTCTCACAAGGAAGTTGACCAAAACATTGCCGTCAGTTAAAGGCGATTTGCCTTCGATTCGGATATTTATCTTCATATTTAAAACACCAGAGATTTGTATCAGATGCTGTAGCTTTGAGATGTATATCTGGTATAATCTGCACCAACTCATTCAACAAAACATGAGTTCATATTAAACTGACTTGCTATTTCAGTAGCTAATTCATTAATGTTTTTACATAATATACTGCAATCATGAAAACGCATTTCGAATTCTCCCAAAATATTTGATAATTCAGTCTCATACGTATCATAATCAACTGAGGAATCCTTGCTTTCAAAGACGGAAAATGTTTCAGATCCTTTCTTTTCAATAGATCTACCATAAGTTGCAATTTATTTTTGTATGCGTGCACTGCGCTAATGATCTCAATGATAGTTTTTCCTTTAACTTGAAGCTCCAAGTTAATGGTGTTTAAGTTCATTATGATGTCAGTCAAAAATGCCAATTCAGTCTGCCATTTTTCGTTTTTCAACATCTGAGTGTCATCACCTCTTTCGTTCAGAAAAGATGTTATTTCGAGCAATAATTCTTGAAATCTTTCTACGAATTTTCCGCGACTCAACCACCTGACGTCCGTGTGAAGAACTAAATCACTGTGTTCAGCTGACTCCCTATCTTCCAACTACAACTTAAATAGCCGCCGTTGCAAACTACATTCACGGATGGAATTCACAATTTTTGTTGCAATGCCCATAACTTCCTCCGTGTTGAAAACTTTTGAACACAAAACTTGTTGATGTATAATGTAATGGAATGAAAAAAAATGAAGGGAAATTTCCATTAGCTCGACACAATGCCACAAAACCGTTTTTGTTTCCAGTCATTGCTGGTGCTCCTTCGGTTGTAATGCACATTAATTTATATATTGGTAGCTTGTACTTTTTAACAAAATTTAAGAAAACGTCATATACAGGGTGCTTCAACGAAAACTAAACAGAGGCTATATTTACAAATATATTCATTTCTGATTAAAACTCAAAAACAGGTCATTTTTTGTTTTAAGGGGACATCGTTTGGGGTATAAAACTTTCCTGAAATATCAACCCCCTAAGCGGGGGTTGCAATCCTTGTACATTTTGAATAGGGAAGATGGGTCGAGTGATGACTCAAAAGAAAGGTGGTATCTTTGCCTACATCGCCTTGAACGAATTTCTATTTTTATTTGAAAACTGTAAAAGATACAGGATGAGCAATTGAAAGATAGGTTGGATGACCACCCTTGAAAATTTGGAAGAGGGGAGACGGGTCGAGTGTTACCTCGAAAGAAAGGTATTATCTTTGTCTGCATCCCCGTGAACGAATTTTAATTTTTGATTGAAAACTGTAGAAAATACAGTGTGAGCTACTGAAAAATAGGTTAGACTATCTATCGCGCTGAGCTATTCAAGTATTAGTACAAGAAACGGAACAGATTCATTCCAGATCAAAGGCTGTCATCTTTGATCTAAATGAATCTATTCCAGTTTTTCGTACTAATACTCCAATAGTCTTCTCTATTTTTTCAGTGGCTCACTCTGTATCTTCTATAGTTTTCAATCAAAAATGAAAATTCTCTCACGGGAATGCAGACAAACATAATACCTTTCTTTCGAGTTATCACTCGACCCAATTACCCTCTTCCAAATTTTCAAGGGTTGTCACCCCTGATCCAGGAGTTGAAATTCGAGATGAAGATGGTACTTTATGATGACTGCCATTGATCGGCATGGATCTGTTCCATTTTACCTCACTGAAACTTGAATAGTCTCAGGGAAATAGTCTTCCCTATCTTTCAGTTGCTCACCCTGTATCTTTTACAGTTTTCAATTAAAAATGGAAATTCGTTCAAGGCAATGTAGACAAAGATACCACCTTTCTTTTGAGTCATCACTCGATCTATCTTCCCTATTCAAAACGTTCAAGGATTGCAACCCCCGCTTAGGCGGTTGATATTTTAAGCAAGTACCCTAAAAGATGTCCCCCTTGAAACAAAAATTGAGCTGTTTTTGCGTTTTCATCAGAAATGAATATCTTGGTTGATATAGCCTCTGTTTAGTTTTCGTTGAAGCACCCTGTATATCTTTGCCACGGGTCTTCCCCTTCAGAGGAATGATTGTCGAAAATTCTTCCTTAGCCATATCTTTGAATATCATCCGAATAAAAATACACAGCTGGACAGTGTCTGTCATATCGGTAGATTCGTCGAACTATAAAGAAAAGTATGTACATTTCATGATATCATTTTTTAGTTTATCTGCCATGTCCTGACTCATGACTTCAATTGGCCTTGTGACAGTTGAACGAGATAACTGAAGTTCTCTAATAGCAGACATGGTTTCTGTTTTATTTTTAAAATCTCCAAACAAAGTCTCACCCGCTTCAATAAATTCTTCCTTCACAACCGATCCATCTTCGAATGGTTTCTTGTGTTTCGCCAATATATGAGATATTTTAAATGACGCCATCGTAGCAGCTCTTGATGGTTTGGCTGGTCTTGTGAATATGGTTTGTTATTTTTCAAACAAGATATCAAATCACGCACTTTTAGTTTTCTTGATTCACTCTGTGGCGGAAAATCCTTTTCATAGTTTTTATGATCCGTTTTATGATGCCCCTCTAAGTTACTAAGCTCAGGTATTGCAACTGACGCACGACAAATAAGACAAATGCACTTATCCTTCACCATACAAAAGAAAAATTCTTCCTCCCAATCGTTATTAAACTGATTCATTTTAGATTTCTTCGCTACACTCATTTTGTACTATTTAATAATAAACTTTTTATTGGCGTAGTATTTCCTTCAAGTTACAATTCAGTATGACTCCAATTTCAGCAGGCGCAACATTTATATCGGCGTGAACAAAAGTTCGAACACGCCGAGCGAAATTTCTAGAAAAGCGGCAAGATTAAAAACGCGGCTTTTCTTTCACAAGTACCGCGCGTTCCTCTGATAAAGCCGCCTTTTGCCGCTAGCAGAGTGTTATTTTATTACGTAATAAATTTTTGTAGTTTAATTACCTACTTATTAAAAATTTTTTCTTCGCGAGATCTACTCGAAAAGCACTCGCGATCGACCGTTTGAGCACCCCTGATCTATATGAACTAGCTGTATCGAATTTTGAATCAAATCTGTTTTATATCTCCATATATACGTCATGGTTGATGTACATATATTCAATTTACATAAGCAGTAAAAGTCACGAAGATGTTTTGTGTATAAAAATGTGAAAAAACGTCGTGCTTCGTTGTTTACGAAGATAAACCTCCGCGCTTTCATTGACACATAAGACCAAGATCGTTTTCGTAATTTCATTTACAAAACGAACAGAAAAATCCGAAATATTACAACATTCCATAGTACAACTGGGTCCGATCTCCGCCATATGGTATCTCGTTTTTATTTATGTGGGCAGCTCGGAGAATTTTTAAGTATCGAAAACAGTCCTCACCTACGCCAGACAATAACGAACTCTTTAACGGACTCTCAATGGTTTAAAAATAATCATAATGTAAAAGGCATTATAGAGGTGTTTTACTACCTACGGAGTTATGTGAATGTTCTGTAATAAAAATATGTCGTGGGCATTTATACCTGGAATATTGCCGTGCAGAATAGAACTTCTCTGAATTCCTCGGATTCGACCAAATGGCCGAACTGGCGTGTCAATGGAAGTACGTCTGAACGACGTTTAAACGTAACACATATTAATGTGGTTTTCGAGCACACCCTTTCGTATTGAATGCAAACGGGTGCAAGATAAACTAGAAAGCACCTAATTTTGTCGTTTTTCTTAGTATTCAAATGCTTTTTCAAGACCAAATAACAGCTAGGCTTTTCGTGGGCTAACACAGTGAAACATTTCTCTGATAATATTCAATTTTTTTATTCGCACTAGTCACATTTGAGGAAGATATACCGATTGTTGCGATCAATAATTTTTTCGATGCCATTTTTATAATAAGATTTCCCTTTAACTTCAAAATAGTCTTCACTTTCGGCAATTACCTGATTATTAGTCTTTTCAAGTTTGAAAACAGAAAAAAGTCGCTGGGGGCAAGATCTGTTGAATAAGGTGGATGGCACTGTTTTTTCAAATGGGGCCGTTTCTTTGTGATTTGGTCCTTCAATTGATCCTGTTACTTAATGTAGTAGTCGCTGTTTGTCGTCTGGCCCTTTTTAAGGTAATCGATGAATATAATATCCTGCGCATCCCAGAAAATCTATGCCATAACCTTGTCAGTTGACTGCTGCGGTTCTTGCACGCTATGGTTCATCTCGTTCAGTTCACTCGGCTGACTGTCGATTGCTTTCTGGAGTGTAGTAATAAATCGATGTTCCATCCATTGTGATGTATCGACGATAAACTGGGCTTTATTACGGATAATTATCTTCAAACAGTGCTCAGAATCATCGACTCGTCTTTGAACAGGAGTCGATAAGCGCGTACAGATTTCGCATGTCCAAACATTCTTTTTAAATAAAACCAACTCAGTCCTTGGATGTCTTCAGGGTCTCAGCTATCTCAATCAATTTAATTTTCCGATTATTCAGAACAATTTTGTGTACTCTTTGAAGTTTTCATCGATAACAGTATCTTTGGGACGTCCACTGCATTCATTCGCTCGTTCAAACTGCGTAAACCACATTTCCACCGTTGATTTTCCTGGCGGAGAGTCTGACTTATGTTTATCAAGCCATGATATTTTTTACATCGAAAAGCAATGTTTAATCAACACATGGAATTCTTTTCTATCCATTTTTCATCTAGTTAAGGTTAGTACTTTCTGAAAATCATGTGAATTTGACCCTAGTAACGCCATCTTCATATCAGCCTACGAACTCTTCAGCAGACCAGGTACAGTATAGAAAAATTTTGATAGTTTCAACAGCTGTGGAAATTTTTTTTTTGTGGTATAATAAAATCTTCGCAGTCGCTCTCTTCAAAAATATCACTCTCCTCATCTGCTCCCATGTCAGTCTTATTATTTAAAATGTCTTATCTGTGCAGAATGTGCAAAAGCATATAATAAGTCAAGATTTTCGTTAATCATGGTTTCCGGTACATTTTGTCTCCAAATTTTGCGAAGCCTAGCTAAGGTAAATCTTCATTCATTTTTCATCTTCAAGCATTTTTAGTTCTTTATCGACGAGAGGATTATGGAAATTTTTCGTAATACCTCGTATTCGCCTGATGCATTGACACATCCTAGGAAAGTTCATTGCTTTGCTTATTTTAAACCAGGTGCAGGGGCAGAGAGATAGGTTTTATGAGGTAGAAGTTTCCAGTATAAGCCAATCTCATCTCCGATAGTATATTTGTTGATCAGTTAAATTGAGTGGGACAGTTCTTCTATGAATGGATAAATTAATTCATCCATTAATTGAATCGTATCCCATATCGACTTTTGAAATATTTCAACCAACCATCGCTTGCATTGAATGTTTCGGTAGATGACAACAACTGCTCATGCAAATGTGGACCTTTACTTTTGAGCATTTCTCCCGAAACGGAAAGTTTCGTTCTCTTTGCTTCACCAACCATTTGTAGACTTCGTTTTCCATCAAAGGATATTCAGTTTTTGTCATGTCTTGCTTGGTTCCAAACTCGGATTAACTACTTTATTTATTTCTAATGGAGCATAATATGGATTTGACGACCACGAACTGTTTCGTTAATGTAATGACACTAACACCCTATCTGAAGTCTTCTACAATTAAAGATTTCTCATAAACTTTTTTGCTTTAGCTATTATTCCATCAGCGAAACCAGTGCCCAAACACTGACCACATCTATCTATGAACTCCAACAAACATAAAATGAGTACATGTGTATTTGATAGACTGATGAGTATCCTTTCATCCCCATAATAATGCAAGTCTGAACAAGTTAATACTAATGCAATGATTCTGTGTTCACGTTATTGAGACGTTCACATCAACGCGAGTCTATTCGAAAGACGTTTAAACATGACACATATTAATGTTTCGTTTGAGCACAGTATATAGTGTTGTTTCGGTGTGTACACTCCCACCTAAGTACCTGTAGAAAGCGGTATCAGTCACTCTATAAGGACTACAGAAAAGAGGTACTCAAATGTTCAATTACTCAGGTTGGGATTCTCTATCTCTAAAAGGGTTAGCTTCTAGATCAAGGCCTGTCAACTCAAACTCATCATATGAAACTACCAAATTTATTCAAGCTAATATTTACTCGACAGTCACAATTCAACTAACAAAATTTAATACTATAAATAATAAATTAGATAAGAAAACTCAAGAAAGGATAACTTTAAAATTGACTAAATTTGACGCGAAGCGAAATATTAAATACAATGTGACGTTTACCGAGTAGGCACCTACATACACAAAATTGACTAATCTAACTATACTAGCGACACAAATGAATGAATAAATTTACAAAAAAAATTGGTGAGAGACGCTCTTCAAACAGGCAAAACAATTCAAAATCTATATCACAGTAATAGTTGAGATCGCTCTCTAGACTTCAACTCTCTTTCCATACAACGTTGAAATTCTTTACTACACTCTTGAGAAAAAAAAAACTAGCTAACTTCTGAAATTCTAAGGAACAATTAATTCTCTGATGGGTAGGAAATTACTTCTGAGCTGAATAGAATTGGAATACTGTAGGCGAGGTCGGTAGGTTACAGGTGCATCGGTTCTATTGCTTAAACTATTGCTGCTGAGGGTGGGTAAAAGGTGAGGTGAAAAAACGGTCTCAAAGTTCTATGTGGTCGGTTTCTCCAGTTCCAGAGTTTACAAGGCTTCCAAAGGTGGACAGATTCAAATAATTGACTCCAAGATCCCTGGTATAAGTTCCTTCAACCGCGTGTTCCAAAATTCACAAATCTCTGTACTCTGTAGCATAGGCTATTCTGACAAACAGATTTAAACTTACGTCGCCTTACAGCCTCAATTGTTCGTTAATCCAAAGAAATATTTCACAACTATCGAACTTTTCACTCGGGCTGCAACTACCAGGTACTTAACGGAACACGAGTTGTGAGCTTTACAAGATGGTTGAAATGGAAAGAGTTTTCTCATTTCCCAAGGAATATATAAATTTCAAAGTTCATAAAAAACCATATTCGAATCCGACCGAATGCACGAATGACGAACTTTCAATCTCAAACGTCAAAAGCAAACAGTTCAACAGACTTTAAGAAGAATTTAATGGGCATAGACTGAAATCAATGAAGCCAAAAGTATGAAAGTGGTGCCAAAAAAAATGTTTAGTAGTTAATTTTGAATTTAGTGAATACTTGAAAAGTGTCTATTGGTATTCAGCGAAACTGAATTGGAATAATTCTTGAACTAAGTTGGAAAATTATTTATTTGACCAATGGAACCTTCGGCACGTTACATCGTAGTTCTTATGTCAGTTAGTTGAAGTGAACTGAAAAAGACAACCTAGACTACCGCTTTCAAGGTAAACGAATTGTCACCACAAAGAATTCAAACAACGCCGGCTCGGTGGCGTATGGGATATGATGCTCGTCTCCTACGCAGAGTTACCTGGGTTCAATCCCCATAAAGTCGGTGCGATTTTTCGGATTCTGGGAATCGCTTGAGTGTCCATCTTTCGGAGGAGATGTAAAGCTGTCGGTCCTGTCTAACAGATATGTGTTGGACATTAAAAATACCTTCCCTCGACACGAGAGGGGTTCGGCAAAATTCCCGGGTTAGTTAGGTGACAGAATTCCCCGGCGTGTCATTAGCCGAAAGGCAGAAACAGAGCACGTTAAAGGAAAAACAAACAAACAAACAATTCAAACAACCTTACTTTAATTTTCGAATAGGATGAAGTGAAAAAAATTAAAGGATTATCACGAAAGGTTTTACTATTGATAAGTCACTTGATTTTATTTGTTTTAGGTGCAGTGAATGAGAAAATCAATTTTGAAACAGCTACGGACCAGAATGACTATGTTGTGCATTGAAGTTACTTTGGAATGATGAGAGTTATATGTGAATGAAATTATTAAAAAGATTACTGGATGTGTATACCAAACTGCAAGGATGGAATTTTTATTGTATTATACCTAAATAAATGGTTGAGACTTTAGAAATCTGAAAAATTACTTTTGAAACATGGGCTATATTTTTGCTCAAATTAAAAGGACTGTGACTGTGAAAAATCGAACAGTACCAACACTTGCTTTTGTCGTTTTTTTGCTAGTATACAAATGCTTTTTTAATACCCAATATATTTCTTATGATTGTCCAAAAGTATCCGACCTTCATATTCTGATCCGGTGTTTTTCTTTATCGTGGCGTTATTCGAAGCAGCCCATTCAATTGACCAACATGCTTCCAACTCTTTTAGAGGGCTAGAAACAGTCCTGCTACTCACATTCTGGTATCGCCTTCAAAGCTTCTTATAGCATTTGTTTCAGACGTTTGTTGGTCATCAGAGCATGGGTCGCTATTAATCAAAGTACGGTCATGTTTTATATCGCTCTTTTATTTGTGTTTCACCCATACACTCGTTTTTGAATGCTTTCTTTTTATTTTATTGTCAATTCTTGTAAATAGGCAACGCCTGTCATGCTACAGCTGTGGCAGCCCAAGATAATTCAATGTGTGCGTTCATTTGCTTCTTGAAAAGGGCCGAATTGTAAGTTATTGGAAGGATAAGATAAGATTCGATGGAAGCGTGTTCCACAGCACACTAACCCTGCAAACAATTGAATTTTTATAGAGAGATGTACGTGGCGTTGTTAGTAGGACCATTCGTTGATGAAAGTTTTCCGCAAATCTGTTTTTTAACTGGATTCTTTCCGGAATCAAACCTTTCAGTTCTTCAGAGCAAATACAATAGAAGTATCTGTAAAAGAAAGAAAGATCAGCAAACTGTCGCCTTTGAGCGGGAAGGTGGAGATCACGCGTGATCTCCGGGTGGTCGATGAAGCGCACTGCTCTCTTCTGGATGCTATCCAATAGATGTAATGAATGTTTGTATGCGGAATACATGGAAACAATATTCCAGATCAGGTCGCACCTGTGCTTTGTATAAATGCAAGAGCTGTGATGACGTGAAGTAGTGCTTAGCCCTGAATAGAAAACTGAGTTTAGCAGAAGCAGATTTCGCAATGGCTAACACATAGTCATGCCAGAAAACTCCGGTGTGACGGCAATGTTTGGGTCAACTTACTTGTTGGAGTCCTCAGTTGAATTATGATACGTATGAGGCAGAATTATCAAATATTTTGGGATAATTCAATTGTATTGCAGTAATTTGGCAAATATAGCATCATTTATGAGTTATCCTTTTTCATGTAAAAACATTGAGGAACTAGTTACTGAAATAGCAATTCAATCTAATATGAACTCATGTTCTGTTGAAAATGAGTTGGTGCAGATTATATCAGATGTACATCTCAAAGCTACAGCATCTGATACAAATTTCTGGTGTTTTATAGATAAATATTCGAATCTAAGGCAAATCGCCCTTCAACTGACGGCAATGTTTGGGTCAACTTACTTGTGCGAGTCTGCATTTTCTGAAATGAAGATGATTAAGTCATAATATCGCTTGCTTGCGATTAGCACTCAGTGGTTACGTACCATCTTATGAAAAGTATGCTGAGAACATGCAGTGCCACGTCTCAACAACCAAAGTTACTCCTTAGTTAAGTTTAACACCATATGTAACTCTTTTGTTTATCAACAACCAATAAACTCGCAATTTTGAATAATTATGAGTTTTTTCATTGATATTATAGAGAAGGACCTATCTTAACCTAACCCAAACCTTAACTAAAATAATGTATATTGTGCGGATAACTAATATCTATATATGCTACGGGACACACTACCTAGGTAGGTAAGTAGATAGGGTGTATCGTGTATGTACGACAACCCTGCACCACATATACTTGCAGCCTCTCAGAGTCGATCGTAAGTAGTCTAAAACTATTGAGGTAGATCGCCAGCAGTTCAAGTTTGAGCACCCCTGCCGTATTGCTTGTGAATATGTCATTCGCAATCGAGAGAATAAACTCGATAAACAAAAACTAGCGACTGATGGCTTCATTTGTCTGGACCGGGACAAAGTAATTGTTATATATTATGGCGACCTTGGCTACTTTGATTATGTGTAAATGCTCGTCGCCAATTACAATGAATAATACTGCAATTGTCTATTGTTCATAACATCTGATTCGGGCTGTATTTGTTGAAGCATACGCGCATTTTTTCATGAGTTTTATTTGCGATATACAGTATGCAATACGTGATACATTGTCAGCACGTGCCAGCTAAAATTCACAGACTTTTCACCTTCACTATTGTTCTATTCTGAAGTAAACTACGAGGACTTTTTCGAACTATCGTCGTGATGGTGGGTTAAGCAAGGTTTTCTTGGGAATCATGGGTGTCTGACACTTATGTTTCTAGGAATGTGAATAGTATTGGCCTTAACTATGATAATTACATCTTTCGAAGAAAAATTGAAATCAATTTCAATTCTTTCAGACCAGAGCGCAACTGTAATAAAACTCTGTTATGAGGATCTAAGAGTCGGAAATGGGATTTTCACTCAGATCGCTTCAGAACATAGAACAATAATCAAAGTATGCGCTCACATAAACAGGTAAGTTTCGACTTAGGTAGGATAAATGTGAAAAACTTTGAAAAAAAGCACCTTCCTTACTATTTCATACGTATCTAACTCAAAAAGGAAGAATTTTAGAGAAAAGTTGGGGAGAAAAGAAAGTTTTCAAATTCCAGGAAAGGATAGGTTAAAATTTCGAAATTATAAACAATGCTACAAAATAGCAACAATATCTAAAACAAACCAAAAATGATTTTTGTTTTTACATTTTAAATTTAATTAAATTGATCTGATGATATGATATTTCGGTTGAAAAAATTTCATGGCATAGTTAAACGATACAGCAACTTTCGTTAAAATCGGTTATATAGTTATTGAACAAAAACTTCGCAATCTAAAATAAAAATAAAAGAAAAATTGCTAATCATTGCACATAAAATGGTAGGATTTTAATCAATTGAAAATTCACCCACATATAAAAGGCCTCTCAATTATTGCTTTACAGAGCAAATATCTTTCTTGACTGAGTCTAAAGTTAGCATGCAATCATCCCGCAGCACTGATAATGATAACACCAATGTTTCTTCGGCTTCAACTACGCAAGCTCACCACATAAAGCAAGAAAAAGAGAGTGTTTGGGATGTGCCCCAAGATACGTCTAGTCAAACATATACCACACAATCTGAAGAAGACATAAAACACTTTCTGAAAGGAAAGATTCAGTCTTACCTGTCGGAACCATCATTACGACTTTTCAATTATGAATATTAATAATTCGAAAACCGAAATCTAACCGAACCTAACCTTAAATATAACATATTTAGAAGTTTTTTCATAAGATTTTATAACTGTTTTCAATTTAAATGTTTACTGTAGTTTAGTAGTGAGTTACTTAATTCTAAATGTAAGTATTACAGTCCTACTAATTGTGATCTAGATATCATTGTTAATTCTAAATATGTGATTTTTGATTTATATCTTTGTAGAGACTGGATCTAAGAGTGTAATAGTAATTTTAGTAATTATTATTTTTATACAAAAGGTACCTGAAAGAGATTGATGATTCTTTTAAGTACAAATACAAACCAAAGTATTAATTAGTAAGATTTCAAAACACCAATATCTACTTAGTATTTAATGAAACAGTAACAATTAATGATTTGATTATTGATAACAGATAATCATTTTGCTATCAGAACTTAATTTGAAAAATAATAAAAATATTATTAATATTTTCTTATATTATATTAAATAATTGATTACAACAATCTTAATATACTGTGTTTCTATTTCATGTCCTAATTAATGCAGAATAATGGATAAGATGCACCAAATTTCAGTATTTTGAGGAATTTTATACTTGACCACGTGAGTTTTGGTTTCGGCCGAAACTGAAGCCACGGCCGAATATTCGGTTTCGGTTCCGGTCGGAAAACCAGTTTCGGTCGGACTCTTTTATCATGCCATAAGGTGACAAATTACTGAAAATTTCTTCATACTAAAAAAAATTGCCACGCTAAATTTCATGACTTTAGTTTTGAAAGTTATGAAGATACAGCGATCGATATTCCACAAACTATAGTTTTTTCTTCGTCTACAAGAATTTATCATACTTTGCTGGAACACCTCGTATCAAACTTTCGTGCACGCGCAAAAAAATTATCTACACCTAACTTCCTGTCAATTCATAAACAACTCTCGTAGATTACCGCTTCTGTATACCACATAAACATATACTTATCGCTATATTGAAAAATTATAGCATAGTCTAATCTTTTATTTTTTTTGATTAGTTGTTTATTTCAACATTACGAATGATAAGGTATAGGAAGAATTTAGAGAATCAATATACACACAATCGTCTCCAAACATACGTATAGGTGATTCGATAAAAGCAATAATCGGTTAAAATAAACTGCGCCAAGAAATTAACGCACTATTTTAATATTTCAGATTTTTGGTAGGCATCTCATTATCAACACATAAATGAAAGAAATAAATTGAAATTTTAAAACCAACATATATTGCTATGAGAAAGACGATGCACTCCTTAGTTTTTTGAATGATAGCAGAAAGAATAAATGGAATGAGTTGATGAATGGTATGAATTTTCGTCATTCTAGTAGAAGTTCCTGGGATTTGTTGAGAAAATTAGGCAATGCTTATCCCGTTTCAAAAACTCCGTCTAATATGAATCCGAATTCTGTAGCATCTAGGCTTGTTAATGTCTCTAAAAGTGTGAAGATTAGTAGATATGACAGGAATATAATGAAACGAATCTTATATAAAAGGAGGAGAGATGCTATCGCGGTTGAGGATTTATTGAATCCTTTTGAGGAAGAAGAGCTCAAATCTGCGATAAAATATACTAAAGTTCGTAAAGCTCCAGGATTTTATGGCATTTTTCCTGAATTTTGTAAACATCTAGGAAATAAAGGTAAAAAGTGGTTACTATCCTTTTACAATGATATTCTCAGCTCAGGTAGTATTCCCGTTGAATTTAGAAAGGCTAAAGTTATTGCCATTCTCAAACATGGAAAAAATCCAGAACTTCCTAGTAGTTATCGACCTATCAGCTTACTTTCTGTTTCTTTCAAAATGTTAGAAAGACTTCTTTATCAAAGGTTAGAACCAATCATTGACAGAGCTCTGTCCACTTCTCAGGGAGGTTTTCGAAAAAACTGGAATTGTTCTGATCAGGTTTAAGGTTTATCCACTTTCATTGAGACAGAATTTCAGGGTAAACTTAAAATAGGCGCTGTATTTGTAGATCTCTCATATGACACAGTTTGAAAGGATGGTTTAGTTTATAAACTTTTTGAAGTAGTTCAATGTGGAAAAATTGTGAAGTTGATTGATAATATGTTATCTGATAGAAGACTTCGAGTTTTTATCGATGAGAAAAGCAGTGGATTTTAAACTCTAAATGATGACCTACCTCAGGGATCTGTTCTTGCATCTCTTCTCTTCAATTTATTTACGTCTGACATCCCTGAAACTTCCTCTACAAAGTTTATTTATGCTGATGATATTGCTTTGGTTTTTCGACACTATGACTTCGAAACAATTGAGCAAACACTGACTTCTGATTTAGAAATCCTGAACATTTTCTTCAAAAAATGGCGATTATGTCCAAGTCCTTCGAAAACTAAGGTTTCTTGTTTTCTTCTGAATAATCATGAGAAGGATAGGCAACTAAGAGTATTCTTCAATCAATCACTATTAACACATAATTTCACTCCTACATATCTTGGTGTAAAGCTTGATCGTTCTTTGACTTTCAAATTTCATATTGATAAATTATGTCAGAAGTTGAAAACAAGAACCAATATACTACATAAACTAGCTGGATCTAATTGGAGCGCCGGAGTCTCTACTTTGCGAAATACTGCTTTAGCTCTAGTATATTCAGCAGCAGAATATTGGTGTCACGTGTTGAATAGTACTCATGTCAATAAGATTGATTCTCAGTTGAACTATTCTATGAGAGTTATAAGTGGATGTATCAGTTCAACTGCTACCCCATGGCTTCCGGTTATTTATAATATAGTTCCTTCCCATATCACGAAATTTAACCCTGGCAGAAATAATAATAATCTAACCTAAAATACCGATGGTTTTGGCGGAGGTTTAAGAACGGTGTGGGATGAAATTTCGCCCGCACAGATCTGGTCATCGTAAATCTCGATACCCTAGATGCTCAGAGATACGTTACAGAAATTTTACAAGGACATGTAAAAAATGAAAGAAAACTTTCTGTTTATGCATGATAACGCTAGACCTCACCAAGCTCATATCGTTAGGAGCTATTTTCAAGATCACGAAATCACTTTAATGGAGTGGCCTGCACGAAGTCCAGACTTCAATCCCATCTAACATCTGGGACAAGCTCGATAGAAGATTGAGAGGTCAGCTAAAGCAGCCAGCTACCGGGAATGTTGTTCGGAACAGAGTAATCGGAATTTGAAACGAAATAGATCAGAACACTATAAGGCTTTTGATTTTGAGTATGAATCCTAGATGTCGTGCAGTAATTTTTGCAAGGGGTAGAAATATCCGGTTTACTGGAATTACTGGTTTCATTATTGTCATTGCTCGACAGTTCCTTTTGTCGATTTATAGTTGGGAAACCAAAGTATTGCAAATAAATTAATACAACCTGGATTTATATCCAAAGATCACAAGAACAGACCTGTAAGCTCAAGAAAAGATCGACGTGGCCAAACTACCCAATTTCCTGGAAAAAAGTTCTAGCGAATGTCGTAAAACGAAATTGTGCTTAGCTCAACCTGAAACATTCATATTTTCTTGGGATCTAAGATTCTTCAACTGCGTATACTTCATTCAACACCTTCACCACTACCGTTTTTCCTTTCTTTTCAAATCATGCTACTAAAGCATTTATTTGATCCGAGGAACGCTCAGGGAACCTTAGTCTCACGATGTCACATGACAATCTTGCTTTATCAGTTTGCGCACAGCATGGATTCTTTCTGACAACCAAACACCTTCTTAGAATTCAGTGTACTTATCTATATTCCACATTTCTTTGGATCAAAATGTCATCTAAATATCACTGCGATCTATTAGGAAATGAAACAATTCTTTCGAGTCGATGTTGTTCCATCCCAGTGTATATCGCCTAAGGCGATGTAATAACATAAAAGCTCAAGAGATGAGCCTGTTTCTTTGTAGGAAGGCCGACACATTGTTTCTTGCAGTTTTCGAATCTAGAAAAAAGTGCAAGGAATTTTCTTGAATCACCTGTGAGGTTGTACCGTAAAAAACGAAATGGGCTTAGCGACATTGCCGCTATTTCTCACACATTTCTATCAAGTTTTTGTGTCGCACAGTGCTATTACGTAATCGAAAAAGAAAACATAATCGCGAAATGATTTGTCTTCGAATCAAAACTATTAGAGCATAATGAACAGTTGGCCTTTCAAAGACAGTTGATAGTCGGAAGAATAAGTACACGATGTTCGAAAAATCATCTACACTGTGCCAAGAAATTGACGCTCAATTTTTATATAGCAAATTTCTTTTTTGGTAGGGAACTGATCATTAACACACGTTTCTTTATGGATATGTTCGCACTCATATCAACAATATTCGATGTTTTTTCTTGGCGCACATAGTCCCCCAATGAGAAGTGAAACAAGCACATATTGATAACACTAGTTTTTGATCAATTTTTGCGGATAATGTTTGTTCTTCTTGAAAATTTGAATTTCGGTGAAAATGCCAGGCGAATCACGAAATTTGACGACGGCAGAATGTGCTAAAGCAGTTGTGACTTATACAAGAATAGGCCAAATACTTGGGGTATCCCATTCAACTGTTTCCAGGATGATCTGCTGGCACAGGGAGACTGGTAGTCATTAAAGGAGACCTGGGCAAGGACGACTTCCTCGAGCAACAACGGCGATCCATTACCGTTATTTAAGAATTTCCTCGTTGAGACAATGGTTCACTACGACAGAAATGTGGAGTGTAAATAAACACGATACGGTAACGTATCCGGGAATTTGATTTGAGGTTCACCTCTAACACATTAAAGGCCCCATTTGAATTTCACCAAGGAACATGTCAATTGATTAGAATCTGGCTTGAACAGTTTTGTTTATAGCTGAGTTGAGATTTTCATTCGTTGTCTGGGGCACATACATCGAAATTAGATATGCCGAGTGCAACTATTTACCTACCTAGGATTTTGGTGGAGGTTCAATAAAGGAAGAACTGTTGTACCATTTGTGGCATACATGGATGAAAACATTTGGTTTATGCATGATAACGACAAACCTCAACGCGCTCGTATCGTTAGCAACTACCTTGAAGATCACGAAATCACTTTAATGGAGTGGCCTGCACGAAGTTCAGATTTTAATCTCATTGAACACGTCTGGAACAATATCTTCAGAAGGTTAAGAAGCCTACAAAACCACCCAGCTACCGTGAATGAGGTTCGGAACAGACTGATCGGAATTTGGAACGAAATTAGATAAGGTCATTGATTTCAAGTATGAATCGTTGATATCGTGAAGTAATTCTCGTCAGGGGTGGAAATTTCCAGTATAAACAGGTTTCGATTTTTTCGAAAGGTTTACATTTTTCATTATTAGTTTTATTTCAATTTCAATGAGTACCATTTTCATTCCTTAGTGCTAGTGGATTACTGGAAAAATAATTCTTCAACATATCTTTGAATAAATTTGAATTTTCGTAATCTCATGATTGTATTTATTAATTTATTTATTCCTTATCATATCAAATTATGATATGAGTACAAAAACGATCGGTGAAGGCGTAGTATATAAAACGGATTAACATTCAAAAGACGCTAAGCCTTCTACACTCGCCTCTAGAGTGGAGGAGAAACGGATGAACCCGCTTTATCTTTAACCGGATTCATGAGAACAGCGAGTTAAAACCTGAAGAAAATCCTTGTTCTTTCTGTCAAACATGAGTAACAGTCAATCTGTGGATGTGATATGAACAAAAAGTGGTATCAGAAATGTTTGCGTCTCAGTTTTGTTCATTCTTACCACAGCTACGATTGTGAGAGCGATTTCAATAATAAAAGAAAAATTTTACTCAGAAACGGTGGCAGAAAAAGAACAAGAAACAAATAGGTTCCGAATTAATGGGAGATTCATTGTCAATTTTCTTTTAATTATCAGGGGCGTACTAAGAAAATAATTAGGAGGCAGAAAGAACACGTAACCCTAGAAAAATATCGGCCTCTTGATTTTCATAACCACTTCTCTGGTCTAATGATGTGGACCCTAAAGAGGCACCCGAGTTCCAAATTTGAGCAAAATATCTGAAACACTGTAGGAACCAGGAACGAAAAGCAGAAATAAATTGCAGATTTTAACACCCTGTAAATTGGTAACGAACGTTTTGTCGTAAAATTACTTGAGGAATCATCCCTCAAAAATTTTCGCACTCATTTATTTACACCCAGTATATCGCTGTAAAGGGACAACAGATTTTAAGCGGCAATGTTTGCCCTCGATTCATATTATCTTTATGTCTCACGGAACTCGATGGCCGGTTTTATTTTTCGTACTTCTTGTCGATTTCTTAACACATCAACTGACGAGTTACGTAATCAAACTCTCATATCACAAAAGCCATAATTGCAAAATAATCGACAAAGACGAGAGAATTTCCAGTTCTTAACCCAACGACACGCGATTAATATATGTGTACATATGAACTCGTCCTTCCAAGGCCATTTCACCTCGTGTTAAATTAACGGAAAGAGAAAAAGAGGTAACGCCACTGTGTATCTTATATCACCCGCGGCATTGTGCCGGTTGGACCCCCCGCGCACCCTGCACCCCCCTCGTAGACCTGCTGAAGTGCGTAGCTCGGTAGCCGAACCGGTAGGCAACAGGTCAATAGCTCTGTCCTTTTTATCGGTTCTTTTAGTCGGTGTTCTCCGTTTCGCCCGTTGATTCTTTTCTCGTCTTGTTATGCGTTCTTCTCTCTCGGATACCATTTTCCCTCCTGATTTAGCTTACTACAAGCGCATATTTTATTTCTTCGTTGTTCTCGAATGATAGGTCCCTACAAGAGGTTTCTGTTCAGACACGCTTTGGGTAAAGCTGGATTTGCACTGGGCGAAGGTGGCTGAAAAAATTGACACAAGTTTACCTATTTGAACGTACACAATTATGTTCTTTGAAATGTCTTACAATTCTGTGAACACCTAGAATAATAGGTTGCGTATTTTCTTCCTTTTCTTTCCATTTTGGCCTTCAGGGCTTCTGGATATGTGTTTATTCCCTTGAATTTTCTATCCGTTTTTTCCATGTGCTTCGATCTTGACCATCTTCCTCATTTTCACCGCAGTTAATCCTCTAGTGATGCCCAACTCTTCAATTTCTTTCAGCCAATGCTGCCTTGGTTTCCCCCTTGTCCTCTTCGTCTCTCTACCTATTTCGCTGATCTTCCTCACTATTCTTGACAGGTCCATTCGTTTAATGTGTCCAAACATGTTTAGCTGTCTGTTTTCTAAATTTGTCATAGTCGGTTTTCGTTTCACCATCTTATTTCTATATATATATTCTGATATATTCTATCAATTTTGGGTTTTCCAGTAATTCTTCTGAAGAACTTCATTTCAATTGCGTTTGATTTCTGTTGCATTTTGAGAGGAACCTATGATTCGGCGATAACATTGTACGTTGGTACTATAGTGTTACATACTTAGCTCTTTGTAGTTTCGTCTATTTCTGGTTTGCTTAGTACCGCCTTTTCTATTGTATTGTAGATTTTGAATGCTCTTTGTCTTCTTCTCGCGATCAATCTTGCCATCATTTGATATCACACCTCCCAGATATTCATATGATGTTACGACCATTTCTTCTTGTTTGCAAACTGTTACCTTTTCTTCCTCTGATGGTGTATCATTTGTCATCATTATTTTATTCTTCTTTATATTATTTTTCATTGGCATTTTCTATTTCTTTCTTCCAGGTAATTGTGTTTATATACAGCCGAAGTATATGTCCAGGTCATCTGTCATGATCATTCGTATCTTGGAATACTGGAAACATTGTCGTATGAACATTGCCAAGTTTGCTTTAAGACACTAAAAACACTGTATCACTTCATATTTAAAATACTCGACGGGCGTTTTGCAAACAAGTTGGCATATCAGGACTTAGTTGGCGAAACGAGCATCGAGGTATATATATTAATATATATATATATATATATATATATATATATATATATATATATATATATATATATATATATATATATATATATATATATATATATATTTAGGTTTTTTTTCATCAACTTTTGGAATGGCGGGCGTTGAAAATCGATCGAATCAGTAAAGTGTTTTAATCATCTGGGGTCCGTTTAATCCAACCTGACAGTTTATGTAACCTTTTTTTCTACACTTTTCCTGTAGGTAAATTTTGAATGTACGGAGTGCTTGATTATCAGATTTCTACAACAAACATTATTCTAAGAAATATGAATTCATATTCCTACGAAAACGAACAGAAACGACTTTTGCAACTTTGGAATGAATTAAATGAACAAGAATAGCAAGAAGGTTTTATAGAGAGCGTAAGCGATTTCGAGACAGACGTTATTGATCAGGTCGAAGGGCAAGTTCAGATAACGAAGCACTTGTAGGTGATGAAGAAGGGGTTTACGAAGACGATTATGCGGAGACAAGTAACCAGGAAGAATATTATGAAATAAGTGGAGCCAACATGAACCCAGGTTATGATGAAATTCAAGGTATATATTTCAAAGAAAGCGGTGGTACAAAATGGTTGCTGTAATAACAAAATCCGAACAAGGGCAAAAAATATTAGTCAAGAGTCAAGCGAAGTGCACGCTATTCTAAAACCTCTTTTGATTGCTGGTCATTATTTATGATGACCAGACTGTATCAGATGTTACAAAATATGCCACAATAAAAATAAGAGAAAAAGCTGTAAAGTATGAACATAAACACTTTTATCAGGATACGGATGAGGATGAGAACAGGAATAGAAATTTTCCCAGCAACAATATCCGCCAAAAGATTTATGTGTTTGTTGACCTTGTGTTGTTTGATAATATTGAAAATAGGACAGAAAATCGACAAGCTTGTGCTGTTTATGCAAAGTCTAAATAATTTTCAATCTTTTTACAGAGACATAGTTTTTAGAATGACTGAACCAAGTTCAGAAAGCAATCGAAATGTCAGGTTCGATAATTGCCAATTGGTACACCAGTTCTGAAGCACAAACTTACTTTAGTAGGTACTCCCTACAAAAAGCAAATTCCACCTGAGCTGCTTTCAACTAAAATCCGTCCTGGTAAATCAAGCCTCTTAGATTTCCAAAAAAACATAACCATTGTGTCGTGCATTGCTAAAAAGAACAGAAACGTCTTATTTCTTTTATCGCTTTATCATGACAATTCCATCGACAATACTGGCGACAAGAAACTTCCCCTAATCATTAACTTTTATAATTCTACTGAGACAGAAGTCGATGTAACAGATGAATTAATAGATTCTACAATGTTGCTCGAAACAGCTGACGATGACCTCTTAAATTTTTTTTTGTCTTTTGAATACAGAAGGTATTAACTCACAAGTTTTTTATGAGTATAATGTGGGTGATTATAAAACAAAAACGTGGGACTATTTGAAAAACTTGAAACTAGCATTAGTTGAACAGCAAATGCTATCTCGAAAAAATAATCCCAGAATCACGCGTTTATTGCGCGAAAAAATCAGTTGTTCAGACTGCTTACCAGTTAGATGACCAGTCTGAAGAACCGCCTAAAAATCAAGTTAAGTTTGTGGTCGCTGTAGTTTTTGACCTAGAAAAATTGACAGAAAAACAAAATATTCTTGCCGTTCTTGTGATGCTCTGTAAATTAATTTTTCATTAGGACGAATCACTCCTCTCTTCCTCTAGTTACATCAGTTCACTTATCTGTCCCCATGATTTCCTGTCCGCTGTTTTTTCCTTCCATCTTGTGACTCCTGCCCTGATAAGGTCCTCTTCAACTTCCTGCAACCATTTTGATCTTGGTCGGCCTAGTCTTCTCCTTGGTCCCGGGTCACACTACAGCAATTCAAATATTGTTGCTCCTTCACCTGCCCTCCATACATGCCCTAACCATTTTACTCTCCGCTCTTTGATTTCTTTTACAGCATCTTCGTTCTTCATAGTTTGATTGGTTTCTTCGTTTGTATATATTCTGTAGTCGTTGCTGCCCAATCTCACCGGTTCCAGAATTGAACGCAATATTTTTCTTTCGGCAATTCTTATATCTTCTTCATCCTTTTTTGTCATTATTGTAGTTTCCGCGGCATGCATCATGCTTGGTCTAATCAATGTTTTGTAAATGTTTAGCTCGGTGTTTCTTGTCAATATTCTGCTTTTCAAAATTTTTTATTGGCATGGTACGCTCTGATGACTGCAATTATCTCATCTTTAATCTCAGTTGATCTTCTACCATCATCGTTAGTTATCATGACGCCAAGTATCTAAAACATCCAACTTCCTCAAATTCATTTTTCCATATTTTAATTTCAATTTTCTGGTTTCCTCCATTCTTTAAAAGACTCAGTATTTCCGTCTTTTTCGATTATTTTCAATCTAAATAATTTTTTCCCTTTGTTCAGTATCTCCTTTATCGTATCGTGTCTAGCAATCTTTTCTTTGCTATTAAAACAACGTCGTTTGCTTATGCTATAATTTGTTTTCCCCCCCGTCTTCAGATTACTTTTACTTATCTTTCTTAGTACGCTGACAAAGCGTCTCCTTGCTTAAGTCCTTTGTCAAATATGAACCATTTTGTTTCCAGTTTTTGGGTTATTACTTTGGTTTTTGTTTAATTCATTGTCATCCAGATCAATCATCTTAATTTCGAGTATATTCCAAGTTCTTCTAGGACTGCCATAAGTTCTGGTCTTTTTTTGAGTCAGATGCTTGCATAAAGTCGATAAACAGTATTTCGACATCTATCCCGAGTTCAAAAGCCTTCTCCATTATCTGCTTTAAGGTATGAATTGCGTCTGTTGTCGACCTACCTTCGACAAACCCGCTTTGGTATTGTCCTACCATTGTTTTTGATGCTTTGGCTAGATGTTCCTGGATCGTCGAGGATATAATTTTGTATGCGGTATTAAGTAATGTTACTCCCCTATAGTTTTGACTCGTGCCTTGGTCTCCTTTTTTGTGTATTGTGGCTATTTTGCCCATTTCCACTCCTCTGACATACGGTCGTTTTTCCAAATTGTTTGCACTAGTTTGCATAGGTCTTTTTTCAATGCTTCTCCCCCATATTTAAATAGTTCCATATTTATTTGATCACTTCCAGGTGCTTTCCAGTTTCGACTTTTGTTCATGTGTACATTTCTATTCTAATCCTGATTCTTCAATCAATATGCTCATTAACAAATTCGTAATAAACAATATTATGAATTTTAGTCTCCAAAAAAATAATAAAATACCGACAAAAATGTACAACTGAGATCAATATCATTTAATTTGGTACGGGGTATCAGACCCCACTTGATCGAAAATGTAACATTTAATTACCTAATTGCCAAAAGTTACAGTGTCTTTCTTTGGCAAGCAAGAACAAGGAAGTGATTATCTCCGTAGTCATTTTATCTCCGGCCTTGCTTGCTATGTAAAATCTTTTCTTGAATTCAAGTGTGTTTAGACGTATAAGAATCAGGTATGATTGTTGAAATATTTTTCTGCTGGTTTTCTTTTCTCCATTGTTACAGATTCCTGTCCCAAATCGTCTGGAAATCATGGAGTGCAAGATGAGAATTGAAGCTGCTAAGCAGAAAAATCTTTGGTACTCTTTATGTACACACGACACTAACACAACATAAACAGACAAGCTATTGCTAATGCTATAACGACAGGGAAACGAGTTTTTTCCTCAGGTTTTTTCACTCGTTTATTGAATCATACGTAAGATAGTATGGTTCCCTGTTACATTTCATTTTCCTGAGCTCACATTTGTGTTTTTTGACACACACAAAATTATAGATACAAGCATTTATTATAAATATATATATATATATATATATATATATATATATATATATATATATATATATATATATATATATATATATATATATATATATACAATATACAATATACAATAAATTACTAACGAGATGGTACCGAAAAGAAATAAACGAAGATAACATCTTAAACTATAATTCAAACCATCACCCATCTCAGAAAAATGCATTATAAAAGATATATTGACAGAGCACTGAAACTCACCTCACCACAATTAAGAAAAGACGTACTAAAGGACACAAAAGACCTACTAAGAATGAACGACTACCCAGAAAACATAACAAACAAAATCATCAAAGAACGAACACATATACTGTACAACACAGAACAAAAAAAGAAAAACGACATTATTAACACCACACCATACATAACTATCTCTTACATACCTCAACTAACAGAAACCATCAAGAACATCCTCAAACCTTATAACTTCAAAATGGCCTACTCAGCCATGAATCAAATAAGACACGTACATACAAAACTGAAATCCAAAATACCGCACGTGGAGGAAACCCACATAGTATACGCCATACCCTGCAAAAACTGCGGAAAGGTCTACATTGGACAAACAGAACAACACCTCAAAGAACGTCTCAAACCCCATAAATAAGCAAAAAACGACAGCACTGTACTAAACAAACACAGAAAACAAGAAAAGCACGAATTTGACTATGACCAGACAAAAATTCTTGACAAAGAACACAAAGAAAAAGAGAGAAATACTTGAGATGATACACATCCAAAAAATATAGACAACTCTGTAAATGACCGGAAAGACATAAAGACACTAAGCTCCATATACATAGATCTTCTAAAAAACAGAGCATAACAGAAACTCCCCAACTTAGTTGAACTTCAAAATAACGTCCTGGCTTGGTGACATATTCATCCTGGTTGAGATGTATTGAATTACAATTACAAAATCTAAAGAATGAGTTCTGCAAAACAATGTATATGTGATAAAAATGATCAAAAGCGGCAATGAAGAAAGAAAAGGAGCAATCATCTGTTGTGCATAACTCAAATCATATTGTGACAAAATATCTTGTATGATGCAACAAAAAATTCATAAAAACATTGATGAAAGTACTGGAATTCAATAGTTATAAGGAGTTGCATAATTTCTATGAGTAGTGTATTATATCTATTCTCAATGATTGAATGAAGATATAAGCATAATAAGGTGCATCACCTTAATAAATATTTTTGTCCATCCATTGAATTCTCGTTCGTGTTGTTCTTTTTTTACTCAACAAGTTTATACTTCAATTCATAACCCGGTTTTTCTTCTAAAACAGGTTGGTTCATAAATCATTCGTATATATTCCGTTGGAACTGAATGATTAAATGATGTAAACCTTGAAATAAAACAAATTCAAAGCGGAAATCTATTGACCTTTTTAGTGAATGAACAACAGATTTCCATTTATATTCAAATGAGCTGTTAATAAGCGCCATATTTTCTATATAGCTTTTGACGGAAATTGAAATTCCTGAACTGAACATGCTCACATAGCAAAAAGGATATTTCCTGGTATTTAATTACTGTTAATATCAATTGGAGCATCAAACAGTTGTTGCCGAATTTGAAAAACAATGCATTGTATAATGCCTCTTTGCGATGAATCCCAAGCATGTTCAATCGGATTCAGATCAAGCGATTTGATTCCATGCAGATTCAAGGAATCCATCACTGCTGCAGTGAGAAAAGTGGTATCACCTTGCAGGAATAGAAAGTTTGCATTCAGAGAGTTGTTAACAAAATTTAGATCAGTTCTGCTATTGAAGATATTCCATCACAGCACCTGTTTTGCAGCTGTGTACTTCCTGGGCGTCTATAAGCCTTTTAAATGTACCAGGTTGTCTCCACAGTCGCTCTCGCCTAGAATCTGAGTACAGTACAAACTGTAAATGTAAAAAATGAAACAGATCAATCTTCAGGTCCCTATTCTACATATTTCCGTTGTTTATATTGTTCGTCAGGGATTTGTCGTGTGTTTCCCAATCACAAATTTTTGCTAATTGCTGATGAGTTTAGGATATACATACCAATAAGTAGTGTGGCTGATATCTCGATTATGCAATCTGAGTTGGATTGGTTTTACGTTTGATGTATCTAGAACAAAGTTAAATTAAGCGTAATTCATATTTTCTCTTAAGTAGTGAAAGATGGGATTATATTCAATTGTTAGCATTTATCTCACAAGAACTGGCTTTGTTAAATATTTAAGTGTGATGATAGATAAATTACCATTCGATCTGATCGAGAGTATATTGTCTGAAAAAGGTTTCGTGTTATCGTTGGAGTGAAGTAGTAGATTTCGTACTCTTAGTTATGGTCTTCTTGCACCTTTCTTATTTGATTCATATATAAATGATATTGTCAGAAGAACAATTAGGTATAGCTCAAATAGTTCAAGACTGATTACAACGCTCATGACCTGTGTAGGCGTTTTAATAGTATTCTTTTTAATGGAATTCTGAAGATAGTTCAAACTGCGAGTGTGGTGAGGCTGAGGAAACTATGAGTCATTTAGTCTTGGACTGTCCAATATCTCGATTTCCTGTTGGTTCTCAACATACTCTCGTCAACTCTTTGTCTGTTTCAGATTAATCTCTTCACCAAAAACAGAATATTTGGGTTTGCGGACGACTGTACCCTAGTATTCTCATTCTCTAGTCAGCGTCCTTTAACTACTGAGGAGTCACACCGACAAGATGCCAACAGAGCATGTCGCTGAATTCAGACTTGCAGAAGATATCAGAGTGCGTCCGGTTGAACTTGGTCAATCAACAACGTTCTCCAGAAAAGCCACTGCTGGAGAACATTCCCTAATCATGTAAGGACATCGACTTTCCTCAGAAACGAACATGCAGCTACGCGGCATCACGGTTTTCCAAATCTGCTTCTGCTAAAGTCAGTTTTCTTTTCGCGGTTGAGCGGTACTTCATGTATTCACAGCTGATGCTTTTATGCAAGGCACATGTGCGACCTGGTCTCGAATACTGTTCTCCTGTGTGGCGCTGTACCCAAACATTCATAACTTCTAGTATTGGATAGTGTACAGAAGAGAACAGTGCGCCTCATCCCCCACCCAGAGATCACGCGTGATCTCCAATCTCGCTCGAAGGCAGCAACTTGATGATCTTTATCTTTTTTTTACAGATACTTCCATGGTAAATGCTCTGAAGAACACCAAAATGCTTGGATGCTTGCTTAAAACTCTCATCAGCGGATGGTCTAACTAGCAAAACCACGTACCTTCTCTATAAATATTATTTAGTTTATAGGGTTAGTGGACTGTAGAACTCGCTTCCATCCAACATCTTTTCGGTAACTTACAATTTGGACACACATTTAATCATCTTGGGCTGTGGCATGACAGGTATCGAGTCCTCCTGAGAGTTGAAATGAAAAAAATATATACATATATACGGATTTCTTTTCTTGTTTGGGTTGAAACATTAAAATTCATTCAGTATTACGGACACCATGTTTTTCAGCTCTTGTTCATTTTATTTTTTATATTTTACCATTCCCTCATGCCACAAAACTAATTGAAGTTCTGGATAAAATGAAGAATAAAACGTTAACATCATTCTGTTTTCACTTTTTGTTCACAACACACTTACAGATTAGCTGGTAATAATGTATCAGCGACCGGTGAGACAGAATTTTTCCTCAGCTTCTTCCCCTTATTCTTTTGTATCGTATGAAACAATACGAGAGGTCACCCGTTTTTCCTAATTTTCCTTAGCTTATACTTCAGAGGCGACCGTGAGAGGCCTAGCTTGTTGAATGATTATACATTCAACATAAGCAATATTTTTTTTGATATGTAATTCTCTTTTCGTTTCCGAATAAATAAATGAATAAATCTCAAACTATCGTGTTTTATCGACTGTTGAAGTCGAGGTACAAAATTGAACCAAGGGAATTTTATTTTTGATAACTGATATATCTATGGTGTCAAAAATAAATTTTCCCTTCAATATATCTGAAAAACGTTGAAGATCTTCGAGGTTAGCCATTTGGCTAATTTAACCTATTACACACTCCCAGCAAAATGAAGTGGATATATTTTGGATTTCGTTTTGTTACAGAACATCTACAAAGCTGGACAACCAGGACTATTTGAAACGTAAAAAATTGAAAATATACAAGTTTGGACAGAATCAGGAATGTGATGAGGGTAAGTACTAAGTAGCTTTAATTTATCTGTATGGTGGTTTCACAAAAATTGCTCTGAATGAGAATATTAAAATTCTTTCGTTCGGCGAGGTGAAAACGTGAAAGCGTGTTGTTTTTGAGGACATGTAGGGCGTTGTATTGAAATAAAATGAAAGTGTATAGCTCATTTGAGAGACAAATGTTTTAGGTTAGGTTAGATTTTTAATATTTTCCTATTTCGTACATTGAGTCATATGGTTTTAACATCATTTTCCAAGTTTGTATCTAAGGTTTTCCTTTCTAAAACATATCTTAGTAAATAACCAGTTTTCTCCAAATCTTTCTATCAATTTTTTTAATTGTATTATAAATGAAGCTTAATAATACAAAAATAGTCAATAAATTTTGTCCTTTCTATCGTTATCTTAGATAGAGGTTGCTTTCAAAATTTTTGTCGATTTGACTTTCTGCTCAGATATTAGCAACCTTTCAGTCTCGAATAAAATAACTTATAATCTCAATCAACATATCAAGCGTGACCAATCTAATTGGAATTGTTATTCACCTTTTCGAGTCAACTAAGTCAAGGGGTTTAATTTTTTTTATTTGGCCACTCTTAGACTCACCTTTTAAACTCATATGCAAAATATAGTGAACGTCTTTTTACATTGAACGCCAAATATACCATTAGACAAAGTTCACCGATACGAACTCAACTTAATATTTGAAGTTTCATTCCTCAAATAGGCAATTCTATTATTTTAAACGATTGTGAAATGGCCAAAGTGAAAGAAAGTTTCAAATTATGCAATTGCTCCTTGTATATCCATTACGAACTCACATTCTGAAAGGCATCAGTTTCTTCGGAGGCGCATTTGAATCGTAGAGGGACTTCACGGGAGATTATACGACATACCTGCTTGTTTCACAGTGCAAAGATTATTCTGATAGAATGTCGGAAGTAACTTTGAACCAAATTCTAAATGCTGATATCTCAGCGAAAATATCGATTCCTGAAGAAATTTATACAATTTTGGAAAATTGAGAGGACCAGAATTTGTTGGATGAAGATATTTTGCGACATTTAGAGGGCGAAATTGGTCGTGTCATGCACTCTTTCCCTGTTCGATTAACCTTCGTTTTGGACGTTTTTTGCAAATACCCGCAACTCTAGATGCGGATTTCTATGGGAGGGAATAGAATTTCGAGTTAGAAAAAACCTTTGAGGCGCGAAAGGATTCTTCTCGTAAATTTCGTCTATGGATCGGTTCTTGGCGGTTTCTAAGAAATTTCCAGTGGCAATTCTGTCCAAGTTTCGCCGAAAAAAATAAGTTTATGAAGCATTTATGAAATTATACAACGACAAACAACCGAAATCGATTAATTTTCAATTTTAATTATGCCAAAGCACTGTCATTTCCGAGATTTCCGGATGTCGTGTAGATGGGGCTTTATCCGAGGCACCCTCGATTCGGACGGGCGTCTCTGTCTTGTCGTCCGTCTCTGTCTCCAGATGGTCCAGCGTGCCGTGGAAAGTATTTCAGTATTGAATGTAGGTGCCATATCAAGTATGTAAAGGTGAATAGCTCTTCTTGGCTTGGCGCGATCGTGAAAGGCCCTTAGGCTTCGTCCGGAGACGGTTGACAAATTGTACTGCCCAAAGGAACTGAATCACGACGGAATTTTCCGAAAAATGTCATGTTCGTAATTTGAAACGTTAACATTTTGAATTTGTAGAATCGGAAACACGATAGTTTTCAACAATATTCAAACAGATAATAGAAGAGAACGACATAAGAATTTCAAGAACATATTCAATGGGATGCATTTGCACAATTTGTTCAAAATAAAACGTTTAAGGCTATAAGGAGGGGGAGAGATTACTGGTGTAATTTCACTTATCTGATTGACGCCGGTAACGCGAAAATTTCATTTTTCATTTTACTTCGTATGAAAACTTGACAAATAAAAGAAGCTGAGCGACGCGTTTTTGAGTTTGAACCTTTTCACGATATTTTGAATACTGCTCGATATCGTCTATATTCGACCGCAGCCCTAACTATTATTCTGTGGCCGATAGCGGGCAAGCATCGTACAAAACTGGGATAGCGGCTTTCGAGAGATATTTAACTTCAAAAATGAGAATTGATACATTCCTAGAAATTTGTTTGTAATAGACAAGCCTGACCAGAAATTTAGAAACTGCATCTGTCACATGACAGTATAGTCGACATTCGGACGTTTCTAGACGAGATAGATTTACGTCTTTTTGTCTGACGTCTCTGAATTGTTGCAAACACTTAATTTTTGTCACATGTACAGTGTGCAAAATGAAAAATGAAAAGAAGAAATCAATGTTTGATCAATTGCTTAAGAAATATATTTTATTAGGTAATTTTGTCGCAATCTACTGTTGGATTTCAGAATATTACAAGCCTAATATAGCTATCTTTTGGTTTGGAAGTGCTTCAAAACACATCAGGGATTTGAACTTCTGTGTATGTCGTTCTCCTCTGCCTCCACTTCGTTCATTCACGTAAACATTAATCATATTTTTCTTCTGATTAAGGAAGAATCATAACGGTTGAGAATATGTGCAAGGAACGCTTCAATTTTTTGAATTTGCTCGAAAAAACTGAACTCAGTGAATTTCTTTCATCGGATATGTTTCATTAATCTGGCAATGTTTCTCATGTGGATGTTAGGTTGATTCTGGGATCTATCAGCAAATATTCGAGTATTTAATCGCTTTTGGTGAATACCTGATTATGGACTTCATTTGTCCCAATGTTTTACTATATGAAACAATTATGTTTGATACGTTCCACACAACATTCAAAGCGATGTGGGTTTTTATCCACGCTCTCAAACCAAGGGTTTCCTATAAACGAATGTTATGATTGCGGATGTACAAATACTTCAAATTTAGAAAGAAATTGTACCTGAACTGTTGGCTGTAATTATGTCAGCTGAAGAGACAACTGTCGTACCAATTAGGAGATATTTGTTTAAGGGAATATTAGTGCCCAGTTCAGCTGACGAGACAAGGACAACGTTTTCAAATAGCATCACGAGTATCACCCAGTTGATAAGGGAACTATATGTGGAGGATCCATTAGAATATAAAACATATTAGTCATCAGTTTGAATGTAAAATATCTTAGCAACACAATGAAATTAAATGGCACTACCATTGCAGCAAATAGTCTACAGCATTGTTTCCGTGTTTTCAAAGTTGTTGCAACCAGCGCTTTTCATGAGCGTTCTTGTTCATACACTAATGGTCTAGCTCTAGCCGACCCTACAGATAACTCACAGGACTTAAATCACATCGTCACATTTCGGAGCCACAGTTATTAGTCAAAAATATTCAGGCATGCACAAAACCAAGCAAATCTTCTGCCTACAACGTTTACACTCTTTCAACTGTAGTGATAACGTAGTTGCAGTAGTCACTGGTCCCAGCTTGTTGCATACACTCTTCTCCTCGAAGCAACTGCATTTCACCATAAGTGTCAAGCCAATTGGCTTGAAGTGTTCACTATTAGTTTCATGCCAGTAAGATGTCTGCTGACAATTGGCAGTGCAAACAAACATTAAGTATTTGCTTGCTATCTTGTTGATCATTAATACAATTTTTTGCAATTCCTTTTCTCATCTAATATCTAATAAGGATTTCTATTATTCGTAACTCATTTGAAAGTAATCATTTCCTCTCGATATACACACGTTGGATAATAATTGCTCTATTTTATTGCCAATTAAATCCTGGTTAATTCTAAAATTGCGACACGACTCGGAGAATCGAACATCTGGCAACAAGTTAACAAGTATCCAAAACGAATTATAAAATTACGTTCGAGTTCTAGGAATGATACTTCATAGAAACAACTGAGTAACGTAACGTTAAATCACTTACATTTTCAATGTCAGTTTTTGACGCTTTAACTACAGATGATTTTTGGTTGAAAAACCCGGTTCATAATAAATTTCTGTGAATTTCCCGCTAGTTATTCTACCTCTGAAACGATTTCAGGAAAGCGTCATGTATCAATCACTGATTCGTCTTTTCGGAACGGAATGTTTTCTCCGAAGTGTTTCACAAGATACTGTAAATTTTCAAATTCCTCATTTTCTTGATCTAACGTGACGTAGAACCTCAAAAGGATTTTTCAAACTTACCGTTCGATAAGTCCTCAGAAAAAAATAATACATAAACGAATTATTTTGGGTTTTTTATTTTCAACATAATTTACTTCAGATCTTTTCATTTTTTTCATCAAAGTCCCAATTCAGAATCGACTATATTATTGCTTTTTATCTCTACTGGGAGCGAACGTGACCTTATCTTACCGAAAGCTTTTTCACACCCAATTTTTCGTGCTAAATTGAAAGCTCTTGTGGTCTATGGCCTAAACTTTTGCGGGCACTTTCATTCGCCGACCAAACATATTGTGAATTTCAAACGTAGTCATTTCTACTGTGATTCCGTTGAAATACAGCCACTTCAGAACTGGTTTATGCAAATGGAAACAGCAAAGACGGAGGCAGATGTTTTATGCACTGCATCTAGTTCAGCTTTTTCTTCGTATTTCGCGGGACTAGGGAAAAGAGACTTGGAACAGGACGACCCTATATGGGTACTGAAACACTTTGGATTGGAAGATAAAATCAAATTGAAGCATGGATGAAGATAAGCCAAAATCTTTATTGGCATTGAACAAACCAGGAGCTGGTCAGCAGAGCTAAGACGCTAGGCCTGATTAGTGGACATACTTAAAGTGAATTTTAACAATTATAAGACAGGGAGAACTGAAAATCCTAACAGACGCTTGTGTAAAGATGAAAAAGAAACTGTGTTGAGGCCAAAAAGTGGAATCAGTAGGATTGTGTTAGATTTTCAGAGTTTTAAAGTATCAACTCTAACAAGAAAGTAATACGAAACTACATAGGTATGTTGGAAATCATCTGGATATTCCAAATATAAGATAAACTTCAATGACTTTTTCCTGAAAATCTTCGCACTTTTGACTTTACAGAATTCTTTGTGATACCTATTCTCAAATAATTCATGGTATACCCAATTTTTCTGATCATCCTTCTGAGTAAGACCAAATAGGTTACCCAGAATTCATAGAATAGGTGAACTTTGATGTTCATGAGTGATTTGGAAAAGTTCCTTAAGAGAGTGATACTTATCACAACAGAGTATTTTAATGGCTGCAGATATGTGGATGAATTATATTGCAAAGGATATGACGCCAGGAATTGGAGTTGAGCTGATTATCATTATATAATTCAGTTGGGAATGAATTCTACTTATATAAGCAATATTCGAGCAGATAGAACAACAGTGCTCAGCTGTTCAAAAGATCAGAGTAAGTGCATCAGTTCGAATAAACACCTCAAAAAAGTCTAGGAAACACTTACCAATATCTTCTAATATGAATTTGATGATTCGAATTTATAGAAATCTTTCGGTGTTTGTTAGGATGTATTGTATATAATGTATTCTCAAGAAAACACAATAATATTTTACTTCTCCAAAGCACCTATTATGGAAAAAATTTGAAATTTGAAAATGACGAAATTTGGTAAAACACAAAAAAAAATCCTGAACTAATATTTTCGAAACGATATGGAAGCACTTATATTTTTCAGTACCCAGAAGGTCCACCTCTGTTATTAATGACACTTTGGCATCGTCGCGGCATGCTCAATATTAAATTGTCCATTACATTTTGGCCTAAGTCATTGCAAGCCCCCTGAACTGCTAATCGAAGCTCCTGTTCATGATGGAAGACATTTTGACGCAGGAGATTTCTTTTTAGGGTGTCCCACACATGCTCGATGGGATTCAGATCTTGGGAGCAGGATGGCCACGGTAGAAGATCGATATCATTCTCTTCAAGAACGTTCAAGACAACTCTTGCACGATGAGGAGGGGCATTGTCTTGTTGGAAGAGTGGATTTTGATGCATTGTTTGGAGATACGGTACCACTACAGGTAAAACTATCTCATTTGCGTAAGAATTTCCCGTGAGGTTGTTCTGTATGAAAACGAGGTCAGTTCTTCCACCAAGGAGTATACCTCCCCAAAACATCACTGATCCGCCTCCCTGTCTAACAACTTCTCGAGCATGCTGGAGACGGTTTTAATTTCCAGGTTCCCTCCATATTCGAATTCTTCCCGAATCGGGATAATAACTGAATCTAGATTCATCACTGAAGAGAACTGTGGCCCACCTCTCTTGATCCCAGTTTACGTGTTCTTGGCACCAAGCTAAACGAGCAGCGCGATTTCCATGGGTCAGTCGTGGAACTCTTAAAGGACGTCTGGAGTGGAGTTGACCTTCGTGCAGTCGATTTCTCACAGTTTGGTCGGAAATTTGTACATTATGAACTCGTGATAGCTCTTGAGCTAATTGAGATGCTGTGGTAGTACGATCTCTTCTGGCTTGTAAAACCAAAAATCGGTCTTGGGCGACTGTAGTTATCCTGAAACGACCTGTATGGCGTTCTTCTACGCTATCTGTTTCATTGAAACGCGACTATAAACGGTTTATGACACTTGGGCTACTTCTCAGAATCCTGGATACTTCCCGTTGTGAGCTCCCAGCTTGTAGCATGCCAACGGCTCGTAACATCTCTTCTCTAGTCAAATGTTTTCTTTCCATGGTCGAATCACAAAACTTGAATCTTTTATTTGTGCTTACAACAGAAACAATGTGCCAACTAACTGATTTCTAACACTGAATACATGAAAGGATTATAAAGCAGCGTCGCATTTGCTGCATTTTTAGTTTTTTATAAAAACAAACTGAAATTTGGTGAGAAATTGATGCAGGTGTTCATCTTTAAAAAAAATCATCCATATTGATCGTTCTGGATACGATATATCGATATTCAGAAGTGTTCCCTAGACTTTTTTGAGGTGTTTAGTGTGAACATAGGCATATCAAGTAGGCGCAGCTAATTTTTGCACAATATACACGGCGCCAAGAAATTTACGTACCATTTCAATATTTCAGATTTCTTTTTTGGTGGGAAACTAATTTTCAACACATGTATTTTTCGGATATTTTCGGATATATGCAAAAAAAATTTTTTGGCGGACATGTTCACTCTCATGAGATATTAAATGAAATAAATAAATTGAGATTTCGCAAGAACCGACCAGATGTTGATATAGCAGTTGTTGATCAATTTTTACGAGTAACGTTTGTTCTTCTAGGAAATTTTTAATTTTCGGTAATTGTGCAATGCGAATCATGAAATTTGACACCGATATCTTCAAATGCACAGTGGAGTGCAAATTATCACTGAAACGATACGACAACGTTTCAAGGAATTCGGTTTGAGATCTCGTGTTGCAGCTCGAGGCCCAGCTCTAACCGCAGCACATCGAAGAGCCGGATTGAATTTTGTCAGAGAGCATGTCAATTGGTTAGAAGTTGACTGGGAAGGAGTTTTGTTTATAGATGAGCCGAGATTTTTCATTGCGATCGAAGTTCTCTGGTGTACAGACGTCGAAATGAGAGATATGCTTTTTTTACTTACCTAAGGTTTTGGTGGATGTTCATTAACCCATTAGTGCATGTGGAAGAAAATTTTGATTTGATTATAATTTTTTCTTGAAATAGATATAATTTCAGTGTTGAAACGTGGTTCTGTCGCTATTTTTAAATTTTCTCTACGAATGAAATATTGAAGATAGAAACACATTTGAATAAACTAAATGCGATAACATTAACATCATATTTTTTGGCATTATTTCTTATGAAAATCGAAAAAATAGTTTTTAGGTTGTAAGCCGATATTTCACTTATCACATATGAATTTTTATGGCACATTTTACATTTCCTATCACTTTCAGAGTATTTGATCAAATGTCCCACATTATCGAATCTAATATCGTTATGGTTGACAAACGGTCGGCAGTTAAGATTGATCTGGTCCCATATTTTTCCAGAAAGCTAACGGCTATGCGACGTCTGGATGTTAGAAGATTTGCACAGTTTGGACCTTCAGGTCTCAGTTTCTTCATCAAAATCCAGCTATTTAGCACACTCACATCTAACAAATACTGAAAAATGGGCCAGTACCATTTTCTTTGCCGCATTCTCGATCGATACGCAGCTACTAATCCATCCATCTTATCAACCCCTCCCATGTATTTATTGTAATTTGATACCACCTTTGGTTGAGGAACATTCTGTTCGGATTTGGTTTCTTTGCACCAACGTCTAGCGGTCATCATAGATTGATCTTGTTGTCTTTCCATTGAGCCATCAGAATTTTCTCGTTCAATAAAAACTGAAAAGATTTCTCTATTCCATACATTCTTCTCTTGAAAAGTCCTTCTAAACGACTTAGGCGTATAGTACCAGTAGCAAAAACATTGCGGTCCGCTAGATGGGACATTAGACCAATACCAGTGTAGTAGTTATCGAAGTAAAGTTTATAACCCTTATTCTCTTCCAGTCCTGCTAATCGAATTAGAGATAAAACAACATGACCACCCAAACCTACCCTCCACTTTGACGAAGGGCACAATTTTTAAAACCTAACCTGATTGGCTTTCCTTTGATATATTGCTTTGCATAATGCTTTCCATAGTATGGTATCATGCTCTCGTCAATCGATAGATGCTCATCTATTCCGCCGTGCTCTCAAAATTTTGATTCAATCCGTCAATAAGTGGTCTCAATTTGTGAAGTTTTTCTGTCGAAACATTGTTGTTATCATTGAAGTGAAGATGACGTAAGAGAAGATCAAAACGGTTGAGTCTCATCGAGTCCCGAAGTATTGAAGGGGAGCAATAAAGCTCCAAAGATTACATACAGGTCATCCATAGAAAACTTTAAAAAAATATTTTTTTGTGACCCATACAAATTAGTCTGGTGAACGATATTTTCCATGATCGCTTCCGTGAAAAAGAGTTTGAAGAAATCTGCTGGAGAATCAGCCTACTGTGCATCGCGAGATGGTGGCACAGGATCACAAGTGGTGTTCATACAATATTTGGGTATATCTCCCGTCCACTTATGAATTTTTCTTTTTTTCTTTGAACAGTTTTACTTTTCTTTTTCCTGGAAAGCTGTTGTATAACAGAAAGAAAGTGGTATAGTTTCTTCATCATCACTCTCCGATGAATAGGAAAGTGTGGTGACTTTAGGTTGAAGTCCACTTGTTCTTGCAGAAAGTTGTTCGTGAGTTTCCTCAGCTTCACTATTTCGCATTCTTGACCCAGAATACCTCTGGGTAGGTGGTTTATATCGTCAGCTTTTTGGTCTGAAACATCGCTGTCTTCTTCAGATTCTGCTGTATTTTGATTGGGAGGTTCAATATATATTTTCGTATTACTTTCATAGAAATCATCGCCCTCTAGGATGTCCAAAAGTTGATGCAGAGATAATCTGAAATGGAAACAAAAATGACTTTTGTGCATATAGTTCTTCTAAACGGATCGCCCAGAAAAATTTGCATTAGATAAAAACTTGGTTGGAAAATGCGAAAATAACATCGAAGTTGTAAACAAGAGACAATGCGTCGGAATTTTTCAATAGAGATCCAAAAATATGTCCCATGTACATGTCCAATTCCAGCTGAGGAAAGGGAGAAAACTACACCACAAATTATACATTTTGCATTTTTATCACTTTCACGGTCTTTTCTCAGCCATGTGAATTCGTTTTTCTATAATTGTGAGTACTTCTGTATCTTTGTTTTACTCGTAACAACTTTTCGCTTTTTAGGTGGGGTGCTACTAGCACATTGATGTTATCAGCACTGGATTCCTGATCGGCGTTATCATGTTCGTCAATTACGTCAGCCATTAGGAATTGGATAAACATATTCTAAACAAAAACAGAGTCACCACAAAGTGGAAAATCGAGAAGTTTCCTTGCGCCAAAATTAACCTAACCTCAAAACGCTTCCCGAATCAACTTGTGATATCGACATTAGTGGCTGCATTCAGAAACATCTGAGTGCCTTTGGGAATTGGGGATACCATATTAACAGTAAATAGTCGACTTTTTTGGTTATGATAATGGTTTGCATAATATTACATCACTGGCACTAGTATAGTAAACATTGTGTTGACAAGAGTATTTTAGCGTATGGGTAGGCAACCCTAGGATCAATACCTCAGCAAGGATGGATCCTACAAAAAAAATTTATATGAAGTTGTGGCATTATTTTGATGAGATATATCAGATCTCGAATTATTCAAACCCTATTCTGGGACACCATGTATGCTCTATAATATATCATTGCATTCGTTACCATTTCATAACTATAATTTATATTTATCACGATTCCACGAATGTAGGCATAAATAATTCGACACTGTCCGTAATTTTAGATTTCCGCAATCTCCATTTCAACTATGGGAAAATTGATTTTTTGAGCTGATTCTTGCGTTTAAATGCTTAGTTAGCCTTATAATGAATATTTGTTATGGTTATCGATTTGATATGGCGAGCAGTAGGTCATTTTTGTTTGTTTTAATCGAATTATTGTCGAGATCAGAAAAAGCGCGAAATAATTTAATTTCGTCACACTTTTGATATTTTAGGTTTGGAAGTACACCTCTCCTAGAAATTAACGCACAATTTCCATGTTTTAAAGTTCTCTTTTGGTAGGCAACTAATCATTAACACACGTTGTTAATATGTGAACAAAAATTGATGATTTTTTCGGTGTTAGGATGTATTGTATATAATGTATTCTCAAGAAAACAAAATGATATTTGACTTCTCCAAAGCACCTATTAAAAAAATTTGAAATTTGGAAATGACGAAATTTGGTAAAACACAAAAAAAATCCTGAACTAATATTTTCGAAACGATATGGAAGCATTTATATTTTTCAGGCCCCAGAAAGTCCACCTCTATTATTAATGACACTTTGGCATTGTGCGGCATGCTCAATATTAAATTGTCTATTACATTTTGGCCTAAGTCATTCCAAGCCCGCTGAACTGCTAATCGAAGCTCCAGTTCAAGATGGAAGACGTTTTGATGCAGGAGATTTCTTTTTGGGTGTCCCACACATGCTCGATGGGATTCAAATCTGGGGAGCAGGATGGCCACGGTAGAAGATCGATATTATTCTCTTCAAGAACGTTCAAGACAACTCTTGCACGATGAGGAGGGGCATTATCTTGTTAGGAAAGTGGATTTTGACCCATTGTTTAGAGATACGGTACCACTACAGGTAAAACGATCTCATTTGCGTAAGAATTTCCCGTGAGGCTGTTCTGTATGAAAACGAGGTCAGTTCTCCCACCAAGGCGTATACCTCCCCAAAACATCACCGTTCCGCCTCCCTGTCTAACAACTTCTCGAGCATGCTGGAGACGGTTTTGCTTTCCAGGTACCCTCCATATTCGAATTCTTCCCGAATCGGGATAATAACTAAATCTAGATTCATCACTGAAGAGAACTGTGGCCCACCTCTCTTGATCCCAGTTTACGTGTTCTTGGCACCAAGCTAAACGAGCAGCGCGATCCATGGGTCAGTCGTGGAACTCTTAAAGGACGTCTGGAGTGGAGTTGACCTTCGTGCAGTCGATTTCTCACAGTTTGGTCGGAAATTTGTACATTATGAACTCGTGATAGGTCTTGAGCTGATTGAGATGCTGTGGTAGTACGATCTCTTCTGGTTTGTAAAACCAAAAATCGGTCTTGAGCGACTGTAATAATCCTGAAACGACCTGTATGGCGTTCTTCTACGCTACCTGTTTCATAGAAACGCGACCATAAACGGTTTATGACACTTGGGCTACTTCCCAGAACCCTGGATACTTCCCGTTGTGAGCTCCCAGCTTGGAGCATGCCAACGGCTCGTAACATCTCTTATCTAGTCAAATGTCGTCTTTCCATGGTCGAATCACAAAACTTGAATCTTTTATTTCTGCTTACAACAGAAACAAAGTGCCAACTAACTGATTTCAAACACTGAATACATGAAATGATTATAAAGCAGCGCATCTGCTGCATTTTTAGTTTTTTATAAAAAAAACTGAAATCTGTTGCGGCACTCTACATAATTTGGTGAAAAATTGATGCAGGTGTTCATTTCTTAAAAAAAATCATCCATATTGATCGTTCTGGATGAGATATATCGATATTCAGAAGTGTTCCCTAGACTTTTTTGAGGTGTTTAAATTGAGATTTTGCCAGAAAACACTACAAATTGAGAACAGCAGTTGTTGATCAATTTTTTCGAATAACGTTTGCTCTTTTCGAAAATTTCAATTCTTGGTAAAAATGCAACGCTAATCACGAAATTTTACATTGCAGAAGCGGCAGAAGCAGTGGTGTTAGATGACCTAGGTTGGGTTTTTGAATGAATAAATCTTTATTGTGATCAGATACGTGTACGTATATGCACCGTTAATGGTTTTACACAAGATTAAATTGAGGCACCAGAAAAATAGAGTACAATTAGGACAGAAACAAGTTGTTGTCATTTAAAAACTCATCATAGCTAAAATAACCTTTTTCTACCAAAACACATTTCATCTGGGCTCTGAACTTATCAAGGGCAAGGCCCCTGAGACGCAGAGGTATCTTAAAAATTTAAAGGCCAAAAAGTTTGGTCCATTCTGTGATCTGCTCAATTTAAGATAAGGGACATGAATATCATCTCTATTTCTTGTATTGTGGGTATGTAAGTCACTATTTAGTTTTAAAGATTTTTGTTTTTTATGTATATAAATCAGACACTAAAGAATAAATAGGCTTGGGAGAGTGAGCACTTTCACGAGTTTTTACAGCAATCTCTATATTTGAGACGATCAACTATTCTGATCGCCCGTCAAATATTTTTTTCAAATTCACTACAATTTCCCCATACCACCAAACCATACCGCAAATGGGTCTCACAGAGCCCATAATAGGCTCTTTTCAGGACACAACCGGATACGGATGAAGCCAGATTTCTCAGCACAAAGATGTTTTTACTGAGCTTTTTAGATAAATAGTCAGCAAGTACACTCCACGTGAGTCTAGAATCAAGATAAACACCAAGGAATTTACCATTTGCAATTTCTGTTTGTCTTAAGCTGAAGACAATCTTTTCAGTCTTCGCATCATTTATGCACAATCCATTCCCCGAGAACCATCTCAAGGCACACGACTCCATCTCTCCAAACATCCCCGCCACCTTCCCCGGGTCACCACAGCCAACCGAGAAAGTAGAGTCATCAGCAAATAGAATCATCAAGAAACCCCCCAGGTACTGAGGAAAATAATTTTACAACTGTGTCCAAAAAGTAAGTTGATTCAGCATTTATTTGGAAAAATCTTCAATTTTCTTTTGCATTAATTTCATCGCCTTCAAAGTTATCCCCTCTAGATGCAAATTGATTTTCCAATCTTCAAAACTGTTGATTTCTGAGATGGCCTTCAGCTCTCTTCGATGCGGCTTGTATCTCTTCTATTGACTCAGAACTGTGCCCCGGAACAGTCTTTCGAGTTTGCTGAATAATCAGAAGTCACACGGTGCCAAATCAGCTGAATGCAGTGTGGAACAATATGGATCGAATTTTTGGCGAAATGGTTACGAAGAATCAATGCAGTGTTAGACAATATATTATCGTGGTGCAAAAACCAAGAATTGTCTCCCCTCAATTCCGACCTCCTTAGGCGAATAGCTTCACGCAAACGACTCCGCTCAAATAATATTCTTCATTGACGGTTGTTACTGGCAGATGGAACTCAAAATGTACAACACAGGAATAATCGAAGAGAGCAGACAACATGACTTTGGTTTTCGAGCGACTTTGGCTCGGTATTTTTGGTCTGGCTTCACCTTTAGCAAAATATTCACTTAATTAATCGATTGTTTCTGGGTCGTAAGCATAAATCTACGTCTCATCTACTGTAATAATGCGTTAATTTTGTCCTCAATGAATCAGCAACAGAAACTTCATTCCGCAAAAAAAAATTTAATGATAATTCTTTACTTCTTGCAGACGTTATAAAAATTGAAAAATTCACTTCTAGGAGCTTACAAAACGAAGCGAATCTCAAACCCTAATGAATATTTCAATGTGGACTGTAGCACATATATCGGAGACATTTCTAACTACCTAAAAATGAGAGCACTGCACCATATCCATTTGCGCGGGCAGTTTAAATTCAAATGACACCTTACTTTTTAGACACAGAGGTACAAGAAGAGATCAAATGCTTGGGGTGTCGAATTTAACTGTTTCCAGAATCTTCCACAGGTACAGGCAGACTGGTAGTCATGAAAGGAGACCTGGGTAAGGAGCAAAAACGCCCATGGCCATTATTTAAAAATTTCCTCGTTGAGACAAAGGTTCGCTACTGCTAAGCACCTTCAAATGCTGCGTCGACAGAACAGTGGAGTGTAAATTAGCACGGAAACGATACGATAATCGTCGTATGTACCATTTATGGCAAACATGGGTGACAAGTTCTTGTTTATGCGTAATAACGCCAGACTTCACCAAGCTACTTTGAAGATTACGAAATCACTGCAATGAAGTGGCCTGCACGAAGACCAGACTTCAATCTCATCGAAAATATCAGGGACATTCTCAATAAGAGATGAAGAAGTCGGCAAAACCAGCCAGCTACTGTGAGTGAGGTTCGGAACAAATTGATCGAAATTTGGAACGAAATTTGTTAGACTGCTATGAGGTAATTTTGAGTATGAACGAAATCACTGCAGTGTAGTGTTCAGACGTCAATCCCATTGAACATATCAGGGACATTCTCAATAGAAGATTAAGAAGTCAGCTACCGTGAATGAGGTTCGAAATTTGGAACGAAATAAGTTAGACTGCTATAAGATGATTGTGAGTATGAACCATAGATGTTTGCAGTAATTTTCGCTAGGGTTGGAAATATCCGGTATTTACAGATGTTTTCTAAAAGTTATATATATTCTTTTGAAAAGAGAGGATTTACAAAAGTTTGAATAATTGTATTTACAATAAATACTTATATCTAAAATTTTGGTGTGTGTCAGAAGAAGCACAAGTGTGAGCTCAGGAAATGTAACAGGGGAACCATACTATCTTGTATATGATTCAATGAACGAGGGAAAAAACTCGTTTCCCTGTCGCTATTGCACTAGCAATAGCTTGTCTATTTATGTTGTGTTAGTGTCGTGTGTACATAAAGAGTACCAAAGATTTTTCTGCTTAGCCGCTTCATTCTCTCTTGCATTCCATGATTTCCAACAGAAGACAAGGGGGAAAGAAAGGGGGTTTGGGACAAGAATCTGTAACAATGGAAAAAGAAAACCAGCAGAAAAATATTTCAACAATCATACTTCTCATATGTCTAAACAAATCTGAGAAAAGATTTTACATAGCAATCAAGGTCATGAAAAGGACTAAGGAGAAATACAAAACCTGCGATATTTCCTCAAATTCCATCTCTGTTTGACGGAGAGGGCCCCGATGGCCAGGTTCAGTCTTCCAAGTGATGCCGATTATGATCTATAGATGTTTTAGAATCATTATGGACCCAATAATCTGGGTTGACATCGCCCATATATTATTTCTTCGTTTAATTTTAAGAAAAATTTGCAAAAAAATTTTGACAGTCGTTCGAAAAATATGACATTTGTCATAATTAGTTTTATTTCAATTTCTATGAGAACCATTTTCATTTCGATTGTTCTCATGCATACCTTAGTGCTGGTGGATCACTAGTAAAATAATTCTTTGGCATATCTAAACTTTTGAATAAATTTGAATTTTCTATTTTGTTTATTAATTTCTTGGTGCAGTGTAGATATTTTTCTTCGCATGGTCAAGTTGGAATCTTATTATTTTATGAGTTCAAATGCGAAAATACGCACATCGTATGAAAACATACATCTGATTTGAATTGTGGAGGCCGTTACTTGATGTAGATCCATGATATAAATGAGATAAAAACACAAGGTTTAACTTTAATCTACACTTTATTTGAAAAAATTCGACGACGTTTCGCTGACACAGCAGCTTTATCAAGAATGACAAACAGAATGAACAGAATTCTGTTTGTCATTCTTGATAAAGCTGCTGTGTCAGCGAAACGTCGTCGAATTTTTTCAAATAAAGTGTAGATTAAAGTTAAACCTTGTGTTTTTATCTCATTTACATACATCTGAAGTTTTTCAGAGAATACGAAATGGTGAGTGTTCTGAATGCATAGATTTTTAGGCTAAGCACACACTGAGCTCATGTTACGCAACGTATAGGTAAGACATTATGACACCTGAAGTTGGGAATGCGCAACGCTGTGATACATGAATGTGTTTCTAAATTGTATGGTTTCATATAAATGTTAGACTAATACCATAGTTCAGATTGCATAATGCGGTTTGTAGGCGTTGAGTAGAGTGAGCATAGTGTGCTCCTACCTTGAGCCCCAAAATTGCTCAAATCTTGTATGGAAGGAGAAGACGTTGCAAAGGAAATTCATTTACTAACAGGGAAAATTTCCTCCAAGAACCTAATAACCAAATTAAAGTTCCCTGAAGAGATCTGTATTTTCCAAGATTCTATAAAAATTTAATTAGTTACAAACCTCTTTTTAACTTTCGTGACCTCACAGCAGGAAGAACAGAATCGGTACTCATGAACTGTGGCAGCTCTGAGTAAAGCTTGTGCTAATATAGGAGAAATAATGATGGTATTCGAGTATTTATCAATTTGCTATCTTTTGAATTTTTTGTCATTGCTTCTGTTATTATACACTCCAAAAAATAAACGCACAAAATCGAAAATTCAAATTTATTTAAGTTTAGATATGTTGAAGAATTATTTTTCCTATAATCCACCACTACTGAGGAATGCTTGAAAACAATAGAAATCAAAATGGTACTCATAGAAATTGATGTAAAATAATAATGAAAAGTATAAAACTTTTGAAAAAATTGAAGTCCCCAAAAACCTGTTAATACCTCTGCCGAGAATTACCGTATGAAATTACGATTCATCTTCAAAATCAGTGAGCATATAATATACAGTAAATAAAGATGATTTATTATTATTATTATTATCGTGGACTTATGCACTATCTCAGCTATTAGCTGGATATAATGCACCTTTCCCAGATTCAGCAATCAAAGGGAATAGGCTCGATTACAATAAACTTGACATAAATTTCCTAACTATTCTACATGTATTAAGAATTACAGCTTTTTGCATTTCTGTATAGGTATTCTTATGCAATTCTAATTTCTTAAGGCTATCATGCAGAGATTTGGGTATTAACCCAACCCAGTCGAGAATACGATGACAGGAACAATATCTATTTTCTCGAGGTGCCACATATGATTGATCTCAATAGCAAGTTCTGTATATTTGGACTTTTTCTCCTGGAACTTGTTCAGCACGTTGTTATTATTCGGTATGGCGACATCCATCAGCATTGCTGTTCTGGCTCTGTTATCATACATCACTATGTCCGGCCTATTATTCGTCACCATTCTGTCAGTTATAACAGGCCTCTCGTAGTATTATCTGATAGAGTCATTTTCCAATACGGGCGCCGGTTGATACTTGTAATATGGCTGGAAGGTATTCAGAAGTCCGTACTTATGTGCAAGTTTCTGATGGATAATGTTGCACACTTGATTATGCCTGTGAAGATAGTCCGTATTGGCTAGTTGTTCGCAGCCGGACGTAATATGCTGTATAGTCTCCGATATAGTCTCCGATCTTATATGGCATTTTCTGCACTTATCTGTTTATAATGTTCCGTCCTTCATAATAATTTTTTTGTAGTTGTTTGTAGCGATCACTTGGTCTTGGATGACCATAAGGAATCCCTCTGTTTCCTCGAATAATTCTCCTTTCATCAACCATTTGTTGGAGGCTTCTTTGTCGATGTGTGGTTGATTAATCTCATGGTGATGTCGTCCATGCAATTCCTTTCTTGACCATTGCTCTTGTTTTTCAATATCTGATAGGAACGTTAGATTCAGCAGGTCATCTCTAGTAGCAAGATTTAGAGGTGTATATCCTTTATCAGCCAACGAAATCACTCTGTGGAGGTCAAGTGAGAGCTTTTGCAGAGAAGAATTCTCTGAGATTTTTATCTGTACGGTGTTTAAATTGACAACATCTATTAATCCGTGTCCTCCTTCTTTCCGCTTCAAAGTTGTTCGTATCACAGACAATTTTGGATGATGGTTGTTGTACTTTGTTAGCATCGTTCGAATCTGCCTCTGAATATCCTCCATTTCTGTCTTAGTCCATCTGATTATTCCAAATGACTAAAGCAACACTGGAATGGCGTAGGTGTTAATTGCCTTGACTAGATTCCCCGAGTTCAACATTGATTTCAGCACAGTCTTCAGACGCTGACTGTATTCTGAACGAATCTTCTCCTTTGATTGTTTTTGGTCTAGCAATCTGGCTTGTTGGTATCCCAGATATTTGTATGTTCAGGGTCTTACATTTTTCAATCCCGAACTTCATCTGCCGGGAACTCACTGATAGTTTTCAGCAAATCATCCAATTGCTTCTTGTTCGAAGCATATGATTTGATGTCATCCATATACAGCAGGTGGGAGACTGTATAATAATTCCTATCTGTTTTTATCCTAAATCCGTATCCTGTTCTATTGAGCATTGAGGACAATGGGTTCATAGCTAAACAGAACCATACTGGACTCAAAGAGTCTCCTTGAAAAATGTGGGCGTTTTCTTGGGATGTTGAAGAACATACGTGAGCTGTTTCGCTAGGGCTCCATGGAGCTTATCAAACTTCTTGTACCAGTAGTTGTGGATATTATCTATACCTGTGGCTTTCCAATTGTTGGTCGCTCTAACTACGGTTGTGATTTCTTCCTCCGTTATTCCTTCGAAGTCCATATGTTTGATATCAAGGCGTTCTCTTTCATTCGTGATCCATTCCGCATCTCTATTGTGTTCTTTGGGGTGCGACCATAGTGATGACCAATAATCGGTTAAACACTGTGCGTCAGGTAATTTTCTGTTATTGTAGGCCGCAGTTTTGTTATTTCCCTTATGAAAATTGGCCGCGTTTTGGAGGAACCTTTGGTTTTGGTGTTTCCTTTCAGTACACTTGACGTATCTCGAAAGCCTCTTTGCTTTTGCTTGGAGTTTCTGTTTCAAAGTGTCCATATACACGTCGATGTGTTGTTTGTGATCAGGGTGTTTTGTGTTCGTACCAATTTTCCAAAAATTTTGCGTATATGTGATTTCAAGCGCCTTGAGGATTTTCTGTTTCTCAGGAATTCTCTGAGGCGACCGATTTCTGCTCTAATTTTATCAATATCCTTCTGCAGTCGTTTTTGTCATGGTGGTTTTCTGACGCTTTTTGGCTCAGCTTGAATCAGAGTTGTGGATATTTGTTGTTTGTGAAGTCGAAGAACCGCTACTGCTCCACAGTAAATCAAAGTGTGAATCTTCTCCAAGGTGTTTTGGTCGGTATATTCTTCAAACACTGAGTTTACGCTTGCTAGGATGAGAATGGTGTTCTTGTTCGTCTTGAGTTTGGGCAGTTTAGGTCTTTTAGTTGGTTTACTACCACTGAATTCAGTTATTGCTCTGTTGAGTTCTGATCTTGCTAAATACATATATTCGTTCTGCTGATTCGGCTCAGTAGGGCGTTCCATGTTAATATTCGCTTCCGTGGCTTCGATGTTATCTGTAACACTTTCATTGACTCCGGCAGGTATACCGTTATGAGTATCATTTTCGCTTCTGAGTTCCATTATGACCGCTTCTCGTATGCTTTGCAGCGTTTCTGAAGAAAGTAGCCTGTTTTTAACGATTGTTCTTCGTTGATTCGAAATTTTCTGCTCGGATATGTGCTGTAATTCAGGATATTTTTCTACGAACGCAAGATGTAACGCGTATCTGTATGCTGTCATTTCCGATTCCAAGTTTGTAATCTTGTAATAGGAACGCATAATGAAGGAATTCATTTCTGGGGTCCACTTCATGCGTTTCCTAGGGAGTCCGGCTCTCGTGGTCGTAGGCATAATGGCTTGCGCCGCCGTTGAAACATCAAGAGTCGGTTGGGAGGTGTTGATGTTATTTCCCACTTGGTTTTGTGTTGCAGTATCCCTACTCGATATCACGCTGCTTCCGTCGCTAACCGAGGGAGACTGTGACTCACTTTCCGAACAAGACCCTCTTCCTTAATCTTAAACGCGACAAGAGGTTATGGTGGTACAATGTCGATTCACCCGTTTATTCCTTAGATTGTACATCATTGGATAAGTTGCATTTTATACCTACTGCCAGGTTCAGCTTGGGTACCTCGGATTCGCTAGGCCCTTACTCAGAAACAAAGTTCCTGAACCCCTGAGGGGTATTATTATTCGGATCCATTTCGTTCCAAATTTCGATCAGTCTTTTCCGTACCTCATTCACGATAGCTGGCTGCTTTTCTGGCTTCTTGATCTTCTATTGAGAATGCCCCAGACATCTTGGATAGAGGTCTGAAATTCGTGCAGGCCACTCCATTGAATTAAAGTCTGAATCGTGATGGTAGTTATCAACGATATGAGCTTTGTGACGTCTGGCGTTATCATGCATGAACAAAATTTTTTGACTCATGTTTGCCGCAAATGCTACATGTTGAGGCGTTGTCGTATCGTTTCAGTTTTAATTTGTTCTGTCGAAGCTGAATTTGAAGGTGCCTAGCAGTAGCGAACCCATTATTACTCTCTTTCTCTGTCTACCAGTCTTCAAGTACCTGCGGATCATTCTGGAGAGAGTACATTCTGCCGGGGTCAAATTTCGTGATTCGCGTTGCATTATTACCGAAAATTAAAATTTCCAAGAAGAACAAACGTTCCTCGCTTAAATTGATCAACTTCCGTTATAAATACGTGATGGTTTCTTGCAAAATCTCAATTTATTTTATATTTCATGATAGGAACAAGACGCCAACAAAGAGCATTGAATTTGGCATATCCATTAACATGTTTTAATAATTAATTGCCTAACAAAAAAGAAATTTGAAATATGAAATTTGTGCGTTATTTACTTGGCGTAGTGCATTTCTCGTTTGGACTAAAATCTATCTAGATTATGAATACGTAATGATGCTGAGACGTATACTTTCATTAATGAAGCCACATCGACTGGTTATTGAGATAATGCCTTTGGTGTGTGGCCCTCCTTTACCTTATCCGGTAAGTCAGTTCAGTACTGTCTGATGTTTTTAGGTTGATTGTACATTCGGCCTCTGGAAGGTCGACAGAACGACCGTAGCGCGGGGGAGGGGCCAACAATTATTCTAGAAGTCACTGACCAGGTTTATGTAGACGGTAAATGAACATTCATTTTACCATTAAACCGCGTCCTTATGGACGTTTTACTCTTGGAAAACAATGCCACTTATCGCTATAGGTAAACCAGTTGATGTTTATAACTCGTACGGTCATAAAACACTGGTGTTATGTCTTTTGCGCCACGACTAAGGTCGTAGAGATAAGAAGCATATTTAGGGTATGAGAGCTAGGAACGGAATCTAGAATGTTAAATATTACCTGCGTAATATTACGTAGAAAATTGATGAATAAATATCAAGCACTTCAACCCAGGATTTTCCTATGAAAAACTTAGATCCAGTTATTCAAAGCTGTTTTATTCTACACTAAAGAATTAAGGTTACGTTGATGCTCAAAAGGAAGATGCTTCGATGGTGCCCATATCAGGATTTTGAAAGTACCCATCTCGGACCCAAGTAAATTCCAGGTGTATAATCTGTTTGTCCTTAATTCATAAATGATTATAATATTTTTCAATTGTAGGTTCAGAAAAGAAAACACATCTCACGAAAACACAGCAATTCAGTTGAGTTATGGCACACAATATTAGCCTAATTTTTAATGACTATTTCAAATCCGTTTTCAACAATAAAACACAACTTCTTTAAAATTGATCTTATTTTATTAAATTCTTAAATTGAAAAAACTTTCTTTTCTAAGATTTTCTTTCAGATGTTGTAGTCAGTGAGCTGATCTGAATGCTCCAACAATATTCAGCTATCATGTGTGCGTTCCAGTAGCCTTGATAGCGTTCCCCCATAGTCCAAAGGCCCTTGTGGAATCGCTCGCTCTGTCTTCACTCAGATGCCCAAGATTAGCAGGAAAATAGTCGAGGTGGTTGTGGAGAAGGTGTAACTTAAGTTCATGTTATATCCAAGCATTTGAAAGTGACTCATTGGTTGCTAAACGTGTTGGGAATAGTCAGAAATTTTCTTATTTCCCAAACAAACTCAACAATTTTTCTCAATCTGTCATATTTTCCGTAAAACTTGTGTCATTTATTGATTATCTGATTGGTGGATCATCAAAGATGCCTACTTTTAATCTTTTCTGCACTCAGTTTTGTGAACTTTTTGATCAAGAAAAGGAAGCAATTTTCAACGAAGGCAATATTATGTGATTCCATGATATTAAAGGCGGATTTATCACGTTTGTGGTGCTGAAATTAGCGCTTCCCGATTAGGCTAATCCTTTTTAACTCAGTGTTGATTTTTAGATCTATTATCCCACAAGCAGAGAAAACAGGTATACTTTGTGTAAGCACTTTGTAGAAAAAAGTTGACCAGTCTAAATCAACACATATGAGCCAGTTGTTTTCTGTGTACTTAATTTTGTCCCAAACTAAAGTAATAATGTATACTTTTATTTTAGTAGAATGAACAATCGGCAACGATCCTAATTTATTCCCGTTGTGTAGGAGAACTCATTTCAAAACAAATATAGCACTCATCATGGTGGTTTGCAGATTCTTTCCAGATCATAGCAGTTTTATACCGAAAAGTTTTTCTTTTCTCATTTGTCCATAAACATAGGAACTCAACGCACTTATTACAAACGTTTTGGAGAACCCAAGGCCTATCACGCATTTCAGCGGATGCCCAAAGTAATTTAAAAAGTTACGTACTCTGTCACATTTAAACGGTATTCTTTGAATGTATACTCTATGCAAATGAAACAAAAATGATATGAATCATTCAGACAAACTTCTTGATGATGCCATATGAAAGTAAATCAATTTTTTTTAATTAATAGCAAATTATTTCGGTAACTAAGTGTTTCTTCAATAAAAGCTATAACTCAAAAACAAGAGCTGTTAAAAACAAGTAGGGTATATTTATAAATTGCTACGTAAAATTAGTGAACATCAAGTGACATAAGTCATTCAGCAGATGAAAAGTGCAATTTTGTTGTTAAGTGTTATTATATTCTCTTTTAAAATTTTGAATGAGGATACAATACAATATTACAACATTGAACTGAAAAATTTTAATATAATCCATTTTGGATAAAGATATATTTTCTTTTATGGAGGCACGTTTTTCTCTAACTTGGATATTTTAAAATTTAAGAGGATGGTGAATACCACATAAACCTCAGATTGAATGCTAACCTAAATGGGCGGGGTGTTTATTCCGCTTGTGGAAGAAGCTTAATATCTGGGTATTACTCTGGATAGCAAACTCTCTATGGGCATGTCAAAAGACCTGTGGAAAAAAGTGGGATCCCAAAGCAATTCCAGTGGCTATATGTGATGGTGGTTAGACCACGTATTACGTACGACTGCATTGCTTGGTGGGACTGCAGTCTTAAGAAGCAATGCCAACTGAAGCTCTCTAAATTACAGAGAACAGCCTGCATGATGATTACAGGAGCCTTTCGCTCTACACCCACTGCGGCCATGGAACTGATACTGGGCCTTGCCCCTCTTCATATTGTGATAAGAGGAGTGGCTAGAATGGCTAGAATGGTTTTCGGCTACAGATTTAATGCTGATCTTTCCCAGTAATGAAGCGGGTAATTTCCCTGTTGCTTTGTGCCTAGCGCCTTACAGTCTGAAATTGAGGACAATGAAGTGCTGAGTGTGAGGTCGGACATAACAACACCTAAAACCAAGAGTCATTAAAGGGTTAAGGGCCAAGATGGTACTTTTGGGATCCAGATAGGTACCGCAAAAGCCAAGAAAATTCTCATAAATTCTAGAGAAGAGTTATTGAAACTGCAGAGACAGTTAGGTTCGACACCCTTGTTTGAAAAGTATTTCTTGTGCTTTCACTCAAAAGTAACCACCAGAATTTTTAAGATGAGAGTGTAATGATTCACATGCATTTGTCGTTTTATTCGAAGCAGCAGATTCATTTGCTCAGATTGACGATGGAAATCTAGGACAATTCTCAATTATTTTCGAGGTCAAATCTAATCTTTGAATCAAAGCTTGAAAACCTCGGATTTGAATGCTTCATGTATTCTTAATTTCAAGAAGTCACAAATTTACGATTGCAAAACCAACTGACGAGGGCGAATTGATAATTAATTTAGTGAATTGCTACCTCATCCACCATTCTCCCACCAGACCAGTGATTTCTATTCGTTTCCAAACATGAAAATATGGCTTAGAGGATAGAGATTTCCAACTGATGATTATGTTGAAAAATAAATGACACTCGGTAAAGAAGAGTGAGATCTTGTTTCATTTTTCCTAACTTATCAATTCACTCTTGTAATAGACTATTTCATGATAAACCTTCAGCATATATTCTAATAATTCATTTTCGATTATTTTGGATGTATATTTGAATACCGAAGAACTGGAACAATGCTGTTTTGAGTACAATATCCGAAGTTATGCCTAAATCTACGTCTACTCTCTGACACTTAAGTCCAATTAGCAAATCTGATACAATTATTAAATATATTCTGAATATATCTAGTTCAGTTTACCTGTTGAATGTCCCAAGTTCCGGTTGCCAAGCCTTGTCGGGTAATGGTTTTTCTGAAAATGCGGACGCTGCAACATTGAATCCTCTAGTTAGAGAGTAAGAAAACCTGAAATGAAAAAATAGTAATGTAAGAGTTTTTCATTATTCTGAAGATTATCTTCGCCACAATGTTTATTTTCAATATACACGACCGGTTTCAATAGTTACGTCATTTTCAAGTGTCTAGAGCTAACAATTATGTGTTATTCATTCCTATTTTAAATGTCGAGTAGTGCATTTTGTTTAGAAAAACAATTTAATACATTTCCTAGACATCACCATCACTAAACTCAGTAATAAGTAACAATTTCAATGAATTTTTCAACTACATTACATATAATTCAGTAAATTAGCCGCTTATAATTCATTAATTCATAGAGCATTTTCCATTTCCTATTCATATTAGACTTAATACAGAAATCAATAACTTTTCCAGTCTCCTATATAAACAGTATTATTAAACGCAAAGAAAAAAATCAAATTTCTCAATTACTATATTCCATTATGGAAAAATCAGAAAATGAATACTCATGTCTAATTTACATTGGCACCCTCTCTAATAATTTTAGCAGATATCTTTCAAACTCTAATTTATCTTATCGACTGTTCTCAGCGCAAGCAAATTACTTTTCAATGCTAAACAAAAAACTAATTAATTCAAACAGTCTGGAATATACAGAACTAAATGCAATCAACAGCTTACGTAGGACAACTGGTCGAAATTTTGAATCTATATTTGAAGAACATTTTCCCTCAGATAACAAATAACAGTTTTTCAACACAGTGAATCTATAAATCACATAATTACATGAGATAATTAAAATTATCTACAAATACAATAAAGGGATGATAATGAATCTGGTGGAAAGTTTGGCAATTAACAAACTCTGTAAAAAACCAAAATTCACCACTCTCAATAGTCAACTAGAATTAAATCACTCCCTACTACTCAACATTTAAAATTGGTATAGTTATCACATTCTTTCTAACTGTTAGCTCTAGAGACTTGACGTAACTGTCGAAACTGGTGGTGTGTATTCAAAATAAACATCAATAATTGGAATTATGCCTATTAAGAAGATCATTATTGTGGAACCTGGCATCATCACCCCATATTATTTTAGATAAAATTACCGAATCGTCTTCAACTTTAAATACTTGCTAGCAATAAATTGAAGGCGCCTGTTAGGAGTACTCGGATGTAACCCCTGAACAAACTTATTTTTATATGGATGATAGTTGACCTAAAACACGTTCGATTGATGTTTTTGTTATATCAAGTTCTTCAAAAAGGATTTGTATGGTAATAAACTTCTGGAATTATTGCTATTTCCAGTCGGGAAATGACCTTGGCGCAAATGTATTTTCATTAAGCGTTGGACGGTTGAGAAATCGAATATCATATAAGTCTCTAGTTCTTCTTCTATTACAGCACTTGCTGTGAATAAGAATCATGTCATCATATTCTCCTAGCGAAAACAACCTTGGCATTTCATCAAATGTATCGAATATAATGAAAACCTGACGCGCACTATCCTATTTAGTTCAAATTGACAAGTGTCAAAAATGTTCTTTTTCCACTTCTATTTATTAACTGATTTTCTATTGAAAATATCTAATTAATAGAGAGTTGGGAATCCTAAAAACTACATTGAAAACGATCGAATATTTCAAGGCTGATTTTTTACAAGAGTTTTTTTACTTTTACGAGTTTCGACATCTTATTTTCTATCAAGACAAATCTCGTCGTAGGTGAAATCCTTAGAAGGTGAATATTGAACCATAACAATGACAATGTGTGGAGTCCAGGAAACGTTGTTACCGGGAAGTGCTAGGTATTGTCCCCTTCGGTTTTTAACCAAGTCAGCAGCTTCAAAGTAATCGGAAACACTGTTTCAGTGCTGACTACCCATATCGATTATGGATGGCATGATGGATTGCTGGAAATATTAATCATTTAACTTGAAATACTCGAGTTTTTTCAATGTGGATTCTTGGAATTCATCCAAATGCAGTAAATCGATAAAAACGTTATATGTACCGCGAATTCTTATCTTGTTTCAATCTTTGTGGTAACTTATGGGGCTATACTGTATGATTTGTAAACGAATGCGATTGAACTTTTCATTTTATTCACATTCATATGACGTGTTCGCCACACTGTGACACACATTAAATACAAAGAATTTCTTTTATATTTTGCATGCTGGAACCTAGAGAAGACCGTTAATCAATTGTCGGTACTAAAACCTCTGTGATTTGTTAATATAAATTCAAAATTTAGGTTCTATGAGTGCTAGATTCTAGCCACAACAAACTGTCATATTTGACGAGTTAGTTGAAAATTGGAATCAAACCGTGAGCATTTTCCTTAATAATTTTCTAAAATTTTCAAAGACACTTTTTTCAAAATTAATATCTCGGCGACTTGATTTCTGTTTTTGAAATTGAAGCACCACACCAGTCAACAGTTTCCCGGTGGTATGGAGAATTTAAAGGCACAAAGGTTAGGCTTGGCAACGATCCAGGGACTGGTCTACTAAAAACAGTGGTCGCTCAAAAATGTGGATGCTGAGCGTAATATTATCCAGGAAGATTAGCATACACATATCGAGAGATTGATGTTTCATTGTGGATTTCGAAGACCTCAATCCGAAAAATTTGGATACCGCATCTGTTGATCTAAGAACAGAAAGCGCAAAGGTGAATTAATGTAAAAAACTCTGGAAAGTCCAAAAACGTTCACAACATTGTTAGTGGTGAGGAATCTTGGATATATACATACGAGCCAGAAAATAAGCACCAATCTTCTGTTAGTATCTTCCAAGGGGAAGAAACACCGACAATAGTCATCCGTTGCTGAAGTGTCTCCAAAAAGATGGTCTCCAGGGAGACTGGTGAGGAGCCTGGACAAGGACGACCTCGAGCAACAATGGCGATCCATGACCGTTATTTAAGAATTTCTTTGTTAATATAACGGTTCGCTACTGCTAGGCACCTTTAAATGCAGCTTGGAACGAACAGTGGGGTGCAAATTAGCACTGAAACTATACGAAATTCGATTTGATGCTCATACTGCATCGCCAGGTAGCAGCCCGATTGAATTTTGCCAGTAAACATGCCAATTGGTTAGAAGCTGACTGGAAGAGAGTTTTATTCACAGATGAGTCGAGATTTTGTCGTTTTCATTGCGATCGATGTTTTCCTATGTATAGACGTTGAAATGAGAGATATGCCCAGTGCAACTTTTTACCTACCTGTAGTTTCGGTGGAGGTTCAATAATGGTGTGGAGATTAATTTCTTTGAACTCCCGTACTGATCTGGTCATCGTAAATAATGGAACTCTGAATGCACAGAGGTACGTTATTGACATTGTAGGAGATGTTCCATTTGCGACAATCATAGGTGAAAATTTTCTGTTTATGCTTCACAAAGCTAATACTGTTACTCGAATTACGTAATTTGACTCCGGCAGAATGTGCTGAAACAATGGTGTTAGATGGCAGATTGGAGTTGAACGAAAATTGGCCAAAGGCATCTGGTGTCCTATTTAACTGTTTTCAGGTTGTTCCGCAGGTACAGGGAGACTGGTGCTCATGAAAGGAGACCTGGGCAACAATGGCGATCCATGACCGCTATTCAAGAATTTTCTCGTTGAGACAACAGTTCGCTATTACTAGGCACCTTCAAGTGCAACTTTGATAGAACAGTGGAGTGCAAATTAGCACTGAAACGATACAACGTCTCAGGGAATTTGGTTTTAGGCCTCGTGTCGCATTTCTAGACCCAGCTCTAATTGCAGTATATCGAAGAAACCAATTGAATTTTGCCAGGGAACATGACAATTGGATAGTTTAACGTGACTACCCCACTGGGTAAGCACAGAGAAATATCGAGCAATGAGACTTTAATTCAATAAAATTTGTCCCTGAGATCTTGGAAGAAAAAGTCAAGATTGTTCTACTTAGATATTTAATTAAACATTAAAATTTTCAGTAGAAAGTTATACGTTACAATCTGATTTTTTACAAACAAATGCTTCTTTTCTATATAAAATTAATTTCACTTCTCTTGGTGATAGTCAATAAATCATTGTTCCTGAAGAAACAGACGAGGCAGAGATCGTTGATCTTGAAGAAATAAATGAGGTAGGGACGTCTATGTGAGTTCAAGTTCCAAAAGTCTCTTGTATTTTTAGTGCTGCGTATGGAGTGAAAACCTCTATTTCAACTTCAGAGCTCCTCAGCTATGATTTATCTAGATTTCAGGGCTTCAGATAGAAATTATATTTCGACCTCTGGGCCCCACATGCGACCTATATTTTCGATATAGGTCACTACACAATAATTAAGATATAGATATAGCTCTTATTTTCACTAGAGAACTTTTATAGAATTTAGTTATTACAAATACAATCAAAAATGATTTTCAACTTGAACTCATGAGTTTGAAAGTCGGCAGCAGAAAGAGCGAAAATGAAAAGTGAAAGTTCTGAAGCTGGTAGAATATAAAATGTGACAACTGATTTTGCGCATTAGACTTCTCTTAGGTTGTACAGTCGAAATGTGGTTCGATGATGACAAGTGATAGCCAGTAGCGCAACTGATGGGCATAGTTGGAAGGTTTATTGGAATAAGGTGTTTTAAATTCAAATAGCTGTGACGTTGTTGACTTATGTAAACAATGTACCTATTCCCGGCGGCAACACGTGGCGCTAGGGCCACAGAGTGATAGGGATGAGTAAGGCGAGATGTTTTCCGGTTGTCGTAAATTTGTCATTGTTTTGCGAGCCTGAACGTGTCAGAGTGCATGGCAATCTGCAGATTTATAAACTATTCCAATAACAGTTGAAAATAGTTCCTTGTGTGTTTAAGTTCTCTCGGTCTATTCGTTTTGTGTTAAAATGACAACAAAGGTAGTTTATAAAGAGTTTCAAAGTGGATCAGAGATATGGAAATACTTTTTGAAGGCAGAGGATGGACAAACTGCTCAGTGCAAATTGTGTAAGTCTATTTTGCAAACAACGGCATGATCTCCCAAAAGTTTACATGTACATTTACTGTCCAAGCACAAAATTGATACTTCTCATAAAAAAGTGACAGAAAACATGACTCTGGTTCCATCAAATTCTTCTATGCTGATCAATGATTCCGCGTCAGTAAGGCTACCTCCTCCAATCGGTACGAAGAGGCAGGAAATATCTGATTACTTTTCGTTCCTACAAAAAGTTTCTTTGGAGGAAAGAATTTCAAGAATGATTTCTAAAGATGGCATGCACGTTACAATAAAAGCTGACTGGGACAGAGTTTTGTCTACAGATGAGTCGAGATTTCGTCTTTTTCATTGCGATTGACTTTCTCTAGTGTACAGGAGTCGAAATGAGAGATATGCCCAGTGCAACTTTTTATCTACCTATAGTTTCGGTGGAGGTTGAATAATGGTGTGGGGATAAATTTATTTGAACTACCGCATCGATCTGATCATTGTAAATAATGGAACCCTGGATGGTTAGACATACGTTACAGACGAAGATGTACGTTACTTAGAAGATGTACCTTTTGCGGCAAACACATTTTCTTCATGCATGATAACGCCAGAGCTCACCAAGCTCATATCGTTAGGAAGTACATTTGAGAAGTCACTGCAATGAAGTGGCCTTGACGAGATCCAGACCTTAATCCAATCGAAAATGTCTGAAACATTCTCAAAAAGCCAGAAAAAGCAGCCAGCTAGCGTGGATGAGTTTCGGAACACACCGATCGGAATTTGGAACGAAATATTGAATAATAATAATAATAATGATAATAAACTTTATTTCATTCTATAAGTTCATTGATTTTGAGTATTAATTGTTAATGTCATGCAGTTATTCTCGCCAAGGGAAAAAATGTCTCCAATTAATAGATTTTATAGTTCATTTTTCATTATTGGTTTCATTTCGAGCATCTTAGTGCTTAGTCTTTTGAATGAATTTGAATTCTCTATTTTGTTCTTTAATTTCTTAGCACATTGTAGTTCAGTAGGTTTCATTTTTTGTAAGTGTTCCCTAAACCTTTCTGAGGCTTATGTTGAGAATTTCGAATATTTCTCGTTGTTGGATCGTGTAATTCAAAGGGAATAAGTTATGATTCATACAATTTTATCACTGTCCAGTAACTAAATAAATTAAGATATTATAGAGTCGTTAATTTAGGTACAACTTGTAAGCCATAGCAAGTTTCCTTCGATAGAACGACTGAGCGGGGATAGGCAGTTTACTATTAACTCTCAGTTGTAAAGGTTTCTATTTTAGAACGGCGACATAAGGTATACATTGTGAGAGAAATCCATTTTTGTCGTGTGTTAACTCCTCCGTACTGCCCACAAACGGAAATCGTGGGTGCTGCTATGGTAGAAGCATTTAAATTGTGTATACATAACTCGAAAAACATTCTCCTAAAGCGCACAATGAGAATATTTTAATTGTTGACGGTTATAGCTTACGGACGCAATGAAAAGACCGTAAAAAATAATACGGATTTTGGCGGTTTGATCGTCAACCCACCTGAGTCATATTTCTTCGAGAATTTATTGGCGTTTTGTGAAAGAACGTAAGGGATGGGTTACTTTGCATTCGCTGCTTTCGAATTCGGTAATTTCATGTGTTATACTAACTGAATTCGAAAACCTTGGCGCTATTGAGTAATTCAATGACGAATGAAATTATTTTTATTAAAAGCGTGTGCTACTAGTCAAGAAAGTAGTTTTCAGTCGAATTTGATTTGCTGCAATTTGAGATAATACTGCTTTTGCTTTTGGATTTCAAGGATTCAGTAAGTACACTTACAAGAAATTTACGCACAAAATCGAAAATTTAGATTTGTTCAGAACAACTTTAGATATGTTGATGGATTTTTTAAGTAATCCATTAGCACTAAGGAATGCCTGAGAATAATCGAAATGAAAATGGTAGAAATTGAAAAAAAGTAATAATGAAAAATGGAAAACTTCTGGAAGAAACCAAAGTCCCCTATAATCTGTTAATACTGGATATTTGCACCCCTGGCGAGAATTACTGTATGACATCTACGATTCATACTCAAAATCAGTGACCTTATAGCAGTCTGATCCATTTTGTTCTAAATTTCTATCACTCTGTTCCGAACCTCTTTCACGGTAGCTGGCTGGTTTTGCTGGCATCTTAATCTTCCATTCAGAATATCCCAGACATGTTCGATGGGATTGAAATCTGGACTTCGAGCAGGCGACTTCTATGAAGTGATTTCGTGATCTTGAAGATAGTTGCTAATGATATGAGCTTCGTGATGTCTGGCGTTATCATGCATGAACAAAAAGTTTTCACTCATGTTTGCCGCAAATGGTGCATTATGCTCTTCTGAAATGTTCATAACGTTCGTCGGAGCATTCAGGGTTCCACTATTTTCGATAACCAGAAGCGGACCTTCAAAGTAATTCCTCCCGTCATCATTATTGAACCTCTACCAAAACCATAGGTAGGTAAAAAGTTGTAGTGGGCGTATCTCCCATTTCGACGTCTGTACCCTAGAGAACGTCGAACGCCATGAAGAAGACGAAATCCTGATTCATCTTGCAACAAAATTAATTTTAAAACACTCTGGTTAAGCCCAGAGAAAAATGATCAATGAGACTCTAATTCAATATTCGTCACTGAAATCTTGGAAGAAAAGTCAAGAAAGTTTTGCTTAAATATTCAATCAATTACATAAATTATGATAATGATACAAAGTGTCACAATTACTTCTTTATATGTTAATACAGGCAATAAGACTTATCTTGGTGGTTCTTGGTATTACTGCTGCCTTTGGGGAAAACCTCTATTTCAGCTGTTGAGCTCCACGTACGAGTCTACCTAGGAATTTCTGTCTAGGGCTCCCACCTAGGACTTTCTATCTATGGGTCTCCACCTAGGACTTTCTTTTTAGGGGTCTCCACCTAGGAATTTCTAGCTGCGGGTCTTCACCTACGAATGTCTATCTATGGGTCTCCACCTAGAACCTATATTTTGATATAGGTCACTACACAGTATATGACATACAAGATATGAATTTTAATATAATTTAATCAACTGCAATTTAGGAGGATTTTGAAGTTCAACTAATTCGCTTGAAGGTCTGCAGAGAAAGGGATGCCTAAACTGAAGAATGCTCGTAGCACATGTACTTATCATATGCGGATTATGCGCATCAGATTGTTAACCACTGGCGTGACACATATAGAGGGTTGACTGGAATCAGGTGTTTTAACTCAAATTGTTGTGACGTGATTTTAGCACGTTACAATCTGTGAACAAAACTCTGCTAGTGAGCATCTAACCAATCGACATATCCTCTGGCAAAATTCAATCTAGCTCTTTGATGTGCCTGTGTTAGAGCTGAGCCTGAGTTCTGGCTAAGTTGCATTTGAAGATGTCTAGCAGTAGCAAACCATTGTCTCAACGGGGAAATTCTTAAATAACGGTCATGGATTACCTCTGTTGCTCGAGGTCGTCCTTATCCTCGTCTCTATACCATTCTAACTGCTTCTGTGGATCATTCGTGAAACAGGTTGATGGGACACCCCAAGCCTTTGGCCAACTTGGTCATCTAACAACACTGCTTCAGCACATTCTACTGAGGTCACATTTCGTGATTGGCGTTGCATTATTATCAGAAATCAAACTTTTCAAGAAGAACAAACGTTGCTGGCAAGAATTGATTAACAACTGCTGTTATATGAGGTGGTTTCTTACAAAATCTTAATTTATTTCTTTTAATTCTCATGAAATGAGTTTTTGCGACAAGAGAAAACATCGAATTTCGTTGACATATTTCCGGACATATACGAAGAAAACAGTTAGTTCTTGCAGTTTTCAGGCTTGGTCAATCAGCACCTGAGAGTTTTCTATACACAAAATGTATTTTTTTCTATTCATTTTCTATTCATATTAATACACCGGGTGTCCATCAAGAGTGTAATCGGCCCATAACTTTGTTCCTGTTGAATATATTGAAGAAGAAAAATATAGAAAACAGTTGAATTCTGATTTTTTAAATTCGGAAATATTCAATTTCAAAACTTCAATCCTAACGGGTCCTGAAAGCACAATTTTCAACATACGAGAGCGATTGTGTGGTGTTATCATAGATGGAATGAAATATATGTCTTGTTGTACAGAGGGTCGATAGATAATTATTGTTTCCAAGCCTTTATGTCTCAAAGTGAAAATGTATTGCTTCAGCAATGAAGAATATGCAGATATGATCTTCGTTTATGATTTTTGCGATGGAAAAGAATCTAAGATTTCTCTCCTGCTCGTACAATTTTTACTTCGGTATTAAGAATACTGATGTACTACCTCGTCAAATCAACATACAAGATAAAAAGAACATTATACCTATGTAGTGTTGAAGATAATCCTTCGATAAGTACTCATTGCAAATCAGTTTGAGAAGCCCAAAAGTGTCGTGTGGCGTGTTTCCAGAAAAGAGAGGAACTGCACCTTTATCATCGACAGGGAGTGCAGGCATTGAATGCAGAGGACGAGCAGCATCGACGCACATTTCACTGCTGGGTTCTGCAGCAACATGCTCTAGATTTAGGTTTCATTTTCAACATTGTATGGTCTGATGAATCATGTTTCACAAGAGATGGTATAAATAATTTGCATAATGATCATTTATTGGCCCTGTAGAATCCAAATAGCGTTAGGCAGAGACGTTTTCAAAGGAGACTCAGTATCAAGGCTTAGACTGTCCTTTTTAGTAGAAGCTTCTAGCCCTTCGTTATCGAAATTTTCCGCACAATACAATGTTCAATTTAATTGATGATGTTTTGATCAATTTCTTTCAGAATATGTATAATCAACATCACGGAGTACCTCCACATTAAGGAAGAATAGTCGTTGAATGGCTGCATGAATGTTTTCCGAATTGATGGATTGGTGAGCGAGGTCCAATTGCTTGGCCACCACGGTCGCCGGATCTCAACCCGTTAGACTTCTGTGTATTTGAAAACATGAAGAAACAACTTGTAGACAGTGTAGAGATAACAGAGTAATTATAAGAACGGATAAACAATGCGTCTGAGAGAGTTAGAAATGACAATTCCTGCAGTCACTTCTTCGTAGATGCGAGTCATGCATTTGTGTTGGAGGCAGTCAGTTTGAGCCAGTTTGAGTAATCATTAATTTGATTTTATTTATTATATCTCTAGATAAATTTTCACAACTTTGAAACATAGTGTCAATGCAAAATCATTCTACGAAATTTTTGATGATAATTATAATTAATATGTATTTCATCACCTCTGAATCGCTGGTGAATCTCTACCAGCTATGTTTCCATCGCATAAACCATAAACATAGATCATATCTGCATATTCTTCATTAACGAAGGATTACAGTTTCAAAATAATAATCTATCGGAAAAAAAATATTTTGATATTCCTGATAATCATTTCACTATGATTTAGATTGTCACCTTCTGTACAACAAGATATGTATTTCATTCCATCTATGGTAACACCACAGAATCACTTTCTGTTGTTGAAAACTGTGATTTCAAGAGGATCAAATTTTTCAATATCTCCGAATTTAATAATACTAGGACCGTGCTGTTGTCACTAATTGCTTCAGGAATCACCTTCCAGAGTTTGTCATAGAGCTTGTGAAACAGCCTGTATACTGGGTGTTTCATCAGAGATTAACATCAACGTTATGGTTTTTCTAAATGGGATGCCCTATCTTTTTCATCATTTTTGAACGTGATAAACCGAAATAAGTTGAGTTTTTCCAAATCGGTATATGCCTTAACTGAACCGTTTTCAATTTGATCGGCAATTTGTGAAAATATAATTTTTTTCGAACATACAGGGTAGTGCAACGAAAACCTAAAACCTCGATTTTCCGGTTTTAAAATGAAAATATGGAGAATCGCTCGGACCTGTCCATATCTGATTCGAGGGGAACAACTTTTCCGAATTTTTCATCCCCATAGGTTCAATCCCCTACCGAGGGTGAGCACAACCCCCTGATTTTGAATAGGGATGAGGGGTGTTGCGATACCTCATTTTGAAGATCTTATCGAGTACTATCTGCCCCTTAATTTTCGCGTCAAAATTTTCATCGTTAACGAAGTGACTTTTGTGATTAGTTTATTAAGCGTTGAAAATGGGCACCATTCACTTACCATGTAGTAAAATAAGTTTTGCTCAAATCGTTCCCGTACATTACTCAACATTTCTGGTTCAATTTGACGGAATTCATCAATGATGCATATTCGAAAATTATCCAGTGGCTCAGGTTGGGTAGCGTAAATGTTAGATTTCAGGTGACCCCATAGAAAAAAGTCCAGTGGCGCCAGATCAGGTGATCTGGGTGGCCACTTAATATGTCCCCTTCTTCCAATCCAGGCCCGAGGAAAATTTTCATTTAAGAACTGACGCACAAGTGGAACGAAATGAGGTTGTGCGCCATTCTGTTGAAAAATGATCGTTTCATGGTCTTTTTCAGTTTCAGCACGAGAGCTGGATAAATAGCGTTCTGTAATAGTTCTAAAAAAATTTGGCCAGTGATATTACCGGGTATAAAAAAGGGCCGATGATGTGATTTCCATAAATACCCGCCCAAACATTTAACTTTTGGGGATGCTGAGTATGCTCTTCTCGAAACAATCTTGGATTTTCATCTGGCCAGTACCGACAGTTATGCCTGTTTACAGTGCCGTTTTGGTACAATGAACACTCATCCGAAAAACAGATATTGAATATTTAGTTTAGATTATTGTTAATGATTTCACTGACCATTTTACAGAACATGAGTCGGCGATCAAAATCATCCTCATTTAGTTCCTGAACGAATCGTTTCTTAAAAGGATGAAACTTATGTTTCCTTAAAATTCTCATAATTGTTGTGCGTGAAACACCAGACACATTGGAATATTTTCTAGTACTAAGGGTCGGATCCATCGCTACGTGACCTAAGGTAGCCATTTCCCTCGCTTCGTCTCCTTCCTACACCCTCATTTCGTTGCCGAATGAACCAGTAGCGTCAAATTCAGCAACCCGTTGCACAACGTTAGCAGCGGATACATTTTTTTCAGGATGTCCTTCGTTAAATAAAGCCGCTGTTAATCTCGCAGAGTCGTTATTCCTAAAAAATAATTGTATCATTTCCACCCATTCTTCTACAGAATACACCATTTTAATCCTACTACAAATTCACAATCACTTTGGCACAGTTTTAACGTTCCTGAAAATTCACGATAGACTAAGGTATATCGAACACATGGCCTGTCTATTTTTTCGAACAAAAATTAACGAATAAATAAAAACATTGCATACCTCGAGGTAAATTCAACATAAGCTAGCCACACACCAGCGTTCTTTACTGCATGGAAGTAAATGGTGCCCATTTTCAGTACTTCATAAACTAATCACAAAAGTAAGTAGTCTTCCACTTTTTTAGCTGCCATTTCGTTAACGGTGAAAATTTTGAAGATAAAATTTAGGGTCAGATAGAACTCGATAAGATCTTCAAAATGAGGTATCGGAACACCCCTCATCCTTATTCAAAATCAATGGGTTGTCGTCACCACCGTTAGGGAATTGAAGTTACGGGGATGAAATAATTGTGAAAGTTGTTCCCTCTCGAATCAAAAATCAAAGGGTCCGAGCGATTCTCCATATTTTCATTTTAAAACCGGAAAATCGAGGTGTTAAGTTTTTGTTGAACCACCCTGTATATACTAGTGTGTGTAATTTATCCTTTTCTTATATATTGTCGTCCATAGTTAGACGACGTTCGAGAATGTATGTATGTATACATTTCAAGAGGTATTGGAATTGTCTTTTATCTGCAATCACTTAATTCAGGGTGTGAAATAAGACAAATAATAAGGTTTTTAACCTGAATTAAATTTGGCATCCATCAATGAAACTCTAAATATTCGATTCTTACAAATCCTTACCATACAGTCTGTTAAGGAGAATTTCATCGAACTTGCTTCTCTGCCATGAGAAAAATAAATATTGTTATTTGTCCTCTTCTAGTTGGTTGCAAAGAATTTTTTTTGGTTTTTTTTCAGGAGGAATCCACTCGAACAATAAAAAAACATACATTTTAATTTGAGCAACGATGTTTCCCCACATTTTTCGAACGTTACGAATTTCTATATTGATTTTGACACGACTTGTATATTTTGAAGATTTTTTCGCGAATGAATTTGTAAACCCGATATTTTTCCTCTCTAAAAGTGTCCGAACTTATTTTTTTTGCTTGTGTAATTTTAGAGTTATGATACTGTATCTGCGACATATCAAGATCATTTTTTTTCACAAATAGTGAAATTCTCGAAACCATACAATTCATTTCTATGAAGTGGTATATTGAAATTAGTATTCACAATTGTGTAAAAATATACATGGTGATCTATTCAAAATGAGAATTATGTCAACTTCCGTCTAACTGAAAATGGAACTAAGTTGAAAATATTTAACAAACTCAATTGGTAATGGGAATGCAGTAGTCTAAAAAACAACATAAGAACAGGGTGTCAATAGTAAATATCCCCTCGTACCGATCGCATTATATTAAAATAGGAATTCTTTATGTAACAAACAAGATCAATATGCGTAACTTGAGACATTCTCCCCCTTGAACAGTAGATCTTCGGTCACAGTATGTGTTCATTTTAAGTTGAATACTTGCACCCTAACATTCTTCATGATTTAGAAACATAATTACTTATATTCTTGGAAATACCTTCAATGATCGTACTCAAATGTACAGTATCCTCTCTATTCGCCTGGAAGAGTCTTAATGACTAGGTCCGTCCTTCTTTGTGACGGTGAGTATATTTTACTACAGAAGCTCCAGATGTCAAAAATATTGTCACAACATAGACAGAAGCAAATATTCAACTATGTCTCAAAACCTTGTTTTATGATTTTACTGAAAAATGCATCGTTACCATGAAAGAGTGAAATACTGAAACATATCATTATTTCATAATATTTGACTGAAACCCATTTTTTCCACTAATTGTATGTAATTTTTCGAACTATGAACTATAGGAAGGATCAAATGGGCCAGTTGGTCAAGATGGATATTTCACGTCTATGCCACCCTTCGAGCGCAGACAAATAAACATCCTTACCATCAACAAACGATTCGTACAAAAAATAAATTTGCAGGATGAGAAGATACCGTCCAACTGAGATATATCCGATCAGCACATGAAAACCAGGAATGTTAGATCAAAATCGCTCGAATGGCGAAGCACTAAAGAATTCTCCACGAAATTAAAACAGGAAAAATAAAAAACATGACCAGAACCGCGCCGTTGGGTGCTTCTCGAGCCCATACAACCATTTCCCCGATATAGGGCTTCTCTGTTAACCCATTCATACAGGACCAGATGTTTCAGTCGCCCACTGGGTGACCTTAAAAAGAACATTTGGTCGAGACGTATCTGTTGGGAGAGCTCACATTATTTCACTCCGGCACCCAGGCGAATCCGGCTCGGGTGGACCAAAAATCAGAGTACACACACTAGGATATTTATAGGAGGAACTAAAACGCCGTTTGAAACTTCTTTTACTTTATTTTTAACGTTTTGCGGCTCTTATGCTTATGCTATTCTTCTTAATCTATTCTGTGAATTGTTGAGATAATTGACAACAGAATCGATCGAAAGTATAAGATAATGAAGTGACGAGTAATCTTACGAAAGTTCTAAAAATTAATAATTTTCATTTTTTACTTGAGAAATGTCATCGATAGCCAGTTATTAGTTATTTGTGTATCAAGAGTGCAAAGTACAATGATTCTTAAGACTTTCAATTTTCATTATTTGGTGACATTTGTATATTTGATTGTTCGGTTAAATATTATGAATATTCAATATTCCTGAAACCCTTTTGATTTCGATTTGAAATTTCTTATAGGGATCATTTCCGATTTTTGCACTCTTCACATTAAATAAAATTTTATGTTTTCAGTGAATAATCTGCCTTGTTTGAAGCTGAAACAGTTTATGCCTCAGTCAATACTATATTGTATGATTTAATAGGTTTTACAGTTATACGAAGGATGTCTTCTATGTTTTGCAAACTGGGACATAGAGGACACCATTAATGAAGTGCCAGTACTAACAATGAACCTCTATGATTTGTTAATATAAATCCAAAATTTCAGTTCTTTGCGTACTGTGTTTTAGCCACAACAAACTGTCAAAGTTGAAAAGTTAGTTAGGAAATGCAATTAAACCGTGAGCATTTTTGCGCAATGATTTTCTACAATTTTTAAGGACATCTCAACGAGAATGTATTGTCGAGTTGGTGCTCTTTTCGGCATTGAAGCACCAGTAAGCAGTATTCCAATGGTATGGAGAATTTAAACACAAAAGGGTTAGGCTTAGCAGAGATCCATGGGCAGGTCCAACAAAAATAGTGGTCACTTAAGAAATTATGAATGCTGTGCTTGAGATTATCCCGGAAAATCAGCATGCAACATATCGAAAGACTGAGATATCATTGTGAATTGCAAAGACAACAATACAAACAATTTTGCACGAAGAATTGCGTGTAAAAATTAGTTTTCTCTTGAATACCCTCATCTGTTGACCTAAGAAAGCTGCAAGAGGGAATTGGTGTCCAAAAGCTGGATTTTATTAACTTAGGAAAGTTTAAAAGCGTTTAAAACATTGTCAGTGGTGATGAATCTTGGATTTATTTGTACGAATCAGAAAATATTTGGCGTTATCCGTGACCGAAGTGTCTCCTAAAGTATTTGTTAAAATCAGGTCATGTAGCAATAATTCTTTTCTCAAAATCAAGAACGGACTGCGTGGTCAAAGCAAAACTGTGCCTAAGTCTCTAAAAAGATCGTCGCATGGTCAAAGGTTTCAGTCTTCAGAAGAAGCTGTTGATACCCTCCAAAAGGCCATATGGCATATAGCAGCAAACGATTGGAATAATTGCTCCCAGAATTGGTCGAACGAATGCAGAAGTGTATTAATTTTCGAGGATTCAAAACGATAAAGCTCTCAATTGTTTCATTTTAGCTCTAAACTTAAAAGACATCCCTCGTAGTATAAAATTTATCCAGTTTGAAGCGAACAAAGGTTTTAGTTCCCAAAATGTAATCAATAATTATCTGAAAACGACCAAAGTTCAGAATCGAACCATAACTATATCAACTGAACCTGCGATACTATTGTAATAAGGTGTGGACTCACCCAAGATAATTTTATTGGGGTTTAGTCATAGGTTGAGATCGCCGGTTCTGTGTATGGTAGCCTTAAGGAACCAAAGGATGCTGGAACGAGAGAGAATGAATTTTATATGAGTTTGGCAAATTGATTGATTCGAACAGGAAATCAAGTAGAATAAAAAGGTTCGAATGTGGAATTATAAATGAGCTTGGTCGGAACAAGTAACTCCACTGACGGACAAAAAAAATACTAAAAATATTCTGGGACTGGCGTTTTTGAAATTTCGTCGTGAATGAAGTTCAGATTGCTGAGTTGACAACCTCTTTTTTTCCGTTTTTGTCTGAACTGGAATGGATTGAAGATAAAATTTATTGCTTTGATCCTTCTTTATTGAAATGGTCGATTCGACTTGGAAATGCTAATTTTTCGGAAATTTTAACGCGACCTAGTTTTTGATTGAACGTGTTTTCGGCCGAGTATATCCTGTTTTTTAAATGTATCAGCTTACGAATGTGGAATTTTGAAGAGTTGTGGTTTCGATATCATTTCCTAGAATCTCAGATTATTGGTGGAGTCAATTAGCATATGGAATTATTGAGGAGGTGTTAGGTTAGCTCGGAGTTTGATGTTTTAGAATATGTTCAAACATAAGAGAGCTTTGAGAAATGACATACAAGCTAAATATGAATGGGAAAAAACACTTTTTCAGTTATTCACGTTTATTTGTTAATACATGACCAGTTTCGAATCTTTTCAAGTGTTGAATACTAACTAAGGTGCAAGATATATTTTTTCCTAGATGTAAAGTACAACAAACCACACAATAGTTTTAGATCATCTCAAACTTCTCCACCAATGCAATAAAGAAAGTAGAATGAATCTGATGGAAAGTTTGAATGAAGTAAACGTGGAAAACTGAGAAAAAATGGTTTTTTCTTTCATATTTTGAAATTGATTTCCACAAAATAAATATGTCATCAATATCATTGACAATGACTTGAGGTGCTTTCTGTAGCAATTCTAAGACAAATAAGTAACAACAGCAAGGTCCTTATCTTCACAAATCCGGAGATTCTCAGCTTCAAAAATTTGATCCTCGCGGGTCCTGAAATCACAATTTTCAACGTACGAGCATGAATCTGTGGTGTTGCCATAGATGGAATGAAATACATATCTCGCTGTACAGAAGGTGACATTCGTTACCATTAAAAAAAGAAATCGCTTGCCTGTAAAGTCGGTTTATTGACGATAGTTTAACGTGACAGGGTCATAAGAAAATACTGATGAATGGAGTTATTTTTCAAAAGCAAATTTTAATTTTATTTGTTTGATAGATATTTTGAATGGATATAGAGAAGGAGGTAAATGGAAATCACAATTGAATTGATCAAGTTACATTTATTTGTACGCATAAATACAATTATGTCAATATTTTTTTAATGTACATAATTTTTACAAGTATGAATGTGCATTGTTTTACAACTTTTAAACATGTGTGATATTCAACTTCTTACAATTTGTGTTATTCTGTTGAGAATAGGACGATGACATTTATGTTTTAATTTTTGAAATCGATAGTTATTTCGATCGTATAGTAAAGCAATTGATTTTTACTCATCGTGAAATAGTTCTGTTAACTTACCAGGTTGTTCAATAAGTTTTGTCGTTCGATAAGAAAAACACAATGTTATGGTTCAAAATACACTTTACTATTCAGTATAATCTCCCTGAACATTAATACACTTGCTCCAACGATCCTCCAATCTATGGATCCTATCCCTGAAGAGAGAATCCGGAAAGTCTGTAAAATACGCTTCAACAGCCGCTATGACCTCTTCGTTTGATGAAAAACGCTTGTCACGCATACATTTTTTGAGATCTGGAAACAAATGGAAGTCCCTGGGGGCCAAATCTGGTGAATACGGTGGATGTTCCAACAATTCGAACACTAATTCATGGGTTTTAGCCATTGTCAAAATGCTCTTGTGACACGGTGCATCATCCTGATGAAAAAGGATTTTTTCCTTCTGCAAACCTTTTTTCACGAATTTTTTCCTTCAACTGGTCCAAAAGGCTGTGATAATATTCAGAATTAATTGTTTTTCCAGTTTGCAAGTAATCCACAAACAAAATTCCTCTCGCATCCCAAAAAATTGATGCCATAACCTTCTTGGCCGATTTCCGGACACGAACTCGTTTCGAAGCCGAACAACCAGGTTTACACCACTCCTCAGCTTCTTGTTTTGATTTAGGATCATGGTGATAGATCCATGTCTCATCCATAGTGATGAATCGACGCACAAAATTCACTTTATTCTTTTTAAAACGCTCCAAATATTGCTGAGAAAGTCGCATTCGAATGTGTTTTTGTTCCATTGTTAGCGAATGCGGCACCCATTGTGCACTCAGCTTTCTAAAGCACGAAATTTCACTTAAAATATGGCTCACACTGCCTAATGAGATGTGTAGAGCCTCCACTTTATCCCTCTCAGTCAATCGACGATCTACCAAAACCATATCCTGTATTTTGGCTGATTTCTGGTGTTGATACGCTTTTTGGACGTCCTTCACGTCGATTGTCTTCAAGGCTTGTACGACCACGTTTGAATTCAGCAACCCATCCTTCTACTGTTCTAATTCTAGGTGAACAATCATTATACACTCTTAACATTCGTTCGTGAATTTCTTTTGGTGCTACAAACAAAGAATGAATTGACAGATTGAAATGAACCTTCACATACGTTCATATGAAGAGTGTACCAACAAATTTGGACTAGTAGCAACGCCCTCTCTTATCGAACGACAAAACTTGTTGAACAACCTGGTATGGTTATAGTTTTGTCAATTATAGCATAACCAACAATCGCTGCACTAACGGACTGATGCTATTTATTTTAATGATGAAAGCACGAATATTCGACAGTTTATCACTGAACATATATTTAATATCGAAAGAATCATTACCTTCATCGCCGCAATTATCGTCGCTATACAATTGACACTACATTCACTTTTCACTGCACTTCATACTTGACGAAACATGTAAATGTATTATTGTATAGCAGCTGTCCACGCGGACGCATCGCTCACTCGAGTAGGAGAGAGACAGATGTCGAACGCTGCCGAACGCGGAGGCCGATTGTGCCTCTTTGTCGCTCGTTCCGCGCTCTCGCTGGCACTTCAAGCCAATTATCACCAGAAAATATTTTCTGGTGATAATTATTGTTCTTAAACTTTAAATTTTTCCAATTGAAAACGCAATGAAGAATATGCAGATACGATCTATGTTTATGGTTTTTGCTAGAAGCTGCTAAAGAATACCATCGAAGATTTCCTCAAAGATGCTCCTGTTTGTTCAGTGTTTACTGCGGTAGTTAGAAGACTCAGAGTAACGGGAACACATGAGCCACATTCTATAGCTTTTTAACATATCGAATTTTTCAAAATTCACGAAGATTGTTCAATGAAAAAATTTTTAGCTAATTATTTGGGAGTAAACAATGAATAATCGATTGGTTTTTAAGTTTGGGATATAAAGATTGAGAACATTTGACGATTCTATTGATTTTTCGAAGTATTCTCCGTGAATGACTTCTTCATTTGTTCGAACCAATTCTGCAAGCTGTTATTACAATCGGTTGCTGCTACATTCAAAATGGCCTTTTAGAAGGCATCAACAGCTTCTTCTGAAGACTGAAACATTTGATCAGGTAGTCCATTCTTGATTTTGGGAAAAGTAGAAAAATCTTTGGCACTTAGGTCCGGACTGTACACAGGATGATGTGACAATTAGATGTTTTTTTGCGTTAAATATTCAATTGTTTTCCGGACTGTGTGCGAACTTGCATTGTCTTGGTGACGGATGATTCGCCGTTCGGAGTTTCTCGAAGCTTACTAACGATGAACAATTGGTTGTATACCAATCGGCACTAACTGTTTTTTGATCTTATAAGGCAATTGTAGTTACATGATCTGAAACGAACGTTGGGATTATATTTTTGGGGAAACTTCGGCCACGGATGTTTTTTGTCGGTTTTTCTTCCCCTTGGAACACACAAGCAGAAGATTGGCACTTATTTCATGGCTCGAATGAATAAATCCAAAATTCATCGCCATTGACAATGTTGTAATCGTTTTACACTTTCTAAAGTTAGAACGGTACAGACTTTTTCGACACTAATTCACACTGGAGCTTCTTGTTCTGCGGTCGACAGATAACCAACAGGAAACTAATTTTTGTTCACGCAATTCTTCGTGCAAAATTTTTTGTATTGAGGTCTTTGAAATTCTCAATGATACCTCAATCTCTCCATATGTTGCATGCCGATCTTCAGGGTTAACCTTACGCTCAGCATCCATATTTTCTTGAGTGACCACTGTTTTGGATGCACCAGCCCTTGGATCGTCGCTAAGCCTAACCCTTTTGCGTTTGAATTCTCCATACCAATGAGAAACTGTTGGTGGTAGTTCAATGCTGAAAACAGAAACCAACTCGCCGAGACATGCTTGCTGAGATGATTGTCTTTGGAAATTGTAAAAACCTGTTGAGCGTTTTAATTCCATTCTTCAAAAAAACTTGTTAACTTTGACTGTTTGTCAACACAGCACGGATAGAATCAAAATTTCGGATTAGTCTGTCGGCACATCTGGGACGAATTGATTCAATAGGGATCAATAGCTCCACGCTGTACTCCCTCAAACATCTGAAAATCGTTGACAAGTGTAGGGCATCACACTGAGCCTCCAACATCTAATATAAGATGAATCTTGGTTTTGTAGAGCATGTTTTTTGCGATAAATATCTGCAGAAGAAACATTAACGACGATGTTAGAGATATGTCTACACCAGGACTGCTGTTTCTAAAATAGTGCCTTTGATTTGGTGGGAATTTTGGGGATTATTTTTTCCGTCTAGTGTAGCTCACGGGAGTATCGATTCGTCGTACCATTCGGTCAAAAGATCGGATCCTTCTGCAAGAACTGCTCCAAGAGCTTCCGTAGATTTTAGTGACGTCAATGAATACAGAACGTTCCAACCTCACCACTTGGACCAGATCGGATATGTATTACAGAAATAGAAGGGGTTCCAATACAGAACCGTGGGGGACATCACAATGAACAGGTCGAGAAATGAGCTTGGTGCTATAGGAAGAGACTGCTACAAAGTCCTAAGCACTGAAAATTTAGTAGCAGGCGCTCTCCACTTGGTGTCGACGTACAGGATAAAATTGGTGATAATCCGATTTTTTTTCAGGGTTTAAGTAACCTTATTTCTGGCAAATGACCGAAGTTTCTCCGTTTCTGAAGCGTGCGTGTCCGAAATATTTAACTCTGTGTTTATAACCAGATTATACGATCTAGCGCGCGTGTTGGTATATTGTTGAATTTCTTCGGGTCCCACGAATTGTTTATCAGTTCGGTTAAGCTGTTTCGAAATCGTTTCCGCTCTGTTGAAATATGAATTATATTCATTCGATTATCGGGAACACTGCTCCTATTTATGAACGTACGACACTCATCGCACTTCTATTTTCACATCCGAAGGAAGTGATTACCGATTATATATTATATACTTCCGGTGTGTACTTGTATTGCTGAGCGAAGAAAATTTATGTCATGAAGTGAAACTAATGTTTCTAATTATGATGGTGGCAAGTAATGTTGGCGAAACGTCATGTTTTTCAATATTTTCTACTTTAGAGCGATGAAAGGTTGCAAGAATGAAGTAAACAGAGTTGAAGCAAAACTGCATATTCAAAGGAAATTGAAAATTGAAGGCAAAAAGGATGAAACTGTTGTTTGTTTATCTGTCTTGAAAATATATTTTAAATTCAGAGGAGAATGAGTTCAGAGATCCGCAAATTTCACTCTGAATGAAAGCGAATTTTGATCGTATTGTACACAAGTATGTTCACAGTGTTGAGGTATTCATTACTGCTCAACTTTTGATATTGAAGAAACTTGCTACTTCTAATTGTGACGTTGGTGGATTTTTCATGATTCAGCTATTTGAAATATTGTAGATAGAGAAAGATGATTCCCCTTCTCGATTTTCGAGAAAAACTTTTTGGTGAAAACGGATTTCAGCCATCTTTTTTAGTTTCTGAATTATTCCGAAACTCTGGATTTTTGGGGATTTCGACAAGCAACGATATATCGAATCCTATTGAGGTTAGGTAAAAATTATTTTCAAATTCTACAGGCACTTTTTCTGAGTATAATGCAGGGACGTATTCGAATGTTTTTTCGCCGATTGGATTCTGAGTTATGGAGCAAACTTTCGTTTCTACAAATATGAACTATAGGTTCAATATATATCTCATTCTGTATCAATTCCTACAACTAATGCCTTCTTCGGAAAAGCAATCGAAAATTCATATATATCCACTCGAAACATAGCAGATATTCATAATTCTATAGTAGAAGAGGTTCGTCTGTCTGCGTCAAAGAACCCACTTATTCAATTATAATTATGTGTTCACTTCTTAGAACATATAGCTTTTTTGTTGAAGATACAATTTTGGACGTGAAAGAAAATAAATTTTGGCAACAAGTAATAACTATATACACAATAAATTGAATCAATAAACAAATTATCTCATGAATTCGAGAGCATTTCAATAATTTTAAATGCATGAGTTGCAACGTCTGGCAACACTTCTCCATTCGTTTTCTATACAGGGTGCTTCAACGAAAACTAAACAGGGGCTATATCTACCAAGATATTCATTTCTGATCAAAACGCAAAAACAGGTCAATTTTTGTTTCAAGGGGGACAAAACTTGCCTGAAATATCAACCCCCTAAGCGGGGGTTGCAATCCTTGAACATCTTGAATAGGGAAGATGGGTCGAGTGATGACTCAAAAGAAAGGTGGTTTTTTTTTGAAAACTGTAAAGGATATAGGGTGAGCTATTGAAAGATAGGAAAGACTAATTCCCTGAGACTATTCAAGTTCTAGTGAAGTAAAATGGAACAGATCCATGCTGATCAATGGCAGTCATCATCAAGTACCATCCTCATCTCGAAGTTCAAGCCCTAGAGCAGGAGTGACCACCCTTGGAAATTTGGAAGAGGGTAGATGGTTTGAGTGATAACTCGAAAGAAAGGTATTATCTTCGTCTGCATTCCCGTGAATGAATTTTCATTTTTGGTACAAAACTTGCCTGAAATATCAAATAAGCGGGGGTTGCAATCCTTAAATATTTTGAATAGAGAAGATGGGTCGAGTGATGACTCAAAAGAAAGGTGGTATCTTTGTCTACATTGCCTTGAACGAATTTCCATTTTTAATTGAAAACTGTGAAAGATACAGGGTGAGCAACTGAAAGATAGGGAAGACTATTTCCCTGAGACTATTCAAGTTTCAGTGAAGTAAAATGGAACAGATCCATGTTGATCAATGGCAGTCGACATCAAGTACCATCCTCATCTCGAATTTTAACCCCTAGAGCAGGGGTAATCACCCTTGAAAATTTGGAAGAGGGTAGATGGGTCGAGTGATACCTCGAAAGAAAGGTATTATGTTTGTCTGCATCCCCGTGAACGAATTTTCATTTTTGATTGAAAACTGTAGAAGATACAGAGTGAGCTACTCTAACTCCTATGGAACTCAATGAGAATAGAATTATTGCGAGCAGTCATGAAGGCAATCGAAATCCTTTACTTGAAAGGTATCACTGGATCGAAATATTACCCCTGCTCTAGGGGTTGAAATTCGAGATGAGGGTCATTTCGAGATGACAGCTTTTGATCTAAAATGAATCTATTCCAGTTTTTCGCACTAATACTCCAGTAGTCTTGGGGCGATAGTCTTCTCTATTTTTCAGTGGCTCACTCTGCATCTTCTACAGTTTTCAATCAAAAATGAAAATTCATTCACGGGAATGCAGACGAAGATAATACCTTTCTTTCGAGTTATCACTCAAACCATCTAGCCTCTTCCAAATTTTCAAGGGTGGTCACTCCTGCTCTAGGGCTTGAACTTCGAGATGAGGATGGTACTTGATGATGACTGCCATTGATCAGCATGGATCTGTTCCATTTTACTTCACTAGAACTTGAATAGCTCAGGGAATTAGTCTTTCCTATCTTTCAATAGCTCACCCTGTATCCTTTACAAAAAAATACCACCTTTCTTTCGAGTCATCACTGACCCATCTTCTATTCAAAATATTTAAGGATTGCAACCCCGCTTATTTGATATTTCAGGCAAGTTTTGTACCAAAATGAAAATTCATTAACGGGAATGCAGACGAAGATAATACCTTTCTTTCGAGTTATCACTCAAACCATCTAGCCTCTTCCAAATTTTCAAGGGTGGTCACTCCTGCTCTAGGGCTTGAACTTCGAGATGAGGATGGTACTTGATGATGACTGCCATTGATCAGCATGGATCTGTTCCATTTTACTTCACTAGAACTTGAATAGTCTCAGGGAATTAGTCTTTCCTATCTTTCAATAGCTCACCCTGTATCCTTTACAGTTTTCAAAAAAAATACCACCTTTCTTTTGAGTCATCACTCGACCCATCTTCCCTATTCAAGATGTTCAAGGATTGCAACCCCCGCTTAGGGGGTTGACATTTCAGGCAAGTTTTGTACCCCAAAAGATGTCCCCCTTGAAACAAAAATTGACCTGTTTTTGCGTTTTGATCAGAAATGAATATCTTGGTAGATATAGCCTCTGTTTAGTTTTCGTTGAAGCACCCTGTATGAATGTTACTCACTTTTTTCAAGAAAATCCTGAAATTTGATTTTAGCTCTTCTATGTTATTCGTTTTTCTTTATACGAGAAATTCTCAACATTTCGCTAGAGGAGGAAATCTAGGGGAGTCAGATCTGGAGAGATGGCTGGCCATTTCACAGGTCCCTTGCTTCCTATCTCGTGATCACTGAAATTCTAGTCCAGCAGTTGGAATACAGTTCATTTCTGGTATTTCTGGTGTAGCGATGCACTAATGGTGAATTTCACCTTTAAGATTTGTCGTCAAAAATATTGAATGCCAATACACGATTATCTAACAAAGCGCATTACATATTTTAACCGTATGGCTCTTGGGGTTAAATATTCATTTGTCGATGGGGATTGACATCCGACTAACAGTGCTCATTTGCCTATTGAAAATTCCACCACTTGTAATGCGAACTTCATCGCGTCGATAAAATTCTGGGTTTTCTTCTGTTTTCTTAAGATAACTGAAATTGAGTCGTTGGTTATCACCAGGCTGAAAGGATGGCGATTTTATTTTCATGTAGGGTCTAAATTTGTTTCTCAGAATTCTGAAACTCCCTAACTTCGAAATTGCAGTTTCAATTGCCATTGGACGGCTAAAAATTTCAGATTTAGCTGCAACTGCTTCTAAAATGTCGACGAAACATCTTCTCTATCTTCAATTTCATATATTTTGCTCAGCTTTGAAACAACCCCCAGCAATCAAATTGTCTTCTGAAAACTCATGCGGCTGTTTCCTTTCGGGGATTCTATTGAAATGAGATTCTTCAGCAGCGTCCAAATCATAGCCATTCTGTATATAACATTCCAAGATGCTATACTTTTCGTAATTTTGGAATTGAAGAGCCTCAAAAATGGAGCTCTAAGTACAAATTTTCAGAGCAGCTAGAGAAGAACCACATTAACTTATGACATAAATAATTATTTTCAAATAATCAATGCTATTGATTGAATATTCCAATTGTTTCACACACATAATTGAATGAATCCACATCAGTAAGGTGGAAAAGTTGAAATAGTATCATTAAAGATGGAAAATCTATGTTCCAAGGAGTAAACTCTATTGCTTATAACACAGAAATGAATGAATGGGATCTTTGACGCACATTTCGACAAACCTCTTCTACCATAGAATTATTAATATCTGCGACATTCCGAGCGGATAGATATAAATTTTCGATTTTTTAAGGGAAGAGGCTGATGTTGAAGGAATTAATGAGGCATATGATACACATTTGGAGATAAAAAAATAATCCTATACCAAAATCACTTATAATTCGCATTTGAAAAAACGAAAGTTTGTCTCGTAACTCGAAATCCGATCTGAGAAAAAGTTTTTCGAATACGTCCCTGCATTCTACGCAAAAAATTCCTTGTAAAATGTGAAAAAATTTCGAGATATCTTCACAGGTCGTAGTACCGATAAATCGAGAATTTCGGAATTTCACCAATGAGTTTTTCTCGAAATCGGGCTTCAGAAAGTGGGGTGAAGTCATTTTTCTCTATCTACAATATATCACATAGCTGTCGTACTAAAACATCGAATTTGGTACACACTGTACTGTTGAAAAGAATTATAAAACATTCTCGAAGTAACTTTGAAGCAGAAGCTGTTTTCCGACAGACCACGTACCAATTTTTCATTCTAGTTAGTGTTGTTGAAAGAACAATTAGTATCGCAGCAAATAAAATCTAATCGGAAGTGATACTTCATTACCCGCTTACTTATCGTTTTAATTTGCTGAAATGAGTAATTCCAATTGTGAGTTCCACTTTTCACGACCGGAAATGAACTCCATTCATGAATTGGAAACGAATATAGCCAGGCACCTTTGAACTTTATTCGGTATTCTCCTTTCGAGCTTATCAGTACTCATCGAGTTTATTCGTTTTTAATGGGGCGGACTTCCGAAATACGTCAACAGCCGTCAGTAATAGATAAAACTTGGATATATAGGGACTATCAAGTTGGCGTATGCGTGATAGAAATGAAATATTTATTGATTCTTTAGAGTTTGCAATGCTATTCCAAGGATAATATACAGGGTGATATTTTGACAACTAGACATCCAAGATAACTCAAAAACTTTTGCAATGCCAGAAAATTGCAGAAATACGTAATTTTTTTTCTCATCTCCCGTACTCCAACATTTAAAAAGTTTAAATGGAGACACGCATTTTGTGACATTATTGAATACCCTATATCCCTAGTACAGTAATGTATTACAAGTACATACATGTATTTTACGAGAAACTTTCTACGAGGGTGGTTCAAACATGATCGAGACCAATGCTTCGACATGTTTATTTATTATAGAAAAACATTCAAATTGTCTAGGTAGTTTCCATCACTAGGTACACATTTGCAGTTACACAGTTGTCTCAACGAGGAAATATCTGTCATGAATTGTTGTTCTTGCTCGAGATCTAGATCGTCCTTGCCCATGTCTCCTTTCATGACTGTCAGTCTCTCTTTTGAAACAGTTGAATGAGACACCCCAAGCCTTTGGCCTATTTTTGTGTTAGTCCAACCCAGGCCATCTAACACCACTGCTTCAGCACATTCTGCTGGAGTTAAATTTCACGATTCGCTTTGCATTATTACCGAAAATGAACTAAAATGAAAAAGACTAAGTTTCGACTCATATGTACACTGCACTCTGTCCCAGTCAGCTTCTAACCTATCGACATGTTCCCTGGAAAAAATCAATCTGGCTCTTCGATATGCTGCGGTTAGAGCTGGGCCTCGAGCTGCGACACGAAACCTCAAATCAAATTCCCTGGAATGTTGTCGTATCGTTACTAATTTGCACTCCACTGCTCTATCGAAGCTGTATATGAAGGTGTCAGCAGTAGCCAACCGTTGTCTCAAGGAAATTCTTAAATGGATCGACGTTGATGCCCGAAGTCGTTCTTGCCCAGGTCTCCTTTCATAACTATCAGTCTCTCGGTACCAGATCATTCTGGAAACAGTTGAATGGGATACCCCAAGTCCTATTTCGTTTTTAGCGTTGTATTGTTATCAAAAATTAAAATTTTTAAGAAGAAAAAACCCTACTCGCAAAAATTGATCAGGTTCTGCTGTTGTGTGGTGCTTTCCTGCAAAATCTTAATTTCTTTCTCTCATTTTATTTCTCATGAGAAGTACATGTACGCCAAGAAAAAACAGCAAATTCTGTTGGCAAATGTCTGAACATATTCGGAGAAAAACATATGTTGATAATTAGTTGCGTACCAAAAAAGAAATTTGAAATATTTAAGTTGTGCGTTAATATATTGGCGCAGTGTAAAACCGAAATTATACTTTTCTACGTTTTTATTTTTTAATTATTCATATTATTTTATACTACTTATATTACCTATAAAAAACATTTTCTCTTAACATACACAAACGCTCTGATCGTTCAATGCAGGCAATAGAAATTGAAGATGGATTTATTATCAGTTCGGGTGATAAACACCTCAAAAAAGTCTAGGGAAAACTTCTGATTATCGATATATCGTATCCAGAACGATCAATATTGATGATTTTTTTTAAGAAATGAACACCTGCATCAATTTCTCACCAAATTATGTAGAGTGCCGCAACAGATTTCAGTTTTTTTTATAAAAAACTAAAAATGCAGCAGAAGTGATGCTGCTTTATAATCATTTCATGTATTCAGTGTTTGAAATCAGTTAGTTGGCACTTTTGTTTCTGTTGTAAGCACAAATAAAATATTCAAGTTTTGTGATTCGACCATGGAAAGACGACATTTGACTAGAGAAGAGATGTTACGAGCCGTTGGCATGCCCCAAGCTGGGAGTTCACAACGGGAAGTATCCAGGGTTCTGGGAAGTAGCCCAAGTGTCATAAACCGTTTATGATCGCGTTTCAATGAAACAGGTAGCGTGGAAGAACGCCATACAGGTCGTTTCAGGATTACTACAGTCGCCCAAGACCGATTTTTGGTTTTACAAGCCAGAAGAGATCGTACTACCACAGCATCTCAATTAGCTCAAGAGCTATCACGAGTTCATAATGTACAAATTTCCGACCAAACTGTGAGAAATCGACTGCCCGAAGGTCAACTCCACTCCAGACGTCCTTTAAGAGTTCCACAACTGACCCATGGAAATCGCGCTGCTCGTTTAGCTTGGTGCCAAGAACACGTAAACTGGGATCGAGAGAGGTGGGCCACAGTTCTCTTCAGTGTTGAATCTAGATTTAGTTATTATCCCGATAATTCGAATATGGAGGGAACCTGGAAAGCAAAACCGTCTCCAGCATGCTCAAGAAGTTGTTAGACAGGGAGGTTAGATCAGTGATGTTTTGGCGAGGTATACGCCTTGGTGGAAGAAGTGACCTCGTTTTCATACAGAACAACCTCACGGGAAATTCTTTCGCAAATGAGATAGTTTTACCTGTAGTGGTACCGTATCTCCCAACAATGGGTCAAAATCCACTCTTCCAACAAGATAATGCCCCTCCTTATCGTGCAAGAATTGTCTTGAACGTTCTTGAAGAGAATAATATCGATCTTCTACCGTGGCCATCCTGCTCCCCAGATCTGAATCCCATCGAGCATGTGTGGGACACCCTAAAAAGAAATCTCCTGCGTCAAAACATCTTCCATCATGAACAGCAGCTTCGATTAGCAGTTCAGGTGGCTTGGAATGACTTAGGCCAAAATGTAATAGACAATTGAATATTGAGCATGGCGCGACGATGCCAAAGTGTCATTAATAACAAAGGTGGACCTTCTGGGTACTGAAAAATATAAGTGCTTCCATATCGTTTCGAAAATATTAGTTCAGGATTTTTTTTTGTATTTTACCAAATTTTGTCATTTTCAAATTTCAAATTTTTTTCATAATAGGTGCTTTGGAGAAGTCAAATATTATTTTGTTTTCTTGAGAATACATTATATACAATACATCCTAACAAAAACGGAAAGATTTCTATGAATTCGAATCATCAAATTCATATTTTAAAGATATTGGTAAGTGTTCCCTAGACTCTTTTGAGGTGTTTATTGGCGCAGTGTAAAACTGAAATTACACTTTTCCACGTTTTTATTTTTGAATCATTCATATTATTTTATACTACTTATATTACCTTTAAAAAACCTTTACTAACAAACACAAACACACTGATCGTTTAATGCACTCAATAGAAATTGAAGATTTATTTATCAGTTCGGTTAACATTCGAGGTGGTAAACTTTATTTGGTCGATGGTACATCCTGAAATAATTTTAATTCAATAAACTCTTCAGTATAACTACCCCCTCTACGCGAAATAATATTAATTGTTTTCCAGAACGCCGTAATTTCTTCGAAACGCTTGAAACAATCGCTAACCATCGTAGATGTTACAAAAACGACTTTAAACAAAACCAGAAATCTGAAATAGTCAGGTGTCCGTTCATTCCTTACCAAATCTAATCTGCTTGACTGGTCGTCATGAAATTTCAATTTTTTTACCTCTTTAAAAGTCCGTGAATTGATCTTAACACCATGGATGAGTAAACCCGTACGGACAGGAAGTGCAGACAGGTAAGCACAGAATATTCCGCTCGAAAAACTAAATAAAAGTTTTGGTTCGTTTGGCACTAACATTATTACGGGGGGAAATCGACAAGTAGATGAAGTAAACACGCTAATAACTCAATAACAATATTTTCAGTATATCCGAAAAGTAATTTCTTGTATGAATCTTTGATATACGAGGTGTTTCTAAACATCATATACTAACGGAGCAGGGTTTATTTTAAGACTAACAATTACGGATCTATTACAAAAAACCTTTGTTTGAAAACTATTCTTCTCTTTTTTTCTAGAGCATAAAAGATAAATAATTTACAAAAGGCTATGTAATTTTGCTGAGGTGATTCCCTAGATTGGAAAACGAAATTTACTTCTCTAGGCTCTGCCGAAAGAATTTTTTTCAGTTGGGTTATTGATGAAATTGTGTTAGTCTTATCCCCAGCTGGTATGTTCGAGAGTACATCAAAAATTGTGATTTTTGCATATTTTATTAATTTTTCGAATTTCTTAGTCACTGTCCCGAATTTCCTTTCTGAAAACCTTTTTCGAAACATAACAAACAAATAAGAGAAGAATTAACCAAATACTCATCTGCTAAAAAGTAAGAATATTAGGTATTTAACTATTGGCATAGAGAGATAAAAAATTACGGAAAAAGATGAAACAAAGTATAATATGTAAAAAATTTATTGATAATTCAAATTTGACACGGTAGTTTCCCCCCCAAGACGAGCGGAACCACAGTCGTCATAACGATTTCTCGAACCAATTCTTGAGCTTGAATTTTCAGTAATAAAGAGAACTTGATAAAATTAGCCATAGTCCCATATTACAACATATTATATCTAGTAATTTACGAACTATCATCAGTCAAAGCTACTTGATTTTGTCACTGACGTAATCACCACTTAGAAGTACCAAGGTACTTCTAGCGGACATACCTTCTTTCAAATTTTGAATTTAGTTTATGTTCAACCTAAAACTGAAGGAAAAATTAGGATTCTTTGAGTTCCATATTATTGTAACAAAAATAAATTTACTGGTTAAGCCCAGGGAAATATGAGCAATGAGACTCTAATTCAATAATTCTCACTGAAATCTTGGAAGAAAAGTCAAGGGAGTTTTGCTCAGATATTTAATTACATATTATAATTATAAGTAAAAGTTATGGTAAACTATATCAACAAATGCTTCTTTTTATATATACAATCAATATGACTTATCTTGGCGATAGTCAGAAATTCTTGGTCTTGTAGAAACAGTTGAGGCACAAGTCGTTGATCTTGAGTTGAAGTTCCAAAAGTCTCTTGTATTCCTATGGAGTGAAAACCTCTATTTCAACTTCGATTCATCATGAGTTGAAGTTCCAAAAGTCTCTTGTATTCCTATGGAGTGAAAACCTCTATTTCAACTTCGATTCATCTAGATTTCTGGGCTTCAGATATGAATTATATTTCGGCCTCTGAGCTCCACCAATGACTCCACCTAGGACCTATATTTTTGATATAGGTCACTACACATTATTTAAGATAAAGATATAGCTGTAATTTTTACTAGAGAACTTTTATTTAAATTAATTATTTCAAATACAATAAACGATGATTTTCAAGTTCAACTAATCAGTCCAAAGGTCGGCAAAGAAAAGAAAGCAAATCGAAGATTCTGAAGCGAAGCTGGTAGGACATATCATCTGATAGCCGGATTATGCGCATCAGACTGTTAACCAGTGGCGTAACGATTTGACACAGGTGTTTTGAATTCAAATTGTTATGACGTGATTTTAGCACGTTACACCATCTCTTCCTCACGGAAAAATTTTGATAAAATCAAAACTTTTTTTTCTGTTTTCAAGCACAATTCAATCAGCCACAAAAGAAGAACCTTGAAAATTTAAAGAGATGGAAATATGACAAGTGAATATCAAACAACAAAAAGATTATGACAGATATGGAAAGTGCAAATCTAGAAAAATGGAAGTCAAACAAATGAAATCAAAGTTGAAAACGCGGCAAGCTTTGTTTTGCGCGCCAAAGCCTGACCCCTCTCCAACAGAATGAAAATAAGTTAAAGAGAATTTACCAGAAAATTAGAAAAGTTAATAGGAATGGTAATTATTTCAAAAATTTAAAAGAAACATATATTAGTACCCAGCATTAGGGGAAGTTAAGTTGGAGACAATGTATAGAGATGAAAATGGGTCAGGCTCCGGCGCAAAACAAAGCTTGCCGCGTTTTCAACTTTGATTTCATTTGGCTTCCATTTTTCGAAATTTTCATTTTCCATATCTGTCGTAATCCTTTTGTCTTTTGATATTCACTTCTCATATTTCCATCTCTTTAAATTTTCAAGGTTCTTCTTTTGTGGCTGAAAGCAGAAAAAAAATTGATTTCAAGAGATAGTGTAACGTGCTAAAATCACGTCACAACAATTTGAATTCAAAACACCTGATTCCAGTCAACCCTCCATCTGTGTAAAATCGTTACGCCACTGGTTAACAGTCTAATGCGCATAATCCGGCTATCAGATGATATGTCCTACCAGCTTCGCTTCAGAATCTTCATTTTGCTTTATTTTCTTTGCCGACCTTTGGACTAATTAGTTGAACTTGAAAATCATCGTTGATTGTATTTGAAATAATTAATTTATTTGAAAGTTCTCAAGTGAAAATAAAAGTCGTAGGTGGAGAGTCCTTGGTGGAGCCCATAGGCCGAAATATAATTTATATCTGAAGCCCAGAAATCTAGATGAATCCGAAATTGAAATAGAGGTTTTCACTCCATAAGAATACAAGAGACTTTTGGAACTTGAACTCAAGATCAACGACTTCTGCCTCAACTGTTTCTACTGGACCAAGAATTTATGACTTTCACCAATATAGGTCTTATTGATTGTATATATAAAAAGAAGCATTTGTTGATATAGTTTACCATAACTTTTACTTATAATTAAAGTATGTAATTAATTATCTGAGCAAAACTTCCTTGGCTTTTCTTCCAAAATTTCAGTGACAATTATTGAATTAGAGTCTCATTGCTCATATTTCCTGGGCTTAACCAGTAAAGTTATTTTTTTTACACTAGTGTAACTGATCTGATTATATAATAATATAATGCACACCAACTTCTGTATTGACATGAGTATTCAAATGATATATTTCTCACAAAATCAATAATAATGATTAATGTTCACGTTAAGCTACGCTGCTAGTATAGTTTCTTATTATAACTGAAATAGTAATGATAACATATAGAAATTTGAACGAGATGCTAGGATTAATCAGCTCATTAGTTGCCGATGCAGATACGTGAAGAGAATTAGGATATCTAAATATTATCACTAATAATCATCAAAGTAGATGTTCTGATTTGTCTCGAAAAAACCACGATGGTTGAGAATGTCGTGTTTTATATTTATGTACATTCTGTCGAAATAGCACCGGGAATTGATTATTTGAAAAATCTGTTTAAAAGATTGTCAAAATCTTTGTTGTTGCTAAGTTGCCACAACTGTTCTCTATACTGACGCGGAGTTTGAACGCGACCTGTCATTTAGTTTGTTTACAGTGCTCGATGTTGTCAGTTCTCACAAGTGTGTTTTGCAGTGTTTACAATGAATAAAATATCGAACAAACAATTTGTCTCATTTGTATTGCAAAAGGAATTGCTGTATATGAATGCTAAAGTGCATTTAACATAGAGCGAGTTGTGGTGGAAGATTTTCCTTTCTCTGGTCGGCCATCAATCATAAAACGCATTGTAACTGGTGATGAGACATGGGTTTATGAGTTTGACATGCAAGCTAGTCAACAAGCTTCGGAATGGCGATTTCCACTGAACCGAAACCGAAACAAACCACGTCGCAGTCGATCAAAAGTCAAGGTAATGTTTCCTGAGCGTTATGCGGCGTTTGAGAAAGCTTATTCGTCGGAAAATGCCAGATTTGTAGGAAAAAAAGTCATGGTATTTGCACCATTCCACAAGGCTATCATTAGGAATGTATTTCTGACAAAGAACTCAATGAATACCATCGAACAACCACCGTATTCATCTGATATGGCTCTGGCCTACTTTTTTCAATTTCGAAACTGAAATTACCAATTCGAGGTACCGGTGAAAGGAAATTCGCGGCCAGAACTGAAGTCGATTTCGGAAAAAGCGTTTGAAACTGTTTTGTCATTGGATTATTTGTTGGCGTAAGTGTATTATTCCGGAAGGGCCCTACTTTGAAGGCGATACAATAAATTTGGATGAAAAATATATATTTTGTGTTTCATTGACTAATTCCCGGTACTGGTATTTCTTACTAGCAGTTAATATGTTTGAACAACTTTAGGACTTTGACAATTCTTCGAACTTATCCACGGTGTAACTAGAACAGAGTTTTATTTTGGGTCCCCACTCTTCCCTACCGTCTTTGACTTCAGTAAAATTTACCAATGATACTACGAACACAAAATAACCATTCATTATGAAAGTAAAACTCACAAGAAAAGAGCGATAGCATCTTGGGTCCTAGCCTTTCTTAAAGACTTTTAGAAAATATCTTGGCCTAGACGAAAAGGTAAGTTCCCCAACCTCAATCATTATTCTAGCATCATTTTACTTCATTGATAGTTTATAAATATAACAGAAAATGAAAACGAAATTAATCAGAGTTTGTAAGTAATTGCAAGTTACGTAAAAAAATGGTTTGATCATGGGAAATCCTTTGAGTCCACTTTTAGCAGAGATTTTTATGAATAATATTGAACAGAAAATCCATACATCTTAGTATGTTCCATTGGAACTACTCGTCAATTAGACTTATTTCTCAATTTCATTAATTCCATCCATTTGAACATTAAATTCAAGATAGAAATTGAACAGAACGATTCTATTAATTTTTGGACTTGAAAATCACTAAACGAAATAATAATCATGTTTTTCGGTCTTTCGTAAACCAACACATACTGATACAATTATACATAACTACTCATTACATCCAATTCAACACAAAGTTGCAGCTTTAAACAGCATGGTACATCGGTTACTCAATTTACCTTTATCAGTAGAAGATTATAATAAAGAGTTAAACATCATCAAACAGATAGCCATTAATAATTCATATAATCCCGATATGATAGATCTAATCATTCGTAAAAACAGAAAGCAATAAATGAAATATATCCTATTCATAAAGACTATAAAATATTCAACAGTTTAACATTCTGCGGTTCTGCAAGTACAAATATTAAATCCTTTCTCGTCAAACAAAATCTTAATATAACTTCCAAAACTTCTAATAACTTAGGTAAACATATTAAAATAATAAATCTCGTGTTGAAAAATCAAGTAAATCAGGAATCTATAAACTCAATTGCGGTTCTTGTGATAAAATTTATATCGGTAGGACCTATAGGAGTTTTGGCATAAGAACATCTGAACATAAAACGTAGCTTCAATAAAAATAAATCTGATTCAAATTATTCAGACCACTTAATAAAAGAAAACCATTCATTCAATAAAACTTACATATATATTACATATAAAATCAAAAAGTTTAAAATTAGATCTCCTAGAAGCATTAGAAATAAATAGATACAAACATTCGGACAAGCTTTTGAATGAGCAGGTAGATGTGAATTATTTAACCCTACTTAACTTATATAATTAGTTTTTAATTACCTTTCATACTAACTGTACAATGGCTCGGTGTGGGTTTTTCCTGTTATTCATCCAACTTGTTCTACGATTTGTTTATAATACCATACTCTTCATTCTGTTTGTCATTCTTGATAAAGCTGCTGTGTCAGCGAAACGTCGTCGAATTTTTTCAAATATAGTGTAGATTAAAGTTAAACCTTGAGTTTTTCATCTCATTTATAAAAAAGGAAATGTTTGAGAATAGTAGTGCTCCAAGTTTAAGTGAAATGCTCACTCAAAGAGGAAAAATTCTCTTAGTTCATAAGCGAATCAAATCTAAAAAACATAATCGTAAACTAGAATCGGGGGAAAACTCAATGGAAATGCGTTAGAGATAAATGTCCAGCTATTTCTACGAACAGTTGGTGATACAACAAATTCAAATGAAAACATATGCTGCAACGACAAAACTTGAATTCTGTTAAACGACAGGCAGAGCAAGATGTATATGAAAATCCATTGAAAATCATCAGAAAAGAAATATGCCAAACTGAAGCTGATATTATATGTTGGAATCTTTACCAAAATGTATTTAACAACAAGTTCCTGAAGCATTGGATAAACCGACAGAAATGATGAATTTTTATTGATCAATGATGTTTCAGAGAATTTGGTAATTTTGTCGTGTGATCAGAACTTGAAACTTTTATGCCATTCCAAAATTATTTATATGGGGGCACATTTTCATACAGCTCCAAGTTTTTTAAACAACAGTTCAGTATCCATGCATTTTTCAACGGTCATTACATTACTTTAGTTTTTGGTCTGTTAAAAGACTAATCAACTAACACATGAATTGTGCTTATTAAAAATCAAAAACTACTATTCAAGATTAAATATTATATATTATAATATTATCTCCTACAGAAGCAGTAATTGATTCTGAAATTGCAATTCATCAGGCCTTGGTAGATGTTGCGCCAAATACAAAAATTATTAGATGTAGATTTCATCTCACACAGGATTGGTACCGCCAAATTCAAAGCTAACGCTTGATTTCCGAATATGTAGAGAAATACTCAGAAAAAGGATAATAGCTCCGATATTGTTTTAGGGTTTCATTTTTGAAGCCCGAGGGGGTGAAAGATTTTTATTTCTTCAAAATGTACGAGATCAAACCACAAGATGATAGGCTAGACCAATTCTTGGATTACTTGTTTAAAAATTATTTAACGAATCAATTTAGATTTCCACCATCAATCTGCTGCCTTGAATAAAATGACAAATACATGTGAATCATTGTGTTAATTTCATTCTCATCTTAATAATTCTATATATAGTACACATCCCTCGCTTTTCACATTTGTCAATGTTATTTTCATCATTCAGTCCGAGGTTCATGTGAAATGTAATAATATTCACCTTCTTAATAAATTCTTAAATATCGAAGTTAGAACAAGAATGCCCCCATAAAAGAAATTTTGGTGCTATGTTGTTATATTGTAGTATAACTTCATTTGGCATATTAAAATAGAATATAATAATCAACAAATATCACTAATATTCTTAGACGTATTTTTTTCGAGAACCTATAATTGGAAAAATATTATAATAATGAATAAATTGAGGATATCGACCGGAATGGACATGCAGATTATATACATAAAATTTACTAGGGGTCGAGATGAGCACCACCGAAAAGAAGAATTGGAATACTATCAAAAATATAAAATTTAAATAATCTGGATTCTCGACGTGCCCTTAATGTATTATAAAACACACATATTTTTGTATTTATTCTTGGATGCCAGAATTTAAATGATGGTAATTCCTACTGGTGCTAGTGTGTCTCTCAGAAATGTGATAGAATACCTCGACTATTGTAACCTCATAGTTTACCTTTTAAACAGTGAACTGGGAATTCCTGATGAAGTAGAGTGGATGATTGTTACTTAGTAAATTGAATAAAGATAGATTTACCTTCGTTTTGCATTATAAAAAACCATAGGAAATTTCTGTGAGTTGTTTCTCTGTTTCAAACTATCGAAAACTTATGCGAAATCGACTAATTCAGTTCCCATCATTTTTGAAAAAAAGTGCAGTGATTCATTGAGTGAAAAACTCCTAAAATTCGATTCCAATCGTTGCACAAATGGAAATTAGATTACTAATATACCGTACTAAATATACAAATTTCTTAATATTTTTGAACTTCATGAAGAAAAATTAGATGAAATTGTGAACTTGCTGATGAAGGACTCGTGATGAGAGTGGGATATCTAATTATTCCTCATTTCTGATTTACATCGAAAGGCAATTCGTGATTTTCGTTTCATTTATTCAATTGCTTTTATTTGTTGAAGTATTATTTACTAGTAATTTGGATTTTGCTTAGATCGTTTCAGTACACAGAAAACCATTCGTACTTATTCAAGCTATATTTGAACTGTGAATATTAAATGATAAGTATCGTCTTTTTCCCCTCTTTCACTTATACACTATATCCTACAACAAGAAGTGTGATCTCAACAAAACAGAGAATGCATGAAGCAGTTATTTCACCGCAAAATATGTCATCCACCCAAGTTTGTTACTTTAATTATCATCTATTAAACACGTATTCAACAACTTTTTTATAAACTGTTACACTATGAGTTTATACGGTATCAAAAAATCAATTTTATCTCCGTGAAACGACTCTGCAAAGTATTGTCATAATGCTTATTCGGTTTATCACAGGTACTATATCCTTCTTCAAGGCGAAAAAACGCCAAAAACGCTTGAAAACATTAGATTGAATCCATGTATTAACATACAAAAATGAGGTGTCTTCTTTGCTTTTAGATTTTCGCGCATCCCCCGTATATATATCCACAGGTAAACTTATGAATGAATTCCGTTCGAATACGTTCGGCTGTGATCGAGGCAATTCGCATGCGATAATTGGCAATGGAAAGGATTCAATGAGTGACGTAAGGTCAAATGAAGCAAGTATTTCATTTACTAGAACGATAATGGTAATTGGCGTTGGTATTTTATTTGTATATCAGGTGGTATAGATGGAAATATTCTACCAATCCGCTTAATGCGCGTTCAAGGTTTCTTCTTGCAAGGAGCTGTTTGAAAACACTTCAATTGTTCGTTTTGTTACAGCAACTCCGATACTCATTAATGTAAATCAGTGGAAATGGAAATAACATTACCTGATAGAAGTTGATATTAGAACTATTCAACAAATAATTAAAAACTGTTCTGGACTATATTGTATTTAATTACGACAATCTTTCTTCACGAGAACTATTCAATATTTCGGAACTTATTGCATTATTCTTCAGGATTGGTATTCGTTGGGGAGACTAATCCGAACAGGGACAATAATCAATTGGATTTCACATAAGACTACAGTTTTTCCTCCTTATAGATTCAAGACTGTAAGTACGAGGGATGTCTTTTAAGTTATGCATATAGAGCTAAAACGAAACAATTGGGAGCTTTTAAAGGCTCTATTATTTCTCGAGGTATTTTCCGTGAATAAATCATTTGTGCATTTGTGATTTAACAATTTGATGTCTTCGTGCGTTTTCCGGGTTGTGTGTAACTTGTTCGGAGTTTGTTTCCCGAAGCTTACTAATGACTTGCGGAAGACAAATGGCTGTAACTGTTTTTTGATCTTGTAAAGGTTGCTACATGACCTGTTTTCGAAACAAACGTTCCGATTATTCTTTTTGTCACTTGATGCAAGTTTTCTGTGTTTCTCGTTGATTTTCGAACCTTTGAATTTATTGTAATGGTTGCTGAACGTCCTGGATGCTATTTGAGTGATCATGAAGTGGTAAGAATTGTAATACTTCTAGAGGAGGGGCGAAGCCAACGTTACGTGGCTAACTTGTTGAATGTTAAGCAAAGCACTATTTCAAGAGCAATTAATCGCTAAAACGAAACAGGAGAATATGGAAGAAGGGCCGAACAAGGAAGAAATCGGATAACAACACTAGTTGATAATCGTTGGCTTCGTTTAACTGCACTGAGAGTTCGGCATTGTATGACTAGAATGCTACAAAATGAACTTGCACTTTCCAGAAATGTGCATATTTCATTGCGAACTGTTAGGAACAGGCTCAGACCAAGGGAGAGCATCGAGTTGCAAGACTTCAGTTTGCGAGGGAACATGCAAATTGGGGTATTCCAGAATGGTCGAATGTTCTCTTTTCCGACGAGTCCAGGTTCTGTCTAGTATCGAATGATAGACGCATGCCTGTATACAGACGACCGGGGAACGGTATCAGTAATGTAATATCCGGCAAACCGAAAACTTCGAAGGGGGCTCAGTAATGGTGTGGGGAGGCATTTGTTTCCATGGTCTAACTGAGTTAGTCCTAGTGAATAATGGAAGAATGACAGCGGCCAGATAATCGCAGATATCCTTCAACCCCATGTTTTACCCTTTGGCACATTGATTCGCGAAAACTTCATTTATATGCATGATAATGCTCGGCCTCATGCAGCTAGAGTAGTTACAGAATTTCTGCAAGATGCCGAAATTGATATTTTAAGATAGCCAGCCAGAAGTCCTGACTTGAATCCCATAGAACATGTTTGGGACAACATGGGGTGGCAAATTCAGCAACGTAGGATACCTTGTAGAACACTCCAACAACTAGAAAATCTGTTTCCTAAAATTTAGAACTCAGTGACGCAAGAGAACATCCAAAATTTGTTTGTGATTCTTCCGAGACATATACTGGCAGGAACCCGGGAAGGAAACACTCGATTTTGAAAATGATTAGTAACCATTCGATGCTAGTTGATTGGTCTCTTCGCAAATGTTTGAAAATGGTAGAATTTTTTTATTTTTCACTAACTCGAAAATTGTTGGTATTCTCCATCATAAACTCATCTCTTTTGAATGATATCTTCTTATTTTACACTTCTGAAAGTTACCAAGCGAAACTTGAATGACCAATCTTAAAGCTTATATAGTATTGTCGTAAAAGCAGGGTGATGCGACAATTTTTGTAGGGAGTGTATCTACCTGTTTATATTTTATGTCTTTCAACTTTAGTTCAGTACTTGTTAGCTGAAGATGGTCGAGTGACCGAAATTGCATTCTAGAATTTCAATAAACTGATAGTGATAATATAATACATAGTTAAATTTCTTAATATCATCAGACTTTCCAAAGTTAACACGGTCCAGAGTTTTTTGACGCCAATTCACTCTTTCTTTCGTTTCTTCGTTGAATAGAGACGTATCCAACGGGAAACTAATTTTTTCAAACGCAATTCTTCGTGCAAAATCGTCTTTGGATAGTCACTAAATCGGTATCGGTTCCGTATGCGGCCGTTCAATAAAAAAATTCTTAAATATGTAATGAAGGTATTTAAAAGAATATTTATCGATATAAAAAAAGGTTTACTTACGTTTATTTGAGTTAATTACAAAGAATATCAATTTTAAGTCATATAAGAATGAAAAATACGAGAAAAATACATTTGAATTCACCAAATATTGAAAATATATGTTATGCATTCCACTCATAAAATTATGTAAACAAATAGTCATCCATCTTCAAGTTGTCATAGAACTCGGTGAATTTTATTATGAATTGATAGGTAGATCGATAATTTATCAGAGTTGTCAGATTGTAAAATTTGTCCAAAATAACAGAAGAAAAATTGTTAGAAGAAGCAGATTTATAAATAAATACTCTAACCTGTGAGTGGGTAATAGTTTGGAACTGTTAGGATACTTCAATAAAAAAATCATTACTCACTAATGTTGAAGTTAAATCTCTCAAGATCACCTGACATAACCATGTTCTATCTATCATTATGATACACAACTAACCCAATCTACCTAACTCAACTCAGACAGTTTACCTCAACCTTTTTTTGGTCAAGAGAAAGGAAAATCTCTACCAGATAACCCCCGCGGCGGGCAGTGCAATACCACTAAACCTAACCACCCTCTTTCCTGCCTGAAGTATTCGTATTCGCCCGTAGCAGAACTAGGCCGATATCGCTCTTCCCTTTGCAACGGAAGATCTTGTCTACGATGCATTCTCCTTCTGATGTTCTCGGTCCTCTATCTCCTTCCTTTCCATCACGTTGGTTATCACACTGAAACCCTTTCTTCATTTCCGTTCATCCTGGAGTATTTCGGGTACCATTTCCTGACACTCCCTGACACCGCCAAAGATGTCCTCCAGCTTTCCTCTTCCAGTGACCCATCTACTGTTGCACGTTACCCAACACGCTACACACCCTGCACCCATCGCCTCCGCTTTTGCCGATTTTTTTGTGGAATACCTCAAATGGCCCGTGGTCAAACAGGAACTGTGTGAACCAGTAGTCTAAACATCTGTGCCCACATTTCACCCATAACCGCACATTCGGAATAAGCCTCCTTGTCCACGCCGCTCCCACATGCGCCTGCCATCTCTGCTACCACCTATTAAGTATTTTCTCCCTTAACTGTCTTTTGAATCCTGGCTGGTGCTTCACGGGACTCTCGAAAGTTTTTTCCTCTCCTTAGCCATCAGCTCTATAGGCAGCGTGCCAGAGATAACCTGGGCCGCCTCCGTCTACAGTGTCCGGTACGCGCTGCACTGCCTCAGGATCATTGCTCTCTTTACTCTTTACGGGTTCGATGTTTCTCGATCGTGCAAAATTGCCTTAGGATCGTCGCTAAACCCAACCCTTCAGCGTTTAAATTCTCCAGTCCAACAGAAAACTGTTGTGGTGTCGAAAACAGAAATCAACTCACCGAGACATTCTGGTTAAGATAATTATTTCAAATACAAGTGAACGGTGATTTCTACTAAAATATATTATTAAATGCTCGACGCGTTTCGATACACAGTATCTATATCAAGAACGAATGAATACTACAAATATATTTTACTAACAAATCTTTATATATAATAAAGAGGCAATCCACTCAGAGCTATCCGTACTTGAACTAATGTTTAGGAAATAAATTTAATAAGGGTGAATTATTTATGTCTACCTGATCATTAAGAATTTCCGGTGAATACCTGAATCTGTTAATTTCAAGTACTTCCAGAAGGTTGAGTTTTATACCTCTATTCTCAGAATGTAGAATTTTAAATTCTGAATTGAAAGAGTGACCATTTTACCTAAGATGATATGAATAATTTGAATCGGTTTTTCCATTGATGAAACTGCGTTTATGTTCAAAGATTCTAACATTAAAATTTCTTCCCGTTCTACCTATATAAAAACAATTGCAATCTGCACAATCCAATCTATAGACACATGATTTATTTTCTTTATTAATTGGAGATTTATAATTCCTGAAAAATGAACCTAAATTTGTTGATGTTTTGAACGCTATATTTAAATTTGAATTTTTAAGAAGGGATTTCAGGTTACTGCTAATATTGCCTATATATGTTAAAGTATTGAATTTCTTGTCCTGGTGTTCACCGATTGGATATATATGTTGTAAAGCTATTTTTGTTCTTCGTTATGTAATATGCTGCTAACTAAATTTGCATCATAACCATTATTTATTGCCATCTGTTTTATCAAATTCAATTCTTTGAAATAATTATCATTAGACATCGGTGTGTTCAAGAGTCTATGTATATAGCTGTTAAATGCTGCAACTTGATGTTGGTTAGGATGTGCCGATGTATAATGAATTGTGATATCTGTATGAGAAGGCTTATGATAAATTGAAAAGTGGTGTTTATTATTCGATGAAAAAAAACTACTAGTCATTTTTTACGATTTACGATACGAAAAAATTACAAGTGTTAAAAAAATTTCTAAATTGAACGAAGATGACGAAAATAGATTGTACGCTGATCAGTGGCATATTGCAGAAAAAATTTGAAAAGGCAAAAGCAGACATGGCTCCGGAAAAAAAACACCGTGTAGATCCTAGTTGGAATTTAGGACGTGTAATGATGGAGCCTGAAAAAATAGCTTGCATTCTAAATTTGGGCTGAATATCTCAAAACTGCAGGAGTTTTGAAGAAAAAACCAATTTTTTTCCGGAAATTTCAACACTTTGTAGCCCCGTAACGAAGTTTTTGCGGACACCCCGTATAGGGTCCGCCCCGTAACTGTGCTTTAATGCAATAAAACAAAAAATGATTCATCCGATTTCCAAATTTATTTTTCCATAATAAAGTAAGATCCTTCCGGTTAGTTGTGGAGTATAATTTCACTCAAAGGACTGCCTCGGCTGGCCTTTCAGGTCGGTCCAATTTTTGAGTACATTTTCGACTGCTATGGTAGCACAAATGTTGTCCTTCAGAGGTTGAACTGTCTCTGGAATGTCCACATAACACTTATATTTGACAGCCTCCCAAAAATAATAGTCTAATGGCGACCAAACGACATCAGAATTTCGACTCATAATTCGATCTTCGAATTCTGTGCGCAGAAGATCGACCGTAACGGAATGAATCAATCATGGCGCGGTAGCGCTCGTCATTAACCGTAACGGCGGCTCCTGCTTCATTTTCTAAGAAAAATCGCCCAATGATGACTCCTGATCAAAATTCGCATCAAACCGTCACTCTTTGAGGATGCATCGGCTTCTCCATGATAACGTGCAGGTTTTCCATCCCCCATGATGGAAATTTGCCTCATCGGTGTCGTTTTCAAGCTGGTCAACTGGCAAAGTCAAAACGCAGCGGATTTTCTCGTGGCTTCAATTCCTGAACGAATTGTACTTTGTACGGCGTCATCTTTACGCAAATTCGTCTCAGCGATGTCTCTGAAATGTTAAATTGTTGAGAACGATGCTTCACTGATGTTCCTGGCGACTCACGCATAGTCTCGGCAACAACAGCGGTATTCTCGGTTGTGCGCACTGTTTTTGGCTTATCACGCGTTGCGTTGTCAGTAATCTTTTTCTTCTTCAAGTGCCATCTCCGAGTCGAAGGTTGGCAATCATCATCGCTATTTTTACTTTAGAAGCGGCCGATTTAAAAAGTTGGTTCGAAGTGCATCCAAACCACTCTCTCAGGTTCCTCAGCCATGAGATTCTTCTCCTTCCTATACTTCGTTTTCCATGTATTTTGCCTTGGATAATCAGCTGTAGGAATTTATATTTTTCACTTCTCATAATATGGCCCAGATATTCCAATTTACGTTTCTTGAGTGTGTTAGCAACCTCTCTTTCCCTGCCTATGCGTCTCTGAACTTCTGCATTTGTTACTCGATCCATCCATGATATTCTAAGAATCCTCCTATACACCCATATTTCAAATGCTTCAATCTTTTTAAGAATTGCGGCATTCACTGTCCATGCTTCTGCTCCATAAAGGAGAGTAGAGAAAACATAACATTTAGCTAAACGATGTTTTAATGCCATACTCAGATCTTTACTACGAAAAACTTTGTCCATTTTTATGAAGTTGGCTCGGGCTTTTTCTATTCTTATTCTTATTTCTTGGGTGTATTCATTTGTGCTGTTCACCATTGCTCCAAGGTAAGTATATTGCTCCACTCTTTCTACATTTCTGCCGTTTATAGTTACACTAACATTTACTGGATTGTTCTTTGAGATTACCATGAATTTTGTCTTTTTTATTTTTAATGATAACCCATATTCCTCACTGTAAGTATATACTCTGGTCATTAGTCTCTGCAGAGCTTCGATACTCTCCGCTAAGATTACTGTGTCGTCCGCATATCTTATGTTGTTTACCCGTGTTCCACCAACTGCTATCCCACATTCTTCGTTTTCCAGAGCTTTCTTAAGTAATTCTTCAGCATATGCATTGAAGAGTGTCGGCGATAGAACGCATCCCTGTCTTACCCCTCGTTGTATTTCAATTTCTTCTGATGTGTGGTTGTCCATGCATATTATAGCTTTTTGCTTATAATAGAGATTAGGTATGATCTGTACGTCTCTACTATCTAGATGTTTTGATTTAAGGATGTCTATCAGTTGATCATGACGAACCTTGTCAAAGGCTTTATTATAGTCTATGAAACACGCATAGACCACTTTGTTGACATCGGGACACCTTTGAGTCAACACGTTGAATGCGAAAAGGGCTTCGCGGGTTCCCAATCCCCTTCTGAATCCAAATTGGGTATCGCTTATATCCATGTCAAGTTTATGGTATATTCGATTATGGATAACCTTGAGGAGCAGTTTGAGAGTGTGTGACATCAGACTGATTGTACGATGATCACTACATTCTCTAGCATGTGATTTTTTGGTAAGCAGATGAAAGTAGATACTAACCATTCTCTTGGAATATTTCCATTTCTGTATACTTTATTGAATATATTGACTAAGAGACCGATATGATTGTCGTCAATTAATTTGAGTATATCACTTGACAATTGATCTGGTCTGGGGCTTTTCCCATTTTTCATGTTCTTTAATGCATGTTTCACCTCTTCTTTAGTAATATCTGGGCCTATCTCTTCACAGTATGTGTTAATTTCTTCTGGTTCAGTTCTGTTATCCATAAATAATTCTTGTGTGTATTCCTTCCATCTTTGTAGTTTATCTGCTGTATTCATTAAGATCTTACCCTCTTTATCCACAAGAATAGTGCTTTGATTCTTTCTCTGTGTGCCCGCAAGCTCTTTCACTTTTTTGTGTAGGTTGAACATGTCATATTTTCTGTCTAAGCCCTCAATTTCTTTGCATCTGTCCTCGTAATACTTTTCTTTTGCTTGACGAATCTTTACTCTAATTTCCTTTTGTAGTTGTTTGTACTTTTGAGTGTTCTGACTTTTATAAAGTCTTCTCTCGTTCATCATTTTTAATATTTCTTCAGTCATCCACTCCTGTTTCTTCTCTTTATCTTCAGTTAGAATCTCTGTACAAGGGTTAATTATATTTCTTTTTAATTCCTCCCATTCTTCGTTAATATTTTCGTGATCTATTTGTATTCTATTTAAGTTTTCATAGATTCTGTTCTGGACTTGTTCTCTAATGCTTGGCACTTGTAGTTTTGTTGTGTTGATCTTTGGTGTAGCTTTTGGTTTTTTAAGAATTTTTAGTTTCAGCTTCAGAGTGGCAACCAACGGATTGTGGTCCGAAAAAACGTCGGCACCAGGATATGCTTTTACCGACTGAATGGCATTCCTGTATCTCTCATTAACGAGAATGAAATCAATTTGATTTCTAACGATCTTATCATTAAGTCCATCTAAAGGAGCGCGCCATGTATAAAGTCTTCTCTTCGGCAGTTTGAAGAATGTGTTGGTAATGATTAGTTTCTTCTCTTGACAAAACTCCACAAGGCGGTCTCCTCTCTCATTTCGTTCTCCTAATCCATAATCTCCAACCACTCCGCCACTTCTTCCGCTGCCAATCTTCGAGTTGAAATCGCCCATTAAAACTGTAATTTCTCTATTATTTACAATTTTTAGAGCTTCTTGAAGCTGTTGGTAAAAGGTATTCAGTTCTTCATCTGTTGACTGTGTTGTTGGAGCATACACTTGTATTAAATTTAATTTCGTATGGGTCGTTTCCAGTTGTATTATCATCACTCTCTCAGAAATTGGGACAAATCCTACGACTGCTTTGCTGGATGTTTTGTCTAGTATGATAGCTACTCCATGTATATGTTGATTGTCTTTGTTTCCAGAGTAATAGACTGTTTTGTTGTTTGTTGTAAGTAGCCCTGAGCTAGGCCATCTAGCTTCACTAACACCTAGGATATTAATTTTTAGTCTGTCCATTTCTTGCATAATATTGTGCATTTTTCCAGGTTGGTACATACTTTGAACATTCCACGTACTAATCTTCATAGCTGACCCGGTGATTCTTAGCACCCTCTGATCTGTCAGTAATAGTGCCAGTTTTTCCCAATTTTTTCGAAAGAAAAAGCTCAACGGAGCTGACGTTGCCTCTTTTCTTCCCATTTTCGTACGTAATTTTCGCGCACATGCTGCAAGATTACCATGATTGTCAAAGTAAAACTGCACTATTTTCACGAGTTCCTCAAGCTTATACACAACCATTTTCGTTCAGCGGAATGATAAAACTAACTTTCTGTCAGATCAGAAGTGTCATTAAGGTTACCAGTGTCAAAATAACCGCTATTTCAAAAAAAAACGTTAGAGCAGACAGGACCCTGTATGCTCATAAAGAGTATTACTGTTCTGGAATGAAAATTCCATTGAGTTTGTGAAGAATTTTCACTTTTTATAATCTGGACCTCTTGGCTTTTCACCTACCCGAAGAGCTTAAGATCCGATAGCTAAGCCCGTCGCTCGTAGGAAACTTCTTAAGAGTGAATCTGACCGTCTCTAGTAAGACATTAACAAATGAATATACTTATATCATTTCAGCTTCATTTATTGATAGTTTATGTTATGATTTTTAGATAGATAGAAAGGATCTTGTCCCCCTAGCTTTTTGAAACAAACCGATTCTGATTCTGATATATTCCATCACGATCCTCAATATTATTCGCAATTAGATGTCATCGTTTTTCTCCGAGCAATGTTCATCTTCGTATTTCAACTGGCATACTTATATTATGTCGCGTTCACTGCTAATAACACGAATCGTTCATGCGAAGCACATTCTAGAAAAGCTTCCAATAGTAAACTTCTAGGAATTGGACCGGAAACGGAAGCCCGGTTTGTGCCGAACTTGAATGGCACCGTATTCTCTAATCCGGATGTAATAAAATGAGTTCCATCCGAAATTTACTTCCATTTTCCTACTAATCTGTCGAATTCTTTTTAGCACATGTTCTAACGATGGGTGGTAGGGTTCGCCCATTCTCGGTAATTTACCTATTTGCCAGAAGGTTTTCTAGTTTCCGCCCGTTCGCTGCCTGTAACCCAGATGCTACTTATAGGATTTCACGGTTTCATAATTTCCGGAATCTTTTTTTATTCTATTCTTCCTTCTTGTTTGAATGGTGGAATTGTTGAAATTGGAATGTGGGGATTGGGGCGTGTAATGGGATTTATCGTGAGTGAATTAAGATTCTGACAGTACGAAATGGTTGATTTACTTTCGAACAGGTGCAGATATTCCTTAAGATGATCAATGATAACGTCTCTTCTATCAAAATTCAATGACAATCTTGAAGCACATTTTATATCATTATTATTATTTAGAGTGACTAGCCTATACAAAGTGCTTCAACGAAAACAAAACAGAGGCTATATCTACCAAGATATTCATTTCTGATCAAAACGCAAAAACAGGTCAATTTTCGTTTCAAGGGGGACATCTTTTGGGGTACGATACTTGCCTGAAATATCAACCCCCTAAGCGGGGGTTGCAATCCTTCAACATTTTGAATAGGGAAGATGGGTCGAGTGATGACTCAAAAGAAAGGTGGTGTCTTTGTCTACATCGTCTTGAACGAATTTCCATTTTTAATTGAAAACTGTGAAAGATACAGGGTGAGCAACTGAGAGATAGGGAAGACTATTTCCCTGATACTATTCAAGTTTCAGTGAGGTAAAATGGAACATATCCATGCTGATCAATGGCAGTCATCATCAAGTACCATCCTCATATCGAATTTCAACCCCTAGAGCATGGGTGAGCATCCTTGAAAATTTGGAAGAGAGTTGATGGGTCGAGTGATACCTCGAAAGAAAGGTATTATCTTTGTCTGCATCCCCGTGAACGAATTTTCATTTTTGATTGAAAACTGTGGAAGATAGAGAGTGAGCTACTGAAAAATACAGTATCACCCCTACTGAAGACTGATATTTGCAGATAAGATAATACGAAATTATAAGTTCATCATCACTCATCTATAACGCCCTTAGAAATGCTACTGGAATTATCAAATCTATTCAAACAAAGTTGCATAAGGTCGTTTTGAGTGCTAGAAGACAAAGCAGGCATTCACAGTTAGGTATGGAACAACGTGTAGTTCGAAGAATATCTTAAATGAACCATAAGAGAAAGACACTTAACTTTTTACAAATAAATCGAACTTTTGCTTGAGGCGTTCCTATGGACGTGTTGAGGTTTAGACAGAACTAGAGCAGCATTATGAGCAGTTTCAGGGGCCAATGGTGGGTTTTGGTGAATGTTCCATTTGTGTTAGGATTGAAATACATTTTGTCAAAAAGTACCGTGAATTGATTACTTCTGCTCAAAACGATTATCAAAATTTTTGTTGTTTCTAAGTTAGCACAACAGTTTTCTCAACTGACACGGAGTTTGAACGCGATCTGTCATTTAGTTTCTCGTAAGTGCTCGATTTTTTCAGTTCTCACAAGTATGTTTTGCGATTTTAACAATGAATAAAAATTTGGAACGAAGATTTTGTCTCAAATTCTGTATTGCGAATGGAGTTTCGTGTGGCGAATCGCTGGAAAACGGTAAATAGATTTTATCAAAAATACGTGCCTATGAATGATACAATCAATCAACAGCGGTCGAGATGTGGTGGAAGATTTGCTTCTCTTTGAATTTAACATCTATAAGGTGAAGGAAATGGTCATTGAAAAACGTCATTTAAGTTCGAGGGAGATAGGCAATGAGCTTTCTGTGTCACGAATCAATTCGTACCATTTCAAACGATTTTTGGGCATGAAACACGTTGCCTCTCGACTAGTTCCAAAAGCCCTGAATTTTCTTCAAAAATTGAATCGCGTAAAGGTCGCTGGAAACATACTCGAACGAGTTGATTCCGACTACACATTCATATAGTAACATGCATTGAAACTGGTGATGAGACATGAGTTTATGAGTTTGACATGCAATCCAATCAACAAGCTTCGGAATTGCACCTTCTAACTGAATCGAAACCTAAAAACCCCGTCAACGTCGGTCAAAAGTCAAAGTAATGTTGACTGTTTTCTTTAATTATCGCGTTGTTGTGCATTCGTGCCAGAAGATCAGACTATGTATAAAGCATATTTGGGAGGTGGAAAGTACTCCCGTCAGTGCGAGGCTGCATAGAGTTCTCGCCAGAGGCCTATCGGATCTGTGGAGGGTCCGGATGGGTGATACACGGGCTCTGGAAAGGAGACGTTAGAGATTCTTGCGGGAACACACTTCCCAGATTGTCGCTTTCTTCATATCAGTGAAAGCTGTGACACCGTCGCTCTGAAGAGTTTTGTAAAAAGGCCAAAAAAGGAGGATTGGAAGAATGCAAGAATGATCATCAAGCCCGGAACAATCAGGTGGGCGATTCGCTCATTTGAGCCATTCAAAGCTCCTGGAGAGGATAGCATCATGCCTGCCTTGTTACAACAGGGGTATGATGTCCTCCTTCCATACCTCATTAGGCTCCTCCGGTCGAGTGTTGTCTGGAATGTTGTCCCGGCCAGCTGGCGAAGAGTCAGAGTTGTTTACATCCCTAAGGTGGGTGAATCGAACTCATAACCTAAGTCGTTCAGACCGATTAGTCTTACGTCTTTTGTTTTAAAAACCCTGGAGAAGGTGTTAGATGGATACATCAGGACCGCCTATTAAAAAGGTAAAGCAACTGATCTGGCGCTTAACAACTTAGTTGGGAGGATCACAGAGTCTCTGGACCACAAGTAGACTGCAGATGCAGTCTTCATGGACATTGAAAGTGCGTTTAATGCGGCCCTCACTGGCTCGGTGTGTGGGGCTGCGAGAGCCAGGGGAGTACCAAATATTATTGCGGAATGGATTAGTAACTGCTGAATGCCAGAGTGATTCACTGAAAGGGGAAGTAGTCGCTTTTGTGGCTGGCGTGGGCTGCCCACAGGGAGGAGTACTATACCCACTATTGTGGACCCTGTTAGTTGATGACCTTCTGGCAATAATTGGCGCACTGGATGTTTATGTACAAGCATACGCTGATGATATAGTCATTCTGGCTGTCGGAGATGATAGCGATGTTTCCGACAGACTTCAGGAGGCTATGTCTGCAATTCAGGGGTGGTGTGACGGAGAGAAACTCACCATAAACTCCTACAAAACCCTTATGGTACCATTTACCAGGAAGAGGAGGATATTTGTTTCCCCCCCGACCCTGGGCGGGGTGTTTATTCCGGTTGTGGAAGAATCAAATTTCTGGGGATTACCCTGGATAGCAAACCTGGATAGCCTTCATGATGATTACTGGAGCCTTTCGCTCTACATCCACTGCGGCCATGGAACTGATATTGGGCCTTGCCTCTCTTCATCTGGTGATAGGATTCCATCATCTTTGCCGTAATGAAGGTAACTTCGGCTTTGTGCCTAGCGCCTTACAGTCTGAAATCGAGGACAATGAAGTAGTGAGTATGAGGTCGGACATAGCAACACCAAAAATCAACACGGAGAGGCCATTCCAGATCATCATTCTCGAGAGACAGGAATGGATCAGCTCCAAGGAATGTCTACTTGAGGGTCCCTGTTGGTACACGGATGGCTCAAAAACTGAAAAAGGTGTTGGAGCTGGTGTCTATGGTCGAGGTGCCGCCAAAGAACAGTCGATCTCCCTTGGTGGGCATGCGACTGCCTTTCAAGTAGAAATACTCTCTATTGACCACTGTGCTAACCTCTTGTTTGCAGGGGGATTAACAAATAGGTCAATTAAAATCTTCACCGATAGCCAAGCTGCACTGAAAGCATTGGCATCCGATACACTTATGGTACAGTAATGTCGCTTCACCCTTGCCAAACTAGGAGAGCGCAGCAGGCTCCGTTTAATATGGGTTCCTGGTCACTCGGGCATTGAGGGAAAAATGAGAAGGGGGACTCATTGGCCGCTCGAGAAACTAACCTGGAGTTCTTGGGACCGAAGCCTAAGCTCGGAATTCCCCTGGAAACTGCGAGGATGGAAAACAACCAATGGCTGGACTTGAGGGTACGTGAGCATTCGATGGGCCTCCCAGGTCTCAGACACGCTCGATGTGTCATCAGTGGACCTTCCACTGTAAAAGCCAAGGCCTGGCTTGAACTCTCTTGGTTGGAATTGAGAGTTTCAACTGCCATACTAACGGGGCACTGTCGCCTCAGGGAACACCTAAATAAATTAGGATTGATTGAGGATCCTTCATGTAGGCTATGTGAAGAAGATATAGATTCAATGTAACATGTTATGTGCGAGTGCCCAGCAGGGGACAGGGTCAGGATGGAAAAACTTGGATCTTGCAAACTGAATCTGACTGAGCTTATTAAGCTCTCATCCACGAAACCCGTGTACTTTACGAGGAGGATGGAGCTCGTAGATGAAATTTAGGACTGGGTGCTGCTAGGCAGCCCTCACTCAAATAATGATATCTACCTAAAGCATATTTCCTGAGCATTATGCGGCGTTTGAGAGAGCAAATTCGTCGAAAAAAAACAGATTTGTAGAGAGAGCACTCATGTATTTTGCACCACGATAATGCACCATTTCACAAGGCTATCATTGTGAATGAATTTCTGACCAAAAACTCAACAAATATCATCAAACAACCACCGTATTCACCTATAATATAATAATATATTTAGATGAAGAATGAATATTTTGTGTTTCATTGACCAATTCCCAGTACTTTTTTGAAAGAATGTACGTTAAAGTCGCCGCGTGGACTTTGTTGTTCTGTAGAATTCAACGAAATGAATCCTATTCGAAATCGCGATTTGACCATTGGAAGAATATTCGTCCTCTTTCTTGTGACGTTGGTGACAATTGAATTAACTTCGGCCTTATCGCATTATGAATGGAGCATTGTCTAGAATTCAGGAATGCAGTGGGCACCTCATTCGGCAGATATGAATTGCATTGAACGTGTTTGGGCTCAGATATCGAATTAATATGTGAGGTTTGTAAATAAAGCAATGACACTGGCAACGACGCTTCTGATCCGGCAATGCGTGAGACGAGAGGTTTTCAACAGCGTCAGGTGCACATGTAGTACGCCTCCAGTATAAATTTGAACTCGCTATAGTTTTTGTGGAATAGTTTTTTCTTGGGCGTTCTGAAAATGAGTGTCTTCAATTTAGAGCAACGGTGTGCTATCCAGTTTGTCAATTTTGCTATAGAAGAAGAAAATGTAGTTACCATGAAAAATTAATTCATTAACGGAGTTTCGAGCTACTACCATATCCAGCGTATTCTCCAGACTTAGATTTTTCGACTATTACTCGTTTCCAGCAAACGCTGGGCTGAATGTATTGAGTTAAAAGGAGTTGTGAAATAAAACGCATTTATGTGGGAAAAAGATATTTCATACACAGTCACTGATTTTTTGAGCTGCCCTCGTACATACATTATTGACGTTGCGAATGAACCTAAATAACATTATTCAATTCTTGCGATACTTCTAACCGTTTTTATAGATTTTTTTGTTTGTTATTTCGAACGAACCAAATTCGATCTTTTCGCCGAAGCACGTCCCGAAATGAATGAAATCGATGTTCTTCAACAATTTCCATACGTACATAATGTGAAATAACGATTATCGCGAATGCAGAATATTTACATATTAATATCTCCCAGATTATGTATATGGAATAGAATGATGACATAGACCTTGAACTGGAAACGATTTTGGTAGTTCTAAACCGATATTTTTTCAGCCGGATCGTCGAGGTCGACTTAGTTTCATTGAAAATTTTAGGTTGCTCGTTTGTTCGTACGGTATAAGCGACAGCGTCGCCATAGGTTCATTCATTAACGTATAGGTGTGGTCTTAGAACATTCGATCGTTCTGCGAACCTACTTTATTAATGGTTTGTTATTTTTCGAAAGATAATGGATGATTGCTTTCGCCAACAACTATCGATCGAATTAATTTATACCGGTATCGTTTTCAAGGAAATTTTCGTTTTTTTATTCGTAGAATCCAGTCGATAACGTCGAAATTCTTTTCTAGGAACACATATTGTTGTTTATCGACAATTTACCTTCAAGGCAATTTCTTATTCCATCAGAAGCGAAAAAAATCAACAACAAAGCAAAGTTCCGGACGTAGAGACGTAAATGGAGAATATAGGTGCAGATTTTACTTTCTGTCTGTGGAATTTCTCAACCATATCTATAACGCGGATAATTTCTTGAAAGAGGCAATGTTGCTTTTCACTCGAACTATACTGAAGTTTTTCAGCAATCATAACAATTGAAACAAAACCAATAGTACTTTCGAAAACTACTATAATAGAAGATAAACGAACTTAATAACATCAGTAATAGAAGCATTCAATGTTATTTATTTCATAGTAACTACTAATAAAACAATCAACAGTTGCGATCCAGATTTCATAGGTGACGGGTGTTCTTGAATTTTGATAAACTTATTTAGCGTTTTTAGTCATTAATTTAAGTGAATTTTAGTGTATTTGACAATTTCAATGTCATCTTCAGATCCCCCGATAAAGAGGGTGGTGATTCATCTACTAAAATTATCACAGATGCATTTAGTAGTATACAGGGATATCCACCGGGAACGTCCGTTAAAAACTTTTTGTGTTCTAATTACAATATCAAGCTGAAATTTTATACGCGGCCATAACTAGCGTTTTCCAAATATTTTCGAAGTGATACCATTTCCGGTTATACCGAAAGTGGATCATCACTTTGTTATTTCAAATGCAACCTACCTTTTTTATTATACATTTAGAACCGACATTTGAGCAAGGCATAAAATACCCAAGTTGTTGTCACTTATCTGTCAAAACTTTTGACAGATTTAATTATTTTTGTTATAAACTCGATTTTTGAGGAACATTGGAAAAATTGTAGCTCGTAGATCTTTTGCACTACAGACACAATTTTTGCTTGGGTGGATAGAAGAGGGATCAAGGAATTTTTTAAGCAATCAACACATGTCAAATGTTTATTGCGTTGTTTTGTATGATTTTTTCAATTTGGCCTTTTTCAAACAGCAATAACTCAATTTTTTCAAATTGCACGTGCCAATTTTCATATCTACATCAGATGAAACGTCAAATTTCAGATGGAATTTTATAAGCATGTACTATACCCATCTGTTATAGTTCCGAAATAATTTGATAATATATTGAATTTTGATGATTTTGCAAGAACTAACAGAGAATGCTTTGAAATATTTGAATCAAGTAGCTGAACTGGCTACGCTCACCTGGCAGGTGCCTAAAATTAATGTACTTGTCACTTCGTTCATTCGAATTTGATATTTCAACAAGAATTCTCGTTATTTCAAATTGAAAAATATCCAAAAAATACAACACATGGAATAAAACCACTGGTTATTCAAACGAAAATATATTTAATCTTTTTTTAATTCATTTAAGAATGTCAAAAAGTATTGGGTAGAAATTGCAGGCAATTAAATAACCAATTTCCTCAGCTCAGGAAAATGTAACAGGGGAACCATGATATCTTGCGTATGATTCAATAAACGAGTGAAAAAACCCGAGGAAAAAACTCGTTTCCCTGTCGCTATTGCACTAGCAATAGCTTGTCCGTTTATGTTGTGTTAGTGCCAGACGAAGACAAGGGTGAAAGTAAGGGGTTTTGGGACAGGGATCTGTAACAATGGAAATAGAAAACCAGCAGAAAAATATTTCAACAATCATACTCTTATATGTCTAAACACACTTGAATATAAGAAAATATTTTACATAGCAAGCAAGGCCATAAAAAGGACTAAGGAGATAATCAAAAAGTACTTAACCTGCGATATTTCCTCTTTCCCGGAGATGTTCTGCCGTCGCAGTGTGAGTCTTCTGAAACATAATCACTTCCTTGTTCTTGCTTACCAAGTTTGAAGTATAATCGCAAAATCCCTTCAATATTCAAGCTCAACAAAACAATTCCCTCTCTGTTTGACCGAGAGAGCCCCGATGGCTAGCTTCGGTCTTCTAAGTGATGCAGATTATGATCTATAGATGTTCTAGAATCATTATGAACCCAATAATTTGGATTGACATCTCCCATATATTATTTCTTCTTGGTTCTTGTTTAATTTAAAAAGAAATTTGCGAAAAAATTTTGACAATCGTTTCAGATTGTCAAAATTATATTTAATATAGGATGATTATGGGGAAACCCGAGGATGCTATAGAGAAATCCGTTGATAATGGTTTTCAACATTTTCAAGAAGTTCAAATGAATACCTCGGTGAGTTCGTTCCATGAAGGGTCTTCTTTCTCTTTTCAGTTTCAAAATTCAGAAATTACTCCAAATTATAATAACTCGATTTCATTAAAAGATAATGCTATTATCAATTTATTGAATCGAAAGAAAAATACAAGCAGATATGACTTATCTGATGTTAGTCCATATGTTGTTTATGTAAAGAACTGATAAAAATATAGTTGACTTGCATGTAATGTCAATCGGAAAAATGATATTTAGGAATGACTCACTAGTTTCAAATAGCATAAGTTTGATTGATAAAAACGGTATAAATAAAAATAACTTTTAGGACATACTTGAGCGCAAAACAAATTTCTTTCATTGCCAGTCCTTAAGGAAAATAACGTCATATCTCAATTCCTCATTCGTAGGCAAGGGGTCATTAAATCGGTCTGCCTATTATGTCGTCCCGAATATAACATTATTTCAAGTAGTTTTTGAGATTTTCTTAACGTTCAGTGCCATGCCCTGTTTCTTAGAGAAAATGTGATCAAATTCACTTTAATGTAGAAAATTGAAAAAGATTTATATGGTATATTATAGAACCTAATTCTGAAAAATGCCCCCCTCCAAACAAAAATCGTTCTTTTTTTACGTCTTGTCCAGAAATTAATAGTTTGTCAAAGACAAAATTGGCAAGAGATAGATTGATATTTTCAGAAACAACAAACTGCAGTTTAGCTCTCAATAAAAGAAAAAATTATCCGGAAGAAGAAGAGTACGAGAGTGTTCCGGGAGAAATGTTAAAGGATGTTCATTAGAAAACCATCCAGAACGACATCCGGACGATCCCTGTTGTTAATTATAGCTTCGCACGGAAATTTCTTCTTTTTTCTGCAGACACTGGCAACTATGCTAGTTCATTTGAGGCAAATTACATTTCGCTATTGAAAAAATCTATCTTGTGAGAATTATTAGTGAATCGATATCACTTGTCTCAATTATTACTGCTTGTTATGAAAATTTTTACTCGGGTAAATCAAGCTTCAGACATAAACATAAAATTAAAAATAGAAATAAGCTCAGTTCACTTCCGTAAAATGTTTTTATATCATTCGAAGGCGTTTTATTTATAAGCACTTTGAAATACGCTATGATAGTACAGGGTGTCCCAAATTCGAGGGTTTTTTGGAGTAGCTATGTGAGACATTGCAGATAGAGAAAAAGGAGCCTACTTTTCTTGGTCTCAATTTTCGACCTCATTGGCGAAAACCAATTTCAGTTATCATTGTTTGCAGTCTGTGGGTCCTTTTCATGACATCCAACCAGATTCTACCACTAATGAATGGCCCTGATTGACGATGCTTACGAAGAGTTGATCGAAAAACTAGCTCCTTCAGGGAGGGAAGTTTGAATATTGCTCCCTGAATAAAAGCCTTGTGTTTACACGAAGAATTGATGTTGGAATACCTGAACCAAGATGAAATATTATGTTAATTGTGAATAAGAGAGGATTTAGATGACTTCCTTGGAGTACGCCAGTTTTATTGAAATTTCATGAGATATAGAATCAATTTGATAATTTGCGTCCTAGTGGTCTAATATGAAATGAACCTGTTAAGTAATGAGCCATAAATGCCCATAGATGGACAATTTGATAAGTACGGTATGATTAACACGGCCAAAGGCTTTTGAAAATTTTATATAAATAGCATCAACACCTAAACTCTCTTCCAAAGCCTCGATGCTGTACTGTATAAATGTTAGCTAATTTGTCCCTATGCCAAAACAACTCTATGTTAAAAACAATATCCACAAAACAGGGTCAAAATTTGACCAGCTTTTGTATATTCGGCCATCCGTATTTTTGGGGTTTTACAAAATGATTTTTTGATATAAAAATTACAACTTTTAGTTACTTCTGGATTAGTTAGCCTCATATATAAGTTGAGCGATATAAGGAAAAGTGAAATTAAAATGAAAGAAAGACGCGTATTTTCAGAAGCAAATGCGAATCAAGCAATAAGAATGCTTAAGGCTTGAAGATAGCTGATGGATTTTGCTGGAGTATTTGGTGATAGCCAAGTGAGAAGTAGATTGTGGAATCGGTGCTTCAACAGGTACAAATGGCCAAAAACCTAGAAATGGAAATTCACACTGCAAGCAGAACTGAGCAGATACAACAAACTATTTTTATGCCGCTATTGGTGAAAACTTCTAAAGCAATCCGTGTTGCTGTTCACTGTTCTTGACATCGATTTTGAATTTGAAGTTATCACAGATCAGCAAGAGTTTCGGAATGGTGCATATTATACTGATGGGTCTGTACTTATTTATATATTCCTTGTTATTAAATTTAAAAATTGCTCTAATGAAACTGAGTTTCTAATTCTAACACCGCTTCAAGAAGGCATATTAATAATAATTTCAATGGCAAGGCTCAAACAGAACTACATTCCTTCAACAGAAGAAACTGAATCATATCGGGTCCAAAATCTTTATTAGAATCCAAAGCATTCATACGTTTTCACTCGAATGAAACAATGATGTTCAAAAGTTATATTCAAATTATGAGATGCGAAGAATTACTTTAAATTCAGACTGAGTTTACCAATATACACACAACCAAAATTATATGGAATCAATCGGTATTTTACATTATTGATTGTTTTTAACCATGGATTTTCCACTACTTGTGAAGAATGACGTTTTTTGTTGTAAAAAAAAACTGAATAGTATGATAAGAAATGTTGAATTATCACCACATGTTCGGGATATTGTACTCAGTCGTCATTGAGATTTGAAACTGTGAAATTCAAAATTTAAAAAAGCCTATAATCATAATTGAAAATGCCTTACGTTGGATTGTCCGATGTGCAGAGAAGTTGAATAATTACTCTCGTTGAAGAAGTAGTGACACAGAGGGATATAGCGGCTACAATGGGGGTATCACAGGGGGTGATTTCAAGAACCTACGCCTGATACGTACAGCTACAATCTCTGCAAAATAGGCCTAGAAGACGTCGCACCCCATACTCCAGAGGCTATTTCTGGAAGCAACAGGCATCAGTGTATCAGTCAAAATGATACATCAAAAACTTCGTTCAAGGGGTTTATACAGCAGAAGGCTCTTAAGAGTTCCAGAGCTAACCAGACAACAAAAAATTAACAGACTTAATTGGTGTATCGAGCACCAAAATTAGAAGATTTAGAATTGGCAAAATGTTCTTTTTTCGGTTGAGACCAGAATTGGTGTCGATCAGATGACCGCTGGATTCGGGTTTTAAGGGGTCGTCGAAGACAAGCTAGACTCCGAGCAGCAAGACAAGTTCCAAAATACCAAGGGGGCAGTGTGATGTTTTGGGGTGGCATTATGCTGGGAGGCAAAACAGATTTGATTCTGTTTCCTGCGAGTGTTACGGCTAGAAATTACCTGGACCTAGTGCTGGAGCCCATAGTGAGACTCTGGACAGGTGCCCACAGTGAGAATTTTATTTTATGCAAGAGAATGTCCCTCCACATACCAGCAACTTCGCGCGACATTATCTTGAAACAGGGGTAATCGCTATTTTGGACTGGCCAACTTGCTCTCCAGACCTAAACTCTATTGAACATTTATGGGATAATTTCAAAAGGAAAATTAGATCACGCCAGGATAATCCAAGAACCCCACATCAGTTGATCCAAGCCGCCACAGAAGAGTGGTAGAATATCACCTCAGAGGAGGTCGAAAACCTAATCCAAAGCATGCCTAGACGAATTCAGGCTTGTATCACGGCAAGAGGAGGTAATACAAGCTACTAAGGTCGAGAAAAAACATCTAGTCCGTGAGAAAACAATTTTCAATTTTTTACTACATGCGGAAAGAGTCTCTTATTTTCTTTTATTTGTTTCTTTCTTAAAATAAACCTTAATTTATATCTTTTTAATTGAATTATCTCAAAAAGGATCAGTTCTAACAATCCTTCGAAATTTCCAAAATTCCTGAGGTAATATTCAAACTATCGGATAATTCCATATAAATTTAGTTGTGTGTACTTTATTATACTATATTCTTGTATAGTTAAGTCTATAGTCTATATAGACTAGAAAAACCTCATGCATTGCATGTTGAAACTATTTACCAGAAGGATACTGTCAATAATAATGAAATAATGTAGAACTCCTTCAAGAAATCATTTTCTGACATATGCAGCTATTTTATATTGATGTTATGGTAATGTCTGTAGAGAGGATGGTTTATAAAAATGGAAAAATCTTGTCTGTGGTCAATTTTAGTTATGGTTAAATTTAAAAAGTGAATGGAATTTCAATTTCCATTTCCAAAGTGAACTTTATATTAGGGTGAATTAAATTCATGGAGGTCCTGAAGGAATACAATTGTCAATTAGTACCTGTAAAATAATAAATAATGGCATCCTTATATATATATATATATATATATATATATATATATATATATATATATATATATATATATATATATATATATATAATATATAATAAATACAGTGTTTCGAAAGCAAATGAAGAAATTATTATCTCAATATGATCCATGAAAATTTCTGCTAGTAAAGGACTGAGTGGATACCCATCATTAAGTTGCTCATGTAACTTGGGTTGATTAATCAATTTCAATGAATCGTATGGTGGAAAACTAGGTAGAAATCAACTACATCCCAGGATATAAATTTAGCAATTATATAGTAGTACAGTATGTTGAATTTTTTCTATTAGATCTGAAGATTTCAAGATTTTGGCTAATGATGTTCATAAGATAACGTGAAAGCTTAATAGCTGGAGCTGTAACGTATGAGACAACTGGTCTGATGGGATAACCTCATTTATGGAGTTTGACGAATGTGGATTACCAACTGAAAGTTTATTTTTTGATGGTGCGGTATTGAAGATTTGACATTCTATGAGGCGTGTTTAATAATAGATTGAAATTTCTTTGTATGAGCTCTCTTAATTTCTGGATAAATTCTAGATTCAATAAAAGTTTTTTAAAGTGAATTATCTGCCTAGTTCAATGCTATAAAAGTATAACTTCAGTAAATACTATGTTGTCCAATTAACACTTCGAATTAATGGATTTTAAGGTTAGGTTAACAAATTTATTAGGTTGGAAACTGATGAACTCTTGTCCTCCCCTTCATTCAAATTATTGAAAGCATTAAGCTTGTGGAATATTTCAGACAATCTTAAATCACTGCTTTTTGATTTGTTATGCAAGAAGAAATCGAAAGGAATTAATACTCTCCAACAATTTGGTAAAATGAAAATTGTGCCATAATTTTTTTGAGTAGTGTATTATTCTACTCAATTGGCTGGTAAAGCTCCGTTCACAATTAATTCAGGAAGCAATTCAACACCTACGCTATGAATGAAATCGCAAAACCATTCTAATTAAATCGATGATTAACCCAATTATCGATTACTGTAGAATGATGCAGCCTGATATTACTATGAGCTGTTTGTTCGACGTCACTTATTTTTCGAATCTATATTATTCATTTTAAAAATCCGGATTTATTATCTACTCAACCTCGCGTGCGCGTAACTGAACTAATTCATAGTGTGTTTGATATATGCGAATGAAACAATATTTGTAGAATGAATTATAGGGATCTAAATTTATATTTCCGGTAAATATTTTCGCGGAGCTGACTGGATTGAAGCGGACAAACAGGAAAGTGATAGTTCAGACATAAACACGTTTTTATCGTGAAATTTACTATTTTTCAATGTGTGTTATAAGAGTACTTAATGAACCATTATATGAATGATACAATTATTAATTACGGCACGGAAAGGATAGTTATGTTAAGTACGAACGTTTATCATGCTTTTTTTTCTGGAAATTCCTTCGTACGATTGTAGACAGTTCAATGCTGGTAAATTAAATTCAAATCAAATGTAGCGGAATTACGTTCATTTTATGGAATTATTGGAAATTATTGTTGCTTTCGTCGATTATTGTATCTATTACTTGATAGTCGTTCTTCAGATATAAGTTATAATGCTGCACTTGTGAGGTACTAAAGTATTACGTGATTACCATTGAATTTATGAATAAAAAAACGTATCTACGTACGGGTGTACAGGGTGGGCAAATTTCGATGTATTTGTACGGCAACTATGTGAAATATTGCAGATAGAAAAAAATGAACCCTCCTCTCTCGAACTTATTTTCAAGGACTAGTTTAGTGGTGCCAAAGTTTTTCTGATATCTCTTTCCATTCTGGACTTATTCAAAATTTCTCAAATTTTGTGAAAATCGTCATCGCGGATATCTCGATCATCATCGAAGTTGCATAAAAATATGTCTGACATTCTACAGGCACTTTTTTAAGTAGAATACAGTGCTGTGTGAAAATTTTTTTTTAACTCAGCGGTTTTCGAGTTACAATGCAAACTTGTTTTTTTTGTAAACGAACCATAGAAAATTTTATCCTATTGGATGCAGCTATTATTTTCCTTTTCAGAAATATATAACACTTGTAGACAATAATTGCATTTAATATATTTTTTCAGAGAAAAACCTGAAATTTCCACAATTCCATTCATTATCATCACTGAAAACCACAGATTTTAAAGATCCTTTTTAAGATCATGGTTATTTATATGGTTTGATTCGATTTAGACCATAGTAATCAACTGTGGTCTTAGAGTTCGACAATCACTTCTACTCTTCATGAATCGAATTACAGATGAACATTAATTTTTTTGAAATTCGAAACTTGCCAACTCGAGGAATTTACGTAACATATGAGTCCATGCATGATGCTTTGTTAATATTCTATTAGAATGATTAGAAAGTGAAATATATTATTATGAAAAACCAGACCTATGACATTAAACTTTTCTCGAACGAAAACCAAAAACGCATACGAAAATCTTTAACTGAAACAAAAAGTCTTAACGATACAAATGGAGGGGGGGAATCTAGTGGTATCAAGTCAGGAGAACGAAGTGGCCATCTCACATGACCTTTAGTCCCTATCCAATTATGTCCAAAATTCAAATTCAGCAGATTAGTGATGGCCCTTGTTGAGTGGGAAGGTGTTGAAAAAAAATATTTGATCTTTGTGCTAACGGAAGTTGATCGAGAAATCCTGCAATGATATTATTATTGATGATATCTTCATAACGTGTTCCATTCAAATTTTCATCAAAAATTTCAACGCCGAAATCTTTCATATGGCTGTTCCCTTTCAGGATACGGATTTAAATATGTTTCGGCCGTTGCTGCTGAATCATACCCACTAATAATATAACATTCCATCATATCGAACTTTTCATAAGTTTCATAGTTATGATTTCTATTCTGCATCTTGAAACAACCAAAGTCTCAGGTGAACAAATTCTTAAATGTAATAGTTGTAAAGCTGGAACATACAACTAACAGGCAGCTATTTCGATATTCAATTAACATTAATACCTATACTGAAACTGGAATCGTAACTCTAATACCACAACTGTGGTCTGAATCGAAACGATATGGAAGTAATTATATTTTTCAGTACCCAGAAGGTCCACCTCTGTTATAAATGACACTTTGGCATCGTCGCGGCATGCTCAATATTAAATTGTCTATTACATTTTGGCCTTAGTCATTCTAAGCCCCCTGAACTGCTAATCGAAGCTCCTGTTCATGATGGAAGACGTTTTGACACAGGAGATTACTTTTTAGGGTGTCCCACAGATACTCGATGGGATTCAGATCTGGGGAGCAGGATGGCCACTGTACACGATCGATATTATTCTCTTCAAGAACGTTCAAGACAACTCTTGCACGATGAGGAGGGGCATTATCTTGTTGGAAGAGTGGATTTTGACCCATTGTTTGGAGATACGGTACCACTACAGGTAAAACTATCTCATTTGCGTAAGAATTTCCCGTGAGGTTGTTCTGTATGAAAACGAGGTCAGTTCTTCCACCAAGGCGTATACCTCCCCAAAACATCACTGATCCGCCTCCCTGTCTAACAACTTCTCGAGCATGCTGGAGACGGTTTTGCTTTCCAGGTTCCCTCCATATTCGAATTTTTCCCGAATCGGGATAATAACTAAATCTAGATTCATCACTGAAGAGAACTGTGGCCCACCTCTCTTGATCCTAGTTTACGTGTTCTTGGCACCAAGCTAAACGAGCTGCGCGATTTCCATGGGTCAGTTGTGGAACTCTTAAAGGACGTCTGGAGTGGAGTTGACCTTCGTGCAGTCGATTTCTCACAGTTTGGTCGGAAATTTGTACATTATGAACTCGTGATAGCTCTTGAGCTAATTGAGATGCTGTGGTATTACGATCTCTTCTGGCTTGTAAAACCAAAAATCGGTCTTGGGCGACTGTAGTAATCCTGAAACGACCTGTATGGCGTTCTTTTACGCTACCTGTTTCATTGAAACGCGACCATACACAGTTTATGACACTTGGGCTATTTCCCAGAACCCTGGATACTTCCCGTTGTGAGCTCCCAGCTTGGAGCATGCCAACGGTTCGTAACATCTCTTCTCTAGGCAAATGTCTTCTTTCCATGGTCGAATCACAAAACTTGAATCTTTTATTTGTGCTTACAACAGAAACAAAGTGCCAACTAACTGATTTCAAACACTGAATACATGAAATGATTATAAAGCAGCGTCGCATCTACTGCATTTTTAGTTTCTTTATAAAAAAAAATTAAATTTGTTGCGGCACTCTACATAATTTGGTGAGAAATTGATGCAGGTGTTCATTTCTTAAAAAAAATCATCCATATTGATCGTTCTGGATACGATATATCGATATTCAGAAGTGTTCCCTGGACTTTTTTGAGGTGTTTATGTGGATATACAGATAGTTTTCGACATAATCATACTGCATCAGATTCTTTGTTTGGGTTGAAACGTTAAAATCGATTTAATATTACTGACACGTTGTTTTTCTTTTTATTCTTCAAACCACATCTATCAATCGAATTTCTGGCTAAAATGAAGAATCAAACGTAAACATGATCGTTCTGCTTCCACTTTCTGTTCACAACACGCAGACTGTTTATCGGCGTAATTCCGATGATATGCGCTCCATCCTGTTGAAACCAAATTCAGTCGGCAGATAACAGTGGATTTATCTTATTTAGAAACAAAATGGCCAAACTTGGAATTAACTCTTTTGTGATAAATAAAATAAGGTATATTTTTAGTGTGATCGTCATCGAAGAATGGATTTGTTTGTTCGTTTTTCCTTTAACCGGCTGTATTTCTGCCTTTCGGCTAATGACACGCCGGGGAATTCTGTCACCTCACTAACCCGGGAATTTTGCCGAACCCCTCTCGTGTCGAGGGAAGGGATCTTTAATGTCCAACACATCTCTGTTAGACAGGACCGACACCTTTATATCTCCTCCGAAAGATGGACACTCGAGCGATTCCTAGAATCCGAAAAATCGCTCCGACTTTGTGGGGATTCAATCCCCACAAAGGGGTCCTGTGCAGGTAACTCAGTACAGGAGACGAGCATCATATCCCCTACGCCACAGAGCCGGCTATGGAATTTTGGATTCATATTAACAAATCATAGAGGTTCATTTTTAGTACTGACAATTAATGGTGTCCTCTATGTACCACCATAAACATGTAAAACATAAAATACATCCCAAAGTATTTCTTGTTTTAAGGTATAGATGCACCTTTAATCATACAAAAGAAGAATAATCACATATTATTCGATGGTTGTTGCATATAAGATACTTGTGATTTGGTTTTGGTTTATTAGTAGTGACTTTTCTGTTGACTGCAACTTCATTTGCTGTTTCTGTGAATTTTATTATTCGATATTCGGCGGAAAATGAGAACGAACAACTTGTTTTCAACCTCTCAGGTAAATCTAACCTAAATCAAACCATTTTAGAGCGAAATTGAGTCATATGGATGCTAGATTTTCAACTTTTTTTCAAGACGTCTGACGCCAGTAAGTTGTAGACGGCCTGGCTCATAATTAGAGACGCTCATTCCTAGGAAAGCACAACCGGAAGTTTATTTTGCAGTGTGACCCCCAAAACTTGATCGCTGCTGCATTCGAAACAATTATTCGCAAGGAACGCGTAACTCTCTCTCGACTCGTTGCCGTCGAGTTTACGTCACCCGAGAGCTCGGTTACAGTCTCGATTGAATGGCTTGTGAACACAATTCGCATCCTTCATTTCCTTGAATGTACTCCGTTTCATTCATGATGGCTGCCTCCCATTCATAAAAAGCCGAGAGGCGCAGTTCGTCGTTCGGCCGACCTGCGCGCCACCGTCGCCGTACTGCTCTCCGACCCGCTCTCGCCCTAGTGTAGCTCTGTATTTGGAGGAGGTACGTTGTTATCGCCGCTGCGTTCGGTTATACACTCCATCCGTTCTATCTAGTGTGCCTGGATTACTTCGCTTTAACGATCGACATCGTTTAGTACGCGTAGTGATTTTAAGACATCGTTGTGGATTTTTGTGAGATTAAAAATGATTTGTGTACGTATGGGAAGTGAGGTTGTGCCTAGTTTTAGGACTTCTAGTGGTCCGATTTTGCTAGTTTCTACCAAAGTGTTAAAGTGAGTGTTCAACTGTCTATTACACGAAGTTTCTTTACGTAGGATTATTTGATGATGGTTTCTGTTAGTTTATGATTTCGAATGTTTTCTCCTAGTGTGTCGCGACCTCGACAGTTACGTGCGTATGACATTGAGCTGTGGGTGTGTGTCCATTCACTAACAGCCTCTCTGTAACATGACCAGTTATGTACGTAGTTCTACCGGCGATCTTGGGATAGGAACGAGTGCGTTTCTTTAACGCCACGGCAAATCAAAATTTCATTCGAAACATGCTTTCCTTCCAACACGTTTCAAAATCGTTAATAGACATTAAATTACGTAGCGGATTAGGTCGCCGTACAGTTAAACCGCCTAGAATCATTTCCTGTCGACAGATTGTCCACTTCCTGTCTAGATTTCTCCAACGTTACGTTGGTCGAACAATTGAACTGGCATTTTCTTCCGGGTGATTGAGAAATAGGTAAAGGGCGCTCTGCGACGCACCGTCGCTAGTAGGACGGTGTGCCAGGTGTGCGTTGACGGTCGTGGAGACCCTCGACGCACCCACTCGCAGCGTGGGTTGCGGCGAGCAACCCACGGTCCAATGGTGCTGCCCAAACAAGCGACCGACTCGTACTGTCGCCGTTTGCATATTCATGTAACGCCAGTGCCGGTTTTAGGTGGTTATATCAGTAGCGGTGCTTTCGGGCAGCGCGAATCGGAAAACCTCAAAAATAAGGAATAAATAGGTATCTTAAATTGTATTAGTATGAAGTGTATCACACACCTACGGCTCATGAACCATAATTTTTAGTTTGTGTGGCCATACATTAAACCTACCTTGAATCCATAGAATAAAGTGAACCTATTCTGGGCGTCCTGCTGGAAGTTAACAGTAAAATCCCAGAAATATATCGAAGGAGCTTAATGACAAATTCTTTAAGAGTTTCGGGATCTCGCGAATATTATCAACCTATCACTTCCAGTTAAGCAGGAAGTAGCCCAAGCTCTTCAATTTCATCGCTAATTCATTCAATCATATGTGTGTGTTTTGTAGAATATCCCACCATTTCTGATCATTTGATGGAAATTTCACAAACGAATAGAAAAATATAGATAAGATTGAAAATGTCTATCAAAATGCTTCAATTTTGCATTTAGGAAATATGAAAGTTCTTGTTTTTTCTCAGACTTATTGTAACTGTTGAAATGGTTAGAATTGGTTATGAGAATTCAAACTTCTTGAATTTTATTTTTGTAGGAAGTCTTGATCTTACCCTTAGAGTCATACTGTGAAATGAAAGTAGCGAAAAAGTAGATAAAAATTCATTCTCAGATGTTTTTCATCATTTTTTGTCAAAATGCAAAATTAATTATCTCGAAACAAAAATAAAGAAATGTAACAAAGTTTTCAGTGAGATCAAATCATCATTTTCTCAAGCTTACATTAGCGCTGATCGTAGGAAGCTTGGAGTAGTTTGAGTATTCTATTTACTGTGCTTTCCTTCAATTTTGTTTTGACTCGCATCGAAATTTGGTAATATGACAAATCAATGTAGTGCTCCAATATTGCATTACTTCCTTTTTTTCGAATAAATAAATGAAATACTCAAAATTATTATCGTTCTGTTCAGCTATAAATGGTGTCTTCTTAGCATCCCCTCGTGAGTTGTCTCAAAATTTTATTCCTGCAAAAGTAATTGAAATGCGTTATTTACTCCGATGTTCATATCCATTATTGTAGATAATGTTTTGGATATGGTGCTAGGTGTCAACTCTGGCGAACGATAAGGCAAAATATGGGGTCTCGCATTTACAAGCCACCTATCATGAAATAAATCTTCTGAAACAAAATCGACTCTCCCCCAGGAGTGATAAGACTCCGTCTTGTTGTCTTTGAACTTTAGGTAAATTTTTTAATTTCTCAGAATGATTAATCAATCGAAAATGATACTACAGACAAATTACTTGAAAATTCAGGAAGAATCATAATCTAGATATAAAATGGAGGTTTACCTTTGAAACCTTACCTTTGAGAGTTGGAAACTACTTCCGGAAGAACATTAATAAAGTTGTAGTTCACGGGAGCATTATTTGAAGATATAACCCAGTAGTATAGCATCTTTAATTCCTTCAGTCTTTTCCATTCTAATTTGAACGTACATTGTTTCTGGTCAAAAAATCACTACATTCGTCGATTGAAAGCATTCATTTCCAGTATTTTGTGTTGATTACGAAAATATCACGAAATATCTTTTGATCTGATTGGATGAATTCGTGTTACTTTAATTGAGAAGTGTTTTCTGACAGCATTACTCTTATGTCAATATATTTCTGCTGATATTGAAAACCGAAATATTAAATGACTATTACTATAATAAAACTGCTTTTAGATTTCTGTTGGACTTTCAAGGTATATAAAATTTTATTTGGTAAAAGTGATTCTTGAAATGAAAACATGAAAATTAATTTTAAATTGAAAATTAACCATTCATCTTTTCAATCTTCAGTTGTTTCGCTGTTTTGAAACGCGAATTTCAATTTTAAAATGACACACGTGTGTCATTGTGGATTTGTTATAAGAAAAATTCAAAAATTTTTCATTACCAACTGAAACTTTTAAGGTGCCTTCAAGCTTAAAGATTATCAAAATTACATTGAGTTGTGTTTCATTCTTATTTCGTGTGCGTGATACGTTCTTGATATAATTCTGCTGAACCTTACCTCCCCTGGATAACCCATTATAATCTATTTTACCTTTCGCGTATTATTAAAAAAAGTAAGAGAATCTGTTTTGAACATTATACTATCAATTCTTACCCAATTGAATGTGTTAGGAACGTAGTGCATTAACGTAAATCAAAATTGTCCTTTACAGCATGTTATTGAAATGAATATTATAGAGAATATCCCAGATTCAAAATCTTAAGTACACATCTCTCAATCGCTCGCAATAAAACGGGCGGTCGCCCGAACGTCTCTCCTGTTGTTAAATATTCATAAATGGTCAATATTATTCAATTACACACATTTGATGAGAATGTTTTTTCAATTTCCTTCCATAACTGAAGGTTTTTCAAAAATTTAACGACGATAGAATGGGGGAGTTTAAAACTATCCACTATATTCAGAATTTAATACCACCACACGATCAGTAAAAATCATCTAAGTGGGAACTATGAGGCATCTCTCTCCGTCGAAAAAGAAGTACTGACATTTTGAGGACGTTTTTCAGTTTCACATAATTTCAGTTCATTACAAAATTTGAGTCGGAAAAACTATGACTCCAATTTCAATCGTCACCACTCGTCAAAGTATATTACGTCTGAAAACATTAGTGTGAAATAGCTTTACTAAAAACATTCAAATTGAAAGAAAGTGTCGATTATAAACCGCAATTTTATGTTTTTGATTCATAAAATAACGATCAGATCAAATTTTCCGAAAATAAATTGAAAATTTTCTTTTAGTATTGATTATGACCACCGCGATCATTGAAAACTGCCCTATATGGTACCCCGTACCAGGAATCAAATTGTCAGACGTTTTCTTGATCAATTACATTCCATTCCTGCACCAGAGCTTAGAACACCCGGATTCTTGTTTGATAACATGTTTGGTGATAAAATTCTTCTGTCCAACATGTCCCACAAGTGTTAGATACATCTTAAGTCATGGAATGAGCAGGCCAATCCAAAACATTTAAAACATTCTCTTCTAGGCGCTCCTTACAAGTGCACACGAAGAACCAAATGGTTCAAGAATCAGAATCAGATGAGAACATTTCTTACTCCAACGCCTATACCACCCCAGATCATCACTTTTTCAAACATTTCTATCTCCATGCATCAGTATGTCGTATGTCTGAATGTTGACGAAAGCTGTATTCATTGTTCAATAATACAGAGGTCCTAACCCTAAATGGCCGTCTGGCATATAGATTAGAGTCATGTAATTGTTTTTCATAGTTTGATCACTTATTTATATGTGGTGGACGTTTCAGAGCTGTATATGCAAGCTGAGCAAGCTCAGCTTTATTTTTTGGCTATAGCGACTTCTCAAATGACTTTCAGTCTACGAATTCATGTAAAAAACCACACAACACAGTTGCTTTCTTTATAGTTTATACTGTAAACTTTTGCCAAGATTAAATAAGAATTGTTAGAGTTTTCATAAAAGACATGATATTACAAGCTATTACTCTCGAACTAATTCTCAAATTTTATTCGTAATATTTCCATTCTTTATTTATTGATATCGTAGGAAGTAAATTTCCGACTTTGCTAGAATTAGGTCAAATTTCCATACAAATCCAAATGCTAATTAATCCAACCATTCTCGAATAACTAACGTAGAAGTCAAGCTTAATCAAACTAAAACACAATTATATTCTTGAATTCTAGTTAGTGTAGGTGTTACGTAGTATTATGTCACAGAACGTAGGCCTTGCTGGAAATAGAAGATAGAACATAGTCGTCCCAATTAAATTCATGCAAAGAAGCCTTCATTAATGTTATTTATTAAATTGTACGACGAACGCGGTTGATAGTTATTTCCAGAAACTATGGGATGCGAGCTTGATAGGTCGAGATTCTGAATACTCAACTTTTAACGAAGTAAGAACCGTTCGTTTTCAGGAATTCCATCACGTATCTAGAGTTGTCTGATTCAGTTTCCGCCAACGAAATATCTTGGAATATCGATTATAACTACGAGGATGAATTGATAAGTCAAGTAGAAATGAAACAACTCTCTTTTGTCTTGTAGGTGTCAATTTTTTAGGACATACACTTGCTTTGGCGTTGCTGGACGTTTTCATGCCATTTTTGTAGTAGTTTTCCCAAAGTTCTCGAAATACCACCTGCAGCTGCAGGTGGGGAAACAGGATTTTCTTCTTGGCTTATTCTGATTTTCTCCTTGGCTTATTCTGGTTTTCTCGCTCAATTGTTCAAACAGTTATGAGCATTACTCGTCATTTATGGTCTTTCCTTTTTGGAGAAAATGAAGATTATGCCCTGTGCGTCTAGAAGACGGTGGTCATCATCTTGCCGGCCGATATAACCACCATGGCTTTCTTGCATTCTCTGCCATAGGCCTCCACCCACTGTTTGGGTTGTTGCTTCATCTCAATAATAAGCTCGTTATCAGTATAAATACCATGTTTTATGATCATTGAAGCATAGGTTCTAGAACTATTGGTGGCCAAGCAAAAGTGTGAAATATGGAGAATGTTATGAAGTTCCTTTCCAAGCAAAACAAGCAAACCTCGACTCATGTTCAATTAAAATGATCGTTCACTAGTGGCACTGTGATTTTAATCAAGGTAGGAACTTATTTGAGAACAATCGTCCTTGCAGAAAGTGAATCCAAGTCAATTCCGGTATTTCGTATACTCGAAAAATTGAAAAATGAATATTGGAATATGCTCAATTGAAAATTAAAGAGTTCACAGTGATACTTTTCAAAATTCATCACAATGAACTTTGCATGATTAAGGTTGTCGCAAGTGGCAAATATTTAAAGCAATTTCAATCTCTTGGAAGTGACTCCATAAATTGGTTCATCAATCTCAGCTTTATGAAGCAGTGGTAGAAGAACTTCATAAGAAGACACCAAAGATTCATGCAGGACGTTCTTTTCGTCAACTTTGAGCTCCCACGGAGGCCAACACTTTATGGTCCAGTGATTTCCTTGGACTTTTCTATCCCATAGACACAAAAAGCAAGGGAATTTGATAAACCCAGATTGTTGTCCGAGCAACATCTCCAAGATTTTTAAATTACCGCACACTTTCCAACGGTGGTCTTTATACTTCAATTTGCAAAGAACCAATGACAAGTTTTCGTTGGTTTCCTTGGGGTGTAAGAATGACCGACAGGAATGGAAGCATAGAAGCCGCCATTGTGAAGCAGAACTGCTTTAAGTTTTTTTTAAGAATCTATGGAAATACGGCAATGTGTTAGATCGTATGAGCTCTTGAATGTATCCATCAAACCTTCAATATTGGTGCAATAAACCAACTGGACAGCGTAGGAAGTGAACTTCTTCTCACGAAATGTAAACCAGGAGAAAGCACTGCTAGTGAAAGTAAATTTCTGCTTTCCAGCCCTGATTTAAGCAACTCAGCAGCGTATTTGAGAAGATTCAAGTCTCTTACCAAATAAGCTTGCCCTGAGAAAATAATTCCGTACTGCTGTCATCTGCAAATTCAAAACTTGACTTGTCATAGGATTCAGGTTAGATCACAATCTTCGTTAGAATTTAGAATCTCTTCCAAAGAGGATTGGACATAGATATTTTGGTCTCACGAGGGATGGCGCGAGTAGCTGGTTGCAGATTGGGATATGAAATTGACTGCTTCCGTTTTGAAATAAACCCTTTCACATTACACGAGAAAAAGTAACAATCATCACCATATTTCTTCTGCCTCATTATAGGAATTGCATATTGCCTTCAAACCAATTTCGAAGGTCTTCACATCGTTTGCGCTCACGATGTTCTTTATTTACAAAATAATGACAGTTATATATACATTTAAGAGGAGTTATCGAAATAGAGCTACATCCATTATTTATATGACTTCAGTTAGCCCAACAAGCCCTTTTTCGTAATAAAGCTTTACGTTGTTGCCGACCTGTTTTATCACCTATTTCCAAAAATGAGAAAGGAACTTCGTGGTGAGAGTTATAAAGCGAATAGGAGATGAATGATGGTGTTACAGCTTCCTCTTCTTTCGATGGTATACACGAGTTTATCAAACTGTCTGAAAAATATTATCAGTGCTTCTCCCTCGTACATTCATTAATTTTCACAATCAAAAATAAAGAGTTGGTCCATTCCAACAAAATTACCATTTAATCACAGAATATGAACCGTTATATCACGTTTACATGTTACTTTTCTGTAACAGGATATCAATTTCCTCTTTCAATTTATCATATCCGGCTATTAATTCGCAGATTCGCTTAACCGTTGAATCCGTTTTTTCCATCGAAACGATGATCTTGGAATTATCGACTACGTTTAATTATTTAAATTGAGGAAATATAATCCTTTAATCTAGTTCGATTCTATTCAGATCGTTTTATGACAAGTGCATTTAGATGTCAGATAAAGTTCTCTATATTATCTCGGTTGTAGAGTTCATTCAATGGTCTTGGACATTTTATGGGACTGGATGTTATTTAGTTCACCGGAAGAAGCTAACAACTAATATATCCTTTCTACTATTCATTCATTTTCTACCTGAGGCAAGATCGGTATTATTCGGTATTCTAGAAGTCTGTAAACACACTGGACCTTCGCAGAATTTCTATTCATACCTTGGCGCTAAGAAGTTTTGTCCGCAAATTTTGTTAGACTTAACTTTAACTTCAACTATTCCTATTCGGGAAAATATTCTTCTCTGATTCATGTATTGGGGTAAAAAATATATGTTTGACGGCAGCTTAAATCATTTCGGAAAAAGTAGGATCTTCCTAATTGTGTAAATTTATAAAATAAAACAAAAGTGGTTTTGTATTTAACAAAAAAATGTATTCTTCGAAGGTTACTGCAGAATATGAACGCTGCGATCATTGAAAACCTACTTGTATCGTTTTAGCGTACAAAGAATTGAATTTCCAATTGTTCCTTAATAATCTGCATCCTATTCCTGTATAACCTGGAATACTCGATTTATAGTTTGATAGGGAATGTTATGTAATAACATTCTTCTATCTCGGACGTTCCACACGATAGGGTTCAGATAAGGTGATTGAGCGACCAATTCAGAACATTTATAGCGTTCTCTTCTCTGTACTCTCATAATCATGCATAAAGATGAAATTTTGTCCTATTGCAGCAGCATTCAGGAGAACAAATGGTTCGAAAATTACGTCTCCATGGCTCATAGCATTTAATGAAAAATGCGAATAATTAACGACTGATAGCATTAGCTTCTCCTTTCTTCAAGATATTTGAGTACTTTTTTATGAATAGAGTTATGCAATTTTTAGATATCCAAAAAATATTATCTCAAAATCGGTGTGGTTTACGAAGTGTAGTAGATCATATTGAGTCAGCCGAGTGTCCGGCTGGGATTTTTCGCAACCTCAGTAAGGTTTTCATTGTGTTGTGTACCTCATACTCTTGACCAAGGTTGATAATTATGGAAGGGGATTGTTAACTTATAATTGCTTGGAACCCAGTGGGTATCCCTCAGGGATCAGTATTTGGACCAGTTTTATTTATTTTGTATATTAATATCATAAGTTATTGTCTTGAATGTGATTTGTTTCTTTATGCTTATGGCGCCATTGCAGTGGTGTCGATTGAGGAGAATGTTTTATTGTCAAGCAGAGTACAGCGGAGCTGCGATGAGCTCCACCAATGGTTCTCCAGGAAATTATAATATATCAATCTAACTGAAACGAGATATGTGATATTTCCTAATGATAATAAAACTGTCAACACCTTAATGATATACCAGTAAAAGAAATCGATACTGTGTGAAACTAGATAAAAATCTCCACTGGAAAGATCATTGTAAGGAGTTATCCTCAACAACTGCTATATACCACTCTCATGTGTCATCAAGGCTAAGGTATGGTGCGGTTTTGTGGGGTGCTTCGTCGCAGCTAGGTGTATAGCAGGTGTAAGATTATCTTGTAGGCAGTTATTTGTTAAATTAAGGGTCTCACTCTACTATCTATTGTTATCCTGGAGCTGGCTAAATTCGTTTATGGAAATCAACATTTTTTGCGAAGTAAAGAATACCAAAAATACCATACACGGAATAATAGTAATCTGGTGATTCCTAAATGTAAATTTAGAAAAGCTGGTATATGTTTCTTGGCATAAATTTTCAATGGATTGAGTGTGGATATTCAACGCTCTCCACGCCTGAATGTTTTGAAGATAAGCTGAAGGCCTTAATTGAAATGTGTTACTATTGTATAGATTAATTCTTTCTGGCAGTACACTTGCATACTCATTTATTTTAGTCTATTTAGTGTGTGACCTTTTCCATACGGTCCCCTTTCTTTGTACACTACAGAAATAAAGTTATCATTATTATTATTATTACAAATCTTTCCAGTAAAATTATTTGTGCTGTCATCGCTATACACTTAGTCTACAAGTATTTTCTGGCTGGTCTACATTCATGTGTCTGGCCGTATACCGATTGTTGATTCATCGCTAAATGACATCATTCCAAAACTGCTTTTGCGTCGAGATTTCCTTTTGACAATGTGGAAACCCCCAACAGACGTCTGGCTTGTGGATTATATTTATTCTGTCTGTTTCTTACGGTTTGGTTACGTTTGTATGTTTCTGTACATTCAGCCTTTCGTGTGGGTGGAATTTCGCAAAAGCCTCAGAAATCTACAGTGGTTACTCTGGTACGACCAGTATGTTAATCGTCGAACCCATAAATGATTCATAGTGGACTGAGTACTCCAATTGCTCGCAGTTGAACATCTGTTTCAAGAGACGTCTTCCATAACGACAAAACAAAATTCAAGACGTATTTGACAATATTCAACCACACTGGTCAAATAACATTTGAAAACCAGTGGAAAAGAAAGATGAAAGACATGCATTTGATTTTGATTTGCACTTTGATATCTTTATTTTCATATTGAAAATATTGCTGAGATAACTGTGCTAATATGAATGAAAATTTTTGATTTTCTTTTTGACGTGTGTATTTAATAAATGTCAGCATTGATACTAATTGTTTGGTTTTGTTACAGCTGGAGGAGACGATGACGGACCAAAAAGAAGCCTGGATCGGCCCTTAGGAACGGCCACATGGATAACCATGGAGGCCAATCCATGCCGCGTGCGCACCGACCTCGGGCGCCAATAATGAGCACCCCCGTGCCATTGACAGCACCCCTTGGTCCGCTGCGGCCTCCACAGCCGGTCTCACTGACCGCCCCACGTCCAGAAAACGAACGCGCCACCAACGAGTATGTCGAAACGCCATTCCGTGCTGCTCCCCCGAGCCCGCCACCTACGCCACCACGCGCCCCCAGGCCAAGACGCCTGGATATCCCCCCGCCCTTGCCCCCGGTCACCAAACAGCCACCTTCCACCCTCAGTTTCCAGAAGGAGCGAATGGATCAGTGTATACAAAGTACTTCCATTATTTGTTCGGAGTGCGGTAGGTGTCGTTGCGCAAGCTGTCAACAGCCCAGACCACTTCCCGAGAAGTGGGTGTGCGGGAACTGTCTGCTGTCAGCGGATACAATCATTGACTACACCTCGTGCCTGTGTTGTGTCAAGGGATTATTTTATCACTGTTCCGAAACGGACGGCGGTGCTAGCGAGTCATGTGCGGACAATCCCTGTGGTTGCGGACCTAATAAACGGGCGGCCAGGTGGGGCTGTTTGGGCGCCCTCTCCTGCGTCCTTCCGTGCTTGTGGCTCTATTGGCCTCTACGAGGTTGCAAACGGGTTGTGGAGGTTTGTTACGCGCAACATTCGAGATCGGGATGCCGGTGCCAGCCCACGGTGCCCACACCGGAGAAGAGGCTGTTGGACTCCAGTCCGGACCTTTAGAGTGCTTGGCTCGACTTCCAAACGAACTGAGTGGTGAACCGAAGCGGGTCGCGCTCCTTTCCGACACTGCTCTATCTCAAACACGGATAGATCATTGTCGTGACTGCCTAATGAGTACCTACTACTACTATACTTTATACATTATTAATTTATTTTTGTAAATATCTAAGTATACCTATTTTAACTTGTTTAAAAGAAAAAAGATATTCCGTGCTTGTTACGGATGTCTCCAGCGGTATAACAGCTTATTGGACGACAACTCGATAAACCCTTGTTTGTAGACTGCCTCTCGTCAAACATCTACTTTTTTTTGGGTGTGAATGAAGCCTTCATGAGGTTTCTTCAGTTTTCGAAATTCCTCAAAACTTTCTTCTTCGACACTCAAAGTTTTCCCTCTTTCTAGTAACGTAGTTAACAACCTCAATATCTCGAGGTTGTGGTCACTTTTTTTTCATACACAAAATCCAAGTCTTAGATGGGTTTATGGAGGTATCGTCCTTTATATGAACGATGGTATGTAAAAAATGTAATTTGGGAAGTCAGTCATGAATGAAGAATGTACGTTATCGTTGGAGGCATCAGACTTCCAGTATTATCTAGTCCTGTGCGCTGAAACTGCCGATTCCATCCGGTCGGTAGGTTTTAAATTTTCATATATATGTATATATATATATATATATATATATATATATATATATATATATATATATATATATATATATATATATATATATATATATTCCGGCAGCCTCAATCAGTCAAAACCTGATGGCATTCGACGCTGTAAGCCTTCCGGGAATTGGATATGGCTATTTTTGAAACTAAGTGTGAGTGTGTCTGTATGAATGTCTAGCACCTCAATATTCTGCGCTACAACATTCATTCTCATACGAATCTGTATTATAAAACGTTCGTTTAAATACGATTGCTGGAAACGAAACTGTTTGTGCCTCTTTTACCGAATGAAAAATGTCATAAAAATCAATTAATATCTGCCGTCCAATTGAAAATTTAATATTGAAATTTAATTGAAATGTGGAATATTTATATACCACCGTATGGGGGTAATGGAAGTGGAAATAAAGTAAGGCCTCGCAGGAGTGTTGCGGATGCAGGTGACTTCTGCGGATGTGCATGTAGATACGGCGTGTGCAAAAAAGAATCTTAAGATTTTTCTGAAACACTATAAAAATTGGCGCCTTGTTGGGATGGATTGTTTCGTAGAAATTTATGAATTAACGCGACATTATTGAATACAATGAAGTATAAACACTGACTATACGTGGATAATTAAATACTTCTATTTTTCTCGATGAATCATTTTGATCTCCATCTTCATCGACGCTTTTGTACTGCAGTTAGAAACCAGTACGTAAGCTTGGCTCTAATCACTAAACCATTGCAACATCATAGCGAAATCATTCTTAAGCATCTCTAGAATGTTCACTTCTATTTCAATCAACACGTGCCTTTGACACACGCGCGCCATCTACATCTGCATTGTATATTGCGGATGCCCAAATCGATGCGAAACTTCCGCATTTGCAAATGCACCTATCCGCAACATAGTACCTTTCGAAAATGTATTAGCATAATAATTCCAATAAACGAACATGAGATAAGAAGCCACGTTTACGCAGAATGTTGAGGTTATTTCTACATTATAGAAGATTCGAGAATACGCTGTTCTACGTATAATACACAACTTACAAATCAGAATAACCGACGCATAAATAAATATTTTTACAGAATGCGTGTAGTGTGCGTTCCAGAGAATCATTGTTAGAGTCAAGCTTGGCTTGATGAAAATAACAGTTTTATAATTTTACCAGACGTTTCTACTTAAATTCATTCGAAATTATTTTGTATTAAAAAGTCAACGCCTGACTGTGATAAAGGGGAGAGATAAGCTTGACTTTATCAAAGAACTCTTTATTGGCACAATCAATCATAAGGCCATACATACATTAGAAGAGTTATCGCTGACTGTAATATCCATTTAACACCAACGCAAAATATTCTTTCGTAAGAAAAGAAAGTCCAAATATACGTGATGTAACTTGATAAATTTTAGCTTTTAGCTACTTCACTATATTACGAATTCCATGTTTAACGTATATTTCATGAATGTTCATAATTGTAATATTTAATATGTAATTAATAATAATCTATTAAAGCCTGCGATATAGTTAATTTTCGACTGATAACTCTCAAAATTGTGTTGGTTGGTGTAGTTTCTCGATATTTATATTATATGGTTGTGTTCATAAACATCCATCGAAGTTTCACTTTATTTTTTCCAGAAATATTTTGTTTTTCTTCTGTCTTCGACGTTCTGTCACTATTTTTGTTTCGGTGGATGTCTATGTTGCATATGAGCACATTCTAACTGAAACAGAAGCTCTACGATATGTTAATATGTTTTGTCTTGCATAAAATGTCCGAGGTATATTATCTGTGGTAGAAATTGGTTTTTGTTTTGGTGAATTTTTTACTATGATGTTTAGAAAAAGAGAGGAGGGCAATACTCTCACAGGATGTGCCAAAAGGCGCGAAGCTCTTCATAGCTACTTGTATATTGTATATATAAAATTGTAATATTATCTAATGTTAATAACAAGTCAACGTTAAATATTATTCGGTTGTTTTATTTCAAATATCTTCCTACTAATGTACAAGCAATTTGAATCATGAAAGAATGGATATTGCTTCCCATATTCGTTTTCAAATTGAAATCTATATTTTTTGTATTTTCAAGAGATTACAAATTTTGGAATAATGAAAAGAAAAATTCTAATTTTTTCTATTGAATAAAACAATGATGTTCAAATTTTCACTTTAAGACGCGTGTCAGGATATAGGTTCCACCAGATAAGTAGTAGGAGGGATGTCTTTTAAGCTCAATATATAGAGCCAGAATTAAACCATTGAGAGCTTTCAAAGAATATTGTTTTAGGAAGTATTCTCTCCGAAGATTAACACCCTTCTGCATTCGTTCGAACTACTTCTGGAGATAGTTATTTCAATCATTTGCTGCTGCATACAAAATGCCTTCAGGAAGGCATCGACAGCTTCTTTTAAAGACTTAAACCCCTGACCACGCAGTCTGTTCTTCATTTTGAAAAAAGTAATAGAACGTTGGAACTTAGGTCCGGGCTGTCTTCGTGAAGAATGATTCGCCATTTGGGATTGGTTTCTCGAAGCTTACTAACGATTTGCGGTAAACAAATGGTTGTGTATCAATCTCCCGTAACTGTTTTTTGATTTTGTAAAGGAATTGGTTCAGGGTTAGAAAAATTCTTTCAGAAAATAATGGTAGTATAGAATGTAAAAGTTCTTCAGGGCATTTCGTAATAAGATACCGTAAATGAAGGAAGTGATTGATTTCACGAAAAAAAGGGTTCATATAAACATGGATCGAACAGTGTTCCGCCGGCTCGGTGGCGTATGGGATATGATGCTCGTCTCCTACGCAGAGTTACCTGGGTTCAATTCCCACAAAGTCGGTGCGATTTTTCGGATTCTGGGAATCGCTTGAGTGTCCATCTTTCGGAGGAGATGTAAAGCTGTCGGTCCTGTCTAACAGAGATGTGTTGGACATTAAAGATCCCTTCCCTCGACACGAGAGGGGTTCGGCAAAATTCCCGGGTTAGTGAGGTGACAAAATTCCCCGGCGTGTCATTAGCCGAAAGGCAGAAACAGAGCACGTTAAAGGAAAAACAAACAAACAGTGTTCCGTTTCCAGACGTAGTTCCAGTTTTTTCTCGCTAGCAACTACAATGTTCGAAATTTTTCGGCGAAAATTGACATGAGAATTATACCACCAGTGCTCTGTAGCTCGTGCACTCTTGAAGACTTAATTTTTGTTCGAACGGTATTGTATTCAGAAAGTAAAAGTCTACTTCAGCAATTAATTTTAAAGTAAACAGGGTGTCCCAATTTTCTATAAAAAAATCTTGGGAGTTTTTTTCAGATTGGAAGACTACTTTTTTGTTGAGGATTCAAGAGTGTCCTAAACTCTGCTATAATGTCTTCAAGTAATAAGCTTTTTTGGTGATTAGTTTCGTCACAATATTTTTTTTTCCGTAAAAATTCATGAAAATTGGCTCTCACATCATCGCATGCTCCTTCGACCAGAGAGTATGAATACTTTTTTCCTTTCGTTTTCTTATTGCCCAAGGATAGCTTTATTGATGAATTGAAATAGATTATCCTCATTTTATACAGGAATGACTCAAAAAAACTATTGAATACTGTATTTTATTATTCATGTCAACGCATAAAATATTGTGCCTTATTTTTGCAGAAGTAACCTTCGACCATTTTCGAAATAAAAAAAAATTAACTAAAATAATAAAATCAGAGGTTGCGAAAGAAGAGTTTATTAGTACATATCATTATACTTAATCAGAGAAATGGAGATATTTTAAGGTAGTCGTGTATGAAATACGTAATAAATTGGTTTTTGGTGAGATGATCTACAAGGTGTTGAACTATTTCATTAAGTGTTCGAAATGTTGCCCGTTTCTTTGTGGACACAACTCAATCCTTCTGAGGAAAGACCGTTGAACTCTCGACAACATTTGCGGATTAACTGACTGAAAGGCGTCGACTATTCTCTGTCTCATATCCAACTGTGTTGTAGAAGGAATCTAGTAAACAATGCCTTAATATAACCCCACAAGAGAAAATCTAGATTTGTAAGGTTCGGAGACCTAGCTGGCCATCTAACAGGACCACCACGTCCTATCCATTTGTTGGGAAATACATGATTCAAATGCTCCCTAACCTGATGTGAGTAGTGTGCCGGTGCTCCATCCTGTTGAAACCACAAATCTTGTCTTATATGCTCTGGTACATCGGCAAGTAACATTAGTAGATGATTTTGCAGAAAATCTAAATACATTTCTACATTTCACTATTGAGGTGCCGTCGAAAAAGTGCGGCACAATTAGATATCCATCTACTACAGCGGCCCATACATTCAAGGACCAACGATGCTGGTGATCTATTTGTGTCATGTGGTGTGGATTTTCCTTGGCGTAATAATGAAAGTTGTGCCTGTTAACAAGCCCCAACCCCCCGTGGAAAGTTGCCTCGTCCTAGAAAATAACTCTGCTAAACATATTTGGATTTTCCGCTACTTTGTCACTTGTCCAATTGCAAAAATTGATTCGATTTTCATAATCTTGATTGTTCAGTTGCTGGTGCAGCTGTACATGATATGCATGCAATTTATTCACATTCAAGACTCTCTGGACGGAAGTTTGACTTATATCTGTTAACTGAGAAATCTCTCTTTGGCTCTTATATGGATCACTGTCAACAAAACTGATAACTGGTTGTCTTCAGCTGTAGCAGTTTTTGGTTTTCATGTTTTTTGTAAGCGATATTACCCGTTTCGATAAATCTAATTAGAAGTTTTTCAAACCATCTTGCATCAGGATGCCTCGTATCAGGAAACCTTTGTGCATAAACTCTACTTGCCAACAAAGAATTTCTATCACACTCACCCAGAATATATATCATATCAACCATTCCTTCTTTGGAGAACTTCATTGCAGAAAATTGGGTTCAAACCTTTAACAATGTTTAATAACGAAACACTGAGAGTGGCAAGTGTTTCGAAAATTGGTGTAAGTGCATGCAAAAGTTTATCGCTCTTCATGAAGAATAAAGCTATTTTTTTTAGGTTACTTGTTTTTTTGTCAGGCGCAAAATTCAGAAAGTAACTTAACATGCAGTTCTTTCTCTGGAACGGTATTACTGGCTCAGTATTCGGAAATGACACAACAACAAAAGCCATCAACATTGTGGTCGAATTATTCAATGAATAAAAGTATGCAACAGTCCAATAATAACGTAGACATTTCAAAATAATTCAAACCAAGAACCTAAACCACCCAGACGCATTTGGTACTATAACCGTGCTAATTGGGATGAGCTGCGTGAATTCTCTTCGTGCTTCCCATTTAGTGATGTTTGCCTTTCAGATCCTGACACCAATGTGTGCACTGAGTTTGTTACAGAAATCATACATGCAGGAATGGATCTCTACATCTCTCATTCCATGAACAACAGGAGAAAAGCCATGGTTCAACAAAGACTGCGAAAGAGCTTCTGCAACCAAGAGCAGAGCTCTCAAGTCATGGAAGATGAATCCAACAGAGGAAACCAGAACAACCTTCGTACGAATACGGAACGTATGTAACTTGACAACTGTAAGAGCAAAGGCCAATTTCAACGAAGGTGTAACTGATAAACTCCTTGAACAGGCAAGCGGGACTAGACAATTCTGGTCTATGGCGAAGACTGCAAATCTGCGTTTCCGCCTCTTGTTAGAGAAGACAGAAGTATAGCATCATCTCCGAAAGAGAAGGCCGATCTCTTTGCTCTCTTGTTCTCAAAGAATTCTGTGCTAGATTCATCTAATGCAATACCACCGAACATTCCACCTACGAATTCTTCCATGGCAGAAATCAAGTTCGGAGTCTGCACTGTGAGACGGGCTACCGAGCAGCTGAACTGCAAGAAGGCTGTTGGTCTAGACGAAATACCGCCAACCGTCCTGAGAAAGTGTGCTCCCGAAGTGGCACCCATTCTTAACCGTCTGTTTCAGATTTCTTATGAAAGCCAGACTTTTCCGAGCAGCTGGAAAATAGCGAGAATTCAACCGATCCCAAAGAAAGGAAAGAAATCCTTACCAAAACTACCGCCGTGTTGCACTTCTTCCCATTATGTCCAAAGTGATGAAGAGAGTCATAAATGATGAACTCATCAAATATCTTGTGTTGCAGGGAATTATTAACGACCGTCAGTATGGTTTTTACGGACAAAGATTGACAGGAAATCTGCTCGTCTACGTCACTCATGTTTGTACATCAACGATGAAAAAGCATGGGGAATCTAAAGCAGTAGCACGCGACATCTCTAAAACCTCCAATAGGGTTTGGCCTGCAGCCTTGTTGAATAAACTTGCTGCATATGTGCGAAAAATTGCGGAATTGGATATGTAGCTTTCTTTCAAATAGATCAATGAAAGTTTTGGTCTACGGTATAACATCTGATTGTTTCCAGTTGCAAGCAGGAGTACCTCAGGGATCCATTCTTTCTCCAACCTTGTTTCTGTTGCAGATAAACGATCTTTTGTCATCTACAGAGAACAAGATCTTCGGTTTTGCAGACGATTGCACCCTGGTTTCGTCTTTCAGTATTCTGCGTCCGATTACAGCTGCAGAATTTCAGCGTCTGAGATGTCAACAAATTAATAACTCAAACTCTGACTTACAGAGGATATCTGAGTGGGGTCAATTGAACCTGGTGAGCTTCAACGCGAGCAAGACGCAAGCAACTAGCTAAGTCGGCATCAGCTTAACTCAGTTTTATTTTCAGAGCCAAGCCATACTTCACGTCGTCTCAGCTGTTGCTTTTAAATAAGGCGCAGATTCGACCTGCTCTGGAATATTGTTCCCATGTATGGGGATCTGCGCCCAAACATTCGTTGCGGATGTTGGATAGTGTGCAAAAACGGGCTGTGCGCCTCATCGACCACCCGGAGATCACCCGCGATCTCCAATCGCTGGCTTTCACACGACAAGTTGCTGACCTTCCTCTCTTTTACAGATACTTCCACGGAAGATGCTCAGAGGAGCTGAAGGACCTTGTTCCGGGAAAACTCATGTTTTGCCGCAACGCTAGGCTGGCAAGGAGTTCTCATCATATGGCGGTACATTTAACAACCCCTCGAACCTCTCTCTATAAGAATTCCTTCGTTTACAGGGCCGGTGAGCTGTGGAACTCGCTTCCGTCCAACATCTTCGCAACATCCTACAATTTGGCCCTCTTCACGAAGCGAGTAAACAGACAACTCAATTCTTCCCAGGCGCCCACTCATATGGTGTAACAGGTTCGCCTATTCCTGCATAAAAAACTGCATTTGTGGATGAAAAGGTTATTTTTGATATAGAAGAAATGTAATTTGATGAAATATTCTTTAATTATGCGTCCCTCAAGTTCTATGACTAAATGTGAAAGGTGACGGCTGTTGAAATTACAAGGCCAATTAGTGAGAACAGCATGGTCCGCATCTTTAAAATTCGTAGATATTCTGCTGCAAAAATTTGATTATCACGTGTTTTCAAATCATAATTTACAACATACGAGACCGATGGAATGAGATGCACATTCATAGTAAAATAATTATCAAGAATGTTGAGCTACTTCTAATAGATGGATGTCTGAATATCTTTTCGATAAGTAATTATTGTTTTAAAACATCACATTTTTCGAATTGTAAATGCATTCCTTTGTTAACGAAGAATATAATGATCTATTTTTATGGTTGTTTGAAACTTTTAGAATTTATTGAAGAAAATAATGAATGAAATCATATTAATCTTCACAAGAGCTGCCCAAATGACTGCCTCTATCTTGAAAGCAAAGCTCACATCTACGAAAAAGTGACCGCAGAACAATATAATGGATATTGTCATTTCTAATTATTTCAGCGGCATTGTTTATCCGTTCTTATAGTTGCTCCAAATTTGTTATCTTCATATACACTGTAGACGAATTCTTTCATATATCCCCATACAAAGAAATTGAACGGGTTGAGATCTGGTGACCGTGGTGGCCAAGCAGTTGGACTTTCCAATACACCTATTTATAAAATATTCATTCAGCCATTCCACAACTATCCTTCTTTGATATGGAGGTGTCATGTTAATAATACATATTCTGAATAAACTTTTAGCAGAACATCATCTATTAAATTGAATACCGTGTTCTGTAAAAATTTGGAAGGACCTTCAATCTTATGCAAAATATGAATGGGCAAGAAGCTCTTATTATAAAGGCCATCCTAATTGATACTGAACCTTGTTTGTAAACATCTTTGCCTAACCTCATTTGAATTCTGCAGGGCCTATAAACGATCATTATGGAAATTATTTATAATATTTCATATATTATATATAATTTTTTTATATCTCTTGTGTAGCTTGATTGATCAGACCGAAATGTTGGAAATGAAATCTGGATTTTGTGCATGTTGCTGTAGAATCCAGCAGCAAGAAAATCGATGCTGCTCGTCTCCTGCATTCCCTGTCGGTGCAGTTCTTCTGTTTCCAAAACACGCCACGCGATTCTTTGGGGAATATGCCATGCGCCGAATAACGAAGGAGTATCTTCGAAACAGTCAATAATATTCTCCTTCTTTTGTGGGTTGACTTTACGAGATGGTACATGTTTTTATTGTAGTGTTCCCGTTTATGTTCTTCTAAATACCGAAATAAAAACTGTAGGAACAAGGGGATGTTTGACGAATTCTCCAATGGTACTCTCTAGTAGCTTCTTGTGCGTTTCCATGCATAAACATGGACCATATCTGCATACTCTTCAGCACTGGAGGAATACATCTCCAATTCGAGGTTTCAAAGTGATAATTCTCTAGGAAAAGATGTTCTGAAATTTATCTATCAAAATTCACTCAACATTCTTGATAATCATTTTATTATGGATATCTAACCTAACTTTCTGTATAACAAGATATTTGTTGTTGTTTGTTTCATATTTTAACAATGTGTTTGGGAACTTATCCCATTCACACCAGTGGACATCTTATAGTGAATTCCGAACCACCTAGACCGTGCAATGACAACTGCCACTACAAGGCTTACAAGTTATCTGGTCTTCGGAAACGTATGCCTCCTTTAGGCGACTCTTTCCAAGTATCACTTTTTTGTTCGTGGACAACATCCATAACTTGAACATGATTCGAACCAGGTACCTCGGCTAAGCATTTTCCTACATACTTGCTCACTAACCGTGCAGCTACCGAGACGATTATAACAAGATATGTATTTCGTTCTACGATTCTACAGAAGCGCTCTCGCATGTTGACAACTGTGAATTCAGATCTTGTGAAGATCAAATTCTCGAAGCTGAATATCTCTTAATTTAAAAACATTAGGATTGCTTCTGGAAATACCTCTCAAAGTTTGTCATACAGCTTGGGAGAGACCCTGTACATCCGAGAAAAATCACTTGATTCCTGGAAAAAAAGTAATTACGTTACCTGTCCACAATGGTAAAATGTCAAACCTTTTTTCCTGTTTCAATTACTACTCGCAGGAAAATTGAATATCAATTACGAAGTTGTAAGTATTAAAAAGATCGATACATTTTTTTTATCATCCGGTATATATATTTTCGAGATATACCAGAAAAATCTGACTATTTTTTTAAGTATTTCTTGCAAATTAACGTAATGAAGAGGTCATCATTTAAACAAACGATGAACTAAATGTATTGAGTTATTTATTTATTTATGCGAATGAAGGAAGGAAGAATTACATGGCAATAAAGCTCAGATATGATGAAAAATTATGTTTCCAGTAATTCACCAGCATTAGGAATGCTTGAGAACAATCGAAATGAAAATGGTACTCATAGATATAAAATTGAGTGCGGGCTGTTTAACAGCCCTGCCAATGCGACCCAGTGGTCTATTGTTGCACTCATAGAAATCGAAATGAAATTAATATGGGAAAATGTAAAACTTTTGGAAAACATCAAAGTTTCAAAAACCTGATAAATCCCGATATTTCCAAACTTGGCGAAAATTATTGCGTGAAATCTATGATTCATACTCGACATCAGTCAGCTCCTAATCTCATTCACGGAAGCTGTCTGCTTAGTTGGCTTCTTAATCTTTGATTGAGAATGTCCCAAACATGTTCGAAGGAATTGAGGTCTGGGCTTCGTGAAGGACACTATGTTGATGTGATTTCGTGATCTTGAAGGTGAGATCTGGTGTTATCATGCATAAACAGAAAGTTTCCATCCATGTTTGCTGCAAATGGTGCAACCTGTTCTTTTAAAATACTTCTAAGCTTTCAGGGTTCCATTATTTACTATGATCAGATCAATGCGGGCGTTCAAACAAATTTCTCCCCACATCAGTATTGGGTCCTTCACCAAAACCATAGGTAGGTGGATACACTGGGAATATTCTTCTTTCAACGTCTGTACACTAGAGAACGTCGATCGCATTGAAAAAGACAAAATCTGGACTCAACTGTAAACCAACTGTCTCACACCAATTGACATGTACCTTTGCAAAATTCAATGCTAATTTGCACTCTGCTGTTCTGTCGAAGCTGCATTGGAAGGGCCTAGCATTAGCAAACCTTTACCTCAACGAAGAAATTCTTAAATTACGGTCATGGATCGCTGTTGTTGGTCGGGGTCGTCTTTGCCTAGATCTCCTTGCATGACTACCAGTCTACCTGTACTGACAGATCATTCTGGAAATAGTTGAATGGGCTACCCGAAGCCTTTGGCATATTCTTGTATAAGTCCAACCTAGATCATCTAACACGACTGTTTCTGCACACTCTTCTGGGGTCAAATTCCGTGATTCGCGTTGTTATCAATATGTGGTGGTTTCTTGTAAAATCTCATTTTTTTCTCATGGGAGGAACGTGTGCGCTAAGAAAAATCATCGAATTTTATTGACATATGTCCGTACATATCCAGAAAAAAAACATGTGTTAATTACACCGGACAACAAAAGAGCACTTTTCATCTGATGAACGACTTATGTCACTTGATGTTTACTAAACTACTAAACACCTGCATCAATTTCTCACCAAATTATGTAGTGCCGCAACAGATTTCAGTTTTTTTTTATAAAAAACTAAAAATGCAGCAGATGAGACGCTGCTTCATAATCATTTCATGTATTCAGTGTTTGAAATCAGTTAGTTGGCACTTTGTTTGTGTTGTAAGCACAAATGAAAGATTCAAGTTTTGTGCTTCGACCATGGAAAGACGACATTTGACTAGAGAAGAGATGTTACGAGCCGTTGGCATGCTCCAAGCTGGAAGCTCACAACGGGAAGTATCCAGGGTTCTGGGAAGTAGCCCAAGTGTCATAAACCGTTTATGGTCGCGTTTCAATGAAACATGTAACGTAGAAGAACGCCATACGGGTCGTTCCAGGATTACTACAGTCGCCCAAGACCGATTTTTGGTTTTACAAGCCAGACTATCACAGCATCTCAATTAGCTCAAGCGTTCATAATGTACAAATTTCCGACAAAACTGTGAGAAATCGACTGCACGAAGGTCAACTCCACTCCAGACGTCCTTTAAGAGTTCCACAACTGACCCATGGAAATCGCGCTGCTTGTTTAGCTTGGTGCCAAGAACACGTACACTGGGATCAGGAGAGGTGGGCCACAGTTCTCTTCAGTGAGGAATCTAGATTTAGTTATTATTCCGATTCGGGAAGAATTCGAATATGGAGGGAACCTGGAAAGCAAAACCGTCTCCAGCATGCTCGAGAAGTTGTTAGACAGGGAGGCGGATCAGTGATGTTTTGGAGAGGTATACGCCTTGGTGGAAGAACTGACCTCTTTCATACAGAACAATCTCACGGAAAATTCTTACGCAAATGATATAGTTTTACCTGTAGTGGTACCGTATCTCCAAACAATGGGTCAAAATCCACTCTTCCAACAAGATAATGCCTCTCGTCATCGTGCAAGAGTTGTCTTGAACGCTCTTGAAGATAAGATATCGATCTTTTACCGTGGCCATCCTGCACCCCAGATCTGAATTCCATCGAGCATGTGTGGGACACCCTAAAAAGAAATCTCCTGCGTCAAAACGTCTTCCATCATGAACAGGAGCTTCGATTAGCAGTTCAGGGGCTTGGAATGACTTATATCAAAATGTAATAGACAATTTAATATTGAGCATGCCGCGACGATGCCAAAGTGTCATTAATAACAGAGGTGGACCTTCTGGGTACTGAAAAATATAAGTGCTTCCATATCGTTTCGAAAATATTAGTTCAGGATTTTTTTTGTTTTAACGTATTTCGTCATTTTCAAATTTCCATTTTTTTATAATAGGTGCTTTGGAGAAGTTAAATATTATTTTGTTTTCTTGAGAATACATTATATACAATACATCCTAACAAAAACCGAAAGATTTCTATAAATTCGAATCATCAAATTCATATTTTAAAGATATTGGTAAGTGTTCCCTAGACTTTTTTGAGGTGTTTATTTAGAGAATGCCGTTTAAATGGTACAGAGTTTGTGAGTGAAGCTTACAAAATTACTTTGGGCATCCGCTGGAAATGCGTGATGAGCCTTGGGTTTCTCAAAAGGTTTCTAAAACGTGCGTAGGGTTTATACGTTTATGGACAAATAAAGAAAAACCTTCCGGTAGGTAACTGCTATGATCTGGAAAAAAACCCATTGACCACCATAACTGCTATCGCCAAATGGAAATATCCTTCGATATCATTGGCACAAAGGCGAATTCTGAGCTCTCACACTCCCCCTGTACCTCAAGCTAACTAAGCTAATCAACCTAACCTTATCAGATATCTGAGACTGTCAAAGGCTAAAAGAGAAGAATTGAAGTTGAAGCACAAGATAACAGAATTTCTTAAAATATTTTAATAAAGGAGATGATTTTGTCTTTGGTGAAGATGTACCCGGTTTAATGGCTGCAATGAAATTACGAAACAACGTTTGTAATGAATGGCGTTTGTTCATCGATTCGTCAAAACGGAGCTGAAACCTGTGCTCTCAACAACAGGAATAAACTAGTATCGTTGCCGATTGCACACTCTACTAAGTGTACAGAAAACAATTGGCTCATATGTGTTGATTTAAAAATGGGTACATTCATTTTTAGTCAAGTGGTTATACAAAGTATCCTTCTTTTCTCTGCTTGTAGGATGGTTAAGTTAAAAACCAACACTGGGTAAAAAAGGAGAAGCGCTAATTTGATGAATCCACCTTTAGCATCAAGGAATCTTATAATACTACCTTCATTGCATCTAACATTACGTCTTATGAAACAATTTATTAAAGCTCTCAAAAAAATTGGAAATTGTTTGCTTTTCTTGCCCCAAAAGTTACCAAAACTGAGTAAAGAGAGGATAAAAGCGAGCATGTTTGATGGTTACATCATTAATAAATGACACAAGTTTACAACGTTGACAGAGATTGGGAAAAATTCATGGAATGGATTTGTTTGGCTTGTTCAGATTTTTTTGGGAAATGAGAAAAGTTCTGGCTATTCCCAACGCGTTGAACAACTGATGAGTCACTTGCAAATGCTTGTATGTAATATGAGCATTAAGTTACACCTTCTTCACAACCACCTAGTTTATTTTCCTGCTTATCTTGGGGATTTAAGTGAAGAACAAGGCGAGCAATTCCACCAGGACCTCCTGACTATGGAGAAACGTCATCAAGCTACTGGAACGCACACATCATGGGTGACTATTGTTGGAGCATTCACAACACTGAGGAGAAAATCTTACAAGAGAAAGTTTTTTGTATTTAAGAATTTAATAAAATAAGATCAATTTTAAAGAAGTTTTGTTTTATTGTAAAATGGACCATGTTGCATGTTTTCTAAACTAGAGCTGCTGCAGCAATTTCAAGCCCGGATTTGAAATCGTCATTGAAAATTAGTTTACTATAATGTGCCATAACTCAAGCATCAGAATTGTTGTGTGAAGTAGTTATTATGTTATTAGGTAATTAAGGGACGTGATGTCCTGAATTTAGGTAGGTTAAGAAATTATAAGAGTAGGTTCTTACTCCATTTATTAATACAAAAATCATACGATGGTGTAACCATTACAAGAAAATAAGAACGAGCCCCTATCCTAGGTTAACTTAACTCTATATTGTTCTATGATCATTCCAATCTTCTTCTTCTACGCTAAGCATAAGCATGGCTCTGCTTACCCTCTTACAATTATTTGCCTACCAAAAAAGATCTTGAAATTGTGCGTTAATCTCTGGGCGCAGTGTATTTGAGATTCTGGATTTTCTTCTTGTTTTGTATCGAATATTAATATACTACTTTCTTATAGCAGTATATTTTAGTCTTCGTGAAATTCTCTCAAGCATTACCACCAACGATTCACATAGTTCTGAATTTTTCATCACGGTAGAATCGAATTACAATAGGCCGAAAGTCGTGCGCTAATCACAATCAGGAAAAAAAGAATGGAATGCCAAAATCGTGAGGTCATAAATCTCACCTGTTATTACGGTGCAATAGCGATAACTTTTCATTCAGGTATATTTGAGAAGATAATATCGTGCTTATTTCTGTTTGTTCAAATGTACAAGGCAATTAGATGGCATTCATTTGGAAATGTACAACTAGATCTTTCTTCAGTTATATAAATAGGTAATTGTATGATTTAGGAGAATATGATGCTGATCTTTGGCGTCCATAATTCTATATTTGCCGGTTGATAATACAGGTGTTTCCGGACGAAAAGGTCACACTGTAATAGGGGATAGAGGTCTTTCAGAAATGATGTATGAAAGTCATCAAAGCTCCTGGGTTTCAAGACACAGTGTGATTTGTTGATTTTGGTCAAATGTTTAATCATATATATTATTCAGCTCGAAATAAGTCGATTTGGGCCAACTTACCTATATGAAAAGTTTCTTCGTTCGCCAAATTCCAAGATTTTTTTTTTATTTCTCAAATAATTCGAGAACGACTCGATCGATAGAAACAATATTTGGTATACGTAATCGGGCGCGTTATTCATGTTTTGTAATGATCCACTCAATGACCCTGACGTTTTACAAGTGTCCCTAAAAACTCGAACGGGTTTCCAATCAACCATAAATATTCAACTGTCTGCGTTTGAGCAAAACTGTTTCAGACATTGAGTAGCTAGGCTAATTATCAAACTTTTTTGTCCCTTGAGAAATTTTGATATGATGAGCGGTTCAATCACAATAAACAGTTTTTTAATTTCATGATTTCATTTCTTCAACCATCTAGCAAGTCAAAAATATTACATTTGAGCATGTTGGCTTTGGATTTATTTCTGTGGTCTGGCAGATTGTCATTCTATTAGGCTTGACAACTAATCGTTGACACAACAGTGTTCCTCAAGTTCTTAACTAGTTATTTTGGTGATTTTCTTATCACTATTAGGCACGAAGATGTACAGTAACTCTGAAATGATTGATATGGTTATTGTGTACAGATTTTGTCAAGGCAATGGACGAGAAAGCGCGAGAGTAAATGCTGAAAGATTTCCAGATTTGTAGAGGCGCCTCCGCGAGAATGGTTGCTTCAAGCACAGGAATTTGGATCGAGGACGACAACAAACAGTACGGACGGTAGAACGCGAAGAACAAATTTTGGACATGGTTGAGGAAAACCCACAATTAAGCACGCGGCGTTTAGGTTTGCAGTTGGTCGTTCCTAAAATAATGATTCATGATGTCTTGAAGGAAATATTATTTCATCCTTGTCACATTCAGAAAGTTCAGGAATTACTTTCAAACGATCCTGAGGATCGCCTAACTTTCTGCCGATTTATCCAAGAGAAGAGAACTCAGGATCTCCAAATTCTATTTACTGACGAATGCATTTTTACTAGGTCTGGCATCATTAACCTACACAATGAACACGTGAACAGTGTCGAAAATCCACATGCATTTACAAGTACACATCATCAGAATTAATTCAAAATTAACGTATGGATTTCTGTAATTGACAATTTCATTATCGGTCCGGTAGTCGATTCCAGATCGATTAAATGGTGAGGCAAATTTGAATTTTTCGCAAGAAACTTTTCCGGATTGGTTGGACGATATTTCAGTATTACTGCGTGCAGAAATGTGGTTTATGCACGACGGTGCACCTCCTCACTTTAGCGGTTCCGAGTTCTTACATGCACAGTATGTGAATCGTTAGATCGGAAGACGAGCTGATGCTCCTGCAAGTTGGCCAGCACGATCTCCCAACTTGACACCGTGCGACTTCTTTCTTTGGGGTGCTTTAAAATCTAGAGTTTACTCTTCTCCAATTGACACCCGAGAAGAGTTACATATGAGAATTTTAAATGCAACTAACTTCTTCAAAAATGATCTTAAAGAGGATTATTTCCTGTATTCAGTAAAATGGTGGAATTTTTTAACATTTACTATAGTTGAATGAAATATGTGATATTGTTGACTTGCTAGGTGGTAGAAGAAATGAAATCATGAAATTGGAAAACTGTTTTTGTGATTGAACTGCTCATCATATCAAAATGTCTCAAGAGACCAAAATGTTTTATAATTAGTCTAGCTGCTAAATGTCTAAAACAGTTTTGATCAAACGCAGACAGTTGAAAAATTATGGTTGATTGAAAACACGTTCGAGTTTTTAGGGACACTTGTGAAACGTCAAGGTTATTGAGTGGGTCACTAAAAAACGCGAATAAAGCACTCGATTACGCATACCAAATATGGTTTCTATCAATCGAGTCGTTCTCGAATAATTTGAGAAGAAAAAAATCTTTGGATTTGGCCACCGCTAGCGGCCAAACGAAGAAACTTTTGATATAGGTAAGTTGGCAATCGACTTATTTCGAGCTAAAGAATCTGTGGTATAACAATTCACGGACACCCTGTATATATATTTAACATTTGATTTATATTGTATTCGAGAGCTATGATTCATAGAGGTCAAACACGTGTAGAAAAATCATGGTATCATTTTTACTATCAATGAAAATATGATGATCGGCAGTTTTCAAGTCATACATAAGAACTAATATAAAATAAATTGTTTCCTTTTAATACGTTCTATCAGTGCTTTTTGAGAAGAATGTGAGTTAACATACATAAAATTTGCTAAATTTTTCGTTTGATCAAAATCTAAAATTTTATTACGATTTATGAATTATTATATGGCACATTCTCATACTGCACCAAGTCTTCGAACTGTTCCATGGATTCCTCAACGGTTACTACATTCCTTTATTTCCTTAAATATTGTATAATCAATAGTGATTGATTTTGAATTTGCTCTTCACCTCGCTAAATGTTTGGCCAAATAGAAAAATTACAGGATGTAGGTTTCATCTCACACATGCATGGTACCGCCAAATTGAAAGATTAGGTTTGACTTCCGAATATAGGGAAAAATGCTCAGAAAAAGGCAAATCGTTCTGATATTATTTTGGGCTTTTATGCTAGAAGTCTGAGGGGGTTGAAGATGGCTAAATTGTAGGATGTTGGGAAGATGTTGGACGGAAGCGAGTTCCACAGTTCACCGGCCCTGTAAATGAAGGAACTCTTACAGAGAGAAGTTCGAGTGGTCGATAAATGTACCTCCATATGATGAGAACTTCTTGCCAGCCTAGTGTTGCGGCAAAACATGAGTTTTCTTTGAACAAGGTCTTTTAGCTCCTTTAAGCATCTTCCATGGAAGTGTCTGTAAAACAGATAAAGGTCAGGTTTGTCTTCTGAGAGCTAGCGGTTGGAGATCGCAGGTGATCTTCGGGTGGTCGATGAGGCGCACAGCCCGTTTTCGAACACTATCTAACATCCGCAACGAATGTTTGGGCGCAGATCCCCACAAATGGAACAATATTCCAAAGTAGGTCGAATCTGCGCCTTATATAGAAAACTAAGTGTAGCTGATGCCGACCTAGCTATTGCTGATAGATATTCATGCCAGCAAAACCCGGAGTTGACCTTCATTCCGAGAAGGTGCATCGAATCTTTGAATGCAATTTGTTGGCCTTGCATCATTAGAGGAGGTTTTTCAGCGGGGACCTTCCTAGAAAACGTAGTTGCTTGCGTCTTGCTCGCGTTGAAGCTCAGCAGCTTCAACTGACCGCACTCAGATAGCCTCTGTAAGTTATTAATTTGTTGACATCTCTGACGCTGAGATTCCGCAGCTGTAATCGACCGCTGAAAGACGAAACCAGGGTACAATCGTCTGCAAAACCGAAGATCTTGTTCTCTGTAGATGACAGAAGATCGTTTATCTGTAACAGAAACAAGGTTGGCGAAAGAATGGATCCCTGAGGTACTCCTGCTTTTAATTGGAAACAATCAGATGTTATACCATCAACCACAACTTTTATTGATCTATTGGAAGGAAAGCTACTTATCCAACCCCGCAATTTTTCGGGAAGCCCATATGCACTATCGAAGGCTTTAGAGAGCTATTGCTCTAGATTCCCCATGCTTTTCCATCGTTGATGTACAAACATGAATGACGTAGGCGATTAGATTTCCTGTCGATCTTTGCCTGCGAAAACAATATTGACGGTCGTTAATAATTCCCTGCAACTCAAGATGTTTGATGAGTTCATTATTCATGACTCTCTGTATCACTTTGGACATAATGGGAAGAAGTGCAACAGGGCGGTAGTTTTGGGTTAAGGACTTCTTTCCTTTCTTTGGGATCAGTTGAATTCTCGCTATTTTCCAGCTGCTCGGAAAAGTCTGGCTTTCATAAGAAATCTGAAACAGACGGTCAAGAATAGATGCCAGTTCGGAAGCATACTTTCCCAGGACGATTGGCGTAATTTCGTCTAGAGCAACTGCTTTCTTCCAGTTCAGCTGGTCAACAGCCCGTCTCACAGTGCGGACTCTAAACTTAATATCTGCCTTGGAAGAATTAGTAGGTGGAATGTTCAGTAGTATAGCTTTAGATAAATCTAGCACAGAGTTCTTTGAGAACAAGATCTGAGGTTTATGTGAAATTTAATAGTGTACACCTTCCACGTGAATTTTAAAATATCGAAATTAGATAAAATATCCCCTTATAAAAGAAAAAATAGAGGTTTATGAAAATAATGCTTCATCCAGGATGGATTACATTTCGAATCATTTCAGTGCTATGCTATAATATTGTACTTTAACCTCATTTAAAATTTCAAAATAGAATACAAATCAATGAATATCACTTATATTCTTAGACGTGTTTTCTTTCCTGAATCTACAATTGGAAAAGTTTTTTATTTATGAATAAATTAAGGAGAATGACCGAGATGGACGAACAGATTATACACCTGAAATTTACTTTGGGCCGTGATGGTCACTTTCCAAATCCTTATACCTGGGTCCTGGTTCGAAATTGGCACCACCGGTCTATTTCATACTGTACGCTTGCTCTGTATGTATTTACATTTACATTAGAAAAAGAATAATTGGAGGAAAATCCAAAAATGGTTGTTAACCGTGCTAACTGAAGAGATTAAATAATGGTGACGAATTAAGGGTTAATTTACTACCTAATCAGTCCACTGAATTTGTTGATCTCCAATGCTATCTCTAGGTTCAGTTTTGATCTGTTATTTTCATTATATAAATATCAAAATTAGTGTTTACGCATTGTTTTCTTCTAGTAATTGACTTGCATAGTGTGAATTTGAAGTTTGTTTGTTAAAACAAAAACAGTTACCAACTAATTTCAGTACTCAAATAATTAATTACTTTTTCTTCATTTTTTTTGCTTGAGTAGTTAGCTGAATTTTATTAACACCCTGTATAAATCATATAATTTCCCTTCGTCATTTAGTTATCATATCCATTTATTTGTGAACATAGGCGGCAACAGAAAGAGCGTTTTTGTCGGCTGAATTAGCTGAAAATACAGTTGAAAATTCCTTTGGATCTCAGAATGAGGATATTGCCAGATGGAAGTCATCCTGCCTGCATATAACTGGCGTTTCCGGTGAGATGGATCGTCTATCTTCCTTCATCAGACCGTTCGCCTTTGTTTGATAGTGGTTCGTCAGACTCGAGGATTTTGAGAGAACGAGTAATTATGTATGATCTTTATGGATTTTGGTAAGATCAATATTGAGATTGAATTTTTGATTTTCGATATTTTTCGCTTCTCGAATACGGTTTAACGTTTGTTTTGTTGCTTTACACTTTGTTGATTAATATTAGTGAGTTTAAAAGAAGAAGGAACAAGATCACATGATTTTAATTCTAGAGAATGTCAGTTACAGCACAGCGAATGTAAATCGACAGCAGACAAAACTGGCGCGTTCGCGAGCTCTATACAAACGATTCCCTCATTCACTACTCTAACAATTTTAAATCGAAAAAGAATCTTGAACGTAGCTCGATATTTACCAACTCTTGAAGCTCTTTAGCATTTATTTCCTTTTATTTGAAACCTGCAATTTTTTTCCTTTTCATGTTCAAATTTGCATTCATCGCCCTTTTTAATTAAAAACCTGAAATTGTTTTGTTCTATGGCAGAAAATCACAGATATTGTAGGTCCCTTTTGAGGTCATGGTTGTTTCCATGGTTGATTGAATTCAGATCAAAGTAATTATATGTATTCAGAGTTTGACAATCATTTATGATTTTAGTTAGTAATTAGTATATTAGTTTTTTCAAATATCAAAATGGAACAAGTTGTTTGTTGTGTGTTCAAAGTTATTTCATTCAAAAATTTGTTCAGCTAAATGTGTTACTCTTTCGAAGTGCAGAATGAAATTCATCGATGCGAAAATTATGAGAAATTTGACATGATAGAATGCTATTTAGAGAGAAAGCAAGTTACGCCCTACAAAGTCAGAGTGTCAAAATTCTTGCAGCCGAGAAATCGCATTTGCCGACTTAATTTCAGCAAGTGGTATTGAGAAAAAAATCCATGAACTTTCATATTTTTTTACAGAAGTCATGGACCAATGACGCCACATCAGTGATGGGATATGTAATTGTCAAAGTGGGCATTTCATGACTGAAGTTGATCCCAAGCACCATGTTGATGAACAGCCTCAATGAAGAAATGGATTTAATGTATGGTATGTCCTGCAACATAGCATCGTTTTAGTTTCGTTGTCGTTATGAAGGAATCATCAATAAATGATATGATTGGAGGAATCCACGATGGTGCCAGTTTGACCAAACAAGAAACGTCTCTGACCTGTTAAATTTGGATTTTCGGCATAATTGGATACGCACTAGAGGTCTAATCAAATGGCCACCTCGTTACCCTGACTTGAAACTACTTCACTCCCTTTGCGGTTATATTGAAGATTTACTGCATGAAAATCAATCACAATTCAGAAGAGCAAAAACAGAATTTCAGCATTATTAATATTCAGGAAAATCCATTAACTTTACCTGCCATGCATACAAATAATGTCAGAAATGTTATCATCGATTAAGGTACTACTTAGGAGCAAATAGAGTAAGACCAATCGATAGTTTGTTTTCTCTTTTTCTTCTCATTATAGTTCTTCTAGAGGCATGAAATTGACTTCGTTAATTTTCAAATACTCTGTTTTTAGTACTTCTCAATGAGAAGCAAATAATTTTGTCGAATTGGAACATTTGACTCAGTAACTCTGTTACATTTTTACAAATTTGGAATGAATGAGAAATCGTGCTAATTAAAGCAATTTTTTCGAAATCAAAAGCGAATAATTCCCGAATTTTCATTAATTATTCATGGATATTCGTAAGTATACCAGACTGTTGATGTTTTTGTGAACATCTTTTCGAAAAACCTTTCATGAACGATTTTAACTAAAAATATTTCATATCAATTACCAACAATAACTTGAAAGTCATTGATCACCAAAACTTATTTAGGAATGTTTCCGTAAGTATACAAGCATTTCTTCATCGCATCATCAATTACAGGATTAAATAGCTATCGTTTCATTCGTGCAGCGAAAAACGCCAGAGAGCACGATTAGAAACCAGATCAGCGAAGAATCATAAAGAAACTGCATGAACCGATTAATTTACATTTGAAATCATTAATCTGAAAACGTTAAATTGTGTTTGTGATTAATCATTTTTTCGAGATCGCAAGCGGGATAAAGCGGACATGCCGATGCAAAAATATGAAATTTGTAGTCTGAAGTTTGCGTATCGTTAACGTCGTTCGTTAATCGTAATTTCGAATTTCAGATAATATCTAAAGGTCGGTGTACACATCTGAATAAGAGCGATTCAGAAGTACCTATTTGTTTCAGTGGAATTGAATTCATGACTTTCATTATGTCAGTTCTCATCGAACTTTCTATGCATCAAATGTGTTAGGTGAGGAGCGAAGTTCTGCGAAAGAATAAAGTTGGCAATCTAGATAAATAATTACTGATGTGGTTCATTTCATGAAATGAGGAACGGATAAAAATACCTAAAATAGTTTCAAAAATGGTTCAGAAATGTATTGAAAAACAGGATAAATTTGAAAAATGCTTAAACAATTTCGAACGAAATGAGAAAAATTGAGGATGTGCCGAAGGCAACCGCAATAAAGAAACGGATTACATCAGTGTAGTCTTGCTACGTTATGTCATGAACTATTAACTGGATAAAATAGTATCTTCGTTTGAGTTAGAAAAGAAAGAAATGATGATGAAAATGTAGGTGATCACGTACGAGTATTCAAAAGCTTTGAAGAAAATTGGTTAGATATATCAGAACAAAGACTAGTAGAAAAACCTCTTATCCATCAACAACGTCTATATTCCTCCAAAAACACTAATTATCGACAAGAAAACAGGCCAATAATTTACACTAGACATTTAATGTGATCACGTCAAATGGCCCGTGGAAAGAGATGGGAAATCGTCAGAAAACAATTTCATTAGTGATGGGGTGAGATCACGTATCACTTATAGCTGCATTGCTTGGTGGGAGTACTCAAAAAGCAATTCCAATTCTAGCTCTCTTAATTGTGGAGAACTGCTTGTATGATGATCACTGGAGCCTTCTGTTCTACACCTACTGCAGTGATGGAATTAATATAAACCTTGCTCCCCTTCACCTGGTGTGAATAAATGAGAATGGTTACGTATACTCGATTGTTTTTTCCATAATGGGCCAGATAAGATCAGATTTGTACCTGACACATTACAGGCTGAAGTTGAGGATAATGAGATGCTTAGTGCCCGGTATGAAATAAAAATTAGATTTTAATTTTCAGCAGACTTGAGGTCCTCTGTTGGTTCACTGACGGATCCAAAACTACCCATGACGTTGGAGTTGGTCTATAGGGTCGGAAAATTGTCACACGCATAGTCCATTCATCCTGGAAGCTAACGACTGCTTTACAGGTATAAATATTCGCCATTGGTCACTAAACTCATCTTCTCCTTGCAGGGGAATACACATAGATATCAATAAAAATGGACAAACTGAATTGCTTCCACCCTATTCAGACACGAAATGCATTGAACATAATTCAACCGACATGTCTAAGCATTTCAAGAGTTGTCAACATTTTTTAGTAACCCTTCTGTAGCTTCGAGAACATTTTTTGCAGATGTGGTCTAAATTTCTTAGAATTTCATGAATAATTCATTCAGAGGGTTCCCAAGAGAAGAAAGAAGATCTGTTAGTTATCAGTAAAAGGTCCCGTATCGTATTATTAGACATATTTAATCAAAACTTCTGGCAGAAGAGTCCAAGAAAATTTTGGACGAGGGGCATTCAACCAGTCAGTGACTGTTCAAATTTTCTGTGCATTAACATAAAGTTCAAAATCTGAAGTAGACTGTGACCTATAGAGCATTGAATTGCATTGGCGAGGCTGTCACTAGTAGAGAATAATTTAAATGTTTTGGGATGACCTCAATCATCTGATTTGAATCTTCTTGAACATTTGTACAACATGTATATAACATTCCATATTGAACAAGAAATCAAGTATTCCAAAATCGATGTAGGGCGGTTTTACATAGTAAACTTCGAAGAAGTAACATGTAGAATATAGTGTGTCAAATCGTGTGGCCATCCGAAAAGATCTAGACTGAGATCTAGCGTTCCGCAGATTAACAGTATGGTAGCAGACTCTATATTAATGGTAGGTATACTATTTGACCAGCCGTAGTCAAATCGGGATTCACAATTACCATTCAGGGTTCCTTAGGGCATTTCCAGAAGGCATCAAAATTGACTCTCATAGTGTGATCGCAGCTTGTCTGCCGTTTTGATATCGTAAAATGAAAATTTCGTTTCAACTATGATCTTTAAAATTTCAAAGCTTCGTTTTCAATTATATATGTCATTTATATTATTATTATATACATATATTCACGAAAACAGACACATAGGTCTGTTCTGATATGCGGGCAGACCACATAATAGTTTCTCAGTCGCGCTAATGTAATCATATTTTGACTCTCTCACTCCTCATCTCGCAAGGAACTAGCGGTTCAGAAAAGCTGCAATTCATATATGTTATTTCATCATTATTATACAGACATACAAAAATCAGATAGATGAGTCGGTTCTAAAATGAAGGCAGTAGTAGTTTCTGAGTCCTGGCAATGGAGGTGCGTGATTTTCACTTTCTCACTCTAACTGGTAATGGGAGCGAAACAATATTAATAATGTGAATAATCTTTTCAAATTATATATCGTATTGCGAGTCATCAAGATACAATTTCTTATAAAGGAATCAACAATTACAATGATAACGATTTTCCTATTTATTTTGTTTTAACAAAATGTACAACTTGAAATGAAAATACAAAGTACAAATACAAAATGAATCATTGTTTTTCGACAGAATTGCAGACTTCTGTTGATTCAATACAACACACACAATCTTCCGAGTATTGGATATTTAAACCACCCTCGTCATCAAAGATACTACATTCTGTATATAAACAAACATTTTTTCATTATACATTATATCAATTGTGACTAATAATAGAAAAATGATATGTTTTGGTGTTTGATTGAATTACCTGATGGATATAGGACCGAAAGGCTATAGAACCTGGCAGCTGATCTCCATCAGCCATATATTATTTGAATAAATGTGTGTCTTGATTATTAATCCACCAATACTTCTGGCTCTGATTTTGACGGCCAAAGTTATCAGCATTTTTCCAAATATTTGATTATCAGAATCGCAGAACTAGTGGTTCCCTGCGTGATAAAAATTGAGAGATTCAAAATCGTGAAGGTCATTACCACGACTGAGAAATTATTATGTGATCTGCCTACATTTTAGAACAGACCTATCTGTCTGTGTCTTTAGATATGTATATATAATAATGATATAAATAACATATATGAATTGCAGCTTTGCTGAAACTCTAGTTCCCTGCTAGATGAACAGTGAAAGGGTACGGCTGAGGAACTATTATGTGGTCTGCCCGCATGTCAGAACCGATCTATGTGTCTGTGTTTGTGAATATATGTATATAATAATATTAAAAAGAATATATATAATTCAGCTTTGCTAAAATAACGAAAATAAATAACGGAATAAGTGTCTGCCATTAAATTTCTCTATAAAAAAATTATAAATTACGATACAAAACGGCAGACAAGCTGCGATCACGTTTTGAGAGTCAATTTTGATGCTTTTGACTTCTTGGCACTCCCAAAGGAATCCTCGATGGGAATAGTGAAATATCATTCCACCCACGGCAGGTGAAATAGTATACCCACCATTATTATGGAGTTCGCTACTATACTGTAAATCTGCTGAACGCTGGTTCTTAGACTAATCCGGAACTGCGAGTTACGGAGGAACTCGACAAAGAAATCTGCTACGTACATGTTTGTTCTTCTTTAACATATCTGCAGCACAATAAAATATATTTTTCGGGCTTGGAACTCGATATTCTCGAAAATATTGATCCATATCTTAGTCCAGCCAGTGCAAAACAACGAAAAATCACGAAACACCCGTCTGTTTATTATCTCAGCGTTGATTTAAAGCTCCGTTTGCCACATTCCTGTCCGTTTTATATTTCTAACTCAGTAGAGAGTAAAATTATTTATATTAGAGCGTTCCGAAGTATGCTTTGAACCCGAGCTATTTCTGTGCCGTTCATTAATAATATCGTATTCGGTCTAATTATTACAATTCATTCATTATGAGATATGGTGACACAAACGATGAATAAAATTATGTGTTTTGAATTGGTGCCTTTTTTATGTATTTTATTCGAAATATGTCTCTTTCGCGATATATCCGAAATTTACGACGTGGCGAAGTCCTACTGTTCGCGTACAAGGTGTCTAGGGATGGGTAGATATGTGAACAGAAATTCAAGCCAGCAGCTGCGAATAACTACACTGTGCACTGAAAGTAAAGGCCTCATCTTCCAGAAGAACAAAAATTAAAATTTAATTGAAAATCCAAATTTCACTGATGATTACTGAAATGATATTGAAATCTACATTGATCCAAGAAATTTACGAACAATTTCAATATTTCAATTTTTTTTCGGTATGCTGCTAATCATTAACATGTTTTTTCCGGATATGTTTTCCTCGGCGCACATGTTTATTTCATGAGAAATAAAATGAAAAAAATTAAATTGAGATTCTGCAAGAAATCACCACATATTGATAAAAGCAGGTGATGATCTATTATTATGAGTAAAATGTTCTTCTGAAAATTTTAATTTTCGGCGCTATGCGAATCACGAAACCCTGGAAGAATGTGCTGAAGCAGTGATGTTAGATGATCTTGGTTAGACTCATATAAGAATCGGCTAAAGGCTTAGGGTGTCCCTTTCAACTGTTTACAGAACGATGCGCTGGTACAGCGGGACTTGTCGTCATGGCCAACGACCTCGATTAAAAACGGCGACCCATGACCGCTATTGAAGAATTCCCTTGTTGAGACAACGATTTGCTACTGCGTGCCACCTTCAAATACAGCTGATACATCATAATTGAGTGCAAATTAGCGCTGAAAAGATACAACGTCTCAGGTAATTTGGTTTGAAGCCTCGTATAGTAGCTCGAGGCCCAGCTCTAACCGTAGGACACAAAGAGCCTGACTGAATGTTGCCAGAGAACATGTCAGTAGGTTAGAAGTTGACTGATCCGATTACATAAATAAGGAACCTTGAATGCTCAGAGGTACCTTACAGACATTTCAGAAGAATATGTTATACAATTTGCGGCCAATATAGGTGACACCTTTTCGTTTATGCATGATAACGCCCAGACATCACCAAGCTCATATCGTTAGGAGCCTCCTCCAAGATGACTTCAATATAGTGGCCTGCATAAAGTCCAGACCTCAATCTCATCGAAAAGGTCTGGGACATTCTGAATAGAATATTGAGAAGCCAGTAAAACCAGCCAGCCATCGTGAATGAGGTTCCAAATATACTGATCCAAGCTTGGAACGACATAAATAATGTCATTGATTCAGGGTATGAACAGTAGATTTCATGCAATAATTCTCGCCAGCGTTTTACTCTTCGACTGAGTATTTTACTAAAACTTGGAGCACTATTATTCTCAAACATTGCCTTCTTTCAAGTGACACTTTTAAATAACTTTCGAAATCTGAATGATTCAGTTTGCGTGGTCTGTTATACACTCCCCACAAAAATTGTCGCATCACCCTACTTTTACGACAATACTATATAAACTTTTAGGTTGGTCATTCAAGAGTCGCTTGGTAACTTTCAGAAGTAAAAAATAAGAAGATATCATTCAAAAGAGATGAGTTTATGATGGAAAATATCAACAATTTTCGAGTTAATGAAAAATTAAAAAATTCTACCATCTTCAAAATTCACGAAGAGTCCAATCAACTAGCATCGAATGGTTACTAATCATTTTCAAAATCGAGTGTTTCCTCTCTGGGCCCTAATTACTGCTAGTATACGTCTCGGAAGACCCTCAAACAAATTTTGGATGTACTCTTCAGTCACTAAGTTCCAAATTTCAGGAAGCAGATTTTCTAGTTGTTGGAGTGTTCTATAAAGCATTTAACGTTGCTGAATTTGCCACCCCATGTTGTCCCAAACATGTTCTATGGGATTCAAGTAGGGACTTCTGTACCGGATGTAGTCAAGGTGGAACAAGCAGCAGCAACAAAGCCCGTCAGCGCTAGGCGCCAGGGAATCATTCAGTCATCATCCAGCAGTAGCTCTGAAAGTGATGTAGTCGTGGAAACAGATTCGGTGAATGATGACAGTCAATATCCAGATAGGATGCCGGAAAGCACAAATACAAACTGCATGTTTTGTGAAACTAGTTATTCTAACGACAGACGTGGGGAAGAGTGGATGCAGTGCCAGAGTTGCAAGTTATGGGCTCATACAGCCTGTGCAGGTCCCAAAGGCGAATATTATATCTGTTAGGTTGTGATTACGCTCATACATTCAATATGGCCCCCAGGTTGCCTATTACCCTCGACTGATCTCAAATGGTCAAATTTGATTATTTTTATAATACATATATTTTTTATTTTTCTGTTTTAATTTCGTTTATTTTATTGAAAGACATGTATGTGTGAGTTAATAAAGACGACTTTAACGTGTTTCGTATACTTCTCAGTCCTGTATTTTTCACCTGAGGCCTAAAAAACAAAGTACGGGGCCACATACCACCTTCTCCTCTATTATTTGTTTTATAATCTTAAGCTCTTCAAGAAATTATTTCTTGACAATGGTATTGTGCTGAGTCTATATCATACTGCGATAAGCAGCTATTTTATATTGATGTGGATGTGCGAAAGTATTGTGAATGATAATGTCTGAATGGGATGGTTGGTAAATTTTCTTTCTTTCAGTTTCCATTTCCAAAATGAACTTTATATTAGAGAAATTGAATTTATGTAGGAATCTAATTGTTTATTTGTACCTGTAGAAAACAGATTATGTCATCCACATATCTAAACCAGTAAAGGCAATGTTTGGACAGCGGATGATTATGAATTATTTTCTCAATGTTATCCATGAAAATTTCTGCTAGTTGTTGTCGTTGCTCATGTAACATACTTCTAACAGATTTATAAGTTCTGTTTGTATAATGGGATTAACAGTTTTATTCTGCAGAGCTTGAATAATCAATGTATCATGAGGTGGTAGTCTAGGGTAGAGATTAACTACATCCCAGATTTTAGTTTAGCATTATATGGTAGTACAGTATGCTGACTTTTTGCTATTAGAACTGAAGAATTCTTGATTGAAAATTTTCGACTGAAAATCATGAATGTTCAATTATGTGTATAAGATAACGTGTAACTTTGGCTGTTGGGACTGCAATGTATGGGACAACTGGTCTGATGGAATAGAGGTGGACAAGAGAATAAAACTTTGGTGACAGTGGATCATCATCTAAAAGTTTGTATTTTTGATTGTTTGATATTAAAGATTTAGCATTCTCTCAGTTGTGTTTAATATTGGATTGAAATTCATTAATAGGATTTTTCTTTTTCTTGATATTTTAATAATTTCCAGATCCAATTAAATTTCTGTTTTAAGTAAATAATCTGTCTGGTTCAATGCTATAACAGTATTGCCTTTATCTGACATAGTAAATAATACGTTGTCTGATTCACGCTTTAATGTAATGGATTTTATCGAGTTATATTATTGAATTTCTTAGATTTTAAGCAGATGAACTCCTGTTTTAGTAATGTAGCAATAAAGTGAAAATTTGAACATTATTGTTTCATTTAATTGAAAAATGTATATCAATTTTCATAAGTAATGACTATCTGTAAGTTATCAAAAAGGAAAAATCAAAAAGCAAATAATAGCTTTAAAATTAAAGAAAATGTACCTTTTCAATAATCCTAATAAGTAGAACATTATTACCTGTACTGACAGCAATAACAATATACAAAAACATACTTACTAAACTTTTCAAGAAACGTTCGAATCTAATGAAATCGACGGGTACATAATTAAAGAAAACCGACAGTTTTAGGCATATCTACTTTCTTCTAGACTTGTCTTATGGCGGAAGAGACGGAAATATAATCGATATCATAACCACGCAACACAGTGGGACGATAAGATTATTCAAATTAATAATTCCTGTGTATGCTTCGTTATAAAATTTGATTTCCCATTCTATTTGGAAGGAAAATAGTGATGACGACTTCGATAAAATAAAAATGAACTTTGCAGTCGATTTTTAACGATAATGCCTGAGAAATTATTTGAATTTTCTACAATTCAAAATTTTATTATGAGTCCATTTTTATACAGGTATCCTAGAATAAAGTACCAATAACGCGGAATCTTATAGATCTCATCGAAATTCTGCCACAAATGTAGAAAAAATAAACCATCTACGTGAAAAACCGTCTCAATTAGCTCTCTGATTTAATGGGGGCGTTTAAGTATTACGTAAGCACTATGTGGGGGGTGGACAGGGGGTCTTTGCTTTGCTTATTTTTGATGACATGGGGGTAGGGGGTCTAGATGATGATTACGTCATCTGAAGTTATTTACTTTTCTACACATATGGCAATCCACAGATTGTATATGCTTGAAAACGAAACGCTTTTTCGGGGATTCCCCTACAACAAGTAATGCATGTACTCTCTTAGCAACCGCGCGCTATTCACTTGTCTAAACTTCTGCGTCAGTGATTACTCAGTGTAATGTTTCGTTTGGATACAACGAGGAGTAGGAAGACGTATTGTTATCATAGCAAAGCAAGTTAACATTGGTATTACTTTTAATTCAATTAGCCAAAGTTTAATTGAAATGTCGTTTCAAATAGACAAATCCAAATTATACCAAAAATTGTTTGCAAGTTTAAAAAAATCTCATACAAATATGAAAGCACAAAATATACAGAAGTTAGTTAACGACGTGTGGCGTAATTATAAATTACAAACGAAGTCCGACAAGGAACTCGATATTATTGTATCGAAGAGAATTGAAAAAATTGCAAGCAGCGACTCAGAAGAAATCCAATCTACTACATTTTTTCTCCAAGGTGAGACTGATGAAAAACCTTTATAAGTATTAATACTACATAGAAATATTAGGAATCGTCAAAACTTTCTCTTTTATTTTTGCTAGTTTAGACGATCATTACAAGATATTATGGCCCACTTCAAAGTACGTTCAATATATTAGATTTGTTCTATATGATTGTCTCTGATGATTGGTTACAAAAATACAGGTTGTTAGTTCACTGTAAGTCTTGATGGCTTCCATTCCCGACTGTGCTCTTTAAAGGCAGTTTTTATGTTGGCTAAAGAAGTCTTTTGATACAATATGTAGAAGGATTAATGAACAAAAATATATTGTATATTAATAATTATATAATTAATAAGTTTTTCTCGGAAAAATGTAGGTATATAATAGTTTCTTGGGTTCTCAGCACTGCTCATATTAAATGGAAACCATTAATGGATTAATGAATTTTAATTAAAAACAGTATGTACTCACTACAGTGGGTAAAATGTAAATTACCTTTTAGTCACATCCTTATATTTTTGTAGATTTATAAGGTGATCTAGTACTAGTACGTTTAGAATGTTTTAATTTTAGGCAACGACGTGCAGGAAGCTTTCAGAAAAGACACAAATTATACAGCCAGCTTCAAATACCAAAGAACATGAAGAAGATAAATCAAAACTCAAAATCTGAATACTTTGTATTCTGCCAGAGATGCTATGCCAAACCATACTGAAGTATGAAGCAGAACAGTCTTTAAACAGAAAGATTCAAAACGCAGTTCCCCAGAAAAAACACAGGGATGGTATGAAGAAAAAGTTAGAAGATATCTGTCATGAAAATCCAGAAATAAAGAAAAAACTATCTCTGAGGGACTCCGTGGGACGTCCAAGCCTAGAAAAAGATCAACAATTACTATTGAAAACAATTGCGGATATTGCTTTATTTGGAAATGCAGCAGATGATAGAAGACTAACAGAATCTAGTCGCAGCGTAAAAAGTCTTGATGAACTCTCACAAGAATTACGTAAAATAGGATTTGACATCAGTCGAAGTGAAACAAAGCTTCGTTTGATTCCCAGAAAATCTAATTCTGCAGATGAACGCAGACATGTATTGACAGTCCCTGTTAAGCTCATTCGGGCTCAGACTAATCACAACAAAAGCCACTTAGATATCAATTTCGCCGAAACATCAATCCATTATTTAGAGAACATAGCATCCATACTTGGACCAGATCCAGTATTTTTCATGTCCCAAGATGATAAAGCTCGGGTCCCTATTGGAGTAACTGCAGCAAATAAGCAAGAACCTCTTCTACTGCATATTGAATCTACCAAGATATTCATTTCTGATCAAAACGCAAAAACAGGTCAATTTTTGTTTCAAGGGGGACATCTTTTGGGGTACAAAACTTGCCTGAAATATCAACCCCCTAAGCGGGGGTTGCAACCCTTGAATATTTTGAGTAGGGAAGATGGGTCGAGTGATGACTCAAAAGAAAGGTGGTGTCTTTGTCTACATCGCCTTGAATGAATTTCGATTTTTAATTGAAAACTGTAAAAGATACAGTGTGAGCAACTAAAAGATAAGGAAGACTATTTCCCTGAGACTATTCACATTTCAGTGAAGTAAAGTGGAACAGATCCATGCTCATCCATGGCAGTCATCATCAAGTACCATCCTCATCTCGAATTTCAACTCCTAGAGCAGGGGTGACCACCCTTGAAAATTCGGAAGAGGATAGATGGGTCGAGTGATACCTGGAAAGAAAGGTATTATCTTTGTCTGCATCCCCGTGAACGAATTTTCATTTTTGATTGAAAACTGTAGAAGATACAGAGTGAGATACTGAAAAATAGAGGAGACTATCTATCGCCCTGAGCAATCAAAAAGTCATAGGGTTTGCTATACAACACTTTAAGCGACATGATCTCCATGCATTGTTTTTAGCCACCAATGCTCCTGGGCGAAGTGCGTATAACAGGGTAGAGCGGAGAATGGCTCCACTTAGTCGGGAACTGCCTGGTTTAATATTGCGTCATGGCCATTTTGGGTCCCATTTGGATGAGCGTGGGGTTACAATTAATGAACATTTAGAAAAATCTAATTTCAAGTTCGCAGGAAATGTGTTAGCTGAAGTATGGAGTTCAATGGAAATTGATAGCTACCATGTTACTGCAAAATATTTTGGGCCGGGAGAACAAGATCCAGACACTAAATGGTATCCGAAACATGTGCGTGAAAGCCAATACTTGCTGCAAATTGTAAAATGTAAAAACATGGAATGCTGTCGTCCAAGAAGTGGCCTATTCAGATTACTAAAAACAGGTTTCTTCCACCACCAGTAAAAGTAAACCAAACAGTTAACGACTTGGTTTTGGATGAAGAAGCGCAATTTCTTAATCCTCCAGTCAATTTAGCTCTACGCTTAAATACTTCACTCAAAGATTTCCTGCAAATGCCCTACGATTATTTTTGTCCGACGGTAAAATTGAGGTTATCAAGTCGAACATGCTAAACGTCTTTATCATGCGTCCCTCAAGTCACTAAATCAACACATCAATGAGATCCATAAAAAAGTAAACACGCACTATGATTTCGTTAGGCCTGTGAGAGTCGCTGCTCGTCGTGCCAATGAACTAATGTGCATTAATCAAAATTTAGATCATCATGATGTTGAATGGCTCGATGAGAACGACGTAGACATACCAAAATCGGAAGAAAGTGAGCAGGCACAAAACACTGAGCAGAAAACGTGTGTTATCAAAAACTTAGAATCCTGGATTCAGGTATCATGTTGATTCAATTATTACCTAAGATTATTTTTTTTACCTATGTTGAATACCGTGCCATTATATTTGTTTAAATGAGAATTATGCAAGTGCATTATAACTTAATAGTTCTTTACCCTCAATCTAGCTTTTTATTTTCATAATTATAACTTCTGCTCATTAATTATTTAAAAAACAAGCCATTAAGTAATTGAAAAATGTTTACGTAAGCATGGGTAGGGGAAGGGGGTAAGAGCATTGCTTACTTTTGCTTACAGGGGGGACGGGGAGGTAAATAATTGCAAAAAATCTGCTTACGTAATACTTGAACGGCCCCTTTGCATAAATTTTAGACTTAACTAAATCTTCCTCATTTTAGTTGTATAAAGATAATACTATTGTAAGCTTAATATTTCTAGACGAGCGTATTTTAAAATTCATATTGCCTTTCAATTAACAATTGGCAATAAAAATCAACCGGAAACCATTGTATAGACAAACTTCCAAGAAAGTATTGTAATACCGTGTAGGTCAATGGAACAAGAATTAGCCATTTTAAGACCCATTTCCTCTATTGCACTTTGCTTTATCATCGAAATTCTGTCTGTACTTTATTACTCATTCCAATCTTTCATCTTATTTGACTGTCTATTTACTCGAGATATTCTGGGATAATTTTATTTATGACATTTACGATATTTTCGTTACTATCTCGGCGCACGGCGCCAACACTTGGACACTATTCCTTCGGTCTGATGGAAAGGAAATTGAACGTCTATTAATAATTTCTTCAAACATTAAGATCCGCAGATGGAACAGAAAAGCGTCCGGTTTGGATAAGCCTTCATTCGAACAATAAGAGCCGCTACAATTTCAAATTTTAGATGACAGAAATGTTAAAGCGATTCTTTTTTAAAATATTAAAAAAATATCATGAAATTGACATGTATTCACTGTATATTTGTCATGTTTTTAGTGTTAATTTGATTTTATCTGATAATGGTTATTTTTGTGGGCGGCTATAAACGGTTTTCGATTACGAAAATCATTTTGTACGAGGAATGTCTTTTACACAGAATCAAATTTATATGGAATCACTCGGTATTTCACATTATTGATTGTTTTTAACCATGGATCTTTGACTACTTGTGAAGAATGAAGTTTTTTGTTGTAAAAAACTCGATAGTATGATAAAAAATTTTGAATTATCATGTTCGAGATATTGTACTCAGTCGTCACTGAGGTTTGAAACTATGAATTTCAAAATTAAAAAAAGCCTATAACCATAACTAAAAATGCCTTACGTTGGATTGTCCGATGTGCAGAAGCGTCGAGAATTTGCTCTCTTTGAAGAAAGGGTGGCACAGAGGGATATAGCGGCCACAATGGGGGTATCACAGGGAGTGATTTCAAAAACCTACGGCCGATACGTGGAGCTACAATCTGTACAGAATAAGCCTAGAAAAAGTCGTAGGAAGATCACTTCTGAAGAACAAGACCGCTTTGTGCCAAATTGCAAGAAAAGCCTCTAGTGCGTCGACCCCATACTCCAAAGGCAATTTCTGGAAGCAACAGGCATCAGTGTATCAGTCGAAACGATACCTCAAAGACTTCGTTCAAGGGGTTTATAAAGTGGAAGGCCTTTAAGAGTTCCAGAGCTAACCAGACAACAAAAAATGAACAGACTTAATTGGTGTATCGAGCACCAAAATTGGAGTATTGAGAATTGGCGAAATGTTCTTTTTTTTCGGATGAGACCAGAATTGGTGTGGATCAGATGACCGCCGGATTCGGGTTTCAAGGGATCGTGGAAGACAAGCTTGACTCCGAGCAGCAAGACAAATTCCGAAATACCAAGGGGGCAGTGTGATGTTTTGGGGTGGCATTATGTTGGGAGACAAAACAGATTTGATTTCGTTTCCTGCGAGTGTTATGGCTAGAAATTACGTGGACCTAGTGCTGGAGCCCATAGTGAGACTCTGGAAAGGTGCCCACAGTGAGAATTTTACTTTTATGCAAGAGAATGCCCCTCCACATACCAGCAACTTCGCGCGACATTATTTTGAAACAGAGGGAATCGCTATTTTGGACTGGTCAGCTTGCTCTCCAGACCTAAATCCTATTGAACTTTTATGGAATAATCTCGAAAGGAAAATTAGATCGCGCTGGGATAATCGAAGAACCCCACAACAGCTCATTCAATTCGCTACAGAAGAGTGGCAGAATATCACCCCAGAGGAGTTCGAGAACCTAATTCAAAACATTCCTAGATTCAGGCTTGTATCAGGGCAAGAGGAGTTAATACAAGCTACTGAGGTCGAGAAAAAACATCTTCTCTTAGAAAACAATTTTCAATTTTTTTACTACATGCGGAAAGACTCTGTTATTTTCTTCTATTTGTTTCTTTCTTAAAATAAACCTTAATTTATTTCTTTTTTCAATTGAAATATCTCAAAATGGGTTAAGTTAGTCAAAATCTCCTAGTTCCTAAAAAAAATTTTTTTCTTGATTAACAGTAAGGGGGTTCAAAAAAATAACCCACGTCAGGATATTAACCCCCTTCCCTACGCTCATAGTCCACAAAAATTAAGTTTTTACATTTTTTTCATTTGAGTCGATCGAAAATCTGAAAAAATTCAGAGAGGTGTATTTTTGGATGACAAATATACATGATTTTTTTTGAATTATTAGAGCATTCTACATAACCTAAAAGAATTATTGAAAATTTGTATCATTTTTCCGAATATCGACATAAGCCGCTGCAGGTCCAATTTCGGTGTAGAATGATGTATTTTATTGCAAAGTAACCCTGTGAATTTTTTCAGATTTTTAGAGGTTTTTCGATCATCCGAAGAGGTCCAAAGGCAAAACCTAGCCTAACTTTGATTTAATATAGTGTATCTAAGTGTGAGGAATATTTTGAGAGTTTATTCGAACTTGTCTGAATGATCCACCATATTATGAAATGCGAAAAACAATTATTTTCACAATTTTTTAGCTAAATAGGGTTTTCGAGTTTTTGAAGGTGGCGGACCTCTCAGAAAAATCTGAAAAAATTCACAGAGATACTGTGCAATAAAATACATCAGTCTACGCCGAAATTGGACCTGCCCCGGCTGGTTTCGATATTCGGAAAAATGATACAAATTTTCAATGATTATTTTTAGTTATGTAGAATGCTCTAATAATTAAAAAAAATCATGTGTATTTTTTATCCAAAGACACGCCTCTCTGAATTTTTTCAAATTTTTCGGTCGACTCAAATGATTTAAAAAAAATGAAATAAATAAAATGTGAGAAACTTGATTTTTGTGGACTATGAGGGAGGAGGGGGTTAATATCCTGACGTGGGTTATTTTTTTGTCGGTTTTTCTTCCACTTGAAATACTCAAATAGAAGATAATTGCTTATTTTTTGGCTGATGTGAATAAATCCGAAACTTATCACCATTGACAATGTAGTAAACGCTTTTAGACTTCCAGAGTTAAAACGATCCAGAGTTTTCGATCCCAATTCACCTTTGCAGCTTTCTACTCTTAGGTCAACTCAATGCGGTACCTGACTTGAAACTAATTATTTTACACGAAATCCTTGGTGCACATTTTTTTGTAGTGAGGTCTTTGAAATCCGAAATGATGCCTCAGTCTATCGATATGTTGCATGCCAAGCTTCCTGGATAATCTTACGCACAGCATCAACATTTTCTTGAGTGACTACTGTCTTTGATACATCTTTCATTGGATCGTCGCTAGCCTAATCCTTTGGCGTTTAAATTCTTCATGCCAACGACTAACTTTGACTGGTATGTAATTCCGAAAACAAAAAAAAAACGATTAAGCACAATTTGTTCGAATATGATATTGTTAATGGCTGATCCACAATTCATCATAACTATTACGGATCCCCAAAGAAAAGTGTCGAAGGGTTTTTGAAGAAGTCATGCAGAATTCACCAAGATATTAAGGAGATAGAAAAAAGATACTAGGCAAGATGGAAGGAACTCAATGATATCAGACTAAAGTTGAACGCTTTAGAGAGGCCCTTCAGATGCTTGATCCATTACACTGGTCTACAATGGTTTTGTTGCCCTAGATATGAAAATGATTTTGGGTCTATTTATGCACACAATTCGTGAAACTATCAATGATTTTGTAGGATTTGCTCTGATTTCTTTTTAAATCTTTATCTTCATTTTACATAACAAAAATCATAGAACAAGAAACAAAATAACAGATATATTTATAATGTCAGTTATGTTTTGAGAAATTCGGATACATCGAAGTAAATCGAGGAAAATGTCGAAAATATATTTCATATTTCCATAAAACGCCTTTTATGAGCTTTTCTTCTATAATTTTTCAGGGGACAATCTCTTTTCAAAGACCAGCAGTAATCTGCCATCATGTGACAATCCCATCGACCTTGATACCTTTCTTCCATCACTTTTAGATCTTGATGAAACCGCTCACCCTGTTCCTCACTATAATTTCCTAAATTATCTGGAAATTTATCTAGATGATTGCGGAGATAGTGTAACTTAATACTCATATTTGCTCCTTAAGTCTAAAGTCATAATTTGCTGCTTTATGGTTACCTAGGAAATTTTCGACAACCAACACAAAACTTTTCCAAGCTTTACTTTCCGGAACAGTCATAACTTTGATAAAATCTGAGTCTTTCATCAATTGCCGTATTTGAGGACCATCAAATATTCCACCTTTCAATTTTTCCATACTAAGCTTAGGAAATTTGCCGCAAATGTAATTAAAACAATTTCCATCTTTGTTCAACGCTTTTACAAATTGCTTAATCATAACTAACTTAATATGTAATGGTGGAAGTACGATTTTGTCTCTGCTCACCAGCGGCTCCCTTATTACGTTGGCTTTACCGACAGTTAAAGAATTTCTTACAGGCCAAACATCTTGTTCCCAATGAAGTTGCTTTGCTCTACTATCCCACATACAAATAAAGCAAGGGTATTTTGTATATCCACTTTGTTGGCCAAGTAAAAAATTAACCATTTTTAAATCCACACAGATCGGCCATTGATGCTCAGAGTATTTAATTTTCTCTAAAACTAATTTTACATTTTCATATTCTTCTTTGAGTTTCGTTGAATGGGCAATTGGAATTGATGCAAATTTATTTTCATTGTGCAATAAGACGCATTTTAAACTTCTTTTGCAACTATCAATAAAAAGGCGCCATTCAGTAGATTTGTACTCTTTTAAACCCATGTCTATAAGCAGCTTCGCGATATCATTACAATACACTAATCCTTCATTTTCACTAAAAATTGTAATAACTCTTTTCTCGCGTTCTGTATGTTGTAATTGTTACTGTTGGTGCCAATAAATTATTTTCTTTCAATCTTGAGGCTAACAGTTCTGACCCTTGTTTTGATAAATTGAGATCACGTATTGAATCACTGAGTTCATTTTGAGAAAATAACTTTGGCGTAGATGGTTCACCTTCCCATTCACTTCCACTAGTAGATGGTCGCGATTTCTGTGAATTTGGTAACATCATTGTTTCTGAGGGCATGCGAATTACTTTTGAAATGTATATGGGCCGAGGGAGATTTTCACAGTGTAGAACCGGACATTTCGTAGACTGTAAGTCTGGGTATATCCACGTTTGATTTCGATTAAAACCTTTAACATCTACTACGCAAAAGTAACAATCATCTAAATGATTCGTAGGCTCCATCCAGATCATAGGAATACCAAAGTCTAATCCAGAACGTTCACCTTTTTTCCACAACCGTAAAGACAACACAGGACTTACAAACTTTATTAGGAACCCATGGTTTACCTAATTTGTCCATTTTGAAACCAAAATATCAACATAAGTCTCCTTGACAAAGTCTGTGATATTTCTTTTTGTTTTTTGGTATATAAACACCGCAAATATAACAAAATAAATCACTACAATATTTACACTTTCTTCGTGACGAACTCATATTTTAGACTAGAAGACAAATATATAAGAATGGACATTCAGTAATTGAAACAAAATATTAATCCATGACACTTTATCCAGATTTACGTGTATATGTACTTCAATATTGTCAAATAATTGAGATCTCAGTTGTTCTGTGGAGCAAGGAGTCTGAGAGTGGGGATCAGGTGATGTTTGTATGCGCGAAAAAGTTGCGCAGAAGCCTAATCATGACTGGAAAATTAAATTTTATTTCTAACAAGCTTATAATTGTTCAAAATATAAGAAATGCAAAAATTATGAAAATACGAGCACATTGAGAACTTTCATGAATATATTCGTAATCTGGGCACTTGAAAACATAAAAATTTGCGATGATATCCAGGGCAACAATAAAAAAATTTTTTTGTAGAGCTGTGTTATCTCTGTCGTGTAGTAATGCTAACCTTAGGCCACGGAAAGTTTTGCCATCAGCAAAAAAGAAAGGTGGCACGAAGGGCCCAATGCGTGGCTTCTGCCATCTTCTCTTACTCAAACGCACCTTCTTTTTGCTCCGGGGTTCAAAAGAAGATATTTCTCCTATTAAATAATATTTTGTTAATTCAATCTTCAATTTACATAATGGTTGTACTAGGCGTTTCCGTTTTGTTTTAATTACTCGTTTTTCTGCTCTCATTCACTATAACCTCTCCGATTCATCTGGTTTGATTGTAGCCATAAACGGAAGTCGATCTCGCACTTGATATCCGGCAATTTCTTTTCATATTTGAATTATTCAAGTTAATCGATCAGCGTAACAGGAACATTTCAGATGCAAATTCGGCCGATTTAACAAATTGTGGATAAACGCCACGAAGTAGTGAAGAAAACTAGTTTCTCTTAAGCCTGAATGAGTAGGCAGTTTCTCACAATCCCATTGGTATGCATAAGTATTATACAATGATAATACACACAGGATGTCATTAAGTGCATATATCTAATCAATTACAAAGAATATCATTAGGAAATCGAGCACCATTACTTCAAATAGATCTAAATATTGAGCCGCTCACTACGTTTAAAATTACGACAATCGAACTTTCATACTCAAAGTATGTATATGATTGGGGCTATTTTTCAATATCATCCACGGTTATCGAAATATTATACAGAATTAGATTTTTACCAATTTTCAATAATTGTTATGATTGTTCTGGATCTGTAGAAACTGTTTCACAAAAAGTAAAATTCTCATAATCTTTCAATTCAAATATCCCTATATCAGGAGTTCCGTGAAAACGCCCCAAGCGATAGCTTGTACAATTGTTAATCAATTTCAATGAAACAAAAATGCTATTGCATCTTGAGTGATATTTTAACAGCCTGAAATATTTTCATTGGTCTGTTACTTCCGGAAATGCTAGAAGTTGACCTTCACTTGGACTTTTTAAATAGTAATTCCATATTTAAATTTTGTTCCGATTACTTATCGAAAATATTCGACAGAAAACTCACATTTCCAATTTATCAATGTAATTCATAGAATGAGTGGTTGTTTGAGTTTGTGATCGAATTTTTTCGTGCTCGAAAGTATTTTTTTCGTTATTTCAATTAGGAGAACTCACTCAATTCGTAATTTGGAAAAAATTCGAAATATTGTGAGTGAAGTGAGTAAATAAGTTCTTTAGCGGAATACCATTGAAAATCACAGAACGATTTTCATAGAATTATACTGCATATATAATAATATAAAATAAAGTGAATACAGATATGACACAAACCTATTTTCAATCTAACATTGAAAGCACAATAGTGCTTTCGACTCTATCGGGAACAATTTCCAGGTCTTGATGAACCAGAGCACTACAAGTTTACCATACTCGAAAAAACTTAAGAAGTAAGAACATCGAAATAAAAAAACTTAACTTATATCAAAAAAATTACGTAAGAATTTTTTCGAATATCTTCAATGCCATTCAATGCACAATTGGCATGCCCTTATTCTTTCTTTCAATGTACAAATTTACTGGTGGAGTGGGGTAAATTCGATCCTATTGGAAGTAGATTTTTTTTCGTTCCTCTGATGGAATATCATCGAGGAAATCTTGTAATGTTCGAATGAGAGTTTGATTTTTATTGTTCTGTTCTAATTTATGTTTCCTTCCATAAAAGCTGCTCCTATCGAGCAATTCGAATAAATGGCGCACCAGACGTTCACACTACAGCTACACTGAAAATTATTATTCATTACGTTATGCGAACTCTGCTGGCTCAAATGTCTGAAATTATTTCTATTAAAATGACCATTGATGTGAGAAGGATCAAATGATGGTTATGAATAAAGGATAATTTGAATTCGGAAACTCGAGACCTCTTACACTCTCATATTCTTCAAGACCTTGAACTTTTTGAAAACATAAGGCTTGTATTTAAGTGTTTCTTCGCTGACGTCCCGATTTTGGCAGAATGGTTGTTTCTGGGTTCACTTCTACACTCAACAAGACTCTATTCCGTTTCTTAATTCATCTTCCTTTTGAATGAACCGTATTAGCGTAAGTTTTTTTCGAGTCTGGAAACTTCCGGCGCTCTGGCTCATCACGATCTGGAAATTGTTCCCGATTAAAAATTGGCTTGTATGTGTGAATTGATTTGATTTTCGTCTCCTATAGTTATTATTTCTCTGTGAAAAAGAGTAGAAACGATTTAATAACAAGAATTAGTGGGTAGGTACCAAACCTGTCATAATTTCCCGTAAATTATGGTGAACAACATCCATTATAATTCTAGGAAGATTGCTCTGTAATTTTTAATGGTATTTCTCTACAGAGCTTACTTCACGATTAATTAGAATCTTTTAAGGCGTTTTCAGCTTTTTTTTAACCAAAATAAGATATAATGTGAGTTGTCCGAAATGAAATAATGACCGAAACACTTTCTTGGACAGAAAAATTTTATCACAAACTCAAAAAGTTGTCTATTGTACGAATTATATCGATGAATAGGAAATGTTATACTTTGTCAGCAGAAGGTCCCCAAAATTGAACGGGTTATCGATGGATGGTTATAACAATAGTTTTATTCGGGAAATGATCCTTGGAATACACTATATTACAATTACTATACACATATACATAAACATAAAAATTTGGTTTGAGGCTTCGTGTCACAGCGCGACATCCAGACATCAATCCCATTGAATATGTCTGGGATACTTTCAGTAGAAGACTGATTGTAATTTGGAACAAAATTGATCAGAATGCTATAAAGTTATTGATTTTGAGTATGATTCGTAGATGCTATGCTGGAATTTTATCCGGTTTTACCAGGTTTTTCATTATTAGGTTCATTTCCATTTCTATGAGTACCATTTTCATTTCGATTATTCTCAAGCATTCCTTCGTGCTGGTATATTACCGGAAAAATAATAATAATCGGCATCACTTAGAAGACCGGAGCTCTCTCGGTCAAACAGAGAGGAAATTGTTTTGTTGAGTTTGAATATTGAAGGGTTTTTTGCGATTAATCTTCAAAATTGGCAAGCAAGAACAAGGAAGTGATTATGTTTCAGGATACTTACACTGCAACGGAATAACATCTCCGCGAAAAAGGAAATATCGTAGGTTATGTACTTTTTTATTATCTCCTTAGTCCTTTTTATGGCCTTGCTCGCTATGTAAAATCTTTTCTTAGATTTGTTTACACATATGAGAGGTAGGATTGTTGAAATATTTTTCTGCTGCTTTTCTTTTTCCACTGTTACAGATTCCTGTCCCAAACCCCCTTACTTTCTCTCTTGTCTTCGTCTGGAAATCATGGACTGCAAGAGAGAATGAAGCTGCTAGTGCAATAACGACAGGAAATGAGTTTTTCTGACACACACCACAATTATTTATATATATATATATATATATATATATATATATATATATATATATATATATATATATATATATATATATATATATATATATATATATATATATATATATATATATATATATATATATATATATATATATATATATATATATATATATATATATATATATATATATATATATATATATATATATATATATATATATATATATATATATCTGAAATCCACTACACTATATAGGATATCTTTAGCTCTTGAACTGTTATAGTACACGTGAAATAATCAAATTCTCAGAAACGAACTCAACTCGATGCGATGATTTGTATATGAACAAAAAGTCGAGTTAAGCAGCGCTTGAAATCAAGGTGCAGAAGGTTATATAATTTTTTTATTCTGTTGCTTTGATTTGTTGAAAATTATTTTATTTTTTTTCTATGGGAAAACTTCGAACATCCATATAATGCTTGTCAGACGCCTCTTGCTGTCTTCTGCCACTTGAGCATAAAGCTAATTCATATTATAATTGATCTGTAATCGTATTTTGATAGTAATTGTTGAAATTTATAGATGTTTAGTTTATAAACCTGAAATTATGAACAATTAAAAGATATTAAGACGAGTCCATTCTAAAGAAGCATGCACTGATTTCCCTATATTTGTTACATATATTATATAACTGTTTATACTCTGATGGGAACATTTTGCCCACCTGCTATTTTAACGATATTATCAAAATCTACTATTTTCATAGAAATAAATAGGGTCTTTATTTTCTGATATGTATCACGAAATTATACTTCGCCTAGAAATTAAAGCACAAAATTGAAAATTCAAATTTATTCAGAAGAAGTTCAGATATTTAAGATGGCCAGATCATTGCGGGCGTTCAAATAAATTCCTCCTCCCCAATTGCACTGTCCATATCACTTCGACGTCTGTACACTAGAAACCGTTGATCGCAATGAAAAAGACAGAATCTCGACCCATCTGTTAACAAAACTCTCTCGCATTCAGCTTCTAACCAATATATCGTTACATAAATGTCACAACTTCTGGGAGTGAATCTACTTGCAATTTTTAAGAAAAATATGGACATAGCTACAGGGAGTTGAAATCTTCGGAAAAAATTAGTTTTTCTTCAAAACTTCTGCAGTTTTTGAGATATTCAGGCCAAATTTGAAATGCAAGCTATTTTTTACAGCCTCCATCATTACACGTCCTAAATTTTAACTAGAATCTACAAGGTGTTTTCTTTTCCGGAGCCATGTCTCCTTTTGCCCTTTAAACTTTTTTGTATTACGCCACTGATCAGCGTACAATGAATTTTCGTCATCTTCGTTCAATTTAAAAACATTTTTGACACTTGTAATTTTTTCATATCTCCAACCGTTCTCGAGCAAAAATTATTAAACGATTGTATGCATTCGCTGAATTGAAAGCATTTCTAATTAAAAAAATGACTAGTAGGCTTTGATTTTTTTCATTTATTTATTTATTTTGACAGTTGCTAAAGTTGAACCAGTGTCTGCTCGAATGGTTCAGTGAAATAACGATCAGACTTTTGAAGTTATTGCTCTAAGAAAAAATGTCTAATTTTACAAACGCCGAATTGGCTGATATCCATTACATGTACGGTCTGGGTGACGGAAACACAACAGAAGCTATAGGCGTTTATATCAGGTACGCTTTCCAAATCGAGTAACAGCAGACAGGCAAACATTTTCAAATATCCACAGAAGGTTGAGGGAATCTGGTACTTTTACTGCAAATAATCATTTGAAAGGTGCAACTCAAACTATGAGAACTCCAGATATTGAGGAAGCACTTTTGAATTGTATTGATTTGAATCCTCATGTGAGTACAAGAAAAATTGGAAATCAGTTGAATATTTCACATGTTCTAGTTTGGAGGATTCTTCACGACTTTTGACTGTACCCGTTTCATATTCAACGCGTCCGAACTCTACTTCCTCGAGATTTTCCATCAAGACTGAATTTCTGCCGATGGTTCTTAGATAAAATTAGAGAAAAATGCTCATTTTGATAGTGAAATAATGTTCACAGACGAAGCTAACTTTTCGAGAACTGCCTTCACAAATTTTCACAATAATCATTATTGGGCTGAGGAAAACCCCCATTTGATTGAATAATTTCATCATCAAGAACAATTCTCTCTGAATGTCAAGGTCGGAATAATGGGAATTATTTGATTGGGCCTTATTTTTGCCTTTTGGCAGTTTCTTGAGGAGGAGTTAGCTTTATTGCTCGAGGAGAGTCCACTTTTGGTGAGAAACATAATGTAGTTTATGCATGACGGGGCACCAGCACATTTCAGTGGAGAAGCTAGGTAATTCTTGAATAATACATTCAACACCCGATGGATAGGTCGAGGTGGGGCAGAAACATAGCTTGCTAGGTCCTCAGACTTAAATAGTTTAGACTTTTTCTTATGGGTATATCTCAAAAGTTTAGTCCATACCACTCCAGTGAACACTGTAGAAGAATCGAAAAATCGAATATTAACCTCTTGGAAACGATAAGAAATGCCCCAGAAATATTTCCAAGAGTGCGTGATAATATGGGAAGGACAGAGGCCTGTATTCTTGCAGGGGGAGGACAATTTATTCAGTTTTTAATTGTTCTTTTTTTTAGTTTGATATTGAATAAGTATAAGTTGAGTCTCAGAAGACGAGCTATCAAAATAAAAGCAAAGCAAATTTTGTGCATACCTATCGAGAATTTCTTTTATTTTTTTCATTTAGCGAATAACATACAATACAAATAATTCAAATTCAATAATTTTTCACTCGAAAACGGTTGGAGATACGAAAAAATCACAAGTGTCAAAAAAGTTTCTGAATTGACGAAATATGATTGTATTTAGTATTTAGTATTAAGTTTAAAAGGGCTAAAGGAGACTCGGAAAAGAAAACACCTTGTGAATTTCAGTTAAAATCTAGGAAGTGTAATGATGAACGCTGTAAAAAATAGCTTGCATTCCAAATTTGGGCTGAATATCTCAAAAACTGCAGGAGTTTTGAAGAAAAAAAAACAATTTTTTTCCGAAATTTCAACACCCTGTAGCTCCGTAACGAAACTTTTGCGGACCTATGTCCATTGCACGTAGATTAACCCCCTCAAGTTGTAACATACTATTATGTAACACCCTGTATACAAGAAGCGAGTAATATCACAATTCATAAATATTTCAAGAATGGCAATATATTATATATTTACATGAACTTTTTTTCTTAAAATTACACGTAGATTTACCCCTTCAAGTTCTGACATAAAACTATAAATTTTTCTTAGCAAAATTCAATCTGTCTCTGACACGAGGAATCAAACCAAATGTCCTGAGACGTTGTCCTATCGTTTCAGTGTTAATTTTCACTACACTGTTCTGTCGAAGCTAGATTTTAAGGTGCCTAGCAGTAGTTAACCGTTGTCTCAACGAGGAAATTCTAATAGAATAGCTATGGATCGCCGCTGTTGCTCAAGGTCGTTCTTGCCCAGGTCTCCATAACTACTAGTCTCACTGTACCTGCGGATCATTCTGGAAACTGTTGATTCGAAGATTCCGAGCCAGTGGTCATTTCTTATATAAGTCCAACCAAGGTTATATAACACCACTGCTTCAATACATTCTACCAGAGTCAAATTTCGTGAATCCCATTGCATTACTACCGACAATTAAAATTTTTAAGAAGAGCAAAGATTCCTCGCAAAAATTGATCAACAACTGCTTATATCAACATGTGGGCCAAGAAAAAAGATCGAATTTCGTTGGGATATGTATGGACATTTTTGTGTGTTGTGTTAATTATTGGTTACATACCAAAAGAGAAATTTGAAATATTGAAATTGTGCGTCGATTTCTTGACGAAGTGTATTTTCAAATTGAAGAGTAAAAGCTCTGAGAAATCGCCAGATTCACACACAAAAATTGAATGTAAAGGTTCAAGAAGTTGTTGATAAGAAATTTGGTACAAAATCAAAATGGCGAATTGAAATGAAAAGGAATTTATCGTTAGATATCTACTCAGCCTTAAGGAGTATTTCTAAACACGGTAGGTAATTTATGCAAAGCAATTAATCTCACAACGTGAGAATCGTTTCGAACAGATATTCAAAGACCAAAACAAAACCTGGTGCAAATAATTATTCAGAATGGAAACTTCTTTAATAGAGCTCTAGTTCTGCCCTTTTTCTAATTAAGAAGAAATGGGTAAGTACTCCGGTATATCCGCTTCTGATAAGATTTATGTTTTTGAAATGCTGCCTGATGGAATTACCATTTCTGATCAATTCAGTAAAAGTGAAACCCCATTGGAAACTATCTTGAAATTGGAATGAATGAGCGAGTTAATGACGCATTCAATTTCTTCTGACGGTCAAGTCAACGAAGGAAGACGTCCGTTAAAAGTCCTGCATGTTCATTCAACTTCTTTGGAATGGTTTCTAGTAAGTTCCTAGATAAATATCAACACTCCCAGAGTTTCTTTGGCGGATATTTAAGTCATTGAAGGAAATCGTTCGTTCGAAATCTTGGGTGATCTTGCATTTCTTTGACATAGCTATTTCCGTTACTCTGATTCATATTCAAACTCATCTTTAAGCATAGAAAGGGCTTTACAATGCCTACTATCAATGCGGCATCGTCGCATTTTCTTTTCGAGTGTCATTTAATAACGAAAAGCTCCTATAAACAAACCAGTTTTAGAAGTATTTAATTCAAATTTGTTTCATAAGTGCTTCTACATGGTTCACTTTATTGATCTAGTAAAGATGTTATGAAAATCTTTCTGCCTCCAAAACTATATATTAAATTTTTTGGGTAATACATGCAGTTAAATTTCATATATATATATATATATATATATATATATATATATATATATATATATATATATATATATATATATATATATATATATATATATATATATGACGGTCATATTTTTATCATAAACACCTCAAAAAGTCTAGGAACACTTCTGAATATCGATATATCGTATCCAGAACGATCAATATGGATGATTTAAGAAAAAGACGAAGTGCCATGAATGAGGAGACCTATCAAAAGCCTTTTGGTAATCAATGAAGGCTGTATGAATATTTCCCTTCTTAGTTTGAACTTGATTCAAAGCAACAAAATTGATTACAAGTTGCTCTTTAGCAGCAAGGTGTTTCTTCTACATCCTTTTATTGTTCGGTAAGAATATTATAATTCTCCAAATGTGCATAAATTTTAACTGGTAATACATGCAGTTAGAATTTAATATATATATATATATATATATATATTGAAAGAGCAACTTGTATTTTTGTTGTATTTGAATCAAGCTCAAACTAAGAAGGAAATATTCATACAGCCTTCATTGATTACTTAAAGGCTTTTGATAGGTCTCCTCATTCATGGCACTTCGTCTTTTCTTGAATTTGTAATGAACCAATCTTCATTTAAATATTTCAAAGCAATCGTTAACATCTGAAGTAATTGCAATCAAAAGAGGCATTTTCAAGGTGATTCTTTAAGTGCTCTTTGGTTTTGTCTTTGTCTTAATCCATTATCTCATGAATTAAATGCTACTAATTTCGGCTTCAAAATAAAGAGTCTATCAACTGAATTCAAATTAACTCGCTCAATTTATTTAGATGATATTAAATTATATGCCGGAACTAGATCTCATTTGAAAAGTCTACTTGAGTTTACTTTCAAAATGTAAAAATCTTTCTATTGAAAACGGAAAGATCACCTCTGATTATATAAAGATTTCCAATATCGAAAACGAGCCAATGCATCGAGGAGATACATATGAATATCTTGGATTTGTTCAAGAGAAGACAATTAACCATAGCAGAACTAAAGAAAATATTAGAGGTTTATATTACAACAGACTTAGAATTATCATTAAAAGTCATTTAACTAGTAAAAACCTTTTCAGAGCTATCAACTCCTATGCAGTCATATTATTAAATGGTCTAAAACTGATCTAAATGAATTACAATGTCAAACGAGGAAAATGCTTTGTAAATATCATAAGCACCACCCAAAGTTAGCTATTCGAAGAGTTACACTACCTAGACATCTTGGAGGTCGTGAATTAACTGATTTAAACAATCTTCATAGTAAAGAGATTTTTCATCTACGTTCTCATTTTCATGATAAACAGAGAGCGTCTAAATTACATGACATTGTTGTTGCTTCAGATAATAGTCTCAAACCTCTGAACTTGACAATGCAAAAGGTAGATTTTGATATAATTGATAATTCTAAAATAGAAAGTTGGATGCAGAAGGAATTACACGGAAAGCACCCTAACGAATTGAAGAATGATTATATTGATGAAATCGCAACAAATAGATGGTTAGTATCTGGAGAATTGTTCGCTGAAACAGAAGGCTTGGCAATTGCGATCCAGGATCGGATTGTTTTCACGAGGACTTATAGAAAACACATCATCAAACAAAATATAGATGATTCTTGCCGAAGATGTTTTAGATCTTTAGAAACAGTTTTTCATATATCATCTTGCTCAGTTCTTGCCTCAACAGATTATTCAGAAAAGAAAAAAAATGCTACAAATATGAACCTGAGATTATTTGTGAAAACAAGAAATATAAACTTTATTTTGATAAAACAATTCTATGCAACAGAACACAATAGGCCAGATATCATTTTTACTGATAAACAGAATCCAATAACATATATAATTGATATTGCTATACCCGACACACATAATAATAAAATAAATGCAATGGAAAAATTTCTAAATAAATAATGCTTGCCGATGAGATTAAAAAATGTGGAAAATGAAAAAATATTTATTCTACCGAGTATTATTTCTACAACAGGATTTCCTAGGAATCTTCACAAAATATTGAAATTTTAGGTCTAAAGAAAAATTCATTTGAACAGTTACAGAAGATTGCAGTGATCAAAACTTGTTATATTCTTCGTAGGTTTCTTTCCGAAAAAAATAATGAGGTAGACCCATAGGTTTTCTCTTTAGTTTATTCTGCTCAGAATCTCATTTCATATTTTATTTATTTGTATATATAAAAGTAATATAATTAGCTGACAACTTTATCAAATTTATATTCAGAGCTGTATTCTATTCGATCGTTCATTACTCCACACAAAGAAAACTATGAATGAGTAACATTCAGTGTTACTTGACTAAGGTCTGTACATTGGATTTTTCCGGGAGAAAGCCTCTGACACTACTCGTTAGTACATTGATGTCATTGTCTGATAATGCTATTGTTTGTATATATTCTGGTAGATTGATATAATCTCATAACATTTAACGTTATCCTAATATATAATGATTCCAGGATATGTTTTGATTATAATCATTGCCTGGCAAATGGCATTAATTACCGGGTGGTGGATTTATATTTTTTTATGAAATCAGTTTGATTGCATGAACAAATATATGGGCAATTCGTCGGGGTTAAGCTTCTTTTTGAAAACTCTTTTACTGATTATCCTAAAAGAGCGAAAAAAGTTAATTTTGAAATAGTATTTAAGAATTCACAATAGCGTTTGGACCGCTAAATTTTATCAAATCACTTTGCTTCTCAGGTTTTCTGCAAACTTGGTAATATAATTTCTGACATTTAACATAACTTTTCCATTGAATAATGTAACGACATAGATCATTTCAAAAGTGTCCTTCAAATGATGTAGACATTGACCTGAAGCTTCTAGATGATTTAGATTTAGATTCAAGCTTGATCTACATACTGACTGTATCTTAACAATAGTGATTTCTATTCAGAAATATACAGTGCGCCATGGTATCAATGAACAATTTTAATATCTCAAATTTATTTTTGGTAGATAACGAATTATTAACATATTTTTTTAATATGTCCGGACATATGAAAACAACATTCGTTGTTTGGCTCATATGTTTCTCTTATGAAAATTGAATGAAAGAAATAATCTGACGTTTTTCCAGAAATAACCACATGTTGATATCAGCAGTTGTTGATCAATTTATATATATATATATATATATATATATATATATATATATATATATATATATATATATATATATATATATATATATATATATATAAATTCTAACTGCATGTGTTACCCAAAAATTTATGCATATATATATATATATATATATATATATATATATATATATATATATATATATATATATGTGGTTTCTTCGTTCTTCCGCTTTCTCGTCCGTTGATCCTGGTAATGACCATTCGTTGGTTGGTTGGTTGTTGTTTTGGCTGGATCGCACCAGCCATCTTCATGTCGGAGTATATTGGTGGTTTACTGTATATCTTACCGAACAATAAAAAGGAAAGGATGTAGAAAAACACCTTGCTGCTAAAGAGCAACTTGTAATTAATTTTGTTGCTTTGAATCAAGCTCAAACTAAGAAGGGAAATATTCATACAGCCTTCAGTGATTACCAAAAGGCTTTTAATAGGTCTCCTCATTCATGGCACTTCGTTTTTTCTTGAATTTGTAATGAAACATTGGAGAACCAATCTTGATTTAAATATTTCAAAACAATAGTTAACATCCGAAGTAATTGCAATCGTTATGCGAGTAACGTTTGTTCTTCTTGAAAATTTTGATTTTGGTGATAATGCAACACGAATCATGAAATTTGAACCCGGCAGAATGTGCTGAAACAATGGTATTAGATGACCTAGGTTGAATAGGCCAAAGCTTGTCGTGTGCTATTTAACTATTTGCAGAATGGTCCGCAGGTACATGGAGACTGGTAGTCCTGAGAGGAGACCTGGGCAAAGACGACCTCGAGCATCAACGGCGATCTATGACCGTTATTCAAGAACTTCTTCGTTGAGACAACGGTTCGTTACAGCTAGGCACCTCCAAGTGCTGCTTCGACAGAACAGTGGATGCAAATTAGCACTGATACGATACGACAACGTCACAAGGAATTTGGTTTGAGGCCTCCTGTCGCAGCTTGATGCTCAGGTCTAACTGCAGCACATCGGAGAGCCCGATTGAATATTATTAGGCAACATGTCAATTGGTAAGAAGCTGACTGCGAGAGAGTTTTATTTACAGATGAATCGAGATTTTGTCTTTTTTATTGCAAGCGACGTTTTTTTAGTGTCGAAATTATGAAATGAGAGATATGCCCAGTACCACTTTTTACCAACCTATGGTTTTGGTGGAGGTTCAACAATGGTGTGGGGAAGAATTTCTTTGAACGCCTCCACTGAACTGGTCATCAATAATAATGAAACCCTGAATGCTCAGAGGTACATTAAAGACATTTTAGAAGAAATTAGTATTAAAAATTCGACTAATTTGGATTTTTGGGGGCTACAATAATTAATTCGAATTTTTTTGTTAAACTTGAATATCTCGCAGAATTACGATGGAAACTTCGATTCGCATTTGAAAATTCATCATGACTTTCAAACGACAGTGAAGCTTACGTTCAATTTTATGGTCAGCTGTGTAGATGATTAACCGCATAGTGCTCAAACATATTTGTCTGAAACTTGATGATTCTATATGAATTAATCAGTCGATCAATGATCAGGAAAAATCCTCTTGGAAATCTTTTGTGAATGTTGCACAAAATTTTCTGGGAAACCCTAGAGTGGAAATTCACAAAGACTTAATCAATTAGCTTATAATTTCATATGAAGCTTTGAGATGAAATATATCTTCAAAAATACAATTTTGCACTCTCATCTGTGATGTGATGTGAGTGATGAGCATGGAGAGAGATTTTATCAGGATATTTTCAGGGAAAATGGAGTCTAGGTTTGCTAGAAGATTACTGTTGGAAACTCGAAAGGGACCTACCGAAATCGAAAATTAAAGGTATTTATTAATGTACATTAACACTACAAATCTCTGTGTTCTATTTCGATACACATTAAATGTTGTAATATGATGTCACTCAATTGATTAATATGATGTCAGTTTTTACGCACATTAAAGGGCATAAAAAAGTCAATCGAATGGGTGACATCATAATAAAACGTTTAATGTGCGTATCGAAATGAAACATAGATATTTATATTGAAGGAATATTCAAGTGATTTTTGTACGTTTTATGGAAATATATTTCTTAATGTCACAAAAAACCCTGATTGTCATTTTTTTCCATTAAAATATTGTTGTTTGGTGGCCATAGTACATTCAAAATTTCGGTATTAGTTTTCGTGTGACAAAAAAGTTTGAATTCTGTTGACCAATGTAATACTTCTTGTATTATTCCATTCGTCCCTATGTCTCTCATCTAAAATAAGTCTCCAATCCTTCGATTCCCACGTGGTGTCCCCCACCACCGGAAATAAGTGCCCCTAGGGCTTGTGGCTGTTGCCACATCCCATCGCTCTTATCTCATCATCCACTAAGCTCCGAACCTAAAATTTCGATTATTAACTCGAAGAGCCTGTCTTTCCTTTTTTCGGGTCGTTTCCGGTTCTTTCAGCAATTAGCCGTTAGGCCGCTACTCTTTTCTCGATGATTACACAGGTGCATTCATTCTATGATCTACTAAATCAATTTTCATCGAGGGAGTGGCCGAGGTTGAAAATATCGACGGTGAGGAAGGAATGATGAAACGAACGTACAGGGGCAAGCAAAACTAAATAGAATTCTCTCGAAGTGAATTTTAATTTTCTATGACCTGAAAATATCGAAACATGATCCGAATTGCTGGCAAATGATGCCAGTAATTCATAATTTATAACGATACATCAAAACAGGTAGGTATTTACTTACTTACTTACTTACAGGCCCTTATTACACCAAAAAACCATCTATAGATCATAATCGGCATCACTTGAATTTGAGGAAATATCGCAGGTTATGTATTTTTTTATTATCTCCTTAGTCCTTTTCATGATCTTGCTTGCTATGTATAATCTTTTCTTAGATTTGTTTAGACATATAAGAAGTATGATTGTTGAAATATTTTTCTGTTGGTTTTCTTTTTCCATTTTTACAGATTCTTGTCCCAAACCCCCTTCCTTTTACCCTTGTCTTCGTTTGGAAATCATGGTATGCAAAAGAGAATGAAGCGGCTAAGCAGAAAAATTTTTGATACTCTTTATGTACACACGACACTAACACAACAAGAACAGACAAGCTGTTGCTAGCGCAATAGCGACAGGGAAAAGAGTTTTTTTCCTCAGGTTTTTTACTCGTTTATTGAATCATATAAAAGATAGTATGGTTCCCCTGTTTCATTTCCTGAGCTCACACTTGTGATTTTTCTGACACACACCAAAATTATAGATATAAGCATTTATTGTTAATTATTCAAATTTTTGTAAGTATATATATATTACACCAATCGCTGTTTAGAAGTTTAAAGTTTGATACATGCACTTAATTCGACCAGTGCTTTTTCGTTTTCGTTCTACGATACGATTATTTAGATACCTTCTGTAAAGAAAACGGTGTGCATTTCATTACTATATAATATATTATTATAATATGGAGTTTAAAGTCGTAAGACTTTTTTCGGGAATAATCCGAGGGGATGACGGTAGATTGAACCGGGCGGAGAATAAGTGATGAGGTGAAAAATCGGGGGCCATAGGCCCTCGTGATAATTTTTTTCTGGAACGGAAAGTCGAAACGGCGAGATTTCTTCGGATCGGAAATTTCGCCGGAAGGCGACTGGAACGATCGATCGAGCGAAAATTCCGAAATAGCGAAAATGAAAAAGGTCTCCGATTTTTCGCGAATGGAGGGGATAATTTTTTCGGACTCTTATGTCGTTTCAAAACCTGGACCAAGAGCAAGCCCCTAGTTTCGTATGTTGCGCCGTAGTAGTTGCATTCCCGTAAAACCCCGGAAAAACTGGAAACTCTTCGATCCAACGAAGGGCTATCAGCGGACTTTTGCAGAATTTCGCTCTATTTTCCCCATTCCGAGAATCTCCGACGGCCAGAAATTAGAGAATCCAACGAACGTCGAGCTGTAAACATAGGGGTTTTTCTTTTATCTATCCTACTTATACGAAAATCGAACTGGAACTGGTGTACTCACAAAAGCCGAAATGTCAGCTGACAATTCCACTGGGGGAACACGCAACCATCTCTCAGGCAGAAGTATATGGCATGACAACCTGTATTTGTGAGAATCTCAAAAGACGCTATGAGAACAGGTGGATAAACATTTTTTCGGACTGTCAGGTGGCAAAAAAAGTTAAACTTCATATGGAAATGTTACTGAGTTCGAGAAATGGTACTAGGTAACTTTGGTCCTGGACGCTTGGGCACAATAGGATTGCAGGGAAGGAAAAGGCGGATTATTTTGCCAGGAAAGCCGAAACAGCCGTACAGGCCGCGATCAACACCTTGATAGGAGAGCTACAAACCTAGTGTGACTAGGGAAAAACTAAGGGGGATTCATATTGCATTACTTGTATTAGTCAAAAGAAATCTACCTGTTCATTCAAAAGTTCAATGCTTCTACTTTTGAACTTTTGATTTTATATGTAATATGTCTAGAGATTCTGATTTACTTGAATTTTCAACACGAGATTTATTATTTTTAATATGAACATAGAGTTTTTACGATGAAGATAAAGGTAAATTGAGTAACCGATGTAATGATTATTATTTTGTTTAGTGATTTTTAAGTCAAAAATTTATGGAATCGTTGAAACATACTAAGATGTCGTCAACATATATCCTCAGGTCAAAAATTGCCTAAATATTTACGAAAATTGAACCCATTTATTGATTAAATAGGACTTTTGAGAGTAGGCGGCCGATTGAGATATGAGTAATCACATAACGATAAAAAATATCCTATTCTTCTAAATGCAAGAAGTAAATTCACAGTATAATTGATATCATATATTCACGTTACATTTTTACACACAGGTGTGAACGCCACTCTGTTTCATTTAGTTCAGATGTTCTGGGTATTCTCTGCGAAGAAAATCATACGTTCAGTTCTTTCAAAGTGTCACACTTGTTTAAAAGTAAATCCTATATCTCTTCAGCCCCCTATGGGCAACTTGCCCAAATTCAGAATATGTCAATTGAAGCCTTGTCAAAGTATTGGAATTGATTTAGGTAGGCCTTTCACAATTACCATGTGTCGCGTACGGGGTGCGAAAACCTTGACAGAATACCTCTCACTTTTTGTGTGTTGTTCTACAAAAGCATTGCACCTCGAGCTGTTGTCTGACTTGTCGGCAGAAACGTTTCTGATGGGTATTCGTAGGTTTATGGACAGAAGAGGGCGGTGTACTAACGTGTTTTCCGATTGCGGTACCAACTTCGTTGCTAGTGCAAAATATTTGAAAGAAATCTTCACGCATACGGCAAATACTGAATCCATCATCTGGAAATTCAACTCTCTCTCCTCACCACATAAGGGAGGGTTACGGGAGGCATTTATTAAGAGTGCGAAGGGTCTTTTAATTCGTCTAATAGGTATGCAAGTCCTCACATATGAAGAATTAAACACAGTCTTCACACAAATTTATGCAGTCCTGAACCCACGACTTTGTGTCCTATCAGTAGTTATCCTAACGACTTATTCGCTCTTACTCCAGGTCACTTCTTCACTGTGGAGCCACTTTCTGTATTGCCAGATCCAGATTTGAAACACATACCGTTAAATCGACTTTCTAGGTATCAATTCTTGTTGTGTCTTTACCAAGACTTCTGGAACAGATGGAGTACAGAATACCTGCATACTTTACATCAAAGATCAAAATGGAACGATCCAATGCCATCTATTGTAGAAGGATCGACTAGATTTGTGCGATAAAAGGACGAAGAACCCCTATACTCATAAACTACATTCACCCACCTCAACTTCCATCAATCGGTGACTTTTTTTTCTTTAATCCTTCATTCCGTTCTCTGCTATATTTAAACTTTTCCAACGTTGATAGTCGTAATTCCTGAATCAGCTCCTCATATGAAAAACTACTAACTCCACTCGGAGACATTATAATACCATTCAAACGTATCAAATATAGGATACACTGTACTTTCATACTTTTAATGAGAATTAAGTTTTTCTATTATTCTTTAGAGTATAAGCAAAAACTAAAATTTCCACAACAATCATTTGACACTTTCCGCTTCCGTACAAACAGGTGTTTGCCTGTAGTTACTACCATCAAAGTAACCGAGACAAAATTTAATTGCAATCATCGACAATCTCCCAACGCCATTTCCTGATTTTTCCGCTAATCAAACTGCGTCCCATTTAAGCGTACATCCTGATTTTTCTCGGGTGTACGTCCATTCCATTCTAACTCAGGCATAACTAATTCACTAATAGGTAATCGCATTTCTTGGTAACGAACGAGGGGCTTTCGACTTCGCTATTGGTTATTTCAACATTACAAAATGCACTGTGCCTCTGAATAATACCATGCCTTGTAGACGAAAGGGCGGAAACACGAATTTATAAAAATGATTCCAGGCATTAGGACCGGGAAAAAAATCGCTTCAAAAATGGAGTGTTATTAGCGACATCCGTCATTACGGTTGTTTCTCGTGGTTGGACGGAATAAAACCGATGGTTATCGAGTTATGATTGCGGTTGCATATGGTTCTTAGAAATGGAAAAAATGAAGTCAATCTCGTCGTAAACAATGATTGATGGTTTCTTTCTGGGATGTAGGGGTAAAAAATCATTCCGAATTAAATATCGAAAGCGAGTTTACGAGTTATATCATTATATCGAAATTAATGTACGAGGGTGATATGAAAAATTTTGATCCGAAATAAAAATTACTTGCAGAGTCAACTGAGTAGTATATACTCACATACATAATTAAGTGAACACATATGTATTTCGTCACCTAGTTCGTTCATGTTAAGTATATCTTATAGCAGTCCTCATTTTGTATCTAGTAAGTATTTAAGAAAGAACCTAAATATTTGTACCCTTTGTTTTTTTCTCTAAATTGTATGAATTAGTGATTCTTTCACATAACTACAGTTGTGGTACGCGGACTACATTCTTGTTCTCTTCCATTCTAGAGTTCAAAATTTTTTATAATTACTCTCCCAAAAATTACTCGTATTGGTCGAAGGAATAAAATGGCTACGAAACGAAAAACAGCTGGTGCTGCTAGAGCTGTCGCTTTCGCTGATGCAGTATTATCGACGAATCTCTCAGACCCTCGGTGTACCTCGAACCACAGTACGGATTGCTATCAAAAGATTTCGGGAGACTCAAATACAAAGAGGCTAGGTCAAATCAGAAAGCTTTGCTTATTCGTGATGTTCGTTTTGTCGTTAGCAATGAGTTGAAAAATCGCTTTTGTTCTGCCGTTGAAATTCGCAATCGTCTTTTTGAGGCCGGAAATATTAGTGTGAGTGCTTATACGATTAGAAGAAAATTGACACAAATGAATCTAAGGTCTTTTTGTCCAGCTCGCATCTTTTAACTTTTTCTAGAGCACCGTAGATTAAGACTTGTGTTTGAGAATATGGTGACTCTATAGCAATGGAAGAATGTGTTGTTCTTAGATGGTGGTTAGCTACGTGTGTACAAATGTCGAAATGAGAGGTTTACCTCCTTCGCTATTGCTGTTTACCAGGGAGGTTCAATGATAATCTTTTCGGGAGATATATATGTTTGTTGAGTATGATAGAGGCAGTATAAATGCTCATAGGTATATATGAGAAGTTCTTCAAGGCTACGTCGTGTTTCAACCCCATATATTGGAGAAAAATTTCTCTTACTGCAAGATAATGCACGCTGACTTGTCTCCCGTCTTGTTATCTTCCAGAGGTAGGTATACAAACCTTACCACGGTCCTCGCGTTGTCCTAACTTTGATCCCATTTACAATAACCTGAAAACAGGTGTTTGGGCTAAAGTACCTGTACCTTCTATCCTAATAGAGCTTAGGGCTTCGGTCATAGAGGAATGGCCCAATACTTCAGAGGTTCGAGATATCATTAACGGTCTTCGTAACAGGCTTCGAAAAGTCATTAAAGACCAGAATCCTGACAGCCATTATTAAAATAATGAGTGAAAATGGTAGCAACGTTCTTTTTTCAATTCTAGAAACACAATGTATCACTGCAGATCCTTCATATATCGTTCCTTTGAAAAAATCTTAACGTTTTTATTTGTTTCCGTTTGTTCTCATCTATCAAAGATTTCTCTCGAGGAAACTTTCTTTATATTCGATGTTAATTTTACGATTTGGTAAATAGCATGAATTTCGGCTTCCTATCATAAGCAATCAATAAAGATTTGGCAGCGAAATTGAGAGTGATCCATTTTCATACAGGACGATTCAGTAGGAGAGGACACCCTTGGATTCTCGTAGTGATACAACAAATAAAAAATATTGATCGCAGGAATAAATGTATTAAGATTTTGTTCATAAACAAAACACGTTTTTGCCGGAAAAAATCTTTCATCAGAAAGTCACTGACTTATCTAACTGTTTCGGTATTTACTGCAATAATATATAGTTTTGGTATACATTATATTTCCGAATAAAGTATGCATAAATCAGAATCTGATAGATATTATGAATATAATGTTACAACATTTTTCGTAGGATTCACACCGGCTGATATATTCACCTCCAAATTTGATGGAATCAAATTGTTTTTATTCGATAAAATCTGTTAACTTAAATTTTGAAGATCATAACAATTATAACTCTTCAAGTTATCTAGTTTGTTGTGAAATTCCTAAAATAGTCATTACTACAAAATGGTAAAGTTTATATTGGAGGTCTGCTACACAAAAATAACTGGATATTGAATGGAAAAATATAATCTGGAATAGAAAATGGGATTGTACTATAGAAATGACAGAGTTTGGTTAGCCGGGTCGGTGGCGTATGGGATATGATGTTCGTCTCATGCGCAGAGTTACCTGGGTTCAATCCCCACAAAGTTGGTGTGATTTTTCGGATTCTGGGAATCGCTTGAGTATCCATCTTTCGGAGGAGATGTTAAGCTGTCGGTCCTGTCTAACAGAGATGTGTTGGACATTTAAGATCCCTTCCCTCGACATGAGAGGGGTTCGGCAAAATTCCCGGGTTAGTGAGATGACAGAATTCCCCGGCGTGTCATTAGCCGAAATGCAGAAGTAGAGCACGTTAAAGGAAAAACAAACAAACAAACAGAGTTTGGGACTACTTCTGGTAGAAACAGAAGTGGTAGAATGTTGATAATATTCTAGTTTGCGAGAATATCGTCGAAAGCCTACTTTTATAAATTTTCATGTCCAGCGGGACCTTCTGTATCAACTGGTGTCTATATGGATGATGTTGATGATGACAATGATTGAAAAGCAATCCCAACTTAAGCTCTCTAAATTGCAGAGAAAGGCCTGTATGATGATCACTGAAGCATTTTGTTCTTCACGTACTGCAGCCACCTTTCCTGAAATGGGATAAATATGTTCAGCTTTTTGCTTAGTGTTTTACAGTTTGAAATTGAGGAATGCTGAGTATTAAGTCAGACATAGCAATACCCAAGACCAACATGAAGCTACCATTCTTAGCAGACAGGAACGGGCCAGCTTCAAGGACCGTCTACTTGTGGGTCCCTATTCGTTTAGGCTAGTTAGTCAAACTCATAACGGACAGCCAAGCTGCACTGAATGCATTGACATCCGACAACTGCACGTTACACGTTATTTATTGTACAGGCATGTCGTCCTACCCTTGCCAAACTGGGTGAAATGAATAGGCTGTCTGCAAGGATGGGAAATAACCGCTAGTTGGACCTGAAAGTACGGGTGCACTGGCTGTGCCTCACAAGTCTCAGATACTCTCAGCATGCCATCTGTGGACCTTCCACTACGACAGTGAAGGCTTGGTTCAAACTCTCCAGACTGGACCTGAGAATATTAACGGGACCTGTCGCCTCAGAAATCACCTACATAAGATAGGATTGATCGAAGACCCTTTCGGCAGATTAGGTGAGGAGCAGATGACATCAATATAACACGTCGTGTATGAATGCCGAGCTGGGGACAGAATCAGGCTCGAAGAACTTGGATCTACCAAACTGGAGTTGACTCAGCTTATTAGGGTCGCAATCATGAAACTTATAGTCTTTTCAAGAAGGATGGAGCTTTTAGTTGAAATTTAGGACAGAGCTTCCACAATAGATCACTGGGTAGCAGTGACAGGGCTGTAAATCAGCCCATACTGAATTTTAATATCTATCTAAGGTGACAATAAATATAATGATGAATGTGACAATGCTGGAAATGACGATAAAAGTTTGGATTGGAAGTATTGGAAATATTTACACTTCTAATTCTTAAGAATCCTTGAAAAACGTATTGCACAGATAATGGCAAAATATTCAATTTTTTAACTTCAAAGTGTAATTTTCAGAAATCTTCATAAAGCATTTTCAGAAGTGAGACATAACTCGATGTGAACAAAAACTGTTTAAACGACCGTCCTGTTATTCTGAACAGGTGATTAAGATACGGATTTCGTAGATAATTGCAGATCCGGAACATCTTCCATGACGATGATTTCTAAACTCACGTCCACAACTGAATAGATTCTAATAATAGCGTCATTGTTTATTGTCGTTTATCTCGAGCTAAATACTCTTTCATTGATAGATTACTCGGCGTCAATTTTGTGAGCGTGATGAATAACTAACTGTTGATGTTTTTATCCGAATCAAAACTGGGACAATATCATCATTATTTCATATTGCCGACTCTAGTATACCTATATTTGATATGTTGGAGTCATAGACGAAAAACATTATATGAAGGTTGATTTATACAGGGTCACATATATTAAACAAGTGTTCTTGAAAAAATTACGAAAAACGTAACTAGAAGTATACAATAGTCCAAGGTAAGTAAAGAGTTCAGGTGTGACTTGGTAACTAAGGTGTGCGGGTACAAAATCTTTCCATAGTCGGCACATCAGAGAGAATTCTTCAGATTCTGCTTTATCCGGAAACTCTTCCCCTAGCAGAATTAGAGACAAAGTGGTTTCAACAGGATGGCGCGCCTGTGCATGTACTGTGATATAGCACAGTGATGCACTGGCGCGCCTTCCTGTTGAATGACATGCATAGTGATAACTACATAGCGCCAAGAAATTTTCAATTTCAATTTGGGGCAACTAATCATTAGCACATGTTTTTTCGGATATTTCCCCTCATGAGAAATAAAATGAAAGAAATCATTTGGGATTTTACAAGAAAGCACCACAAGTTGATAACAGCAGTTGTTGATCAATTTTTGCGAGTATTGTTTGTTCTTCTCGAAAATTTTATTTTCGATGTTAATGTAACGCGAATCACGAAATTTGACACCGGCAGAATGTGCTGATGCAGTTGTTTTAGGTTGTACAAAATAGGAAAAAGACTAGTGGTGTCGCATTCAATCATTTCCAAAATGATCCGCAGGAACTGGAGACTGGTAGTCATGAAAGGCGACCTGGGTAAGGATGACCTCGAGCAACAACTGGGATTAATGACCGTTATCAAAGAATTTTGTGGTTGAGACAACGGCTCACTAATGCTAGGCACCACCAAGTGCAACTTTGACAGAAGCATTGAAACGATACAACGTCTCGGGGAATTTGGTTTGAGGCCTCATGTCGCAGGTCGATGCCCAGCTCTAGTCATATTACATCGAAGGACCCGACTGAATTCTGCCAGTGAACAGCCAATTGGTGACATGCTGACTGGTAGAGTTTCGTGTACAGATGACTCGAGATTTTGTCCTTTTCTTTGTGTTGTCTAGTACACAGACGTCGAAATGAGAGATATGCCTAGTGCAACTTTTTACCTACCTATGGTTTTCGCGAAGGTACAATAAAGGGGTGGGAAGGAATTTCTTTGAACGCCCGCACTGATCTGGTCATCGTAAATAATATAAATCAATCAATCAAAAGCGCTACAACCCTGGGTGGGTTGGCTAACTTCACAATACTCCTCCACCTATTGCGATCTTCCATTAGGTTTGGATCAAAGGGATATTTAATTTAGACAGATCTGCTTTTATATTATCCCGCCAACGCAACCGTGGACGTCCTGGTGGTCTCCTTCCGTGTGGTATCTCCTCTCTAATCAGCTTCACAAGCCTTTCGTTCCCCATCCTCTGGATATGACCTGTCAATATCAACCGCTGAGCCTTGATTTCCTAGATGATGTTACTGTCTCTTTATACTTTTTCGGTATAGAGAGCTCTATTTTAGTTCCGTATTAGTTCTGGTACGGTATTGATCTGTAATGAGTTTTCCACAAAGGGGTAGCCTATCCAGTAGGATATTTGAATTAATTTTGTAGGCTGAATTGAGCAGTGGGTCATTTGGTTCTTGCTCCTTTCTTGTGAATTGGGAAGATAGTGCTTTCTTGCCATTTAGTTGGCATGGCGTAGATTTTCCATAGGATCTTAAGCTCGAACCGTCTAAGCTTTTTTCTTTTTCCACAGGAGAGCTCATTGTCTATGTTCCAATATTCATTATTCCACATAGCTTTTATCGTTTTCGTCTTCCTAAGATCAGTCTCTTTCCGAGGTGTACGTGTAGTTTTCATAACAATCTGGTCTTTTACGGGGGTAGGTTGTTAGCCTTCCGCCCAACCCCCTCGGAGGACCATTTATTTCGCTCTCGTCAGCCCTGACCCTACATCTCTCTGGAGTTGGATACCCAAACTTCCTCGATAGGGTTACTCAGGTTTCCAGGGTTCATCGCTAGGAGATGGGAGTCGAATTGAGTAGTAGAGGCTAAGCGACGCGATCCAAAGGATGAGTCGTAAATAATAGAACCCTGAACACCCAGAGGTACATTACGGAAATTTTAGAAGAAAATGTTGTACCATTTTGGGACAAACATGGGTGAACATTTTTTTTGATGTTATTGAGATTGTCCGGAGGAATATTATGAAATGTGCAGAAATGTAGAAGTCATATATGGAGAGCTTGGGGGCCATTAAACATTACTTCCCTATCTATCTATTTGTAAGAAAACATGGTGTTTAATTTTTCTCTAATATAATAAATAATGTGCGGTGCTTCATCCAATTGCATCCACAATTTATTTTTCATAGTATCCGCACGATTATTAATCAAAATTGAAAAATTACAAACATTCTTCGCTACTCAAAGACCTATCGAAGAATTTAAACCCAAACACATAATCATTACCAATCCCTCTCCAAACATTGAGGGACCATCGATATTAAAAATTGTTCAAACAAACAATTTGTGTGTTTGTGCGACTTTAGTAATGGAAATTGTGTCCATTGACGAAGCCATTTTACGACAAGTGCAGTCTTCAGTGAACAAAATAAATATCAAAAATTTTTTTTCTCTGTCTGTAAACGAATGAGCTTACCTCAATTGATTGAGAATTTGAACTGACAGCTAATCGGCACAGCTACACAGCATGAGCTTTCAAGAAACACCAGTTTGACAGTACTTGATACCGATAGAGATTCAATCAGAGAATCATATCCAGAACACAAAAAGCACCACACCAAATGATATTCCACCAATAACCAAATCTTCAATTGTAATTCGTTCACATCAGACAACCAAATATGAAATTAGAATCGTAATTAGCATTGCGACTGCAGGTGAAAAATTCCTTCCGAACATCTGGAAATCTGTTTTATCGTTCATTAAATATTATCATTTTCTCGATCAGATATGTGTGCATCTTAATATAAGTGGTTCAAAACAACAAGTGATTCTTATTTTGTTTGAAAGTGGTGATTTTACAACTACCAAATGTTTCAAACGTAACGTCATAATGAACAATCAACCTTCAGAAAGCCGGCTCGGTGGCGTAGGGGATACGATGCTCGTCTCCTGCGCAGAGTTACCTGGGCTCAATCCCCACAAAGTCGGTGCGATTTTTCGGATTCTGGGAATCGCTTGAGTATCCATCTTTCGGAGGAGATGTAAAGCCGTCGGTCCTGTCTAACAGAGATGTGTTGGACATTAAAGATCCCTTCCCTCGACACGAGAGGGGTTCGGCAAAATTCCCGGGTTAGTGAGGTGACAGAATTCCCCGGCGTGTCATTGGCCGAAAGGTGGAAATAGAGCACGTAAAAGGAATAACAAACAAACAAACCTTCAGAAAAAAATCACGAAAAATATTCAAAATGAACAATGGTTAATTAGAAAATGCTCAAAATTAACGATGAAACGAAAATGAAAAATCAAAAGAAAAGCTGTTTTCATTGACTTGAAATAATTTGATTTTTAAGGTATTTTATGTACAGGCTGGACAGATTTCGACGTTTTACTACTGAAACTATGCAAATATTGTAAACAGAATAAAAAAGACCCCCCTCTCCATGCTCTTTTTCCGTGAGGTATTAATTGCGACAAACAGACGAAAGATAGCTTTTTTCGTTTTTAAGTTAATTGGAAATTTTGAAAATTTTCAGAATCATCATCATTCAAGTCCCAATATCACGGTTGTTTTTGAAATTATATAAAAATAGGCACTTTTTACGTAGGATCGAATTACCCGCTGGTCTTTTTTTTGTTCAACAGTTTCTGAGTTATAATGCAAACTGGACTTTCTAAGTGATATATTAAATGTTCATAAAGATATTATTTTTGAATCGAGAATTGAAAGATTTTTCCAAAGATATGTCACTCGACCTAATTTCCCTATAATGAATTTCGACTCTAGTGCTGTAGGGAGTTAGTTTTACATGCTCCGAACCAACTCAGAAATGGGTTTTCCCAATCAAAAATTGTTTCGTCTCAGCATTTTCAGTCGAAATCAGTCCATCTTGAGTTAGAGAGGGTAGCAAATTTTCGTTGGAACAAACTGCAGTAACTCTATGTTCATTCTCATTCGTACGAAATGATTGAAATAGCAATATGTTCTGTGTTGTCATTATTACCGTTCGAAAATTAATTCCCCAGTGACAATTCAGGTGAATCATTTAATGTTTTTCATTGAGTTATAATTGTTGTGTGAATATAGTATCGTTTGTAATAACGAAGCGAGCATGTGTCACGGAGATTTGCGACCACCCAGAGATCACGCGTAATCTCCAGTCTCTTGCTCATAGGCGGCAGGTTGCTGATCTTTGTCTTTTTCACCTATAGTTCCATGGTAAATGCTCTGAAGAACTGAAAGGCTCAGTTTCGAAAAGAACCCAGTTGCATAGAAAGACCCACCCTGCGGAAAACTGTCATCATCGGGCGGGCGGTACCTCTCTTATAATTTTTTTTTGTTTACAGGACTAGTGTGATGTAGAACTCGCTTCCTTCGAATGTTTTTTCGATAACTTTCAAGTTGGTTCTTTTTGAGAAGCGAAAATCATCAAATCATTTTGACCTGAGTTGAGAATAAAAAAAACTAAATATCATTCTGACTAACCACGGATGGCCCCTATCAAAAGTTAAAATTTATTTTTCTCCTACTTTGTTTTATGAACAAGAGTCACAACATTTTTTGAAATTTCTCCAATGTCAATTTCTGCCGATATCACAAAAAACGGTGAAATATATTCTAAATGGTTTTCACTATTCGTTTTCAAGAACCGAGATTCTGAAAGTGGGTGTAATCGCCAAGATCAAGCAATCTAGGACACCCTATACATTGAAGAAGCTTCACGAAATAAATGTTTATTGAATAAATAAAGTTCATTCGTTCATATGGTCCGTGACCACATTGTTACAAAAAGATCGACGAAGAGACAGTCCCGGAAATATAAAAATTCGGCTCGCGGTACATTTAAAAGCCATATCTGGCTAAACGCTCACGTGCTAATGCCTTTTCTGAAAGGAAAGTACCTACGTATGTTGAATTAATGAATGAACTGGTAGAACGGGGGAAAGCGGCGAACGGAACCGACCGACACCTTCGCATCGTTTCTCAGAATTTAGGTTTATATTTTGCCCACGCTCTTGTAATTTATCTGTATTTTTAACAACCTCCTACGTTTTCCTTAAGGAGTTTCCGTCGAGAATATACCACTTTAATTGATTGATACCACCAGGTTATCATTTCTACAGCCGCACACGAATTAAACAGACAATTCCCAATGCAGTAAAGTACACGTTGACATACGTGGGTCATACTGAAAGTTCGTTGTTACGCACACAAGTTGGGCGATGGTAAATTCAGTCTGGGCAGGTAACGACCAGAAAGGTTCATGTCTAATTGCAATCACCGACATGTAAACCTACTCCAGAGCTTTTCAGGTACCTGAGCCTACCTAATCATCTTCTTGAGGAGAAAATAATGCTTGTCGTATAAACTTCAATGAGAGTATCTGCTATACCCTAAAAATGTAGTCATAAAGATTTGAAGGAATAGGAATTGAATAATCCCCTGTGAAGTTTCTTGAAACCATTGATATGCATTGGATATTGTATGATGGTCCAATCAGAACAAATTTTGTATTTACGTCCTCCTTCAATAGACTGTTTCAAATAATTATAAAATCAGTTTATTCCCTTATGTTACATTTCAAGTTTTTACATCAACATTCTTGCACTGTATGAGTAAAAAAAAATAATGAGAGTTAAAATTGTGTGAAAAAGTGAAATGGGAAATCAATTGGTGGTTGTCGACAACTATAGCTGCGTGTCACATTCGAGGTTGCTGCGTAAACTCAGAGTTTTTCGGTGTGCAGTATCACTCTTATTTCCTCGTTTCTTACAAACAGGTTGATTATAAAGATTGGCTTTGGTCTAGCAAGAGCAAGATCTCATTGAGAGTTCTCAAGGGATCAATAACTAACCCAATTTTACTAATAACCTTTAGTTACAACTTTCTTGATAGTTAAAACGATACTGTTTGTCTATGATATCACTATGTGTGTCAGTAGCAGAAGTTTGAGGCCTTTAGGGAAGTTATCTGAGGAGATGCGGTTGAGGGCCGTGGAGTGGTTTGCTGTAAATGGTCTGAACCTGAACCAGTCAAAGACGGAGAGAGTTGTTTTCTCACTCAGAAATCACCACATGAACTAGCTCGGTAACGGAATGATATTGGGCTCGTCAGAGTTATCTGAGTTCAATCCCCACAAAGTCGGTGCGATTTTTTGGATTCTGGGAATCGCTTGAGTATCCATCTTTCGGAGAAGATATAAAGCAGTCGGTCCTATCTGACAGAGATGTTTTGGACATTAGAGACCCCTGCCCTCGACACAAGAGGGGTTCGTCGAAATTTCCGGGTCCGTGAGGTGACAGAATTCCCCGACGTGTCATTAGCCGAAAGGCAGAAATAGAGCACGTTAAAGGATCAAGAAAAAAAGAAATCACTACAACGGTGTTGACGTCACACGGTTTCTCGCTGTGGATATGTACTCTAAACTCGTCTGCACTGTCCATATGAATAGTTTGGCGTTGAGAATCTTTCAATATCTGTCTCTAGAAGCACGTTGAGGACGACTCATCATTCATTTTTCGAGTCACACAAGAGATATTGGGGTTCTTCTGATTTGGGGATACTGTGGAGAACGTGAAAGCACTTTAACGACCGACGTGATGGTAGGAATGTAGCAGACGTCCAATTAAGGAAGTGTTTCAGGGAGGTATTCAGAAATGTTAAAACTTGGACGTTGCCGACATTCTTTGTTTATGAATAATTGCTATACTCGACTACAATACTGAATCAGCAAGTATGTGTAGGGACACTCATTGATACAAAGCAGAGAGTATGTTGAGATGAATTTTTCATATTGAGCAAGTCACAAAATGGACCAAACTTTTGGTCCTGAAAATTTCATAATAAATTATGTGGAAGAGTTCGTGCCTTATCGAAGGATAAATTAAAAAAAAACTGTAAAGATGCTTCCCTTAAGCAACGTTCTATACAATGTAAAGGAGCTTTTAATATAAGTTTTTAGAATTATTGTTAAATATGATTTTTTTGTTACGTATACTTGTTGACTGTTATTTTATGTTAATATGACGTGTGTAAAACTATTATATATGCATTGTTGCCATTCTTGAAATATTTATGAATTGTGATATTACTCGCTTCTTGTATACAGGGTGTTACATAATAGTATGTCACAACTTGAGGGGGTTAATCTACGTGCAATGGACATAGGTCCGCATAAGCTTCGTAACGGAGCTACAGGGTGTTGAAATTTCTGCAAAAAATTGGTTTTTTCTTCAGAACTCCTGAAATGCAACTATTCTATTCTCCATCATTACACGTCCTAACTTTTAATTAGAATCTATAAGGTGTTTTCTTTTCAGGAGCTATGTCTTCTTTTGCCCTCTCAATTTTTTTTTGCACTCTCAAATATATATATATATATATATATATATATATATATATATATATATATATATATATATATATATATATATATATATATATATATATATATATATATATATATATATATATATATAAATATAAATAAATAACTTTTTGACACTTGTAATTTTTTCGTATCTCCGATCGTTCTCGAGCAAAACATAATTATTTTTGCATTCGCATTCATAAAAGTACTTTTTTTTTTAATTAAAAAAATGACTAGTAGGCTTTGATTATTTTCATTCATTTATTTATTTTGGCAGTTGCTAAAGTTGAACCAGTCTGCTCGAATTGTTCATTTAATTAGGGATCAGTTTTAAGACTTTTGAAGTTAATTCTGTAAGAAAAAATGGCTAATTTTACTAACGCCGAATTGGCTGATATCCATTACATGTACGTTCTGGCTGACGCAAACACAACAGAAGCTAGGCGATTATATCAAGTGCGCTTTCCAAATTGAGTAACACCAGACAGGCAAACATTCTTAAATATCCACAGGAAGTTGAGGGAAACTGGTATTTTTACTGCAAATTATCATTTAAAAGGTGCAACTCAAACTATGAGAACTCCAGATATGGATGAAGCAGTTTTGAATTGCATTGATTTGAATCCTCATGTGAGTACAAGAAAAATTGGAAATCAGTTGAATATTTCACATGTTCTAGTTTGGAGATTTCTCCACGACTTTTTATTGCACCCGTTTCATATTCAACGGGTCCAAACTCTACTTCCTCGAGATTTTCCTTCAAGATTGAATTTCTGCCGATGGTTCTTAGATAAAATTAGAGAAAATGTTCATTTTGATAGTGAAATAATGTTCACAAAAGAAGCTTACTTTTCGAGAACTGCTATCACAAATTTCCACAATAATCATTATTGGGCTGAGGAAAACCCTCATTTGATTGAAGAATGTCATCATCAAGAACAATTCACACTAAATGTCTGGGTCGGAATAATTGGAAATTATTCGATTGAGAAGCTAGGTAATTCTTGAATAATACATTATACAACTGATAGATAGGTCGGGGTGGGCCAGAACCATGGCCTCCTAGGTCCCCAGACTTAAATAGTTTAGACTTTTTCTTATGAGGATATCTCAAAAGTTTAGTTTATACCACTCCAGTGAACACTGTAGAAGAGTTGAGAAATGGAACCTCTTGTGACACGATAAGAAATACCCCAGGAATATTTCAAAGAGTGCGTGATAATATGCGAAGAAGGACAGAGGCCTGTATTCTTGCAGATGAAGGACACCTCAACTACTCAGTTCAAATACGGCACATAGGTGCCTTTTTAAAATCGACATAATCAGATCACAGAAACAATTAAGGAAATCCATAGGATGGTAGTTTTTCAGAGGTAAAGAATCCTTTCAACCCCTACAACTTCTTCTCAGTACGCCCCGGGTGATTTAAAGTAATTTTTCATAAATTTTCAATTAATTTTTAATCTTTTTTATGTCCTGAATTTTTTTCGTATCTGCCACACTTTTTGTGTAAAAAATGAATCAATTTTATATGTACAGTGGAATCGTAATGATCGTTCGGTGATTTAATTCACTAGTAGATGGCTGTCATGTTGATTCATTACATTGACAACTCTAAATTAATTATTATTAATTCACTTTAGTTGACACATCGCTGATAGGCAGTGATAGTTGCAGAGACTCTTTCGAATTTTCATAAAGATGGAAGTTTATTCATATGCAGAAATGGCCGATATGCATTTCGTCGCTCTAACGGTAATTCTTTAAAAGCGCCGAGAGGATATACTGAAATGTACCCTCAACGTATAACTCCTCATCATTCTTTGTTTGGACGGCTTCATCAACGATTTCGAAGAGCAGGTAGCTTCAAAACATGATTGTGGTCGCCACCGGGATATTAGAAGAGGCTGTACTTAATTTAATTGAGGAACAAACCGATACGTCAAAGAAAACTGCTTTACAACTACATGGTTATCAGATTACGGTATTTGCCATCTTAAAAGAACAGCTTTTATATCCATATCATGTACAAAGAGTGCAGGCTCTGTTACCTCTTGATTTTCCTAACCTTTTTGCATTTTCGCTTTGGATGCTAGATATGATTAGTCAACAGCTTGAATAGGTGGAGCATATTTCATTCACGGACAAAGCAACAACCACAATAACCACATATGACGGAAGAAAATCCTCATGTTTTCGTTGAAGCTCATCACCAGGAACCTAGAATGAATGGAGATTCATACACCCCTTTTCTAACCGAAGAGCTGCCGGATCTACTTGATCCTAGTCTTTAAGGTGACAGGGTGGGAATGTGTTAAAATCATGTCAACATATTATCGAAACATATCCAGATAGCCGATGGACCCCAACTTTGGCCAGATCGTTCACCTGATCTGAATCCAATAGATTTTTGAAAACGTTGGTTTACAAGACTCCCGTACAAGACGTATAATACACACAACCAAATTTATATGGAATCACTCTGTATTTCACATTATTGATTTTCTTTACCATGGATCTTTGGATACTTGTGAAGAATAACGTTTCTTGTTGTGAAAAAACTGGATAGTATGATAAGAAAAGTTGAATTATCACCAAATGTTCGGGATATTGTACTCAGTCGTCACTGATATTTAAAACTGTAAATTTCAAAATTTGAGAAAGCCTTTAATTATAGTTGAAAATGCCTTACATTGGATTGTTCGATGTGCAGAGGGGTCGAATAATGCTCTCGTTGAAGAAGGGGTAACACAGAGGGATATAGCGGCCACAATGGGGGTATCACAGGGGGCGATTTCAAAAACATACGCCCGATAAGTAGAGCTACAATATCTGCAAAATAAGCCTAGAAGAAATAGTAGAAAGATAACTTCTGAAGAACAAGACCGCTTTTTGTGCCAAATTGCAAGAAGAGACCCTAGTGCGTGGCACCCCATACTCCAGAGACAATTTCTGGAAGCAACAGACATCTCTAACAATGTCTAATATATCGTTTATTGTTTTCATATGTATCGTTATTCTAGTATTTTATATTATATATTTATTTAATAATATAATATTTAAACTAGTTCGATGAGAACTGACACATACTGACCATGTGACTTGCTGACTTTGTTCACAATAGTAGGAGGAACCTTTCTGAACTGCACATATATTTTTGTCTAATTGCATGATTATAATTATGGTTTCCTCCATTTTATCATTTAAAAAAAGATTGGCCGAAAGTCAATTGCGAACAGCCCACGTAAATACGACTATATGTTTTTGGGTATGACGAAGAGATCGCAAAGCGAAACCGAAAACCTTACCAGGTTGATGTTTTGAAAGGACTTAGTGTTCTTAGAGGCCAAAGTTTTTCCATCACATCTCCAATTGCTTTGAAGATTGAAACAATGCACTGTCGGTCATGACTATGATCAAAAAGAGCAATATTGAATTGAGTTGAAGTATGCCTTGTCAGTGCACACGTGCTTAAGCTTTGTCCACTTCATGGCGCAAACTAAACCAAGGAAAAAGTAATATTTGACCTCTTAGAAGCTATCATCGCTTCTGTGAATCAAAAAATAGGCGAGTTACTCTACATTCTATTTGCTCTCTTTCTATTTCATAATGTTTTTTCACCAAATAATATTCAGATGAAAAATTTCATGACTCGAAATCGACATGAACTTCGAATGACCATGAAGGGAGAAAGAAACGCCCAAATAATTCGTTTCGAAAGAATTTGGCAATTCCCGGCAATTAACTCTATGAGAACAATGAGTTCACAAGAACTGATTATACAATTAATTTTCCGTATTACTACTCACTTCACGTGAGTAAGATATTGTCCCATTAGAAACTTTATTGTTAATTGTGCTTGAGGTTCATTCATCTATGGCGGTAAAATTTACAGATTCCATTCATTCATCAAAAACCCATTCACAAAATATGATTCATTAAATCTCTTGGAATGGAAGGTCAAGATATATTCAGAAGTTAATTTTTCACGAGAAAACTTGAGCAGGTGGATTTTTATATTTGTAATATCTACATCTCCTTGCGTAAGCTAAGTTTTGTTCCTGCCACCTGACAAGTACAGGTGTAACCGGATTTTTTGCAGTGACTTCTTGTTCTGCAGATATTTTTTTACATTTACATTTACATTTCTTATGAGCTTATGGAGCTGCACCAGATCATTCTGCCTAGCAGATTGAAATGAGCCTGATCTAGGGTTTGGTTATTTGGGGCATTCAAAAACACTCCACACAGTGGAAGCTGACGTATAGGGTCTGAGGGCTGCCAAAGAATAGTCCATCGGTTTGAGCAAGCTAGCAAATATTCAAAGGAGGAAATTTTTGCCATTAATAACTGTGCAGAACATTCACAAACTAATGGATCCATATGGTTCAATTATAACAAATAGAGCCGAAATAGTGAAGGTTGTCGAGGACTTTTACTCCAATTTGTATCGAAGCCTGAACCGCGAGAACGAGGAAGACAATCGTATACCTCATGTTATGAATCAGGGTTCGGAGGACCTCCCAGAAATAACAGCTGATGAGGTCCGAAAGGCACTATCAGATATGAAAAACAACAAAGCTCCAGGGGAAGATGGAGTAGTTGCGGAGGCTTTGAAGATAGGCGGTAAAAATCTGATTCGTGAAATAACGAAACTTTTCAATAAATGTTTAGCTGAAGCAAAAGTACCAGAGTCTTGGCATAATGCTATAATAATAATTATGTACAAGAAAGGAGACCCCACAAATCTCTCGAACTATAGACCTATAAGCCTTCTATCGCACTTATACAAACTCTTCACCAAAATAATAACAAACCGCCTCACAAACAAACTGGACACCTACCAACCTCGAGAGCAGGCCGGATTTCGGGCAACATTTGGTGTTAATGATCATCTCCAAACTCTCAAGACTTTGATTGAAAAGAGCATAGAATACAACTTGCCTCTGGTTCTCATATTCGTGGACTACGAGAAAGCCTTCGATACCGTGATACAGGCGATTATGCTTAAAGCGTTGGCTGACTGTAGAATAGATCATAGATACACTGCCATCATTAATATATATATATATATATATATATATATATATATATATATATATATATATATATATATATATATATATGAGCATGCCACTTCACAAGTGTGCCTTCATAATTCTACAGAAAAATTCAGGATCGGACGTGTAGTAAGACAGGGTGATATTATTTCCCGAAGTTGTTCACAAACCTATTGCAATATATGTTCAAGCAATTGGAATGGGATCAGAGGAGTAAATGTGGATGGTGAGCGATTAAGTCATCTTCGTTTCGCCGACGAGATCGTCATTATAGCAAACAGATTAGATGATGCAAATGAGATGCTCTTGCAGTTGTCTAAGGAATCCAGTAAAATCGGATTGAAGATAAATATGTCGAAAACTAAGATGATGACCAACTTAGTACCAAGCCAACCAGTTTCCATCGATGGTGAAATTGTTGAACAAGTAACGTCATACAAATATCTGGGGCATGAGATAACTATAGGCAGGGACAACCAAACAACAGAAATAGGAAGGCGAATAAGGCTGACATGGGCTGCATTTGGAAAACTAAGAGATCTGTTCAAATCAGAGATACCGATTTGTTTGAAACGTAAAGTATACAATCAATGCGTTTTACCAGTTTTGACGTACGGTGCAGAAACCCTGACCCTAACAAAGAAATCAGCTAATGAAATATGTGTTGCTCAGCTTAAGATGGAGAGAGCTATGTTAGGCATAACACTACGGGACAGAATTCCCAACCATATCATACGCCAACGAACTAGAGTCCAGGATGCTCTCGAGAGAGTTGCTAATTTGAAGTGGAACTGGGCCGGTAATCTAGCAAGAACCACGGACGGTAGATGGACAAAGCGTCTTTTGGAGTGGCGTCCCAGAGATGAAGCCCACAGAAGTAGAGGACGTCCACCAGCTCGTTGGAAAGACGATATCAAGCGAGTGTGTACGAATTGGATAAATCCGGCCCAAAATCTCGAGGAATGGAGATCGTTGAGGAAGACCTATGCTCAGCAGTGGACTAGGATGGTTGACAGATGATGATGATGATGAATAACTGTGGGAACCTACTGCTTTTGGAGAGATGGACAAGGACGTCATGACGGAAATCATAAAAGATAGTCGAGCTGCCCTAAAGCAATTAGTATTCAGCAGCTGTATCTCTCATGTAGTCCAAGAATTTCATTGGCCTGAACTTTCAAGGCTGGGGTGGAAAGTTTCTAATGTAAGAAACTGGATCTGGAGAAACTCTTCAATTTAAACTAAATAAACTCCGTTAGTTAGCATCCATCAACCTACTAATATTCATAAGAAAGATAGAGTTGGTAAATGAAGTCTAAAGTATGGTATGACATAATAGACCACTGGCTTGCAGTAATATGGCTGCTGTTCAATCTCAAGAATTACATTCAACTCCCTCCTAAAAATGATCCTGTCAGATCATCAAAGATCTCGAAAGGAACTCTGTCAAAGCCTGTGAAATCATTTTTTTTGTAATTCAAGATATCGTGTGAAAATTAACGCTCATGCGCTAGCATTTCTTCCTCTTACAACAGTGATTCCCAAAGTGGTCTATATCGACCCCCAGGGGTCTACGACAACTTGCAAGGGGTCTACGTCAGCGAAAAACAAATTTGGGGGTCTATGAAATGAAAAATGGGGTCCACGATAGTGGATCTCAACACATACACTGATAGTACCTATTTACTTACATCATACTATCTTATAATATAAAGACATTATTTGTAAAAGTACCTTTGGAATACATTTCGAACTTAAAAATTTATACCAGTATATACGTTTATAAGATATCAGTAGTTTAATAAAAATAAAGTGCTCAGTCATGCAGAATTGTGAAAAGTGAGTACACGAGTACTCATGACTTCACAATTTAATTTCAGTTGCAGAATTACACGAACTCCTCAATAATGTCTTTTTGAAAGTTTTAGCAATCGGGTATTATAATTACAGTGCAATCTCCGTAATCCGAACCGAATTACTGCAAGGAGATGTTCGGATTATGGAATGTTTTCTGAAAAATCTAAAGAATTTTCTTAATATATAGCTGCTAGTGTTTATGTCTTATTTAAATAATGTAGTTTTGTCCACAGATGACTAATGACATGTCCGAATCTAAAAAGAAATGTAGACAGTACAGTGTTGATTATTTGAAATTTGGCTTCATTCCATCATTGTCGGACAAACAATTGCCTATGTGCCTTTTATGCAATAAAGTTTTGGGCAATGGCGCTATGAAACCATCTAAGCTGCAGGATCATCTGAGAAGATGTCAATGATAAAACAGATAAAGATTTGAAATACTTTCAAATACTCAAAGATACACTTCAGAAGAGTCCCACAGTGGACAGAATGTTCGCTTCGACGTCACAAAAAAACGATGATGATTTGCGGGCGTCTTACAATATCTCGCTAATTATAGTAAAATCCGGAAAACCGCATACTATCGGAGAGAAGTTAATTTTGCCAGTCGTTGAAGAGGTTTCAAAAACTGTTTTACACAAACCTGCATCTGATATCATTAAAAGAATTCCCTTGAGCAATAATACTGTTGGAAGACTTATCGATGAGTTCTGATATTGAAAGCTTCTTGTGTAATTATTTACAAACGATCAATTTCTCTAATACAACTGGACGTGTCAACTTTATCTAGCAATGCAGCATTATTATTGGCATATGTTCGTTTTGTTATGAATCAAGAAATCTACGAGGAATTGCTCTTCGCAAGAACTTTGATAGCCGACACTAAAGGTGAATCAATATTTCATGTTTTGAAGGATTACTTCATTGAAAACGCAATCCTTTTATCAAATTTAATATCAGTAGCTACAGATGGAGCTCCTGTCATGGTTGAACGTTATCGTGGATTTATAAGCTATTTAAACAAAATGTGTCAGGGGTGTTAGCAATACATTTCGTCATCCATGGAGAACATTTAGTTGCGAAAATTTTGAGTGTTAGATTGCATGAATCTCTTCAATTAGTCATTGATGCAGTAAACCGAATCCGAAGCAATGCGTTGAATACGCGGTTATTTGCACCGTTGTGTGAAGAAAATGACGAACACTTTCATCAATTACTACCTCATACTGAAGTACGCTGGCTGTCGAAAGGCTTATGATGTTTGACAAGATTTTTCGCACTTTTTGAGACTATTTTAGAATCTCTGGATACTAAAGATAAAATTTCAAAAGAAAATTGAGTGAAGTGGAAAACAGACATCGCCTATTTAACAGATTATTTTGCAAAATTTAATATGGTTAATTTGCAGTTACCAGGTAATTTGATTAAAACAAAGTCCATCTTATCAGCGTTTCTTGCCAGAGTTAAACTAATGAAGCAAATATTGGACGGGGCGAATTTTCTCAATTCTCCAGTTTGTCACAGACAAACTGCCAGGAAGACGACGTGTCAGCCTACGTTCATCATTTGAAAGCCCTCTATTCAGGTTTTGAAACTAGGTTTGAGGATGTTTTGACCATGGTAATACCACCGTGGATAATTAATCCATATAGTAACATAGAAGAAACGAATGTCATTATACAAGATGAACTGATTAAACTACTAACCAAGATCTCAAGATTCAGTTTGAAAACGGATATCAGCAATTCTGGCTGCAAAACAACATACCCGTTACTTATCCCGTATTATGGAATATAGCGAGGAAATTTTCAATTTCCTTTCCATCGTCATACCTAGTGGAAAGGGGAGGGGGTTCAGCACTGTTACCATTCTCCTAACGAAAAAAGAAACAGACTGGTCATCATTAGCCGAAGATTTAAGATTAACCCTTACAAAATTGACGCCAAATGTTGATAATTTATTATTAAAGCATCATGTTCATCCTTCTCACTAAAAATATTTACTTATTGCTTAGTTTATTTTATGTTACGTATATTTTATATAACAGATACAAAATTTAATTTTGACTAGTTTCAATTTAAATTCAATTAATAAATGTATAAATTAACATGTGTTTTTCTTGTAAGTTTTTGACACTAACATTCACTACAGTAAGAAATTCACAAAAAATCAATATCAGGCAAGTATGGGGTCTACCCAAACTCGAAAAACCTGGCAAGGGGTTTATGACACAAAATAGTTTGGGAACCTATGTTTTACAACATTAGCTTGGAGGATTATGAATCGAGGCTCAAGCTTTTATCTATTCAGAGTTCTAGAACTAAAGCCCAATGGCTATTACGTCGTCAGATATTTGATGATTGAGCTTCAGAACATTTAAGAGAACAAGAGGACAACTCTAGTTGTTGTTCTATTTCATTTGGAAGTTCGAGGTACCTCAAAGAGAAACTCTATGGTAGGAGGGGAGAGGGGGTCTAAGGTAGCATGAAAGGATGCTTAGGATGTAATGTCGAAATATAAGAAGCCAGCAAACTTGCCTTCCAGAACCTCAACATATTAAGGAGAAACTATAATTTTCCTGTTCAATCAATTAATTCTTACAAGCCTTGTGTTACACTTAGACTAATTACGTTAGTAAAACCGTTAAAACCATGCCCTGTATATAGCATCGGCATCCAAAATATTAAGAGTAATATGGAAAATCATCAATGAAGAAGCTGGTGAGATTTTACGAAAAATTCAGATAATAGAGAGTTTTTGCATCTCTTATTTGGGGACTTCTTTATTTTCCGCGCATGCGCTGTTCGAAAATAGTACCCGAAAACTATAATAACGATAAAGAATTGCCGTTATTACGGCAGAATAAGAGCTGGTGATTACTTTCATTTACCGTGTGAAACTTAACCTAACAAAAACAAATCGGCCGTAGTAAAGTGACAAGTGACAATTTTGTGATGACAAATTGACAATTGAATAACTACAATATTCTGTAAGGTTGCAAAACCTCTATTTGAAGTGAGCGTTATTATCGTAAACATAATTAAAGTTAACGGTAAAATTAACGAAATCGTCTAAGTTGCAAAAACTCTCTAATATTCAGAATACCGCATCCGTAAGAGTTATAAATTATTCAAATGTTGATTTATCAACTTTTTAACGTAGTTAAACGTAGAGAAAGGGCCCAAATTCAACCCCAACATCTCATCCAGAAACATGAAAGAAACCTTGCCGATGTTCTAACAAAAAATCGCCAAAAACAAATCGAAAAATCACAGATACCGTAACAAATTTAAAACAAAAAATTCAGAGCAACAATTTAGTTTTAACCAAAACAGATGAATCAAACGTCATAATGATTTTACCGAAATTATTATACAGGGTGCTTCAACGAAAACTAAACAGAGGCTATACCTACCAAGATATTCATTTCTGATGACGCAAAAACAGGTCAATTTTTGTTTCAAGGGGGACATCTTTTGGGGTACGAAACTTTCCTGAAATATCAACCCCCTAAGCAAGGGTTGCAATCCTTAAAGATTTTGAATAGCGAAGATGGTTCGAGTGATGACTCAAAAGAAAGGTGGTATCTTTGTCTACATCGCCTTGAACCAATTTGAATTTTTAATTGAAAATTGTGAAAGATACAGGGTGAGCAACTGAATGATAGGGAAGACTATTTCCCTGAGACTATTCAAGTTTCAGTGAAGTAAAATGAAACAGATCCATGCTGATCAATGGCAGTCATCATCAAGTACCATCCTCATCTCGAAGTTCAACCCCTAGAGCAGGAGTGACCACCCTTGAAAATTTGGAAGACGGTAGATGGGTCGAGTGAAGAAAGAAAGGTATTATCTTTGTATGCATCCCCGTCAACGAATTTTCACTTTTGATTGAAAACTGTAGAAGATACAGAGTGAGCTACTGAAAAATAGAAGAGACTATCTATCGCCCTGAGCTATTCAACTATTAGTGCAAAAAATGGAGCACATTCATTCCAGATCAAAGGCTGTCATCTTTGATCTGAATGAATCTATTTGCAGTTTTCAGTTGCCAAATGGTATGGAAAATTATATGGAATACCATGTTATGGGGTCGGTATCACCAGTACGTATGAAACCAGGATGTATGCCCACAAAATTTACTCGCCAGCCAGACAGGAAAACACAAACATCTAACACAACAGAGCGATCCTATATGGTTAAAAAACGAAGGATGATTCTTGAAGAGTGTGAAAAGCAATTCGAAGAAAGTACTATAGTTAAAGAGCCATCAAGTTCAAGAGAAATTGGATCTTGTAGTTCAAGTATAGTTTACTAAATTATTTATTAGAATGTTAATTCAGTATTATTGCATACATTGTTGGTATACTAAGGCCAGTATTACAGATTACCTTATATAGCGGCATCCCTTTGTTTGAGATTCATTCTGTGATACTGGCTATAAAGCTACATAGATTTTTTTGTAACCTTATAGTTTTCTATTTGTGTTCATAATTATAACATTGCACTCAAATAATAATTGATGTTACTTTTTCTTCATCTTCATCAACTATCAATGTAACAGCATATAGTTTTGCATAGACTTTATGCTCTGGGCAAATCTTCTATTTGACTGTGCAAATGTTTCCTTCCCGTTTTAGTTGCGCATAACTAATTGCATCATCTCCATATGAAGGTCTTGAAGAATAATAGAAATTGATGAGAACAATTACATACACACTATCAAATCAAACATGCTTATTTGTGAATGTAGACTTATTAAAATTTTGTGTGTCAACCTAAGTCCTAAACTACCCCCACTTCTCATATTTAGGTGTCTCGAAGTTACACAAATTTTATCGTTTTGTTAGGTAATAACTCTAAAATAGCAAACATATACCTATACTGCAAGGGAGCTAACCTCAAAAATAATGACAAATTTATTGTAAAAATAACCTATGAAAGTAAACAAAATAAACGAGTTTAAAACGAGTCTGATTACTACTTGGTCATATTTGTATCTAGTATTAAAGATAAATAAAAATAAAATATACTTACAAAGATGTTTTCACCTTTCTAAATTCGGACGAGCATAATTCTTTATTTGATGCGAGGAACTCGCCCAACATCAATAAATCGATCCTGGGCAAATTCGAGCTGTTTGCCTTAATAAAGCCTGGTTCCATTGTTATAGATAGATTCGTGTTGTAAAGTCGATAAAATCAATCGTAACGCGCAATCTGTAGTAGGTAATCAAAACACAGTGAAGCTTACATAAGTATGACGTCATGCGCTATGATTGGCGTCTCAGTCAAAATGGCCGATTGCAGTATTTTACTCTTTTATTTTATTGAAAATCTTATGAACCTCCAATTTTTTAAATAAAACTTAATCAGTTTTTAAATCCTTTGAATGTGTATTTTCTCCTAAAGTCATTAAATCTTTGCTTATGTCATACTATCGTCACGCCTATTGTGCCTATAACAGAATCATTTCAAATTCAATAACAAATTTTATGAACAACCTCACGGTCTACCTATTGGATCACCATTGAGCCCTTTACTAGCTGACATTTTGGCGTATGTTGAAGAAATCATATTCAGTTCCTTCAAATCAAAATTATTACATTTTTGGTATAGATATGTTGACGATATGCTTTCATAGGAACCGCTAGACAACTAAATCAATTTTTAGCTTACATTAATAGCATTCATCCCAAAATTAAATTCAAAATAGAGAGAGAAGTCGATAATCAGATTCACTTTTTAGACCTTACAATCACTCATAAATAACACACTATGATTTGATATATATCAAAATCCGACCTTCACTGATATTTCCATCCCTTATGACTCTTCAACACACCTAAAATCTCATAAATACGCTGCATTTAATTCAATTATTCATAGAGCTATTTATTTGTTAGGTATTGTAGATGTTAGTTCTTGTAGTGTACTATTTTAATTTTTTGAAGTATTTCTTATGTACTGGTCCTAATTGTCTTTTTTTAGCGTCTAACTGACATGACATGTAAAATCTTGATGGTGTAATGAATGGTTTGATTGAAGATTTTTGATCTCGAAAATCGGTTCTTCTTGAAGGGACATTCGTTGGCTTACCTTTCTTGTTTATGGATGAATTTGAGGAATTAAGTAAAATTAGTATAGAATATAGACAGTTGTAGACCAAACTTAAAGCACTTTAATTAAAATTATTTTCGCGAATTGCATCATTCTTTTTACGACTTCAATCATTGCAGTTAACTTCCATCGATTTCACTTGGTATAAATGCGCATATATAAATTAAAAGAAAACGTTGATAGTTGACTAAGGTAATGAATGAAGACTACATTAAAAGCTGAATGTACATTTTCTGCGTTCAGTTTCATGCCGTAATTTAATCGATCAAATTTTAATTTGCTAATTCCTGTCGTGAATACTTTAACGATGTATAAAAATCAGAAAGGCTTGGTTTTATCCAGTGGCGGATTCCAGTTGTATTCTCTTTGAAAATACAGCTGGGGCCATCCAAGATGATTTAATGTGTGTGTCACATCCCTTCTGAAGGGGCCAAATTGTAAGTTATAAGAAATATGTACAAAATATCAATTCTTCAGAGCATTTATCATGGTGTATCTGTAAAAAAGAGAAAGATCAGCAAACTGTTGCCTTCGAGCGAGAGGCTGGAGTTCCCGCGTGATCTCCGCGTGGTCGATGGGACACATTGCATGAACAGCTGTTATACCCCTACCACAGGGGTGCTGAAACGGTTGATCGCGAGTGCTTTTTGAGTAGATCTCGAGAAGAAAATATTTATTAATGAGTAGGTAACTAAACTACAAAATTTTATTACATAATAAAATAACACTCTGCTGAAAAGTATGCTGAGGACATGCAGTACCACGCTTCAACATCCAAAGTAACTCCTTAGTTAAGTTTAACATCCATATGTAGCTCTTTTGTTTTGTAAAACCAATAAACTCGCAATTTTGAATAACTATGAGTTTTTCATTGATATTATAGAGAAGAACCTAACTAAACCTAACCCAAACCTTGACTAAAATAATGTATAGAAAGCTAATAACTATATATGCTACGGTACACCCTACCTACCTAGGTAGGTAAGTAGGATGTATCGTGTATGTACGACAACCCTGCATCACACATACTTGCAGCCTCTCAGAGTCGATCGTAAGTAGTCTGAAAATATTGAGGTAGATCGCCAGCAGTTCAAGTTTGAGCACCCCTGCCAATTTTCAGAGGATTCAAGCCCTCGAAACTGAAGATCCACCGAGAGGGCTCGAATTTTAAGAATGGCCACAGCAGAGATGTGCTGAAAATGCCGAATTTTGTAGGAAAATTTTGTTTTGTTGATGATTTTGATAGGCTGAAAAAAATAACACTCCATATATTTTTGTAGCGTCTGGATACATCTTATGAATTGATGAGTGAAAAAATTCTTTTTCTGCAAATTGAAACTATATCTCTTGAAAACTACAAGAATTACCGAGAGAAACAAGAATAAAAAACGCCCTGCACCTCGAGAACGGAGGTATTTTAGACATATGTTACATGGGCATTTTTTCATGTTTTTTGATGAGGAATCTCCTATAGTAATTAATGACCGTATACCTGAAATACCCTGTGATTGGAAAGTTGTTAACTGCACTTTACATGCTGCTTCTATCGTTCTTCAATTCCTAACTTTCATTTTCTCTGCTCCGGTCAAACTATACTCGAGTTCATTGTTTTTTCCCTCTCCATAATTTGCCTAGTATTCTATATTCCTGTACCCCTTCCATTTTCCGATATTTCTGTCAATTTAATTGATTCGTTTTGACTACGATATTATCTCAAGGCGATAGTTGAGGATTTTTAGTGAAAGTTAAGGAATTGAAGGAGTAGTTAATTGATTCCGCAGCTACTACTTGGTAGTTAATCATGATGATGATAAGAAATTAAAACTATGTATTATACTATTACAAGAGATTTTGTTGAAAATCAGGATTGCAATTTTTGTCTCTCGACCATTTTCATCTGACAAGTATTGAACTAAAGTTGAAAATACATACATATATAAATCGGTAGGTACAAAATTAATAAGGGTACAAACAAAAAGCAATGAAATAATTATGATAAAAGCAGGTATTATTTAAAAATTTCAAGTAGAGACGAATAAACCAGGCCATACTAGTCGTTCAGAGGATTATCTCTATTTGTTGCAGTTTGAACATTTTTATTGATTCCAAGAAATCTAACTTTCGTCCTTTAGGTATTCTGTGAAGTTGATCTATGGGTTGAAAATGATGGCAATTTTCGATACAATGTGAAGCAAAAGTAGATTCGTCTGTTCTCTGGTTATTGTAATCTGCCTGATGCTCCTTATATCTCGTTTTGAATGAACGACCAGTTTGACCTATATAGACGCCTTCACTATGCATACAGGACAACTTATAAACTGTCAAATGTATCAGTTTTATCTTTACTACTAAAAAATTCCTGGGAGAGTTTCATGTCTGTCTTGAAAGCTTATTCTGTTTTGAAATGGCATTTCCAATCTTTCCGCTGATAGGACCAAAATATGTTAATGAAATATATTTATTTGTATTAGTTGGTTCTATACCTGGGTAAATATTATGATATGCTATTTGTGTTTGATTTTTCGAATCATTATGTTTATTATATTTAAGGGATAACCATTGTTCTTAGCTATTTCTTTAATAGTTGACACTTCCTGAACATATTTTCAGGCCCTATGAAATAAATACGCTGCATTAAATTCAATGATTCATAGGGCTTTCTCTGCCATTATCAGAAGAAAATATTACTAAGGAAGTGTCCTATTGAAAAAAAATAGCTAAGAGCAATGGTTATCCTCAAATATAATAAACAAAATGATTCGAAAAAATAAACACAAATAGCATATCATAATATTTGCCCACGTATAGAATCAACTGATACAGATAAATATATTTGATTTACATATTTTGGTCCTATCAGCGAAAAGATTGCAAATGTGATTTCAAAACAATAAAAAAAATATCTTTCAAGACCCTCATGAAACTCTCTCAGGAATTTTTCAATAGTAAAGGTAAAACTGATAAATTTGACAATACTGGAGTTTATAAGTTGTCCTAGATGAATAGTGAAGGCGTCTATACAGGGTGTTAATAATAGGATGTCACAACTTGATGGGGTATATCTACGTGCAATTTTAAGAAAAAAAGTTCATGTAAACATAGGTCCGCAAAAGCTTCGTTAAGGAGCTACAGGGTGTTGAAATTTACGGAAAAAATTCGTTTTTCCTTTAAAACTCCTGCAGTTTTTGAGAAATTCATCCCAAATTAGGAATGCGAGCTATTTTTCACAGCCTCCATTGTTACACGTCCTAAATTTTAACCAGAATCTACAAGGTGTTTTCTTTTCCAGAGCCATGTTTTCTTTTGCCCTTTCAAACTTTTTTGCAGTATGCCACTGATCAGCGTACAATCAATTATCGTCATCTTCGTTCAATTTGAAAACTTTTTTGACACTTAAAAAATGACTAGTGGGTTTTGATTTTTTTCATATATTTATGTATTTTGACAGTTGCTAAAGTTGAACCAGTGTCTGCTCGAATGGTTTATTGAATTAATGATTAGTTTTAAGAGTATTGCAGTTATTGCTGAAAGAAAAAATGGCTAATTTTACTGAAGCCGAATTGGCAGATATCCATTACATGTACGGTATGGCTGACGAAAACACAACAGAAGCTAGGCGATTATATCAGGTGCGCTTTCCAAATCGAGTAACATTAGACATGCGAACATTTTTAAATATCCACAGAAGGTTGAGGGAAACTGGTATTTTTGCTGCAAATAATCATTTAAAAGGTGCAACTCAAACTATGAGAACTCCAGATATTGAGGAAGCAGTTTTGAATTGTATTGCAGATAGAAAAAAATAACCCCTTTTTCTCGGTCCTGATTTCCGAGAAAACCTTATTGGAGAAAACCAATTTTTTTGTTTTCGAGTTATTCCGGAATTCTCATTTTTCCACGATTTGAGCAGACGACCATTTCTCGGATATTAAGCAAGTTACATAAAAAAAATTCACATTCTTGAGGCACTTTTGTGAATAGAATCCAGAGATGCATTAGAAAAATTTTTACCGAACCGTTTTTGAGCTATAAGATGAACTTGTATTTTTTAAAATAATAACCATACGTGAAATTGGTCCTGTTAGATGAAGTATTTTTTCCTTTTCGAAAATATGTAATATGATAATAATATCTTTAATTTCTATGGAGTCTATGGCAATATTAGTATATCTAACAATAAGGAGATATAACAGAATGATTAGAATGAACTTTCGATGCTGAATAAGCGAAGATGTAAGCAAGATTTTATAATAAAAATATAACATAATATAATATAATTTCTCCTTCAATTAAAAGTGGAGGTAATGGTTGAGCTGCTGGCGATTTTTATATCAAAAGAGATATGTTCACCATTCTTGCGCGAACTGCGTAATAGTGAAAACCAGTTTCGAGAACGTTCACTATTTATTGGGAAAAACTGAAATCTGATGCAATTTTGAAATTTCCTTTTCGAAAATGTTTCAGAGCGTAGAGAACTATACACACAATTTCGAGATAAATTTTTAATTCGGAAACTTCCGCCATATAAAAAAAGTGCAACATTGTCATTCCAACTGTTAATCAATAGAAATTTAATCATATAAAACATTCAGCTCTCCAAAAATATATATTGCTTTTCTATGTTTTGAAAATGAAGATTCATGAAACAGCAATGTCAATTCTCTGTACATAATCTGCGTTTTCTTCTGAGCGAATTCAGTAGTTGAATTCAAACTATGAGAACTCCAGATATTGAGGAAGCAGTTTTGGATTGTATTGATTTGAATACTCATGTGAGTACAAGAAAAATTGGAAATCAGTTGAATATTTCACATGTTCTAGTTTGGAGGATTCTCCACGACTTTTATTGTACCCGTTTCATATTCAAAGCGTCCAAACTCTACTTCCTCGAGATTTTCCTTTAAGACTCAATATCTGTTGATGATTCGAAGATAAAATTAGAGAAAATGCTCATTTTTATAGTGAAATAATGTTCACAGACGAAGCTAACTTTTCGAGAACTGCTATAACAAATTTTCACAATAATCATTATTGGGCTGAGGAAAACCATCATTTAATTGAAGAATATCATCACCAAGAACAATTCTCACTAAATATGGCTGGGTCGGAATAATTGGAAATTATTTGATTGGGCCATTTTTTTGCCAAACAGTTTAAATGGTCCCACTTATCGGCAATTTCTTGAGGAGGAGTTACCTTTATTGCTCGAGGATGTGCCACTTTTGGTGAGAAACATAGTGTGGTTCATGCATGACGGGGCACCAGCACATTTCAGTGGAGAAGCTAGGGATTTCTTGAATAATAAATTCAACAACCGATGGATAGGTCGGGGTGTGTAAGAACCTTGGCCTCCTAGGTCCCCAGACTTAAATAGTTTACACTTTTTCATATGGGGATATCTCAAAAGTTTAGTTTATACCACTCCAGTGAACACTGTAGAAGATTTGAGAAATCGAATAATAACCTCTTGTGACACGATAAGAAATACTCCAGGAATATTTTTCAAAAGTACGTGATAATATGCGAAGGACAGAGGGCTGTATTCATTTATTTATTCATTTATTTATTGATACAAGCTTAACAGGATTACTCTCAATTACAGAGCCGAACAAGTATATACAAATTTGCTCAAACCTAAAAAACAGATTAAAAAAAAGAAAAACAATAATGACATAAAACGCATTGATAATGCAAACTCAAATATAGAAATACACACCAAACAATCAAAACATTTCAAGTGCGTGAACTAAGTTTTGCTAATAGGTTTCTTTTGAATGTAGCTTGAGAATGACTGATATCAATCGAAGAGGCCACCGTGTTGAAATAGTGACAGCTTCGATTGATAGGTGAGTTGAAGAAAACATCCGTAACAGCTCCAACGACATAAAAAGTGGCATTGCCTCTGCCAGCGAGCCTGGGTACCAAAAACATCAGTCTGTCAAGCAGACACGAACAATAGATGGAGTTATTCAGAAGTCCATACATAAACATGCAGCACAAATATTTCCTTCTAATTTGAAGCTCCAACACAGAAAAACGATCGGTTAACAGAAAACCTGGCATTCCTCGGATAGGATATACTTCATCTTGTTTGTGTGCCAGGTACTTTAGGAAGGTTCTCTGGACGCTTTCCAATGCAATTTTATATTTCACATAGTATGGATCCCAGATAACACAGGCATACTCCAATCTAGACCGAACGAAAGCGAAATACAGAACACTGAGAACAGCAGTGTTTCGAAAGCTCTTGGAATTCCTCAGAATAAAACCCAACATTTTTCTTGCTCGCAGAACAACATCACCTATATGGTCCCGGAATGACCATTTCGAGTCGAGAAGCACCCCGAGATCACGAGAACAGAAAACACGTTCAAGCCGTGAGCCCGTCACCGAATAAGGAAAGAAATGTGGCGACTGTTTGCGCGTAATTGACATGTACTTGCACTTAGAGACGTTCAAAGGCAGTTTGTTTTCTAAACACCACTGATGTATCATCAGCAACTCTCCTTGAAGACTCTGACAGTCCTCATTCGATCTTATTTATGTGTAAATCTTGAGATCGTCCGCAAAGGCTACGCCCCCAACGTTTAGCCTCTCAAGTAAGTCATTTACGAAAATTGTGAACAGAAGCGGACCCAAAACCGACCCCTGAGGGACTCTCGAATGGGCTTCAAAATCCTGGTATCTGAATCTATTGTACATAACATATTGCTTTCGATCACTCAAATATGAATAGAAAAACCTAAGAAGGCTCAGAGGGAACCCTATCTCCTTCATTCTGTTTATTTGAGCAACATGGTTCATGCGATCAAAGGCCTTAGAGAAATCCGTGAAGACCGTGTCAACCTGGCCACCCCGGTTCAAAACCTCAGTTACGTATTCCAAAAAGCATTCAAGATTCGTTACAGTTGATCTACCGACCCTAAAACCATTTTGCCGGTCCGAAATCGATTGGCTCAGCTGGAATGTTAAAGATTCATGCAATAGAAGCTCCAAAACCTTTGCGAAGGAGCAAAGCAGGGCCACAGGACGGTAGTTCGTTACATCGGTCCTATCACCGCTCTTGAAGATGGGACATAGCGGAGCTACTATCGTCCCTATGATATCCTTTACTATAAAACAAGGTATGCCGTCATCCCCAAAACTAGCTTTAGATTTCATATTTTTAGTCACACGCAAAATATCTTGTTCGGTTATTGAGGGAAAAAAATAGAATTCAAGCCTCGACAATCAACCACACCCTCCGAGATAACGTCATCAATATTAACATCTGAATCCACAACATCATATACCCCACCGAAAAACATAGCAAATGCAAAAACGATCTTCTGGGGGCTATCCAGTCTCTCACCTTGGTAATACATGACGCCAGGTAGTCCATCCGCTTTGCTTTTACTCCGAACAAAAGACCAAAATTTGTTAGGCTCCTTCTCAAAACTATTTTCCGAGCTATTCAAGTACTCCCTATATGCAGACCTCATCTTAGCTTTAACTGACCTTCTCAATTCTCGGTACAAATCGAGATAGTGATCGTTCCTTGTTCTAATAAACTTTTTGTGCTTCCGATTCCTAGACTTAACATCATCAATGATTTATTGTACCATGTGGGGTACCTCCTACTTTGTTTACGATAAACTGGGACTGATTTTCTGATAGCATTGTATAGTTTTTTATAAAAATCATTCACCAGAAAGTTTATACTGCGAGGGCAATCCTGTCTTACGATGAATTGTTCACTTAGTAAGTGTTCACAGAGCGTAGCCATATCGATTTTATGAAAATTGAAAGCCCCAAAATTCGAACTACGAGAGAATCTGACACAACTGTCCGAGCCCAGGTTCAAATGACACATCAGAGCCGGGTGATACTTATCTTCTTTCAAAAAGGTGACATATCGCGGTGGACTCGGCACGGCAGGTTAGACAAAATTAAGTCAAAATACCGTCACCAGCATTACACACCCCAATGCATTGACGCAATTCATAAAACCTCATAAGCTCCCAAACAGATTTCAAAGATGCGTGATAATCAGTGAAGAAGGACAGAGGCCTGTATTCTTGCAGATGGAGGACACTTCCAGTAATTTATTTAGTTTTTAATTGTTCTTTTTTTGTTTTATATTGAATAATACGAGTTGAGTCTCAGAAGACGAGCTATCAAAATAAAAGCAAATTTTGGGAATACCTATCGAGTATTTCTATTATTTTTTTTATTCAGCGAATAACATACAATTCAAATTCAATAATTTTTCACTCGAAAACGGTTGGAGATACGAAAAAATTACAAGTGTAGATTTACCCCGTCAAGTTGTGACATAGTATTATGTAACACCCTGTATAGGGGCAATTAAATTACAGTATTTGAATTTTGACTGAGGATATAACTCTACCGAGCAGTCAGGGCGTTCTCCAATTATAAAAATTTATAAATTGTTATAGAATAATAAGTGTGAATCAATCTTTTTTCTATATATCGTTCAAAATGGATTAGCATCAAGTAACGACCACTAGTGTTCAATTTCTTCTTCTTGTTTGTGAAATTCTTAGAATGATTATACGCTTGAAAATTTAGACCAAGAAAATCACTCAAAATTGAATAGGAAATCACAGAAGTAGAGGTTTACTAATGGAATAAGAGAACTCGAGGCTAATTTCATTGAAATTTTTGTGAGAATATCTCGCATACGCGTAGACAAATTTTCATTCAGTTTATTCCATCAATTCCTGAGATATTTCTATTGGAAACTACCGGCGAGACATCCTATATTCGTTTCTGTTTGCTCATACGGACACATAAATGATATAACAGCTTTTGCGAAACATTTACTGATATTAATCGACAATTTCCAACATTATATTTCAAACATTCAGGCAACGTTTTCGCTTCCATCACATCGGAGATGAATGAATAGAATGCAACTCGAATGTGTGGTTGTTTCGTGTGTGTGAGCCAGTCTGTGTTTAGAGGATGTAACATGAATAGGCAGGAAGCAGGCTATCCAGACATCGGCCCCCCGCCGGAAGTCGATATTTCACAAGATAAAATTATGTACAACTTCTTTCTTTATGAGATCACATAATTTCATACCACCGAATTAACGAAATATCGAGAGTTCGAGATCAACAATGAAATGATATCCACCGGAAAAAGAATTTTGATTACTTGATGAAATAATATACAAAGATCGCTTGTTCAGTTATAAAAAATGCAAAGTTTTCATGAAAACCTCTTCATATAAAATTAGGTTATATTTAACACATATTTTAGAACTTATAGGAAGTATAACCAATGTATAGGGTGTCCCAAGTTCGATGGTTTTGTGGGACAGATTGCAGATAGAAAAAATGACCCCATTTTCTCGGTCCTAATTTCCGAGAAAACCTTATTGGAGAAAACCATTTTTTTGTTTTCGAGTTATTCCGGAATTCTCATTTTTCCACGATTTGAGCAGATGATCATGTCTCGGTTACTAAGTAAGTTACATAAAAAAATTCACATTCTTGAGGCACTTTTGTGAATAGAATCCAGGGATGCATTAGAAACATTTTTACCGAACGGTTTTTTAGCTATAAGATGAACTTGTATTTTTTTCAATAATAACCATACGCGAAATTGGTCCTGTTAAGTAAAGTATTCTTTTCCTTTTCGAAAATATGTAATATGATATTAATATTTTTATTCTCTATGGAGTCTATGGCAATATTAGTATATCTAAGAATAAGGAGATATGACAGAATGATTCGAATGAACTTTCGAAGCTGAATAAGCTAAGATGAAAACCCAGAGAACGTTTTCGTTTTGTAAACAAGATTTTATAATAAAAAATATAACATAATATAATATAATTTCTCCTTCAATTAAAAGTGGAGGTAATGGTTGAGCTGCTGGCGATTTTTATATCAAAAGAAACATGTTCACGATTCTTGCGTGAACTGCTTAATAGTGAAAACCAGTTTCGAGAACATTCACTATTTATTGGGAAAAACTGAAATCTCATGCATTTTTGAAATTTCCTTTTCGAAAATTTTTCAGAGCGTAGAGAACTATACACACAATTTCGGGATGAATTTTTAATTTGGAAACTTCCGAGATATAAAAAAAGTGCAACATTGTCATTCCAACTGTTAATCAATAGAAATTTAATCATATAAAATATTCAGCTCTCCAAAAATATATAGTGCTTTTCTATGTTTTGAAAAATGAAGATTGATGAAACAGCAATACCAATTCTCTGTACATAATCTGCGTCTTCTTCTGAGCGAATTCAGTTGTTGAATTCCACGAGTTTGGTCAATGGCATCCTGAAACCGATTAATCGAATCATTTTCGGCCGCGTGAGGTAAATTTTGTTCTTGACAAAACCACATATGAAACAGGACCATTTGTGCCTATCCAGTGATCTGCCAGAATAACGTTCGATTTTTAGACGGATGTCCTGCATTATGAGCAGGTGCGCCGTCCTGTTGAAACTACTTTGTTTCAACGTCTGCAAGAGGAACAAATTCGTTCAAAATATTCAAATACGTAAAAGAGTTTATAGATTCCTCCATTTCAAGGTGGACATGATTCTTGTGCAATGAACATGATGGACATTCATCTTGTGATGGTTTAGTGAAGCCGATATTCTCCAGATGAAAAACCTTTCTGCAGGTTTCATATGAAACTTTCCTTTCAGGAGTTTTCTCATTCAAATCGTCATACCGTCTGTTACGAGCATGTTTCATGTTATAATGTGAAACTACTGGATAATAACTCTCAATATGAGCTTTGATGTTTTTATAATTTTCTTCTGAAATTTCTTTCATCTTTTCACTACGTTTAAGTCCTCTTTTATCTGTAACATACTGAAACTCTGTTACCATAGCATCAGATGAATGTACAATTGTGTGCAAAAACATTGTTTTGCATACGGTTTGTGTTTTATCTGTTTTTAAGTCTTTCCCCTCTACATTCGTTGTTTCTTTCAAATCCACAGATTTTTCTGCGATTTCTCCATTTGAATTTGTGATTTCTTCAGTATTCTCTCTATTTCTGTCTATTCCCACTCGATCTATAACTTCATTATGCTTTTTGCCTTCCTGCTGCTCGGTAACTTTCAGCACAATATCATTCTGTTCTGCTGTGATTGTTCTTAAAGGTAAAGTATAAACTACAGAGCATTCCTTGTGGCCAACGGCGTCTCTTTTATAGATCTGGACGGGCATTTTCTTGAGATATTTTCCAATAAAGAGTCTTTTCTTTCCAAAGTTGAATGAGTTGAAGTAACTGAAAATAATTCTTCTTTGTTCTTCTAAGATATTTCGGGAGCAGTTTTTTCTACAACTGTCTGGACATGGTGGAAGTAAAATCTTTGTTTTAGTTCGATTTTTCTTTTGTTTAGTCCGAGGTAACTCTATCTCTGTTACAGTGTTAGGTTGTACATTTTCTGTCTCTACTTGATCTTCTCCACCTCTGATCTCTATTTCTGGTACAGATTTAGGTACATGTTCTGCTGGTAACTGGTGTTCTTCAACTTCCATTTCCATTCTTCTTCTCTGAAATATTAGGTTCAGTTTGGTCAGTACTGTTAATTCTTATTAAATTAGTCATATCGCCATCAGTATTTTCTAGTGAATCATGGTATTCCAAACCTATTTCAGCTGATGTTGTGTTTCATTTTTTATTCTTTTTAGAAATGAACTGTGTTCAAATTCTGTTGGTTTCCACCAGATATCAACATCATTTAAATACAAACGGCTTTTCTTCCGTTTGATGGACTATAATTTGGGTCTGCATCCGAATCATCCATTGGTGAAACAGGTGACAGACTAGATGAAGTTCGACCTGTAGCCGTTTCAAGTGCCATTTTGAGAAGGCTCGCTCCGCGAAATCATTATTGCAGCACTGAAAAAGAGCTTGATTACATCTCCTCCGTATCGTAGTCCAAAGACATACTGCAGAACCACCACACTAATATGATTTAAGTACGCGAAATAAGAAATCATGTGATTTTACTCTGCATTCTGAATGGTGTTGGTTATTCAATTCAGAGGGTAAGACGTTATACTTTTTTGGAGGATTTGTCTATTCATTGCCAGTAAGTTGACTTACTAAGTGTTTGTTTTGTAGTTATTGAATATCTCACTCGCGAGTATCTACCTACACCAGAGTGATCCTATTCAAGTGGAGTAAGAAGTCATACTAGGTTCTATATTTGGAGATATCAAAACTTCTGTTGAGTATGTAATATTGATATATTTTAACTATGAAATGAAAAAGTTACTTGGTTTTCGATTGATATTTTGTAATAAATAATCAAAAAAAGCATTGCCTCCTAAAAAGTAACTATTCATTAATTCTCGACGGATTGATATATTTCAAATCTGAAAGAAGCATCTTTCAGACCTTTTTACGAGGAATCCAGTGGTGTGAAAATGTCGAAAACCAAGTATGTTGACTTACTTGGTTTTTGTTTTGTAAGGCAGTTCTTCTCTGTGATGTTTCCATGTTCACAGATTAATTCTATTGATATTGCCATTGAGAATTATTTCACCTTATAGCTCGAAAACCGTTGGGTTTCGTATGCATCCCTAGATTCTATTCTAAAAAGTGCCTAAACTAAAGAATATGAAAATATTTTTTTCATTAGTACCTGAGATATGGTCATTTGCTCAAATCCCGGAAAGCGAAACTTCAGGAATAAGTCGAAAACAAATAAACTAAAATTGGTTTTCTCGAAAATCGAGACCAAGAAAGGGGAGAACATTTTTTCTATCTGCAATGTTTCATATACCTGCCCCATAAAACCATCAAATTTGGGATACCCTGTACATTAGCGATATATATTCAAATCAACCTGTATCTCAGAAATGAAGATGACCATGACGGTTTTGCTTGAAATTAACCACATTGGTCTATCCCTTATATCAACGGAGATACCCCTCCAATGTATCAGAAATGGGACACTTCTAAATAAAAACCAACGGCTTGCGATTTTCAAGGAGACGATTAGAAAATCAAAGAGATGCCCAATTTTTAAAACAAAAAAATCATCGGAATCGTTCGAAGAGAAAAAGTGATGATAATCCAATCTTTGAACAATTTTAAGAAGGACCGGATTATGTCTGAAGCGTTTATGAAATAATGAAAACAAATTGTGATGCAAAATATCTGAGTAGTGTATTTTTTATTTCACCGATATTTTGGTACTACAAGTTATGATTTCAATTTCCTAGCGTTCGAGATATATTTAGAATATAATTTTATCATCATTGAGACGAATGATATCCCAATAGGTTATTATTAATTATATAAGACTTGATATGACAATGTAGTATATACCAAATATGATTCAAAATTATTATCATTGTCTCGAACAAATTTCGGTTTGTCGAAGTTAATTATTCAAATATTTCGATTCCAAAATACACGAGTTGCTCGATAAGAATTTAATTTACTTTCGATATATAAATCAGCGTATCAAATGTCAATGAAATATTTTTCAATGAATACTGATAACGTTGCTTTGGAACACTTACTAATAGTCAACAAAAATATCAGTTTATAGTCGCCCAGTTTCTTTTCGAACCGGAAAAATAAACGCCGAAACAAGTGCCCACGCAACGCCTCCTGACAGCAATCGCCTTTTACGTTAGTAAACTTATGTGTAGCTGTGAAATACTAGAAAAAGAAAGGAGTAATATTGTATACACCGCTCCAAGAAATTACCGCATAATTTCAATATTTCAAATTTCGTTTTTGGTAGGCAACTAATCATTAACACATGTTTTTTTGGGATATGTCCGGACATAAGCCAACAAAATTTTTCTTGGCGCGCATGTTCCTCTCATGCATACAGATGCGAAACATCAGTTTCCTAGGAATCCATCAAACCTGAACAAGGTAAACAATAACAATCAAGAAACGCCTGACTTGTTGGAAGGTGAAATTAAAGAGATAGTGTGCTGGTATTTCTATTCCTACAAAAAACACTAATTTTCCAGTAAACGGACAGCAGAAAAATAAATATTCGGACGTCGCGGCAAAAATAAAAAGACGTAATCCCACTGTTATGGTCGGAAATGAAATATATACCGGGGATAAACTGAAAATCATACTAAAAATGAAATAAACGCCTCAAAATGGTCTAGGGAACACTTACCAATATCTTCAAAATATGAATTTGATGATTCGACTTTATAGAAATCTTTCGGTTTTTGTTAGGATGTATTGTATATAATTCTCAAGAAAACAAAATAATATTTGACTTCTCCAAAGCACCTATTATAAAAAAAATTTGAAATTTGAAAATGACGAAATTTGGTAAAACACAAAAAACCTGAACTAATATTTTCGGAACGATATGGAAGCACATATATTTTTCAGTACCCAGAAGGTCCACCTCTGTTATTAATGACACTTTGGCATCGCCGCGGCATGCTCAATATTATATTGTCTATTACATTTTGGCCTAAGTCATTCCAAGCCCCCTGAACTGCTAATCGAAGCTCCTGTTCATGATGGAAGACGTTTTGACGCAGGAGATTTCTTTTTAGGGTGTCTCACACATGCTCGATGGGATTCAGATCTGGGGAGCAGGATGGCCACGGTAGAAGATCGATATCATTCTCTTCAAGAACGTTCAAGACAACTCTTGCACGATGAGGAGGGGCATTATCTTGTTGGAAGAGTGGATTTTGACCCATTGTTTGGAGATACGGTACCACTACAAGTGAAACTATCTCATTTGCGTAAGAATTTCCCGTGAGGTTGTTCTGTATGAAAACGAGGTCAGTTCTTCCACCAAGGCGTATACCTCCCCAAAACATCACTGATCCGCCTCCCTGTCTAACAACTTCTCGAGCATGCTGGAGACGGTTTTGCTTTCCAGGTTCCCTCCATATTCGATTTTCTTCGAAAATCGGTCTTGGGCGACTGTAGTAATCCTGAAACGGCCTGTATGGCAATCTTCTACGCTATCTGTTTCATTGAAACGCGACCATAAACGGTTTATGACACTTGGGCTACTTCCCAGAACCCTGGATACTTCCTGTTGTGAGCTCCCAGCTTGGAGCATGCCAACGGCTCGTAACATCTCTTCTCTAGTCAAATGTCGTATTTCCATGGTCGAATCACGAAACTTGAATCTTTTATTTGTGCTTACAACAGAAACAAAGTGCCAACTAACTGATTTCAAACACTGAATACATGAAAAGATTATAAAGCAGCGTCGCATCTGCTGCATTTTTAGTTTTTTATAGAAAAAACTGAAATCTGTTGCGGCACTCTACATAATTTGGTAAGAAATTGATGCAAGTGTTCATTTCTCAAAAAGAATCATCCATATTGATCGTTCTGGATACGATATATCGATATTCAGAAGTGTTCCCTAGACTTTTTTGAGGTGTTTATGTTCACTTGTACAGGTTTCATCCTGATACCAAGCATGAAGATGTGTCCGATTATGTAAAAGCAAGTAAAATAAACACAATCAGCTGCGAGAAATTGAGTTCAGGAAATCCTGAAATTTACTCGTCTTTTAAGATCGGTGTTAACGTGAACGATAATGAAAAACTATTGAGTTCTTCATTTTGGCCTGAGGGGATTTGCGTTAGGCAGTTTTTTCAAATCAGTGACAACTGGTGCACGAACTAACATAAATCGGCTATGGATTTTGCACCTCAATGCTCAATCTGTTAGAAATAAAATCATTCTGCTCAACGCTCATGTGAATGAACTTGCAGAGCATCTCAACTTGGTGAATATATTATGTATTACTGAGCACTTCTTTTTACAAGATGAAGTGGATAACTTCATTGTTGAGAACTTTCACACTGTATCATCATTCTCAAGATCTACCAGGAGAGGAGGTAGTATTATTTTGGCCAGGAATAACCTGACTTGTCATGAAGTAGAGGAATTGCTGAATTTTTCGTTACCACTTCACTGTGAAGTTTCAGCGATCGAGTTTTCAGGGGAAAACTTGGTTGTCGTAACTGTTTATCGCCCATCAAAGCGCAATTATGTGTTTTTTACTGATGTTTTCGTGCAAATTTTGAACTATCTGTCCACAACAAAAAAAGATGTTGCAATCAATAGTGATTTCTGTTTATTGTTTCATTCAAACAACAATTTATATATTCTAGGACCTTATTATGTCTTTCGGATCCGAGCCTACTATTTTCAGCCTACTCGTGGTACCAATTGCTTGGATAATATTTTGATCAATTTCAAGAATTTTCGAGGTTATAATAGCTGTGTGGTTGACTCTGGCTCTCTGAATTGCGATTCGTAACGCGTTTCACTACACCGTAGCTTCTTCAGACGAATGAATGTACAGAAAATAAGAATGAGAATATAAATATGAATGTTCTTGAGTAATTAAAAGCTTATTGGGTTGCTTCTTCTCAAGTGGTTATTTATGTCAGGTATATCCAACAAAATTAAGGAATAGATTGCTCCCCGAAGAGATTCAATAGAGGTGAAGGGCTTAAATCGACTTGTTCATTGATGAGTCTACCTGAGTGTTTGTATTTATTGATTTCTAAAGTTTCCCAAAGATCTATCTTCCAATATTTATTATCTGTATGCAAAATTTCAAACTGTGGGTCGAAAGATCGATTATCTTATAGGAGATGATTCGCGTAATTTGAATCTGATTTTTATTTGAAAAACTGCGTTTATGTTCCGATATTCTAAAATTAAAATGTGTTCTACCAATGTAGAAATTATCACAGTCATTGCAATTCAATCTTTAAACACCTGATTTATTGTTTTTACCTGGTTTGGTTTTATTATTTTTATATATTTGCCTAAATTATTATTAGTTTGGAAAGCTATGTTGAAATTATTGCTACTCAAGAATGATTTCAGTTTCTCACTTGTGATGCCAACGTAGGTTAAGGTGTTGAATTTTTGTTTCAATTTATCGACAGGGTAAACTTGATTCAATGCGATTCTACTTTTTTTTATTTAAAATATTATTTATTAATTTGGGATTGTAACCATTATTTTTGGCTATTTGTTTAATCAAATTTAATTTTTCTGGTGATAACGGGATGTTAATCAATCTATGAATAAAACTATTGAATGCTGACATTTTATGTTGATACGGATGACACGACGAGTTATGTATTATAATATCTGTATGTGATGGCTTATGGTAAATTGCGAAAACATGTTTTCCATTTTCATTCGAAATTGTTACGTCTAAGAAATTTATCGAATTATTGCTTTCTATTTTGGTTGTGAATCCAATTTTTGGATGTAATGAATTTATATGATTTTCGAAAATTTTAACTGTCTATCTGTTCCTGTGAAGCAAATAATGATATCGTCTACATAGCGATACCAGTATAAACAATATTTACTGAGTGGATGATTATGAATTAATTTCTTTAAATTATTCATGAATATTTCTGCTAACAAAGGACTTAACGGATTGCCCATAATCAAGCCATCTTCAATATTATAATATTTGTTATTCAAATGGAAATAATTTTGATCTAAACAAATTTGTAATAATGAAAGAATATCTGATTTAATGATAGTATTGACTTGATTATTTTCTAATAATTCTTCAACTAAGTAATACGTATCTTTCGGAGGAATGTTGGGAAATAGATTCTTGACATCGAAAGAAATGAGTTTGGAATTAGGTGGTATAATGGTATCTTTGATATTGGCAATTAGTTTGTATGAATTTTTCACCGAAAATTTAGATTTAAAATTGCAATGTTTTATTAGCAAGTCGTTGAGGAATTTTGAAAGTTTGAAAGAAGGTGCCGTTACATAAGAAACAACAGTTTTATCAACGAAAATAATTCGGGGGATTGTGGATTGGAGTTAAAGAATTTATATTTTTCGTGGTCTGTAATTAATGATTTTGCTGTCGAAATTATGTTTTTAACCACTTTCTGAAATTTTGCGGTAGGATCCTTAGTTGATGTTATATAGTTTCCGGCTGTTAAGAATTCAGTTTTAGAAATATAATCGGTTTCACTAATCGCGATGACGGTGTTAACTTTATCTGCCTTAGTGAATACTAAATCGTTCTTGGTACTATTTTCACGAATTGTTTTTATTATCTTATAATCGGAATTGCAATAAGGTGATATTTTCGAAAAGTCTTCCTTGATGATTTTTGCTGTTAGATGTTTGGCTACAATATTATCTTTGGAGTTTTTGAGAATTTTTTCGGAGTCTATGCCTAACTGTTCAAAATTAGTTTTATTATGTTTTAAAAATTCAAAAATTCAGACAAGTGGTTGATTCAAACCAAATATTTCAGTATAAAACTAAGCTGATGAGTAGGCCTATTTCTCTTTCCTGGAAGCAAAAATTTTTTGATTTTATCAGCGTGGTGGATTGGGGTTTCGTAAATCTACGAAACCTGGATGTTGCTTTCAAGTTCCGCGTGTTTCTAGACGTCTTTGCTAGGGCGGTTGATGTGTCTTTTCCGGAAAAAATGAAAAAGTTTCCAACTTGAACTCCAACTTCTGCTTTGGCTGGTTTGATGAGTTTACATCTTCTTAGTGAAATGAAGAGGAATTATCCTAACGATAACAATATTAAGATGGCACTAGCCCATCATGAAGTTTCATATAAGAATGATCTGCGCAAGGCAAAGCCTCTGGCTTACGAACGAAACATTGTAAACAGTGGTAACAAAAATAAGGCTTGTTGGGACATACTCAACGCGAATAGAAAAAATAAAAAGTCATTCAAACCCGAACTTAACCCTAGTTCGATCAATTCTTTCTTTCTTGAAATTCCCACAAAAATTATTAAAGAAATTCCAACTTGCGGGAAAGACTTCTCAGATTATTTGGGTGATTTACACATTCCCGATGGACCTCAATTCTCATTCAATCACGTTTCGTATATTCAGGTTAGAGATATTATTAATCAAATGAAAAATAAGAGTAGCACAGATCATTACAACTTGAATATAGGTTTGATCAAACTTGTTCTGAATTTCATCATATATCCGCTTACAAAGTTGATTGATTATTGCATTGTCGAAGGAGTGTTTCCTCAATCCTTAAAGATTTCGAGGATTATTCCGACCCACAAAAGTGGCCCAATAACCGATATGAATCTTCAGACCAATTGCCTTGGTTCCTGTGTTTTCCAAAATATTTGAAACATGTCTCAAGATTCAAATAACTGAATATTTCGAATCATCTCGGCTCTTTTCTGCGAATCAGTTTGGTTTTCGGAAGTCTAAATCTACGTGTCATGCAATAAACAGGCTACTTGAGTACATAGTACGCGACATGGAGAAGGGGTTCATTGTGGGAAGTTACTTCTATGAATGAATGAGCGCATCCATTCTTACCAAAAAACTGGGTCACTACAATTTTAGTACATCCAGTTCCGATCTAATTTATTCTTTTCTCACTAACAGAGTACGGTACACGTTGGTTGATGGGGTCGCATCCGAGCTCGGTGAGGTTGTCAGCGGCGTCCCGCAGGGATCTGTATTGGGTCCCTCTTTATTCATTATTTTTATTAATGACTTAGTAGAATATGTGGGCGCTGCAGATCTTCTGTTGTTCGCGGATGACACTACCGTGATCGAGGAAGACTCTAGTGAGATAGAACTTTTATCTAAAATGAATGCCACTCAAGCCGCTCTCTTCAATTGGTTTTGTGAACTAAGCGTCAACATTGATAAGACCTCTAAGATTATATTTACCCACAGGAAAGTCGATTTTGTTAGTCCGCCAAGCGTTAAGTTCCTTCGGGTAAGACTCGATTCTAAATTGAGCTGGGAGGAGCATGTCGATTGCCTAGCGGCTCGGATTTCTGGAGGCATTTTTCTGCTTCGAAACCTGATTAAGATGCTCCCAGGAGATGTGATTCGTTCTGCCTATTTTTCACTCATTCAATCCCACATATGTTATGCTTTGACAAGCTGGGACCATTCAACACATGCTAGTCGAATTTTTGGTTTACAACGCAAAGTCATACGAATCATTTCAAATAAACAATCATGACATTTCCTACTTTGTGAAACCAGTGCAAGCACGCAATAAATCTATTCTCTTCTATTCTATTCTATTCATGAGAAATAAAATGAAATAAATGAATGAAAAATTTAATTTCCGGTAATAATGCAACGCGAATGACGAAATGTGACCCCGGCAGAATGCGCTGAAGCAGGTTGGACTTATACAAGAATTAACCGAAGGCTTGAGGTGTCCAATTCAACTGTTTCCAAAATGATTCGTAGGTACAGGTCATTCATGAAAAGAGACCAGAGCAAGGACGACCTTGAGCAACAACGGTGTTATATGACCGTCATTTAAGAGTTTCGACAGAACAGTGGAGTGTAAATTAGCACTGAAACGATACGACAACGTCTCAGGTTTCGTATCGCAGCTCCAGGCCCAGTTCTAACTGCAGCACATCGAAGAGACTAATTGAATTTTCCAGGGAACACGTCAATTGGTTAGTAGCTGACTGGTAGAGAGTTTTATTCACCGATGACTAGAGATTTTGCCTTTTTCATTGCGATCGATATTCTCTCGTGTACATAGGACGAAATGAGAGATACACCCAGTACAACTTTTTACCTACTTATGGTTTTGATGGAGATTTAATAATAGTGTGTTAAGGAATTTCTTCAAATGGCTGCACTGATCTGGCAATCTTAATTTATGCAACCCTCAACGCCCAAAGGTACGATACAGACATTTTAGAAGAACATATTGTATTTTTTGCGGATGAAAACTTTTCGTTTATGCATGATAAAGTTGGACCAACCAAGCTCATATCGTTAGGAACTGTCTTCAAGACCACGAAATTACTTCAATGGAGTGGCCTGCACTCCAGACTTCAATCGAATCGAACACGTCTGGGACATTCTCAGAAGTAGACTGAAAAATCAGCGAAAATTTGGAACGAAATGGATTGGAATGCTATATCACTGATTTTGAGTATGAATCGTAGATCTTATGCAGTAATTCCCGCCAGGCTTGGAATTATCCGGTATTAACGGATTTTTGGGGACTTAATAGATTACTGAAAAAATAATTCTTCAACATAACTAAACATCTTCCGAATATTATTATTTCTCATTATTAGTTTTATTTCAATTTCTATTTTCATTCCGATTGCTCGAAGAATACCTTAGTGCTGGTGGAAATCAAGTAGGCATTGAATTATATACTAAAGAAATTAGTAACTAATTAAGAAATAGGATGATTATACAGATAATCAGTTAGTCCCAAACGTGCTTGTGAATGTATTATAATTTATGCAACACTTTGAATTTGACTGTTAAGATGGGAGTTTAGTACATTTTATCAGTTATATCTTTCCTAACAATTTCCATGAAAATACACACACCACAAAAATTGTCGCATCACCTGGTATTCTGAATTCCACAATCGATTAAGCAGCTCGATCGCAGTTTCTTTGTCAACATATGTTTTTGGACATATGAGGGAAAAAACTCTTATACATGTAGTAACATTAGTTTCCATATGATCTCAAACACGTCTGAAACAAGAATGAGTTTATTTGACTATCAGTATTCATTCAATTTCTCTGCAGTTTTCACCCTAAATTAATGCAAGTTTTCTGTGTTTCTTGTTGATTTTCGAATCTTTGAATTTATTGTAATGTCTGCTGAACGTTCTGGACGCTATTCGAGTGATCATGAAATGGTAAGAATTGTAACACTTTTAGAAGAGGGGCGAAGCCAACGTTACGTGTTTAACTTGTTGAATGTTAACCAGAGCACTATTTCAAGAGCAATTAATCGGTACCACAAAACAGGGGAATATGGAAGAAGGGCCGGACAGGGAAGAAATCGGATAACAACACCAATTGATGATCGTTGACTTCGTTTAACCGCACTAAGAGTTCGGCACTGTACGGCTAGAATGCTACAAAAAGAACTTGCACTTTCCAGAAATGTTCATATTTCATTGCAAACTGTTAGGAACAGGCGCTATCAGACCTAGGGTGGCTTCTACCGGCCCTCGTCTCACCAGAGAGCATCTGGTTGCAAGACTTCAGTTTGCGAGGTAACATGCATATTGGGGTACTCCAGAATGGTTGAATGTTCTCTTTTCCGACGAGTCCAGGTTCTGTCTAATATCAAATGATAGACGCATGTCTGTATACAGATGACCTGGGGAACGGTATCAGCAATGCAATATCCGGCAAACCGAAAACTTCGAAGGGGGCTCAGTAATGATGGGGTGAGGCATTTCTTTCCATGGTCGAACTGAGTTAGTTATAGCAAATAATGGAAGGATGACAGCGGCCAGATACATCGCAGATGTCCTTGAACCCCATGTTGTACCCTTTGGCCCATTGATTGGCGAAAACTTCATTTATATGCATGATAATGCTCGGCCTCATGCAGCTAGTGTAGTTACATAATTTCAGCAAAATGCCGAAATTGATATTTTAAGATGACCAGCCAGAAGACCCGACTTGAATCCCATAGCCATACCATTGAGACAATATGGGGTGGCAAATTCAGCAACGTAGGATTCCTTGTAGAACACTCCAACAACTAGAAAATCTGCTTCCTGAAATTTAGAACTCAGTGACTCAAGAGTACATCCAAAATTTGTTTGTTGGGCTTCCGAGACGTATACTGGCAGGGTCTAGGGAGGAAACACTACATTTTGAAAATAATTAGTAACAATTCGATGCTAGTTGATTGGTCCCTTCGCGAATGTTTGAAGATGATAGAATTTTTTAATTTTTCATTAACTCAAAAATCGTTGATATTTTCCATCATAAACTCATCTCTTTTGATTGATATCTTCTTATTTTACACTTCTGAAAGTTACCAAGCGACTCTTGAAAGACCAACCTAAAAGCTTATATAGTATTGTCGTAAAAGTAGGGTGATGCGACAATTTTTATGGGGGGTGTAATTAGATATAACAAGAATGATATCTTTACCCTTTCTCAAGTAGGTAATAGTATAAATAGAAAAGATAGGTTTACTCATGTGACCAAAGAAAATGTTACATTACACTACAGACCACCAAATTAAATATTGCATCTGATCAATTCTACACCTTGATGAAGAAAGGTCCTACAATGAGATTTCCATAAATTCCATTGAGCGTAAAAGTACTCTCGTCAGAAAAACAGGTATTATACAGAATATGTGTTTCACACTCCCAATAATGAATTTCAACTTAGGAGCTGCTGGAGGTAAGGGCTGAGTTCACATGCTCTGAAGCAACTCAGAAATTCGTCTCCATTCAATCAAAAATTGAGGTGTCGGGGTGGTAATTGATATCGCTGAGTAGAAAATCTGTCTAAATCATCCTACGCGTTGAAGTTCGCGTCGCCCTAACCGTTCTTGTTTGATTGTTTCAACAAATAGTTGGCTTTCGATTATTATATTTATGGTATTTTAACTTGGAAATAGAATAGGTACTTTATTCAACACTAACGAATGATTTCTTGCTTTTACTTGGGTTATAAGATACTACTTCTTGTAAAATTTTATGATTTAATATATATGACCTTTCGATTGCGAGTGTCTAAATATGCACTTAACTGCACGAAGCACATAGAGGAATTCACAAGGAAAACAAGAACAATCCGAGAACAACTGTGCCACCTACTCAACGGAAGAAGCAGACTACAGAGGAGAACAAAATGAAGATAATCAAAGGAATCATCATCCTAGGAATAAGTTTCGCAGAACAAATTTTGCATTCAGAGGACCAATACGAGAGGAGAAAACTACAAGCAGCAACTACAAACAGCAACGAAACCCTCAGAAAGAAAATTGTAGTTGGAACATTAGAAGAAATCATCATACGACTCACAACAAGGACAATTGACCAGATACAAGACCAGGAAAATAACGAGACCAACCAAATAATGGAACTACATTCGAGAACAATAGAGAAAAGAACATCCCTAGTACGATGAGAGAGAAAACTAAAGTCCATCCCAGATGCAACATAAAAGAAGTACGAAAACCAACTAGTAGAACTGCAGGACAACTGAATAGATGAAAAGGAATTAAGACGAAGAGGGAAAAGAATAAAAATCCGGCCCTCGCCAAAATTCAAGGATCATGGGAGTAAGATTTAGTATATTAATATTTCCTGTTAATGCTAACTTGGTAGCATTCAGAGAAATATGCGTCGAGAGTTGAATAATGCCGTTTTTGTGAAGTGGTTATTCCAGCACAATCTATGGTTGACTATTAAGCATTCTCATATTTCGACTTTGAAGAAGAAAATGTTTAACTTTCAAATACGAGTCATCCAGCATATAGAAATATTATTTGAAGAATTCTTTCAATTTCAGTTGAAAGAAGTACTGTGTTTTAATTTTTACTTTATTGAAAAGTCATATGCTTCTTCAGACGATGATTATGCAGAAAATGTAAAAAAACACAGTTTTCATGAAAGAAGAAATTTTCATCATTCGATATTCATGAACATCATTCTATTCCTTTGTCTAGGAAAAATTTCACAGATTTTTCCCTGTATCCGTGCGAAAAATTTTTGTTTCTGGCCAAGTTTTATGTTTCTTTCGTTATGAGACGTACCCCTTGAAAAGCATACAGACAGACGGACAACAGAGTTCTTGAGTATGAAACTCTAAAAAATATATATGTTGGGCCAGATAGAGTGAACACTTTTTATAAACTTTCTTAGAAAAAAAAGAGGAGAACATGAAATAAATATAACCAATAATATTTGCCAACATTCAATGCACTTCATTTTTTAAATATCACTTCTATCACGACATGAGTCACAAAACCGAGGTCGATAAAATAGAAACGACAAACTGTCTACAGCGTCCGCTGTGGAAATAATAACATCTGTGATTCTGGGAAATGGTATGACTTCATTTTTCTAGAATTATTAATATTTACAAATGGGATGTTACACAATTTCCTGTAGATCATTTGTTATATTAACATGATTATCAATTTTTCCATTTGTCAGGCTGTATTATTGCGATGATGAACCCTTATTATCCATGGAAAATGATGCGTTGTTGTAGCAGTATTTTCAATGAATGTTTGGACTCTTCTTTGGATAAGTTGAACAATAGAAAGAGGCTCGATAGTATTACGACAAACGACACTTTGTGAATATAATAAACAGAGTTTGTTTAACTCATGCAGTGTCTGATTAATCGGTTAAGAGGGCTGAATTTAGCTTAGATTTGACTGCATCTACATTAATAAATATCATTGTGCAGGCTACTATGTTATGAAAATCAAGTCGATGAGATCTCCCGAATCAATCACCTTGAATGCGCATTTTGCAGAACTCATCTTTTTCGTGATTTTTCAATCTTCGGATTATTTCACTTGGATTCTCACCGGATGAATATATTGTCAATTTCCAGTCATCACTACAGTTAGATGTACAGCAGGGGTGCTCAAACTTGAACTGCTGGCGATTTAACTCAATATCTTTAGACCACTTACGATCGACTCTGAAAGGCTGGAAGTATGTGTGATGCAGGGTTATCGTACATACACGATACACCCTACATACCTACCTTCCTAGGTAGGGTGTACCGTAGCATATATAGATACTAGCTTTCCGCACAATATACATTATTTCAGTCAAGGTTTGAGTTAGGTTTAGTTAGGTTCTTCTCTATAATATCAATGAAAAAACTCATAGTTATTCAAAATTGCGAGTTTATTGGTTGTTACAAAACAAAAGAGTTACATATGGTGTTAAACTTAAGTAAGGAGTGACTTTGGATGTTGAAGCGTGGCACTGCATGTCCTTAGTATACTTTTCATAAGATGGTACGTAACCACTGATTGCTAATCGCAAGCATGATGACATATGATCGTCAGTTAGTCGATTGAGATAGTTTGACTTAATTATCTTCATTTCAGAAAATGCAGACTCCCACAAGTAAGTTGACCGAAACATTGCCATCAGTTGAAGGGATATCTGCCTTAGATTCGGATATTTATCTTCAGATATAAAACACCAGAAATTTGTATCAGATGCTGTAGCTTTGAGATGTATATCTGATATAATCTGCACCAACTCATTTTCAACAGAACATGAGTTCATATTAAACTGACTTGCTATTTCAGTAGCTAATTCCTCAATGTTTTTACATGAAAAAGGACAACACATAAATGATGCTATATTTGCCAATTTACTGCAAAAATAAAAACGCATTTCGAATTGCCGCAAAATATTTGATAATTCAGCCTCATACGTATCATAATTCAACTGAGGAATCCTTGCTTTCGAAGACGGAAAATGTTTCAGATCCTTTCTCTTCAGTTGAACTTTCATAAGTTGCAATTTACTTTTGAATGTGTTTACTGCACTAATTATCTCAATAATAGTTTTTCCTTTACCTTGAAGCTCCAAGTTAATGGTGTTTAAGTGCATTGTTATGTCAGTCAAAAATGCCAAATCAGTCAGCCATTTTTCGTTTTTCAACATCTGAGTGTCATCACCTCTTTCGTCTAGAAAAGCTGTTATTTCGAGCAATAATTCTTTCTAGGAATTTTCCGGGACTCAACCACTTGACGTCCGTGTGAAGAACCAAATCAGTGTGTTCAGCTGACTCTCTATCTTCCAACTGCAACTTAAAGAGCCGCCGTTGCAAGCTACGTCCACGGATGGAATTCACGATTTTTGTAGCAATGCCCATAATTTCCTCCGTGTTTAAAACTTTTGAACACAATACTTGTTCATCTATAATGCAGTGGAATGAAAAAAATGAAGGGAAATCTTCATTAGCTCGACACAAAACCAAAAAAAAACAGTCATTCTCCATTGGTTGTATTGCTCACTAATTTATATATTGGTAGGTTGTAGTTTTTTACAAAATTGAAGAAAACGTCAAATATATCCTCGCCATGGGTCCTCCCTTTCAGAGGAAAGATTGTCAAAAATTCTTCCTTAGCCAACATGTCATTGAATACCATCCGAATAAAAATACACAGCTTGGAAGTGTCTGTCATATCGGTGGATTCGTCGAACTGTAAAGAAAAGTAAGTACATTTCATGATATCATGTTTTAGTTTATTTGCCATGTCCTGACTCATGACTTCAATACGCCTTGTGACAGTCGGACGAGATAACTGAAGTTCTCTAATAGCAGACATGATTTCCGTTTTATTTTTAAAATCTCCAAATGGAGTCTCACCCGCTTCAATAAATGCTTGCTTCACAATCGATCCATCTTCGAATGGTTTGTTGTTTTTCGCCAATATATGAGATATTTTAAATGACGCGATCGTAGCAGCTTTTGATTGTTTGGCTGGTCTTGTGAACATCGTTTGTTCTTTTTTCAAACAAGATATCAAATCACGTACTTTTCGTTTTCTTAATTCACTCTGTGGCGGAAAATCCTTCTCATAGTTTTTATGAACCATTCTATGATGCCTCTCTAAGTTACCACGCTTAGGTATTGCAACTGACGCACGACAAATAAGACAAATGCACTTATCTTTCATCATAAAAAAAGAAACATTCTTCCTCCCGATCGTTATTGAAATGATACGTTTTAGATTTCTTCGCTGCACTCATTTTGTATTATTCAATAATAAACTTTGTATCGACGTAGTATTGCCTTTAAGTTAAAATTCAAAATGAGTCCAATTTCTGCAGGCGCAACATTTATATCGGCGTGAACGAAAGTCTCGAATGTTTCCGTCAAACGCGCCACCCGAAAAACGACAAGATTAAAAAACGCCGCTTTTCTTTGACAAGTACCGCACGTTCCTTTGATAAAGCCGCCTTTTGCCGCTAGCAGGGTGTTATTTTATTTTGTAATAAATTTTTGTAGTTTAGTTACCTACTTATTAAAAAAGTTTTTCTTCTCGAGATCTACTCAAAAAGCACTCGCTATCGAAAGGTCGACCGCGATCGACCGTTTGAGCACCCCTGATGTACAGGGTGGACAGAAGTTTTAGTATTTCAACTATGCGAAATATTGGGAATATAGAAAAATGCAAATTTTGAAAATTTTCGGAATCAGTTGAGTACCGTATCTCGGTTGTTTTTGAAATTATGTAAAAATGGTTTTAACATTTCATAGGCACTTTTTCACGTAGAATCGAAGTACGTGCGGAATTTTTTTTGTGTAACTGTCGATTATGCAAACTAGCGTTTTTTCAATATGAATCATAAACAACTTTGATTTAGTTAATTAGAATTTTATTTTTCCTTGCCAAATATATATCACACATGAACTCAATATCTTCATCCAGGACGTGTTTTCATGAAAAACCGAAAATTGTATAACATTTCCCTAATTTTGATAAGTAACTTTATGTCCGTTCACACGAATAATTGAAATGGCTCAAGTATGTTCCGTCTTCTCAATATGGAAGTTTGAAAATTAATTCTTGCAAGACAATTGTTAGACGATTTAATGTATTTTTATCAAGATACAACTATTGTGAGAATATGATATCCTTTATAATAACGTAGCGGCTATGCCACAAGAAAATTTATAACCCATATCGGCCTTAACATTGAATATCAATATGGCGATGAAGGCTTATAACCGCAACCCAATGTTCATTTTGGCGATTGAATATTTCATTATGACTGATGTGACCTTCATCAGTCTAAATTATTTCTGGGAAAAACTGCGGATTTTCTGCAGATTCTTATTACCCTTGGACGTTGATTGTAGCATCGTTCATGAAGTTTTCCAGCAGCATGCATTTTATATTTGACTTGCTCATTCGTGCTTTTATTAGCACTTAAAGAGGTTGCGGTGTACCACTCCATGCTCTGGCGTTTGCTTTCTGGATCGTACTCGAATACTCAAGACTCATCACCAGTTCCAGAAAATGTGGATCATTTTTCATCGGTTCCAAAGTTAATATTCTTTTCCTATCTGTGATCCTTTCTTTCGGGAAAGGTTTTCCGCTTCTGCCCAAATTTTGCTCATCTCTAATTCATTGGTCAAAATCTGGTGAACGGAGGTGTGATTCAGATTTAACTATTCCGAGATCTTTCTGACTGTCAACCGCCTTCCGCAACGTGTTACATTTACAATCGACTCTCTTTCTTCTGAAAATGCCTTAAGGCACCGAAAAACCTGACCCCTTGATAAAAAACACTCTCTCCATAGACAAGTCGAAGTTTTTCGAATGTTTCTATTGCATTGTGTCCAAGTTTGAAGCAAAACTTTATAGCACACCGTTGCTCAAAATTGATGCCACTCATTTTTAAAACGCATAAGAAGAAACTGATTCACAAAAACACCGCTACAGACAAACAAATGACTGTAGCTAGTTTGAACTCATATTGGAGGTGTATCACATGTGCACCTGATGCTCAAGGTCTCTTGAAATTTTCCGTTTCAAACAACTTTGAGGCCATTACATGTCCTTTGGTGAATATTGTTTTACTGCCTCGATAATTATACTATCCAGCTTATCCAGAATATCATGTAAAAACAAAGTAAACATGAAACATTAAATCAAAAGAGCTAATCAAAATATAGAATCCTTGTCTTGCAATCTAAGTTTATAAGCACCAGCTTGTTGAATTTCAGAGAATTTCATCGAGTTTGTAAATATCATGTTAATGGTCCATGAAAAATTTCCACTTTATGTTGGGATTATACCGTTAGGAAATGAAAGAAACTGAATTGGATGAAGTCTTGAGCTCACCCTATGCAACCTGAGCTTCTCCGCTCTTCACTCATCCGGAAAGCCCATGTTCAGTGGCCTTTGTGCTAGTTATGTAATAGTTTCTCTTGCAGTGCGAATGTGGCAACACTCAATCTGCTGCCCTCTTGTAAGAAACTCGGAAAATCTGAATACATTCATACAATTTTAGATTCTTCAATTGGTAATTTGCGATTGATTAATACATTTACTCAATTTCCTCGGTAGTCTTTCAACTTCCCTAATTCATTTGAAATCCAGTAGAACTTGTTACCAAAAGGTGGACAAAAAAATATCAATAACGAAGAGAACTTAATCAAAAATAAAATGGATGTAGATCTGGATAAGCTCGATCAACTGTATCAAGGGAGAGTTCGAATACTGCCTGAAAAATCTCACAGAGAAGAAAGCCAATGTTAAGAATTGCTCCCAAACCACTTGAGACGGCTCTATAGTTGCCCGTGTATCATAAGCGCGAATAACAGGCGCGATTCGCGCGTGGTCAATGCAAGAAAAGTATTTCTCGTTATACTCACGACGTTCACGGCTCAGATAAGCGTATCTCAGTCATTTGCTGGCGTTTGACAGAGATAAACGACGAAGCTGCTGCCGCTGTAGTTCTGCGTGATAGCGAAGCGCAAAAGCGGGCTTTGGGTCTCAAGTGTGCAGACAGCATAAGATTCCAATAAATATTATAAGTATTAATTAAGTCACAAAGGAAAATAAGAGGGATATTCATTAATTGAAAATGCAAATTGGTTTGGATAAAGAATCCTTTATTTTTAAAAAACAGAAGATTTATTTCATCATTTATGCACATGTCTCAACGGGATGCCAGCTTATTTACCGTGCTGCAAATACTGAAAAATACTGTGCCTTGGTGTTGGATCCAATTTTCCACAATTTCCTGCGTATTGCTTTCTTTGGGGGTGAAAGAGTGAAAGAGGGCAGTAAAAAGGTACCTACCAGGTTTTTTTGTAAATCCTTTCATGAGTTTGGTTAATGCGAAGACGTGGGTTCTCTTGCAGGAAAGTTACCTCTGGATCCTTTACTTTAAACTTTTCTGTTTGGTTTCATCTTGTTCGAAAGCATATCTGAGTAGTACTGTATGCTGTTATTCGAGCTACTTTTCGGCTAGAACAGTGCCTCCTGACATTGATTCTAGACCTCTTGTTCTACCCACTTGTGAAATTTCCCTTAGTTCATAGTACACTTCAGTCATTCTTGAGTACATTTTAGCTCATTCTCCTCATTCAATAAATAGAAGATGAATAACAGAAAGTTTTAAAAACAATATGAAATTGTCAAGTGAGCATGCCAGATGATCAGGGTGCAGTAATGCCATCTTAAAGTCCTAAAATTATCAAACTTGTCCCATGAATAGCTCACCTGGAAATTCATTGAAATTTGGACAAAAGAGTATCCGTCGGGTTAGCTAGATTGCTACTATAATTTCTGTCATATCCATAATAGTTTCAGAAAAATTCAACGTATACTGCATGTTTGCCAATGAGAAAACATATAATGTGAAGACCAAACAAAACAAAAATGTGAATCTTGTACCATATGGTTGTTACATTTCAAGCAACCTTCCTCACGTCAAGAAATTCCAAGAAACGTAATTTAATTCAAATTTCTCCATTTCTAATAATAGTTCAGTTGGTCGGTAATTCGTTCCCACATAAACGGCGTGAAACTAGTTTCCATCTGCGTTGGCTCGTGGAAAAAAATTGAATCAGGTCTGCCCTCGTCTTCCTAGACATTTTTAAGTTACGCCCACAAATTATATGATTAAAATGTAAGTATGTGAAGTGGAGGTGGAGTATACTTGGAATTATCGCATATAAATCTGGTTTGAGGGGGATGGCTAGATGAATTCGCTTTTTTCGTGCTTGATTTTGCGAAACTAAATTTATACGATCAATGTGGGCATTTCTGGAGTAACGTTATGGTGAAATTATGCCATATGTTCATGCAAAATGCATGGAGGAGGAATTGGAGCAAATTCAATTAAGATGTTGAAGAAAAATAATACTTACAGGTGTTTGATATAACTCATACTCTGTGTATTTCAGAATATTGGAAATATTAAATGAAATTGGTGTCACTGCTTTGTCTGATATGGGGATTTACTTTATCCAATCAAGATTGCAATTTTCCTTTCCAAGATCTTGATTGATAGCAATGAGTAGGAATAGGTAATCGGTATAAATGAATGTGGCATTTCCCTATTGAATCTTGAACAAAATAACTGTGAATCACTTAATGGTAAAGCCATGAAATTTGATCAATTTTTTTCATTCATTTCCATAATACCAAAAAACCCGAAGTTAACAGCAATGCCAACTTTCGTTTGTTCGAAGATTCTATGCTTAAAAATGTTACACTGGTGGCGACATCTACGCGTTACATGTTAACATAAGAAAAGCGCGTCACGTGAAACCTATCAACGAATGTAGAAGGTTCGGAATGGTAAATATATATGGCGCCACTATAGCAGTTGATATAGAAAAGTTTATTATTATTGTTCGAAAAGAATTGAAAGTAATTTCGAAACTAAGAACTTGGATAATGTTTTTATTATTCACATAAAAAAGTGTAACATTTAATGGTCTAATTCTTTAGGCAAACATTTGCTTTTCTGAAGGCTCCCTTTTAATACAAAACTTATGTAAATAAATAACGTCCCAAAGAAATCTTTGGTCACCAGTTGAAACATTCTTCAAATATGCGTCTATTTTGAAAGTATTTCAGTCTTCTCCTTCATAGATAACATACATACTCAAAGGTACTCAAATTTTCACCACCTATGATGTCACCAAAATTATGCACAAACTATTTCAGTGGGAATTGATTGAATGCAATACAGTAGACTCGTCAACTCGAAAAATTCGGAGCTGTTCGCATCTTGGACATGTTCATACCAGTGAATGTATGAATCAAATGAAAAAACATTTACATAATCTTCAATACTTATGAGGGATGTACACACTTATACTCATTCATTTTAACATTATCAGTTTGTATACATACATATGTAGTTATTTGAAAAATGAAGTTATTTTAGGTAAATAAGTCAAGACTATTGTTAATCACTGTTTCCGGTACTCCAAAGCCTAATTAAAGGTAAATCTCCATCGTCTTTATTGTTTTCCGTAAAATATTATGCCAATACTTAACTATCGTTGCCCTTTCCAGTCGTTACCAAGCCGTAGATAAATGTAGAGAAGCATCTTTCAATATTATTGTCTGATGAGCATCTGCTAGTCTATTTTCTTTGAATATAACAGAGCTAAGCAAGCCTTTTTTGTAAAAAAGCTTAGCAACTCTCAACGCATTCTGATCCATATGTGACATTAGGCTTACATAAACACCTCAAAAAAGTCTAGGGAACACTTACCAATATCTTTAAAATATGAATTTGATGATTCGAATTTATAGAAATCTCTCGGTTTTTGTTAGGATGTATTGTATATAATGTATTCTCAAGAAAACAAAATAATATTTGACTTCTCCAAAGCACCTATTATAAAAAAAATTTGAATTTTGAAAATGACGAAATTTGGTAAAACAATAAAAAATCCTGAACTAATATTTTCGAAACGATATGGAAGCACTTATATTTTTCAGTACCCAGAAGGTCCACCTCTGTTATTAATGACACTTTGGCATCGTCGCGGCATGCTCAATATTAAATTGTTTATTACATTTTGGCCTAAGTCATTCCAAGCCCCCTGAACTGCTAATCGAAGCTCCTGTTCATGATGGAAGACGTTTTGACGCAGGAGATTTCTTTTTAGGGTGTCCCACACATGCTCGATGGGATTCAGATCTGGGGAGCAGGATGGCCCCGGTAGACGATCGATATTATTCTCTTCAAGAACGTTCAAGACAACTCTTGCACGATGAGGAGGGGCATTATCTTGTTGGAAGAGTGGATTTTGACCCATTGTTTGGAGATATGGTACCACTACAGGTAAAACTATCTCATTTGCGTAAGAATTTCCCGTGAGGTTGTTCTGTATGAAAACGAGTTCAGTTCTTCCACCAAGGCGTATACCTCCCCAAAACATCACTGATCCGCCTCCCTGTCTAACAACTTCTCGAGCATGCTGGTGACGGTTTTGCTTTCCAGGTTCCCTCCATATTCGAATTCTTCCCGAATCGGGATAATAACTAATTCTAGATTCATCACTGAATAGAACTGTGGCCCACCTCTCTTGATCCCAGTTTACGTGTTCTTGGCACCAAGCTAAACGAGCAGCGCGATTTCCATGGGTCAGTTGTGGAACTCTTAAAGGACATCTGGAGTGGAGTTGACCTTCGTACAGTCGATTTCTCACAGTTTGGTCGGAAATTTGTAGATTATGAACTCGTGATAGCTCTTGAGCTAATTGAGATGCTGTGGTAGTACGATCTCTTCTGGCTTGTAAAACTAAAAATCGGTCTTGGGCGACTGTAGTAATCCTGAAACGACCTGTATGGTGTTCTTCTACGCTACCTGTTTCATTGAAACGCGACCATAAACGGTTTATGACACTTGGGCTACTTCCCAGAACCCTGGATACTTCCCGTTGTGAGCTCTCAGCTTGGAGCATGCCAACGGCTCGTAACATCTCTTCTCTAGTCAAATGTCGTCTTTCCATGGTCGAATCACAAAACTTGAATCTTTTATTTGTGCTTACAACAGAAACAAAGTGCCAACTAACTGATTTCAAACACTGAATACATGAAATGATTATAAAGCAGCGTCGCATCTGCTGCATTTTTAATTTAAAAAAAAAAACTGAAATCTGTTGCGGCACTCTACATAATTTGGTGAGAAATTGATGCAGGTGTTAATTTCTTCAAAAAAAACATCCATATTGATCGTTCTGGATACGATATATCGATATTCAGAAGTGTTCCCTAGACTTTTTTGAGGCGTTTATGATAAAAATATGACCGTCAGGTGTTTTTAACTCCTTTGCTGGTGCATTATCTAAAAGAAGGATAGTGGACTTCGAACCACTCACCTAGACCGTGCAATGATAACATCCATCACATCGGATTGTTATTTGTTATCTGGCCTTCAATGGTAATGAACTGAACCTTTTTCAGTTATGTATCCATTACCCTACTGACTTACCCACGAAGGGAGATCCTGTCAATATTGCTGTTTGCTAAATTATGAAGTCGAAAAGATATGAGAAAAACCTAACCTCCGGTACAAACTGCTGAAATAACCAGTTTTTGTAGACGGGAGGATTATTGATATTTTAAAACATCTAGGAAACTTTGTTTTCCCGAAAATCAATGGTATTAACTTGTGTTTACCTGATGCAATTATACATCCTAGGAAAATTAATCGTAGCTTTGCAAATTTACAACCAAGGACCAGTTGCATCTGCGTTGTACATCTGTTGATCAGTTAAATTGAGTGCGGTAATAATATCCGACAGTTCTTCTATGAATAGATGAAATGATTCAGGTTGCGAGGACAGTTTTTCACCTGCAATTTTCAGAAATCTTATCCCATGTTGACTTTTGAAATGTTGCAATCATCCATCGTTTGAAAATGCAGAGCTTTGCTTTTGAGTATGTCCCTCGAAACGGAAAAGTTTCGTTCTCTTTGCATCACGAACCATTTTGTAGAGTTTGTTCTCCATCAAAGGATATTCAGCTTTCCTCAGGGTATACTCCTTAATGTTACTTGGTTTCGAACTCTGATTATCGTCCGCAATTTTTCTTTGTTTATTTCTAATGGATCATAGTGAATTGGGCGACCCCAAACCTTTTCGATAAACTAGTGACAATGAGACCCTTTCTGAGCTCTTCTATAATTAAAGATTTCTCATAAAGATCCAAGAACTTTTTTGTTGTTCTAAGCATTATTTAATCAGCACAATCAATTCCCAAAGACTGAGCCATCTGTCTATGAACTCTAACCAACACAAAATGAGCACATGTGTATTCGATATAGTAATATGTTACTTTCCTTTCAGTAATACTGCAGGTCTGAACATCTTCAGAAATTCCTGTTCACATAAAGGTGCCGATTGTTCACACTATAGAGCGCTATGCAAAAGATTCTGTAAAGTAAAACGAAATGAGACACTTTTGTCACTTTTCCACAATTCATTCAATAATCACGACCGGTTTCGACCCTATGGTAATTTTCAAGTGAATAACATGAGTAGGCAAGTACAAGTAGAGAATGAAATTTATCCTAAATATTGAGTAGTGGTGATCCATTATACTCTAGTTGGATGATAAGGGTAACAAATTGTGGTTTTTTTCACAGTTTGTTAATCTCCAATCTTTCCAACAAATTCATCGCTCTCCCTTTGTTACATTTATGAAGGATTTTAAGATTGTTCAATAATATCGAGTGGTTAGTTAATTTTATGCATTCAAATATTGGCGAATTTTTATCTGAGGAAATATGTTCCTTGAATCTAGCTTCAAAACTTCTCCCTGTTTGTCCGACATAGGGTACCTGACATTCATTGCATTTGATTTGATAAATTCCTGATTGCTTGAATTTATCGTTCTTTTGTTTGGCATTGAAAGATAATCTGCTTAAGTTGGGGCCGCTTGAGAATGAAGTAGTTAAGTTCAATTCGGAAAAGTAGTTACTGATTTTGTTAGAGAGTTCGCCGGTGTATTTGAGAGTAGTGTATCTTTTTTCCGGGGTTTCTACAATGCTATATAGTAATTGAAAGGTAATACGTTTTTCTTTGCGTTTAAAGATTGTATTTAGAAAATATTTTGGTATGTTGTTATTTGAGGCAATTTTTCTGATGATATTGAGTTCAGTTTGAAAATTTTCTGTCGAAAGGGGAACAGAGTAAGCTCTATGAATCATGAAGTTATATGCAGCAAGTTTGTGGCTTATATGACTGAACGAGTCCATTGGAATCGATGCGTCTGTGAATACTTCCTTTCTGTAAATTTTATAAGTGAGTTGGTTATTTGAATTTGTAATGGTTAAGTCGAGGAAATTAATTGAGTTATCATTTTCTAATTCAGAAGTGAAGCTGATGCAGCAATGTATTTTATTCAGGAAATTTAAAAATGTTCGGGTACATTCCAACGAATGAATGTCTTCCCCTTGTTACAGATATCTTATCCGATTTTATTACACCGCCATATATCACTAACGAATTTAGCAATCTTCTTCAAATATGCCTATCTCAAAGTTACTTTCAATTTCAACAAAATTCAGGTCTTCCAATGGGTTCACCTCTTAGCCCTCTACTAGCTGACATTTTCATGAATAATCTAGAGAAAAACTCAATATTAAACACAGATTTGCTAAAAAACACATTACTTTCTGGTACAGATATGTAGATGACATTTTAGTTGGTTTTCGTGGTTCGAACAGACAAATTCAGTAATTTTTAAATTTCCTGAATAAAATACATTGCCGCATCAGCTTCACTTCTGAATTAGAAAATAATAACTCAATTAATTTCCTCGACTTAACCATCACAAATTCAAATAACCAACTCACTTATAAAATTTACAGAAAGGAAACATTCACAGACGCATCGATTCCAATGGACTCGTTCAGTCATTCAAGCCACAAACTAGCTGCATATAACTCCATGATTCATATAGCTTACTCTCTTCCCCTTTCGACAGAAAATTTTCAAACTGAACTTAATATCATCAGAAAAGTTGCCTCAAATAACAACAAACCACAACATTTTCTAAATACAATCATTAAATGCAAAGAACAACGTATTACCTCTAAATTACTATATAGCAACATAGAAACCCCGGAAAAAGATACACTAGTCTCAAATACACCGGCGTACTCTGTAACAAAATCAGTAACAATTTTTCCAAATTGAACATAACTACTTCATTCTGAAGCGGCCCCAACTTAATCAGATTATTATTCAATGCCAAACAAATGAACGATAAATTCAAGCAATCAGGAATTTATCAAATCAAATGCAATGAATGTCAGGTAGCCTATGTCGGACAAACAGGAAGAAGTTTTGAAGCTAGATTCAAGGAACATATTTCCTCAGATAAAAATTCGCCAATATTTGAACACATAAAATCAACTAATCACTCGATATCTTTGAATATTCTTAAAATCCTTCATAAATGTAACAAAGGGAGAGAGATGCATTAGTTGGAAAGTTTGGAGATTAACATACTATGCAAAAACCCACAATTTATAACCCTCAACAGCCAACTAGAGCACTACTCAATATTCAGGATAAATTTCATTCTGTACTTGTACTTGCCTACTCATGTATTATATTGTTATTCCCTTCAAAATGACCGTAGGGTCGAAACCGGTCGTGATTATTGAATAAATTGTGGAAAATTGACAAAAGTGTCTCATTTCGTTTTACTTTAGAAATGAATTTCCATAAAATAAATAAATCATCAATACTATCCAAAAGATTCTGTGTTCACTTTATTGAGACGTTCACAGTTACTCAAGTTCATATTAACGCGAATCTACTGTACTTATCATGAAAATTATCATATTTAATTATAAAACTTTTGACTTTCACTAAAAAAATAAGCTGTTATATAAACAGCTTTCCTTTGTCAAAGTTCAATCTATACTTTGTTAGTCATAGGAACTAAAGATATAAGAAAACCCAAAGTCGGTTAAATATTTTAATCAACCATAACATTATTCTATGTGAACATAGAAAACCGATTAAGACTGGCACTATGGATCATAAATAAGCTAAACAGTACAAGTTTTTCGAATGCGACTGAACCTTTATCACATCTATGGCAGTAGGTTGAATTAGTTATATTCATCAGAAGCGTAGGATATAAAATTTGAATACAATTTGGAAAAGTCATCTTTTGAAAGGCTTGGACATGGCCTTATCAGTAAGCTTTGCATTTTTCTTTTTCTTGGGATCAGTTTTGCTTTCTTTGTCGTCACAACTGGCATACGACTTCAATTTTGGCGGTTTCTTTGAATGCGTTGATGTCACATCATTGAAACTCTGGGATTTACGTACTAGGATTGTTTTGATTGGTGGCTGGATATCAACAGCTTGCTGTCGCCTTAAACTGGAAAAAATATCTTTATTGAAATCAGAGTTTCAGGGTAATGAACTTATTAGAATTACGTCTCTAATTTCGCATTTACTCATTTTCTACACAGTTAAGATAACATTTTTTTCTATCAATCATTCTTGAATATTAATAAATATAAATAAATAAATTCCCCCAAGATGGCAATAGACTTTTCTTAAAAATTACCTAAATTGATTTTACTACACACTGCTTGTATGTATGACGTATGTATGTTTCACGTGACTACCTTTTCAGGAACGAAATTCCGCTTAGATTAGAGTGTGAATCTGTTGGGCATTTGCACTTTATTGAGGTAACTATTTCCGAAAGATCAGTTCGATCATGGTCGTGTATATCTAACACTTTTCTTTGTTTTATATGAGAAAATAGCAAGATTCATTCTTTCCAGCACTTCCTACTTGGTGAATGAATATCTCGAAAGTTTCTCTTCAACAATTTTCACAATCTAGACCAAAACAAATCATCAAGAATACTAAAAGATTGAGCATCTTTCATCTCCTCAAGTGTGATAAAAATACACTCCTCACAAAAATTGTCGCATCACTCTACTTTTACGACAATATTATATAAACTTTTAGGTTGGTCATTCAAGAGTCGCTTGGTAACTCTCAGAAGTGTTAAATAAAAAGATATCATTCAAAAGAGATGAGTTTATGATGGAAAAAATCAACAATTTTCGAGTTAATGAAAAATTAAAAAATTCTACAATCTTCGAACTCGCGAAGAGACCAATCAACTAGCATCGAATGGTTACTAATCATTTTCGAATCATTGAATCGCCGAAGAGAATTACCCAGTATACGTCTCGAAGCCCCTCATACAAATTTTGGATGTACTCTTGAGTCACTGAGTTCCAAATTTCAGGATGCCGATTTTCTAGTTGTTGGAGTGTTCTACAAGGCATCCTACGTTGCTGAATTTGCCACCCCATATTGTCCCAAACATGTTCTATGGGATTCAAGTCGGGAATTCTGGCTGGCCATCTTAAAATATCAATTTCGGCATTTTGCAGAAATCCTGTAACTACTCTAGCTGCATGAGGCCGAGCACTATCATGCATATAGATGAAGTTTTCGCCAATCAATGGGCCAAAGGGTACAACATGGGGTTCAAGGATATCTGCGATGTATCTGGCCGCTGTCATTCTTCCATTATTCACTAGGACTAACACAGTTCGACCATGGAAAGAAATGCCTCCCCACACCATTAATGAGCCCCCTCCGAAGTTTTCGGTTTGCCGGATATTGCATTGCTGATACCGTTCTCCAGGTCGTATGTATACAGGCATGCGTCTATCATTCGATACTAGACAGAACCTGCACTCGTCGAAAAAGAGAACATTCGACCATTCTGGAATAACCCAATTTGCATGTTCCCTCGGAAACTGAAGTCTAGCAACTCGATGCTCTCTGGTGAGGCGCGGGCCGGTAGAAGCCACCCTTGGTCTGATATCGTCTTCTCTGAGCCTGTTTCTAACAGTTTGCAATGAAATATGCACATTTCTGAAAAAGTGCAAGTTCATTTTGTAGCATTCTAGCCGTACAGTGCCGAACTCTTAGTGCAGTTAAATGAAGCCAGCGATCATCAAATGGTGTTGTTATCCGATTTCTTTTCTGTCCGACCCTTCTTCAATATTCCCTTGTTTCGTGGTACCGATTAATTGCTCTTGAAATAGTGCCTTGGTTAACGTTCAACAAGTTAGCCATGTAACGTTGGCTTCACCCCTCCTCTAGAAGTTTTACAATTCTTACCACTTCATGACCACTCAAATAGCGTCCAGGACGTTCTGCAGCCATTACAATGAATTCAAAGATTCGAAAATCAACAAGAAACACTGAAAACTTGCATTAATTTAGCGTGATAACTGAAGAGAAATTGAATGAATACTGATAGTCAAATACACTCATTCTTGTTTCAGACGTGTTTGAGATCATATGGAAACAAATGTTACTACATAGATAAGATTTTTTCTTCCCATATGTCCAAAAACATATGTTGACAAAGAAACTGCGATCGAGCTGCTTAATCCATTGTGGACCTCAGAATACCAGGTGATGCGACAATTTTTGTGGTGTGTGTACTATATTCAAACAGTAAAAAATTCTTTTGCGACAGAAGATGGAGTTTTTATTCTAGAGAAAAAGCAGAAATTTCTCAGTTATAAATATTTGGTAAGAGATAAAAAACTCTTTCTCCTTAATCCACATTCACCTAAAGTTTATAGTAAAAAAACTATATTATTATTCGCAAAAGCATGTAAAAGTAATTTTCACATAACCTTGGTAGTAACCTAAATAGTTTCGGCAATGTCGAAATCCCGGAAAATCGAGAAATCCTGAATTACTCGAAAACAGAAGAAGATAGTTTGATGTGTTTTCATCTATGGATTTTCCTCAAAAATCAAGGAATATAATAAGAGGGGTAATTTTTGTCTATTGGTAATATTTTGACATAGCTGCCGTACTGAAACATCGAAAATGGAACACCCTGTGTACAGAACTTTGATGATGCTAACCATTAACAACCAAGACAACCAATCAAGTATTAAAACATCTACTATTCATTCCCAAAATCAATGATCTTATAGCATTCACGATAGTTGTCTTCTTTTTCTATTGAGAATGTTTCAGACATGTTCGATGGCCTTGAGGTCAAGATTTCGTGCATGCAACTCCACTGAAGTGTTTTCGTGATCTTGAAGGTAGTTTATAACGTAATGAGCTTGAAGAGGACGGGGTTATCATGCATAAACAAAAAGTTTTCACCCATGATACAAATGGCTGTAACGTACCTCTGTGCATTCAGGGTTCCATATTCATGATGACCAGATTAGTGCAGGTGTTCAAAGAAATTGCTCCCTACACTATTATTTAACCTCCTCCAAAATCATAGGTAGGTAAGAAGTTGCACTGGGCATATCTCTCAGTTCGACGTCTCTACACTAGAGAACGTTGATCGCAATGAAAAAGAAAAAATCTCGACTCGTGTGTGGATAACTCTCTCCCAATCAGCTTCCAACCAATTGACGTATTCTCAGGCAAAATTCAATTGGGCTCTTTTATGTGTTGTGGTTAGAGCTGGGCTTCGAGCTGCGACACGAGGTCTCAAACCAAATGCCCTGAGATTTTTGTCGTATCGTGTTAGTGCTAATTTGCTGCACTGATGCGCTTGAGCTATATTTGCAGATGTCTAGCAAAAGCGCCTTTGTCTCAATGAGGAAATTATCAAATAACAGATTATTGTTGATAGTTGAGGTTGTCTCTACCGAGGTCTCTTTTCATTAATACCAGTCTCTCTGTACCTGCGTTTAATTTTGTAAAGCAGTAAATGGATCACCTCAAGTATATTGTTCTATGAGTCGACCCTAGGTTATCTACACCACATTCTGCTGGGATCAAATTTCATGATTCGCGTTGCATTATTACCGAAAATTTAAATTTTCAAGAAGAACAAACGTTACTCGCAAAAATTGAGCAAGAACTGTGTTATGATTATGTAGTAGTTCCTTGCTGCAAAATCCCAATTCATTCCTTTCATTTCATTTCTCATGAGAGGAACATGATCGCCAAGAAAAAACATTGAATTTTGTTGGTATCTGTCCGGACATATCCGAAAAATTGTGTTAATAATCAATTGCCTATCGGCAGCCCAATTAAATATTATAACAGTGAAATAATGACACCCCCTTACCAAAGATACAAAACATTTTATCATATTCCTATGGTATCTTCTTAAGTGGAATAGAATTGCTAGCAAATGATTTTGTCTAACTGCTCTTGGTTTTTAACTTAAACAATAAAGAAAAACTGAGCTCACTGAGGAAGAAACTGGTTTTCCCATGACAATAAAGTAAGTAGCTGTGACCGCTGAGATCAAGAAAACATTCGTTTTTTTCCTCATCCACCGTATTCTCAGAAAAAGTAGGACATGACCAATACCAAAGCCACAAGAATATCAGGAAAACAACAGAAGGTTATCAATATTATAGAATCCACTTGTTATAACTAAAGATTCTACGTCATACACGAAGGAAAATTAACCGAACCTTTCCTAGTACGCAAAGAGTCCGTTAAAGCTGCCTTCTATTTCGAATCTTATACCAAATGGTGCTGAGTGACGAAAATATCTGAATCTCTCAAGAGATTCGATGGATGCTAACAGAAAAGATGGAATATCTCAATTTTGCATAAAATATGCACCGTGCACCATGCACCATAAAAAACATGCAAGAAGAACTGGAGAAATCAAACTCAATAGGCAAAAAGTAGTCTCAAGCATAAATATCGATGAAATAGAAGGAATGGGAATCAATAATCCGAACGAAGAACAACTTTCCATCAGGAACATACCAATGCTAAAGTTAAACAATTCATTATTTAATATATTCCTTATAGCAGGCTGAACACAGCCGATGTTGTCCAAAAACAACATAAAAAGAACAAAGCTGCATTATTCCAACTCATATTCGTTCGGAGATCTGAAAAACTAAGAAGGAAAACCAGATTCGAAATATTCAAGTCTAACATTATCAATGCAAATCGAGGCAAGTCTTAATCCCAAGTATTCTTAAACCCTTACCTAAGGAGAATTCTAAACATTTACTGGTCGAAAGTTATTTCAAATGTAGCACGTGGAAGAATGACTCAGATTCCTGTTGCTCATATTGCTAAACCAAACCAGATAGATAAGACAATATAGAAGAGACAAATTTGTAAATAGGCTTTTCACTGGAATCTATAGAGGTAAGTAGTAAAGGACACATGCAAAAGAACTGTGAAGAAAGACAGTCCTAAAACGGCATAGATCTAAAAATAAATGAAGGCATAGCCAGAAATCAGATGGAGAGTGTTTGTTGCTGCCCCACTACCCCCAAAGAAGTGAAAGATATATCTAGCTGATAAAGTATCGACAACCAGATTCAGTCTTCAGTGATTTTGAGAACATTGATAAAATAGTGTCTTGTTGTTTAGTGCTGTTCAGTTCTCATCAAAAGTATCCAATATGACAAATTGAAAACTTATGACCTTCTGCTAAAAATATCACTACATCCCTACCTTCAATATCTTCTATATAATCCTTCTGGGTGACTTTTGTAACTGGCATGCTGTACCATTAATGAAAAATCTGAACGAACAAAATCCAAAAAAAAAATTAAAAATTGTTTCCAACACCCACTCGAATATATTTGTGTCTCAAAAATCAATTTTCAATTATTTCTTACTTATTCATATTCTTCTTGGCTGATGTTTTGCGTTTGCCTTCACCTTTTGGCTTTCCCTTGGATGCAGTCTTATGTTGGAACTTACTCCGTTTCTTTTTGACAAACTTTTTGGAATCCCTGAAATTGCAGAGGAATTGAGCTTCTAAAAACAACGGTTTTAGGTCAGGGAATGATTTTGATGGAGGAAAGTGGCCCTAGATATTGTCAATATTTCTTTTCGATATTGCCTTTTTTCAGTAATTTTGATCGAGCCTTAATTTTTACAAATCTTGAAATGTTTCATAATTCGAATTTAGGCTTTCTAGCATTGAACGAGAACAACTTTGCTCGAAATGGTATCATTCTTGAAAAGTGAAGATATGGGCCATTTCAATCTATCCACCCAAATAACTCCTCATGTTTATCACCCATAAAAAATAAATCGAACAAAAATTGATCAGGAAAAGAAGATCACTTGTACTCCAAGTTAACCGTTGAGGTCTTTTGGAGGTCATGAGGGTTTTAAAATGGGATTCTAATTTTTCATTACTAGTCTGGAAAATCGGCGGATTTTACATTCGAAATATACTTTGAAAATTCTCTCTCACGTTTGAGGTATTAGTACAGGAGATCACCAACATCGCCTCAAAACTATTTGTCTCGGTGATTTTTCTGATGGCTTGATAATTCAAAATAAATCATAAATATTCAAAATAGATCTGTTTTTGATTTCGGCATTGAAGCACCACAACAGGCAGCAGATTTCCGTTGGTATGGGGAATTTAAACGAAAAAAGGTTCGGCTTAGTGACGATCCAAAGACAGGTGCTCCAAAAACAGTCACTCAAGAAAATGTGGATGCTGTGCATAAGATTATCTAGAAAGATAGGCAAGTAACATATCGAGAGATTAAGGCATCATCGCGGATCTCAAAGACCTCAATACAAGAAATTCTGTACGGAGAAGTGTGTGTATCCCGTTAAATACCATTGATCGACGAACAGAAGGGTGCAAGGGTGAATTGGTGTCAAGAAACTCTGGGCCGTTTTAATCCGTGGCCGAAGTGTCTCCAAGAAGATATTCGCAGAAACAAGTCATATAGCAACAATTCCTTCACAAGATCAAAGAACAGTTACTGCCGATTGGTACACTACCATTTGTTTACCGCAAGTCGTCAGTAGGCTTCGTAAAACCAACCTTGAACGGCGAATCATCCTTCACCAAGACAATGCAAGTTCGCACATAGCCCAGAAAACATTAGAATATTCAAGAAAATATCGAATATTACATCATCCGGCATACAGTTCGGACCTAAAAAATTGATTCTCTAGTGAATGGAATGGAATAAATAACTAGATCAGAGACGAGGAAGATATTTAGTCAGCGAATACTTCAAGGTATTCTTTGGGGAAGAGAGAACCAACATGCTTCATTATATTGAGATAGAAAATTGATGATATTATTGATGGTCTAGTTGCTACTTGAAAAGTCTTTTTCATGGCATATAGTAAAACATCTCAAGAAATTCGAAAGATTTTTACATACTTGGTAGGACTGCCCGAGTCCATATCCACCTTCGTCAACGTCCCCCACGATAACGGTTGATCTCCGTCACCACTGCCGTACCAAATTTTGTGTTTCAAGGCCATCAGTCTCTGTTGCACCATACTCAGTTGTTCGTCTACGTCCAATCCGTTACGTTTTTCGTTGAACAACCTACAAATTTCCGAAATTTGACCAAATAACTTTTCATTCGCGACTTCTTTATAATACTTCAACTGAGGAGTCCGCGATCTCTTTCTCAAATCCGCATTGAGATCATCTGGGGGAAGGATGTCTAGAGCCGATATGCTACGCATTTTTACTTGAGACGTTTCCTTCTTGTTATTTCCTGGAACTTCTTCGTTCTGAAATTTATAGAATAGAGAATTGATGAGACGGCTGTGTTTGATGAAATGTAGATACGATATTTACATTCAATTAATCAACTTTTTTAGTTCTTTTGAATTACAATGCTTTTCTCAACCTATATTACTTCTGCTGATTTTTAGTACAAACTATTTTTTTCAACATACAGATTTGGCAAAAATGTAAAGATATTATGAAAATTCTCTCTAATTTCCGAACACTATATGGAATGAAACTGTACAGAGTATCATTTAAATAAGATAAAATGAAACACTTTTCTCTGATTTCCACAATGTTTATTTTTGAAACATGGTCTCGATATTTACGACATTTTTAAGGCTCTAGAACTCACAACTCTAGTTTTATATGTTGAGTAGTGGGGAGTGATTCAGTTCCAGTTGAGTATTGAGAGTGGTGAAATTTGGGTTTTTACAAAGTTTGTCTCGTCAATTTCCAAACATGTCAACTGACTCTTTGTCATCCGTTCATTGCATTTGTGGAGAATTCTTGAATTTTCTAATGTAATTATGTGATTTGTAGATCTAATATGTTCAAAACCTGCGCATTTAGAGTATGAGGATAGATCATCTTCTTCAAAACTTGGTTCAAAATATCGACCTATTGTCATACGTAAGCTGTTGGGCACACATTGTTTTCAATTATATATATATATATATATATATATATATATATATATATATATATATATATATATATATATATATATATATATATATATATATATATATAGAATGTTTGAATGTATTAGTTTTTGTTTGGCACTGTATATTAATTTGCTTATGTTGGGAGCATTAGAGAAGGAGGTGTTTAATTAAGTTTGGAATGATAATTGCTGATGTTGTGTTTGTTTATATTAATTTAATTCCCATACATATATCGAGTGTGTCTTTTGTAAAGATCAATATTTCCTGTCACAGGGAGGAATCTCTTGAAACTGATGATCTGAATGTTATATGGTTTAAAATCACCAATAAAACTCAAACAAAGTTTATCTGTTGTTTATACCCAGAAGATACTTCACTCCGACTCAACTATCCTAACAATCCTAACTCTCTATAAATCTCGAATTCGTCCCGTTTTAGAGTATGGTTGCCACGTGTGGGGTTCTGCCGCTAATCACACCTTGAAACTCCTGGATTCCATTCAGAAGAGGGCGATTCCGTTGATCGGTGACTGTGCTCTTACAGATTCCATCCCTCCACTGGAACATCGCAGGAAAGTGGGTGAGCTCTCTCTTTTTTACAGCTATTTTCATGCTCTGAGGAGATTTTTACGCTTGTTCCTCCACTCGTTTCTGTTTCAAGGCCAACTCGCCAAACTAATGCCAACCATCCTTACGTGGTTGAAATTAAGACACCTAGAACCTCTTTATACCAGAAGGTCTTTTTCCACAGAACAGCGCAACTTTGGAACTCTCTTTCACGTAACGTATTTCCCCATGACTACAATCTGCTAGCCTTCAAGCGAAATATTAACTGTCTCTCTTTTTCAGGTACTTGCGGTGTCGTCGAGATATAATAGGATTCAGTTTCCTTACGCGAGTACTCATCAACATAATGTAAGTGTTGATGAATTTAAAAGAGTTATTGTAATATTTTATAATGGAGCAACACATATCAAACTAGATTGGAATAGTGCTTCCATGGGAGGGGATCTTTACTCAAATATTTATCTATTGTATAGTGTTCAGTAGAGAGTATTACGCTTCGTCGACCACCCAGAGATCATGTGTGATCTCCAAACTCTTGCTCAAGGGCGGCAGGTTACTGATCTTTCTTTTTTTCACAGATGAAGTAACTGATAGATACTGTGAAGAACTGAAAGAGTCCAGTTCCAAAGAAAAACTAGGCTCGTGGAAAACTGTCATCAACGGATGGATCAATTAGCATGTATCTCTCTCTCTATAAAAATTCTTTTGTTTACAGGGCTTGTATCCTGTGGAACACTCTTCTTTCGAATATCTTTCTGACAACTTGAAATTTAGTGAGTTGAGAAGAAAAAAAACAACAGTTGCTAATGACTGCTTTCTACAATGATTGCGTAATCAGCTAAATCAAACACATAACCTGCTTATTTTGAGAGGAACTGATGGTGGAGAGGGGACCTGAATGGACGAATGTTTTGTTTTCAGATGAGCTCGATTTGCAATACACTAAGATTCTAAGTGAGCGCGATTGTGGAAACCACCTGGTGATGTTAGGCTTAGAGAAGTCTAGGCAGTACATAGTTACAGAGGAGGTACTGTGACAGTTTAGGGAGCAATATCTTTCAATTGAAGAATTGATCTCGTTTTGGTAAACAGCTCAGCGAACTTCTACGTTAAACAGATTCTTCAACCCTCTGTACTATTATATGATGTAGCAAGCGGGAAAAACTATCCATTCAAGTATGATAATGCCTCTCCTTCCACTGGAGCTGGTACGAAGGATTGAAATCTTTATGGAATTAATATTTTAGCTTGAGCTCCTTAATCATATGACATGAATTCTATTGACTATGCTTGGGATAGCTTTTTCTGAAGCAAAGGCTAGACTATCTAGACGAGTAATACATCTAACAAAAAAAAATGAAATCTCAAAGGTAACTACCACAAGTACGAAAAAACGGTCCCTGCAAGGGTAATTATCATAGATACAAAAAGAAATATCACTTAGAAGGTAATCTTCATAGCTGAAGAACTAATGAAAATTATTTTATCTCAATAACCTTTCTGGTGAAAAATGATTTGTTTTCTGAAGTATTACATCCTTTCCATTTCCAAAGTTTAGTACCACCAATGAGAACTGGATGGAATGACAAAAATTTTCAAACAACATTCTCAAGCTGTCATTTTAAATATCAAAAATAGAACAAAATGAATATATAATTTATTAATAATTAAAAACATAGTATAGTTAAAAGATAAGTATCCAGTAAAGTGTAAAAAGCTGAACAGAATTCAACATTTACTAACAAAATCTTATAAACTTGCCATCTCTGATTGAATATTTTTATAAGTGGCACTCGAAAACAAAGCAACTTGATAGATGAACCGAATCAAATCATAAGTTTGACCTTGGAAGGTTTTATTGACCCCTTTCATTCTTCTAGAAGTCTTCTACTCAATTCGTTCAACAGGTTGCTAAATAGCAGTTGTTTCTTTAACATTGCAGCAATATCGACATCAGATTTCATAGGTTCATAGGACGAGGAAGAATACTCGGCATAGAGATCGCTGTCAAACGACCAATGATCATTACAAATTCGATCACTAGATTTTTCTTGATCTAGTAACTCTTCCTCCTCAGCGGCCCGTATCTCAAGTACCATGATACTCCTAGAAATACTTTCTTCTAAAACTTTCAAATCGACGTTAAAATCATCAATTCTGCTTGTTATAGCTTTAATTTTGTCCTCTACGTTCTTCGTCCTAATCAACAATAAGACATTTTCGTGCTTTAAATCATCCAGATTGAAAATTAGGAAATTCATATCCTTCCATGCTCCCGCCACTCTGTTCAAAATTTCTTTGAGACGCTCTTCAATGATCAGATATTCGTTCGGCAGCAACTGTGAAACCAAAATGTGTCTGAATTAGGTCACTGTTTCTTCAGTTAAAATTTTGAAAACCGTAGGATAAAATTCGTTTATTCTATTTTGTTCAACGAGACTGGATTACTGCATAATATTTCAGAAACAGGATTACAATCCAGAAACGTTTTGGTTTACAAGGCCTATGATTTATGATTTACTCATTTATATATTTAAGGTTTTTGATATTAATACTAATATCATTTTGAGCAAAGAGCTTGGTGTGGTATACCTCCTGTTTCAACCCTAGAGTGAGGTGCAAGTTCTACAAGGAATGGCAGAGCAGCAAGATGCAATAGGAAACTCCAGACACCTTGAGTAGACAGACTAGGTAAAAATAATATAATAATACATCAACGATATGACAATATCTCATTTGTTTTTATTTTTTCGTACTAGTACAGGACTCGTATACAGAGAAAGATATTGTTTTTTTTCAGTGGATATTTAATGCTCTTTGTAACCTACGAAAATTCTGATTAAAATGATAGCTGCTCGAAGAGATAATATCAAATTATAAAGTTTTAGGAATAAGAAAGATCTATCGATTCGTTTTTCTTTATATCGATCGATGTATTACTTTCGAAATATATCTGACAAAATAGAGGAAATTCTAGATGTCGAGAGAGCTTTTAACTAAACCCCACCGAACTTGGCTCAGAGAGAGGCGTAGGGGCTAATGTCTTGACTTCTCTTACAGTAAGGATTCTGGAGTTTGTGGGGGGGGGGGGGTGAGAGGGCCACCTCGACGATCGGAAATCACATCGTCACAGGAATAGTGAGACAAGGCTGTCCGTAGGGCGGCGAGGTTTCTCCGATTGTCTGGCGGATGATGACGAATGATCTGTTATGGACGCTAGACGGGGGGAGTCCATGTTCAAGCTTACGCGGACTACTCCGTCATTATCAGCAGATGAAAGGACCTATAGGCATGTATGAATACACTGCAAATTGCTTTGGGAAGAGTGGACGCTGGTGTATGTCATCCGGTCGGAGGGTTAATCTTGAGCAGACGGAACTGGTTGTTTTCACGAGGAAGTATATAGTTCCATCATGTTCGAGGCCCATTTCCTCTAGATCAAGATTCGACATGAAATAATCGGTTAACTATTTGGAGGTAGTACTAGATAGGAAACTTAGCTGGCCTCACCATCTCAAACTACATACTGGCAGGTTTTCAGCTGCAGTCATGACAGGTTGGAGGACCTTCACCGGCACATGGAGCTCAAAGCCACACGTGCTGATGTGGTTCTGCTACTAAGACTCATATATGCCTTACTGGTATGGTGGACGAGAATGAAAAACAGACAAAGCTAGCTCTAGAGAGTCTCAAACCAATGATGGTGAAAAGTGTGATGGGAGAGTGTTGTAAGGGCAAGGGAAAGGGGCTGCCTAGCGCAACAACTAAGGACACCTAGTTCGAGGTTGCCACCAGTTCCCTCCACAAGCGGGGGTGGGATGGGACACAAAGAGCCATAGGCTCAGGTGTCGATATCCATGACGGACCTTTTGATCTGAACTGATTATTGAACAACATGAGGAAAGACAATCACAGGCTATGTTTTATATGAGGGATGCTCAAACGGTCGATCGCGAGTGCTTTTTGAGTTGATCTTGAGAAGAAAAAAATTTTTAATAAGTAGGTAAATAAACTACAAAAACTTATTACGTAATAAAATAACACTCTGCTAGCGACAAAAGGCGGCATTATCAAAGGAACGCGCGGTACTTGTCAAAGAAAAGAAGCGTTTTTTATTCTTTCATCTTTTCTAGAAATTTCGGCGGAGCGTTTGACGAGAACATTCGAGACTTTCGTTCACGCCGATATAAATGTTGCGTCTACAGGAATTGGAGTCATTCTGAATTGTAAGTTGAAGGCAATACTACGTCGATACAAAGTTTCTTATTAAATAGTACAAAATGAGTGTAGTGAAGAAATCTAAAACGTATAATTTTAAGAACGATTGGGAAGAAGAATTTTTCTTTTGTATGGTGAAGGATAAGTGCATTTGTCTTATTTGTCGTGCGTCAGTTGCAATACCTAAGCGTGGTAACTTAGAGAGGCACCAAAAATTAATTGAGAAATCGAAAAGTACGTGATTTGATATCTTGTTTGAAAAAAGAACAAACCATGTTCACAAGACCAGCCAAACAATCAATAGCTGCTACGATCGTGTCATTTAAAATATCTCATACATTGGCGAAACACAGGAAACCATTTGAAGATTGATCGGTTAGATATGGCAGACTCTGCCGAGCTGTGTATTTTTATTCAACCAAAACAAACGAACCAACCAAACAACCAAAAGCTGCTACGATCGCGTCATTTAAAATATCTCATATATTGGCGAAACAAAAGAAACCATTCGAAGATGGATCGATTGTGAAGGAAGCATTTATTGAAGCGGGTGAGACTTCATTTGGAGAAAAAAAAAACAGAAATCATGTCTGCTATAAGAGAACTTCAGTTATCTCGTCCGACTGTCACAAGGCGTATTGAAGTCATGAGTCAGGACATGGCAGATTAACTAAATCATGATATCATGAAATTTAGATACTTTTCTTTACAGTTCGTCGAATCCACCGATATGACAGACACTGCCCAGCTGTGTATTTTTATTCGGATTGTATTCAATGAGATGTTGGCTAAGGAAGAATTTTTGACAATCATTTCTCTGAAGGGGAAGACCCGTGGCGAAGATAAATATGAAGTTTTCTTCAATTTTGTAAAAAGTTACAAGCTACCAATATATAAATTAGTGTGCATTACAACCGATGGAGCACCAGCAATGACCGGAAACGGTTTTGTGGCATTGTATCGAGATAATGAAGATTTCCCTTCATTTTTTTTATTCCATTGCATTATACATCAATAAGTTTTATGTTCAAAAGTTTTAAACGCGGAGGAAGTTATGGCCATTGCAACAAAAATTGTGAATTCCATCCGTGCACGTAGCTTGCAATGACGGCTCTTTAAGTTGCAGTTGGAAGATAGTGAGTCAGCTGAACACACTAATTTAGTTCTTCACACGGACGTCAGGTGGTTGAGTCGCGGGAAATTCCTAGAAGGGTTTCAAGAATTATTGCCCGAAATAACAGCTTTTCTAGGCGAAAGAGGTGATGACACTCAGATGTTGAAAAACGAAAAATGGCTGACTGATTTGGCATTTTTGACTGACATCACAATGCACTTGAACACCATTAACTTGGAGCTTCAAGGTAAAGAAAAAACTATTATTGAGATAATTAGTGCAGTAAACGCATTCAAAAGTAAATTGCAACTTATGATAGATCAACTGAAAAGAAAGGATCTGAAACATTTTCCGTCTTTGAAAGCAAGGATTCCTCATTTGAATTATGATACGTATGAGGCTGACATATCAAATATTTTGTGACAATTCGAAATGCGTTTTTATGATTGCAGTATATTGGCAAATATAGCATCATTTATGAGTTATCTTTTCTCATGTAAAAACATCGAGGAATTATCTACTGAAATAGCGAGTCAGTTCAATATGAACTCATGTTCTGTTGAAAATGAGTGCAGATTCTATCAGATATACATCTCAAAGCTACAGCATCTGATACAAATTTCTCGTGTTTTATATCTGAAGATAAATATCTGAATCTACGGCAAATCGCCCTTCAACTGACGGCAACGTTTGGGTCAACTTACTTGTGTGAGTCTGCATTTTCTGAAATGAACATAATTAAGTCAATATATCACAATCGACTAACTGACGATCATATGTCATCATGCTCGCGATTAGCACTCAGTGGTTACGTACTATCTTATGAAAAGTATCCAGAGGACATGCAGTGCCACGCTTCAACATCCAAAGTCACTCCTTAGTTAAGTTTAACACCATATGTAACTCTTTTGTTTTGTAACAACCAATAAAGTCGTAATTTTGAATAACTATGAGTTTTTTCATTGATATAGAGAAGAACCTAAATAAAACCTAACCCAAACCTTGACTAAAATAATGTATATAGTGCGGAAAGCTAATATCTATATATGCTACGGTGCACCCTAGATAGGTAGATAGGTAGGGTGTATCGTGTATGTACGACAACCCTGCATCACACATACTTGCAGCCTCTCAGAGTCGATCGTCAGTAGTCTAAAAATTTTGAGGTAGATCGTCAGCAGCTCAAGTTTGAGCACCCCTGTTTCATATGATTATATTCACAGTCTTGTGTATGGTCTTGCTTGTTCGATAAGAATTCTTCTTCAATTATATTCGATTAGTGTGTGAGTATACTTATTATTTACACCATGTTTTCTGTTGTTTTTCTTTTTTATTTATAAGATAGTTGGAATCTCACAACCAATGATTATAAAGAAGAATTTAACTCAAACACAAGTATTTTGATTCCACATTTTAGTCACAACTGACTCACAGACTAGCTGTTACTGATATATTAGCGATAGGCAAGAAAGGGTTTGTTCGCCGGATTTTTCTCCCTGTATTCTTGAATTATATAAATGATTAAGTACACTATTTCTTCTCATTTTTCTAAGCTTACATTTCAGGGGAGATCGTAGAAAACTCGGTTTGTTTTGAATATTCATGCAGTCGATATATTGGCTCTTCTTCCAATCGTATTGTGAGTCACATCAAGACTTGACATTATTGCATAATCACTGAAGTCCCCCAATGTTTTTTAATTCGAATAAATGGAATAATGAATGAATAAATTGAATTAATTGTGGTAGAATCCTTTTCAGCTCCCAATTTTAATTCAAAGGAAATTTCTAATTCAAGAATATAGGTTGCCTTAATACATATGGCAGCCCCAGTTTCTATGCAGAGTTAAGCCATGAGGTTTCTAGTGCGAAAGTATTGAGTTGACGCTTTTTTAAGGGTATGTTCCGTGCTTGCCAGTCATGTGAATTGAGTGTAGTTTAGGTTTAATTTTCATATTGTCAGTGGCGTCATGTGCTTCAGTAGTCGAAAAAACGAAGCAATGGATTGTCGATTTTTTGCGGAGGAAGACGGATTTTAATGTGGAAACTCGCGTTCGATTCATAACGACCTCAGGAAAATTTGTGAACAATTTTTTGTAATTACTTTTGGGAAAATGCATTTCTGCATTGTTGAAACACAGTTGAAAAAATACTACCAGGTTTATAAAATAGCAACTCAAAAATATTTATTTTTACCCCATTTGGGGTAATTTACCCCGGTTCCCCGACCGCTGATACAGCCCTTCGAGATGCACTTGGCGAAGAGCTTTCTCCTTATGCAGAAATGAAATTTCCAAAAAGTAATTAATGTTAATTATTCACAAATTCTCCTGAGTTCTTTCTGAATCGAACGCGAGTTTCCATCAAAATCCGTTTTCCTCAGCAAAAAATCGGCAGTAAGACTTTTTTAGTACTTCGTTTCCTCGACTACAGATATGAGTACTATTAGTAAACGAAAATATAACAAATTTCAATTTTTCACACATGTGTGAACCTAAATCTATCAACACGTTTTTTATTCTCGAACTTCGAAATCTGATGCCTTATATATTTGATTGTATTAAACCGGAAAATATACTTCAGTTCCAATGCCGAAACGAAAAGTTTGATAGAATTTTCAGTACTATCACATAATCCATTTCTAGCGTTCTTATTCATCGAGCATTTACCTGTGTCTTCTTGACCAACTTCTTGTTCTTATTCCTCTTCTTTCTGTCGCCACTTGATGCGAACTTTTCAACCTCAGAATCCGAAGAACTTTCGGAAGAGTATTGAAACTTGGATTCAGAAAGGGACAGTGTCAAATTGGTTCTTCTAATCTGGAAAAATCAGGAAGGGTTAACAGTTCGAATACGTATTGTTAGATTCGGCTTACTGGAGCTATCCTTCTTGTGGGTATTGCATTCTTGGAAGTATTCGATTTGCTCTTAGAACGACGTGATTTCGGACGAGTCCGTACGTTCAGGGCCGGACTTTCATCTTGTTTATTCTGTACGTCGGGCGAGGGTGGCGGAACGATTATCCTGTTTGCGTAGTTGAATTCGCCAATATCTTCCAATTCACTTGATGAACCCGCGTCGCTGAAAAGATATAGATTATTATGAGTACAGGATATCCCAAAATTCATGGAACATTTGTACGGCGAACAATTTTATTGTGTTTTTTGAAGTCCAATGTACAGGGTGGGCAAATTTCGATGTATTTGTACGGCAGCTATGTGGAATATTGCAGATAGAGAAAAATGAAGCCTCCACTGCCGATCTTATTTTCAGGGATTAGTTTAGTGGTGATATCTCTTTCCGTTCTAGACTTATTCAAAATTTCTCGAATTTTGTGAAAATCGTCCATCGCGGATATCTCGATCATCATTTAAGTTACATAAAAATAAGTTTGACTTTCTTTAGGCTAGTTTTTAAGTAGAATACATTTATTTTAGCTCAGCGGTTTTCGAGTTTTAATGCAAGCATGCTTTTTTTTAATACAAACCATAAGAAATTTTACCTCTATTGGATGCAGCAATTTCTTTCCTCTTCTGAAATATATAATACTTGTAGACAATTATTGCATTCAATACTTTTTTTTAAGAAAACCTGAAATTTCCACAATTCAATTCATTAGGTACATGGCCATCAACGATTCACTTTGTTCTATCACCGAAAACCACAGATTTTAAAGATTCTTTTTAAGATCATGGTTATTTCTATGGTTTTATTCGATTTAAACCATAGTAGTCAACTGTGGTCTTAGAGTTCGACAATCATTTCTACTCTTCATAAATCGAATTACAGATAAACGTTAATTTTTTTGAAATTCGAAGCTTGCCAACCCGAGGAATCTACGTAACATATGAGTCCATGCATGTTGCTCTGGTAATATTCTATTAGAATGTTTAGAAAGTTATGAGAGTAAAAAATATATATTATTATGAAAAACAAGACCTATGACATTGAACTTTTTTCAAACGAAAACCAAAAACACATACGAAAATCTTTAACAGAAACAAAAAGTCCAAACGATACGAATGGGGGAAACTACTTTATCTCCAATATTCAGAAGTGTTGCCATTGTTTTCAGTGCATAAATTACATCGCCGAGAAACACTACGGCAGGCATTGTAAATATGAATATAGCTAACAGAAGCAATGCATTCTCTGAAATTCTGTTTTAACTCTTCTAAATTGTTACTTTTCCCCGTGTAGAGTGAACCCTCAATATGACCTCAAAGAAAAAAATTTAGTGTCGTCAAGTCAGGGGAACGAGGCGGCCATCTCACAGGACCTTCTTTTTCATAGTTATGATTTCTATTCTGCCTCTTGAAACAACCAAAGTCTCAGATGAACAAATACTTAAATGTAATAGTTGGAACAGACAACTAACAAGCAGCTATTTCGATATTCAATAAACATTAATACCTATGCTGAAACTGGAATCGTAAGTGTCAAACTCTAAGACCACAGTTAATTACTATGGTCTAAATCGAATCAAATCATAGAAATAACCATGATCTCAAATAGGATCTTTAAAATCTGTGGTTTTCATAGAAATTTTCATAGATTGTCATAGAACAATATGAATCGTTGATGGGCATGCACCTAATGAATGAAATTGTAGAAATTTCAGGTGTTTCTCTGAAAAAAGGTATTGAATGCAATAATTGACTACAAGTGATATATATTTTTGAAAAGAAAAAAACTACTGCATCCAATAGGGGTAAAATTTCCTATGGTTCGTATAAAAAAACCATGTTTGCATTATAACTCGAAAACCTCTGATCTTAAAAAAAATTTTCACACAGCACATGTTACTCAAAATCTCTACTCTAGAATATCAAACTTGTTTTTATGTAACGATGATGATGGAGATATCCGCGATGGACGATTTTTTCAAAATTCGAGAAATTTTGAATAAGACGAGAACGGAAAGAGATAGCAGCAAAATTTTGGCACCATCAAACTAGTCCCTGAAAATACCTGTACAGGTTGGACAAATTTCGACGTTTTAGTACTACAGCTATATGAAATATTGTGAATAGAAATAAATGACTACGCCAGCCCGTGTTCTTTTTCCGTGAGGAATTCATTACTGCAAACAGATTCAAGGTAGCTTTTTTCATTTTCGAGTTATTTGAAAGTTTTGCAAAACTTTCGAAATTGTAGTTGCACTGGCAAAATTCAAGCCTTCTAGATAGATCTTCAACTTTGAGGGCTTGAATCCTTTGGATATGGTAGAGGTATAATATTGGCTCATGCAAAACTCTGCAGAGAGTCGAATGTGATACGCCAACCTGTAGAGATAGCATTTTAGTGGTGATTCTTGGCTTATTATGGATTCCATCCAAAATAAGTTCTTCATTTGTCGATACCCTGGCAAACCAATTTGGTCCAGATTTTTCTTGACTGCTTGAAACAGTTCGGTTTCACGTAACGAACGGTCAATGGAAACAGAAAATTTCTCTGAAGGATTTTTTTAGTTAGGAAAAGTTGCAGTGTTCAGTCTTCAAGCTTCAACTGTATTACCATCGGATCGGCCATAGAACAAATGAATATCAGAAAATTCCTGAAAAGCGTTCTCCATTCTAACTTTTCAAAATACCAAAAACTATGTATAATTGACAGGAATCCACTTCAATTATGACAAATCTCATGTATGTTACTGTGGATACCAGCATAACACTGGTCTAAAATGGTTTTGTTGCCCTAGATATGAAAATGATTTTGGGTCTATTTATGCACACAATTCGTGAAACTATCAATGATTTTGTAGGATTTGCTCTGATTTCTTTTTAAATCTTTATTTTCATTTTACATAACAAAAATCGTAAAACAAGAAACAAAATAACAGATATATTTATAATGTCAGTTATGTTTTGAGAAATTCGGATACATCGAAGTAAATAAAGAGGAAAATGTCGAAAATATATTTCATATTTCCATAAAACGGAGCTTTTCTTCTATAATTTTCAGGGACAATCTCTTTTCAAAGACCAGCAGTAATCTGCCATCATGTGACAATCCCATCGACCTTGATACCTTTCTTCCATCACTTTTAGATCTTGATGAAACCGCTCTCCCTGTTCCTCACTATAATTTCCTAAATTATCCGGAAATTTATCTAGATGATTGCGGAGATAGTGTAACTTAATACTCATATTTGCTCCTAAAGTCTGAAAGTTTGTCAGCATATTTTGCACAATTTCTTCATAATTTGCTGCTTTATGGTTACCTAGGAAATTTTCGACAACCAACACAAAACTTTTCCAAGCTTTACTTTCCGGAACAGTCATAACTTTGATAAAATCTGAGTCTTTCATCAATTGCCGTATTTGAGGACCATCAAATATTCCACCTTTCAATTTTTCCATACTAAGCTTCGGAAATTTTCTGTAAATGTAATTAAAACAATTTCCGTCTTTGTTCAACGCTTTTACAAATTGCTTAATCATACCTAACTTAATATGTAATGGTGGAGGTATGATTTTGTCTCTGCTCACCAGCGGCTCCCTTATTACGTTGGCTTTACCGACAGTTAAAGAATTTCTTACAGGCCAAATATCTTGTTCCCAATGAAGTTGCTTTGCTCTACTATCCCACATACAAATAAAGCAAGGGTATTTTGTATATCCACTTTGTTGGCCAAGTAAAAAATTAACCATTTTTAAATACACATAGATCGGCCATTGATGCTCAGAGTATTTAATTTTCTCTAAAACTAATTTTACATTTTCATATTCTTCTTTGAGTTTCGTTGAATGGGCAATTGGAATTGATGCAAATTTATTTCCATTGTGCAATAAGACGAATTTTAAACTTCTTTTGCAACTATCAATAAAAGGCGCCATTCAGTAGATTTGTACTCTTTTAAACCCATGTCTATAAGCAGCTTCGCGATATCATTACAATACACTAATCCTTCATTTTCACTAAAAATTGTAATAACTCTTTTTCTCGCGTTCTGTATGTTGTAATTTTTACTGTTGGTGCCAATAAATTTTTTTCTTTCAATCTTGAGGCTAACAGTTCTGATCCTTGTTTTGATAAATTGAGATCACGTATTGAAACACTGAGTTCATTTTGAGAAAATAACTTTGGCGTAGATGTTTCACCTTCCCATTCACTTCCACTAGTAGGTGGTCCCGATTTCTGTGAATTTGGTAACATCATTGTTTCTGAGGGCATGCGAATTATTTTTGAAATGTATATGGGCCGATGGAGATTTTCACTGTGTAGAACCGGACATTTCGTAGACTGTAAGTCTGGGTATCTCCACGTTTGATTTCGATTAAAACCTTCAACATCTACTACGCAAAAGTAACAATCATCTAAATGATTCGTAGGCTCCATCCAGATCATAGGAATACCAAAGTCTAATCCAGAACGTTCACCTTTTTCCACAACCGTAAAGACTCAACACAGGACTTACAAACTTTATTAGGAACCCATGGTTTACCTAATTTGTCCATTTTGAAACCGAAATATTCAACATAAGTCTCCTTGACAAAGTCTGTGATATTTCTTTTTGTTTTTTGGTATATAAACACCGCAAATATAACAAAATAAATCACTACAATATTTACACTTTCTTCGTGACGAACTCATATTTTAGACTAGAAGACAAATATATAAGAATGGACATTCAGTAATTGAAACAAAATATTAATTCATGACACTTTATCCAGATTTACGTGTATATGTACTTCAATATTGTCAAATAACTGAGATCTCAGCTGTTCTGTGGAGCAAGGGGTCTGAGAGTGGGGATCAGGTGATGTTTGTATGCGCGAAAAAGTTGCGCAGAGGCCTAATCATGACTGGAAAATTAAATTTTATTTCTAACAAGCTTATAATTGTTCAAAATATAAGAAATGCAAAAATCATGAAAATACGAGCACATTGAGAACTTTCATGAATATATTCGTAATCTGGGCACTTCAAAACATAAAAATTTGCGATGATATCCAGGGCAACAATAAAAAATTTTTTTTTGTAGAGCTGTGTAATTATATTTTATTTAAAAGGACCCATAATATGATGACCAATAAAAAAACTGATATTCGAACTCAAAATGACGTTGAAAGTACTTTAACAGAGTATTTTTTTAGTCTTTTTGTGGAAATTATGAGGACAATTTTGATCCTCATTCGTATTACAGATTATAGACCTCCACTTCAGTTCATTAAAAAAATGCCTGCCTTCTCAAAATGATTTACATTTTTTTACTCGAAAAAGGCTACGATTCCGAAAAAAATTCGAAAGACAAAAAGTTACAAAATCAGGAAACCAATAAATATTTTTAAAAAGACCATTGGCACAACTTCTGGATACATCCAATGAATTGATGAATAAACAAATTCTTCTTCTGTAAATTCGAGCTAGATCCCTTGAAAACTACAAGAGTCACCAACGAAAACGTGAAAAAAATCTGAACTTCAACACCCTTCATCTCGAGAATGGAGAAGTTTTATACATAAGTTTATGGGCATTTTTTACATATTTTTTGATGAGGAATCTCCTGAAATACTCTCTGAAAAAAAGATTGTTCTCTAGAACATTTTAAGGTTTCATTATTTGCATGTAATTTATCATAACTTACCTTGAATAATCACTCAGCTGAATATTCGTAGGTTCTTCTGCACAAGAACCCCCTTCGTTCAATCTATTTAGTATTTTGACCCTCAATTGTTCCTAAAAATTGAAACGGATATATTTTTTTAAAAGATAAATAAAGAATTCACAACAATTCTAAATCAATGAGACGTGAAGAAAATTTAATTATAGAACAAAATCTCAAATTTGAAATTAGTACCAAAAAAATATTTGATTTTTATATATTCGGTTTTTTGAGAACATATGTCTTGCTTCATTCTTTGGGTGACGAAAATCCTCAAGATAAGGTACAGTCGACTCTTCTTAATTCAAAACCGCGATTATTCGAACCTCTCTATAATTCAAAGTGATCACGTGTTCCCTACAAAATCTCTTTGTATTTCGAACTAAATCAATTCATTTTTATGCACTTGGTAATTCAAACGGAAAAATCATTGCTATATAACAAAACGACGCGTTATTTCGAACTCATCGGCGTCCAACACTCGGCAATTCAAAGTTGCAGAGAGAAAGAGGCCGAAAGCTTGTAAGTACATTTTGCGGCATGTAGCAACGTACACAAGCCTTTGTTTTTGTTATGATTAGTTTGTCTCTTGGATACACACTTCCGCACGAATCGGTTTGTTTGGCTATGTTTTAGTTACTGTTACTCTTTCGTTGGTGTACAGATTAAAAGTTTGTATTAGTTATGAGTCCTAGAAAGTATAAATGTTTGACGATTGCTCAAAAGAGGAAGTTGATCGAAAGAGGAAGGCGAGAAGAAAAGTGATGTTGCTAAAGAATTTAAGATTCCTCAGAGTACTCTCTCAACCTAACCTGGCAGTAGGTATAAAATGCAAATTATTCAATGATGGGGCAGATAGGACTCCTGAGCTGCATAAAAAGCAACCTATCTAGGAGAAAAACACTCCGAAATCAAACGCTGGTCCTCCAGGTTGAGGGTTGGGGCATCGGGCTAACTCCTCGATCCTCGGAAAAAGCAGAACGTTAAAAAGCCTACCGAAGAGCCTCGGACGAAATTTGAACAACGAAGACGAAACTTGCAAAGGAAATGGACTAAGAATATAGGTACAGGAACGTACAGGGTTTGGCTACAAAACTCAATGAAGTACTATATGAGGTGAAGCGGCTCAGTATGGACATAATAGTTCTAACGCAGACCAAAAAGAAAGGAAAGGGTTCTGAAAATCTTGGCCACTACGACCTGTTCTTTAGCGGAGTTCCGAAAAAGAACAGGGTACACAATGAATGGCTATTGTTATACGTAAAGTACTAAAGAAATATATCACCTCATGGGAAGCAGTCAAGAAAGAATAATCACAATGAATGTAAATATACACGGACATAAAATAACACTAATAGGGGTATATGCAGTAAACGAGGATGCATTAATCAACAATAAGGTGGAATTCTATGAATAGCTGAATAATGAGATTCTGAGGATTGGAAATTCTAGAGAAATTATCATGTTGGGAGATATGAATGCGAGAACTGGTGCCAGACAGCAGGACAAAGGGGTAGGACCATATGGAGAGGTATCTGCGAGCAAAATCATCTACAGGTTTTGAATGGATATTTCCAACACAAGGGTATACACAAATAAATATACTTGGACAAAATACAAGAGACCTTCAATCCATAATAGACTGATAGATGACCTGATAGAACGTCAAAAGACATCCTTAGTGATCCATGATGTGAGGGCATACAGAGGCTCCACTTGTGGCAGTAATCACCATCTAGTCAACGCTACAATTGTTATTCCGAGAACTCGGAAAGCAGTAAAAACTGAGGTGAAGGAGCAAAAAGACACACCAGAGGAAGAAAGATATAACTTAACGAGCTTGGATCAAGAGAGCGTGAAAGATCTATACAGAAGAAGGCTGAATTAGAAATTAGAGGACAGACAGTTCGATAACAACATTATATGTATATCAAAGAATGTCTTCATGCCGCAGCAAAAAAAGCTTTAGGATTTCAGGAAAAAAGGAAGAACTACAAACCATATTGGTGGGATGAAACAATAGATAAGGAAATCGAGACTAAGAAAGAACTTTACCATAAGTACTTGAACACCCAAAAACAACAACGAAAAGTGAGAAGGATGATAGTTATGAAAAAACTAGTCATAGCAGCACAGATGTCAAGTGTTAAATTCCCTCATCGGAGGAAGAAAAAGCACAGAAAGTTGGAGAACTATAAGAGCGTTACGAACAGAAAGAAAGAAAGAACTAATATCTCAAATTACATTAGAAGCGAGCAGAAAACAGACAGGAATTCAACAAGAACGAAAACACTGACAACATAAATATAATCGGATCTCCAATAAGAATTACTCACAAAGAGGTTAAAGATATGCACATCCCTGAAAAACGGAAAGGCAGCTGGGCCAGGTAACGTACCAGCGGAACTTATAAAATACGGATCAGATGAACTGTATGAAAATTTAGGGAAATTGTTTCAAAGCTGCATAAACGGAGCAGAAATCCCCAAAGAATTCAAAACATCCTTCATATCTCCGATCGATAAAAAAGATAGCAGTATTACTTGCGATAATTACAGAGGTATAGCAGTCACCAGTACTATAAGTAGAATATACGGAAGGCTATTGAAAATTAGAATAGAGAAGGAATACGAAGGCATGGAAGCCGAAGAACAGGCTGGGTTTCGAGCAAGCAGATCGAAAGTAGACCATCTCTTTTGCATTACACAGATGATAGAAAAGAAGATAGCAGTTGATCAGGAATTACACCTCCTATATGTAGAACTTAAAAAAGCATATGATAGTATTCCACATAAAAAATAATGGAAAGCCATACAGAAAACTAAGGTCAATGCAAACCTTATAGCAGCTGTGAAAGAGCTGTACAGATAATTTAATACCAAGATTAAAATAGACAGATCAACTAGCAAGGGTTTCGACGTAGGCAAAGGGCAACCCTATCCAAATATATCTCGAGCAGGTGTTGAAGACATGGAAAAGGAAGATGAAAAATATGGGAATTCCACTTGAAAATAACAGCTTATACACACTATGCTTTGCAGAAGATCCAGTGGTCATAGCGCAAGACCATGACGATCTAGAATACATGACAAGGAAGCTGATCGAGGAATATTCAAAATGGGGTCTGGAGGTAAACATTGATAAAACGCAATACATGAACATTAATAAAAAACAAATACTGTGTTTTAACGAATTTTACTTAATAATTGCGATTCGTAATGCGTTTCACTACACCGTAGCTTCTTCAGACGGATGAATGTACAGAAAAAAATATAAATGAGAATATAAATATAAATGTTCTTGAGTAATTAAAAGCTTATTGGGTTGCTTCTCCTTAAGTGGTTATTTATGACAGGTATATCCAATAAAATTAAGGAATAGATTGCTCCACGAAGGATTCAATAGAGGTGAAGGGCTTAAATCGACTTGTTCATTGATGAGTTTACCTCAATTAAAAATAATAATTTAGGCAAATATATAAAAATAATAAAACCAAATCAGGTAAAAACAATAAATCAGGTGTTTATAGATTGAATTGCAATGACTGTGATAATTTCCACATTGGTAAAACACATAGAAATTTTAATATTAGAATATCGGAACATAAACGCAGTTTTTCAAATAAAAAATCAGATTTAAATTACGCGAATCATCTCTTAGAAAATAATCACTCTTTCGACCCACAGTTTGAAATTTTGCATACAGATAATAAATATTGGAAGGTAGATCTTTGGGAAACTTTAGAAATCAATAAATACAAACAGTCAGGTAAACTCATCAATGAACAAGTCGATTAAAGCCCTTCACCTCTATTGAATCTCTTCTGCGAGCAATCTATTCCTTAATTTTATTGGATATACCTGTCATAAATAACCACTTAAGAAGAAGCAACCCAATAAGCTTTCAATTACTCAAGAACATTTATATTTATATTCTCATATATATTTTTTTCTGTACATTCATTCGTCTGAAGAAGCTACGGTGTAGTGAAACGCGTTACGAATCGCAATTATTAAGTAAAATTCCTTGAAACACCGTTCTTGTTTTTTATTATTGATAATGGAATTTTACCAAATAAAAGCCTACCAAATTCAAATACATGAACATTGGCGGAAGAAAACAGAACATCTCGTTAGAAGACGGACATCAGATTGAATACTGCTACAAATACACCTATTTAGGAGTTGAACTCACAGATGATAGTAAATTGGATAAAGCTATCAAGAACAGGAATATCCAAGGGAGAAGAGCCATCACGCAACTCAATGGCGTGCCATGGGATGAGCAAATTTGCAAGACCAACAAGAATAGAATATACAATACAATAATAGAAAGTATTGTTACGTAAAGCAGTGAAATATGGCCACTCAAAATACTACCGAGAATTCACTATTGATCACTAAAATGGATTATTGGAGACGGGCTGCGGGGAAGTTGAGAAGAGAACGAACCCCAAACACCAGAGTAAGAGAAATCATGAAAACAAAACACACACTGGTTGATGAGATACGAACAAAGCAGTTGAGATGGTACGGACATGTACAAAGAATGAAAGAACAAAGACTACCCAAACAAATTATGCACTGGAAACGACGTGGGAACAGGAAGAGAGGAAGAACCAGATTGAGTTGAAGAGAAGGGACAGATAAAGAAAGAACGGATAGAACGTGAAATAGACTAACACCTTTAGGTAGATAGAGAGGCTTGGAGGCAAGACATCGGAAGACGGCGTAGAACGTTTTAACCCGATTTATATATATATATATATATATATATATATATATATATATATATATATATATATATATATATATATATATATATATATATATAATGCTGCTCAAACTACTGGAGTACGGAAAAGAACTACTTGAGGTGAATTTCCTCGTTTGGAAGAAATCCTTGTCATTTAGCTAAGACAGTATAGGGGACAAAAAAAACTACTTGCAGTTAATATGGATGGTTCGGAAAAACTTAAACCCTTAGTGATAGGAAAAGCAATGAAACCACGATGTTTCAGAAGAGTGAAATCGTTTCCCACTGATTATTGTGCTAACAAAAAAGCTTGGATGACGACAGAACTTTTTAACAATTTGACGACAAAAGCGGAAATTTTTAGTATTTTTAGACAATTGCACTGTCCACAAAAGTCGTCCTACATTGTCCAACATGGAACTCTACTTCTTTCCGACGAACACAACTTCCGAATCTAACCATTAGACCAAGGAATCATCATAATTTTAAGACGTTCTATCGCAAAGAAATTGTTAAGCTCATTTTAGAATCTCTCGACTACGAATATCACAGTTCTGACAGCTGTTTTACTGATTGACAAGGCATGGAGAGCTGTAACACCCCTAACAATTCTCAAAAATCCGGTTTCTTAAAAGATCAGGAAAATCTTTTGGATGATGATGAACCAGTAGTTGACATCAGCGGTGCGAGTTTTTCTGACTTTATTCAAGTTCATGAAGATGTTGCTGTCTCAGGTTCAATAACCGATAGCGAAATTTCATCTGCGACAGATACGAATGAAAAAAGCAACGATGAAGATGAGGACGATTCATCAGAACCTTAGGTAGAGGTGTCAGAAGCAAGATCCTCATTCCATATCTTACAAAGCTTCTGTCTACAAAACTAAAGTGATGAAAAAGTATTTCAGGTACTTTTTCCGTTAAAAAAGTTATTGAACAGTCTGAGCAGCAACAATGTGCTTTGAAGCAAACTGGTAATACAGAGTTCCTTCAAAAGATTAATTAATTCACGTTATGAATACATAGATGTATACGAATGTACCTCTAAACGTTTGTCATTGTAATAGACTAGCAGTTAATAGTTGATCAACCCTTAATAATTCAAAGTTTCATTTATTTCCTCTCACAAATTTCGAATCATTTGATATTTCAAACACTGGATAATCCGTAATATTTTAAGAGTCCCTCGAGTTTCGAATTAACGAGAGTCGACTGTACTACATAATCAGTTATTCTAGTAAAATTGAATGATGTCAATTATTTTTCATAAATTTGTCTCCCAACAGTGCTTTTGCTTCTGGTATTTCTACAAAAATATATAACCAAGTGGTGCTTATCTAAACAAAAACACTGTTTGGTGCTGCAAATTTTATTGATATTGTACAAGGAACACTGTTGCTAACAGAACAATAACATTCAGAATAGTTAGAATCAAATGCAGACTACTGTACGAATCGCGTTTTTCACATAATTGAACACTTTTGTGTTGCCTAGAAATCATTTGGGTTTGCGTAAAATCGTCTGTGTATATTTGCGATCTTGTATCGACAGCGGGAGATTCTTGGAGTGCTTTATGAGCAATCTCAATGCGTACCTTTCTTGGTTCCTCATCGTAGAAATCCAGCAAAGTCTGGCAGAAAGATTTCCCCATTTGTTCGTAATCTTGAACGGAGAAATGAGTGGCATTTCTAGAGCCCAAAGTTGAGCCAGAAAATGAGGCTTCCAGAGTGTAACTGTTAGTGATACCCATCATCCACATAACTATTCGGCCGGTACCTTCTTTTCCTTTCTGGACCCGGAACGAGCAATCCTCGAAGGAAAACTAGAAGATAGTTAATCATTAGAATATGCATCTAAGGAGAACGTGAATTGAATATAATCATAACAAAAGAATGTTTACTAGATCTGTTGAGTGATTTGTGTGAGGTGTGGTTAGATTCTCACCTTTTCTGAAGCATTTTTATGTAGCATCAAAGGGAAGATTTGTTCTTGCAAACGTTTCTCGTTTTGTCTTCTGTTTTCACAGCCATATATGAAAATGTTATGCTTTCTAGAGTGGCCATGGAGATCACAATACATGGAGACACCACATTCCTCTATCAACCTGAAACATCAATTTATGGTTAATTATTAGAAGACTAGCTCAGACCAGATGGGCCACAAAGGTAACTAGAATGGAGGAAAAATGGAAATCATAAGATTGATTTATATGGATATCACCTTGCATTACTAATTATTGAACAATGAAGGAACTTTCATCCTTCAGAGCAGTGTACTTTTACAATACAAAGCTCTATTAAGTGCTCATCTACTATGACAATAAAAAAACATCAGGAGTACATGATGGAGCTTTTTCAGTCATTGGATTCATTGAAATATGTAAACAATGAATTGGATAAATATAATTTCTTTATACATATATAAAAAAGATTGATTTAAGGTGAAAAATTTTGCCTGCCAAAGAATCAAGAGAACGCCCGTTCTTAAACGATTCAAGATACACCAAATCTACTGAGACGAAAACCAAGAAGCTTCTGAGTAAGATCTTGTATGAGAAAAAAATTTAAAACAACAACATTCCATCCACTCTTGCGAAAAGGTAAATCCGAGAATTCAATTTCAGAACAAGCTTACCCCGTGAATTATTGCAAAACTCCCGGGCGAGGGTGACACTTATCACATCTATTTTTCACAACTGATTGCTTGCAGATATAAGCAAGAATTTCATTACAGAGTACATGAAGCAAGGGAATTGGGTTAGAGCTAATTCCCAATGCATAATGCAATTTTCACTGTTGAACCAGATTTAAAAACATTACTCAGCAATTGAAAAGAACAAAGCAAGAGAAGTTCGAAATGTGTGTAGATATGGACCCCATGATGGTAATTTTTGCAAAATATTATTCCTTATTTCCGATTGAATCATGAATTATCCGAGCAAGGAATACACTCATATATGAATTGAACAGATCCCTGTAGATGACCATTTTTGAGAGTGCGATAATGAAGGATTATAAGTGTACCGTAGATTAGCTGTTAAGAGTATACTGATTCAGAAGAAAAGTCCAATTTACTTTACAAATTTTCACTATATTGACAAGGTTATTATGCGTTTTACCATACTGTGGCTTCGTCAGATAAATAGTACATTTGAAAGAATGATGTGCCTCATATATTAAATGGTAGAACCAGGTACTTACTACTACTTGGAGGAAAATCTAAATTTGTTTGTTTTTTTTTGAGAACTGAAAAGATTGAGTAATTTAGGTTTAATTGTCTATCATGTAAATTTCATGAATTTTTCTGTTTATGGATTTCCTATGCTTCCAATAAGTTCAGTTTCAATCTATCATTTTCAAAATATCAGAATTTTTCTCAAATGTTTGATTTTCTTCTAGTAGATGATTTGCATAGTTATAATCTGAATTTAATCTGTGAAAACTACGTTTATGCTCAGATATCCTAATATTGAAATTTCTGAAATTGTACAACTTCCAATAGAGAGCTTATAGACACCTGTTTCCTTTATGAATTTTAGGTGTACAAATTTTAATATATCTGCCTAGAGTTCTAAAAGATATATTCAATTCATGAGATGAGAAGAATGACTTTAAATTCAGACTGGATTTATCAATATAAGTAAATATATTATACTTTTGATTAGTCTCTTTAACGCTAGGAAAAACCTCATGGATTGCATTGTTTACGAGGAAGTATACTGTCAATCATACTTGAATTATAACCAATATTGATCGCTATTTGTTTCATAATATTAAGCTCTTTCAAAAATTATCAACTGACATTGGTATAGTGGCGAGTCTATGTATCATCCTGTTATTAGCACTGTTTAATATTGATGTGGATGTCTGTATGGGATGGTTTATGGAAAATAGAAAAACTATGCCTATCTTCAATTTTGGTTATAGTTGAACGTGAAAGTTAATGGAATTCTCAGCTTCCATTAATATACTTTATATCAGGGCAAATTAAATTTGAAAAGGTACTAAAGAAATCTAGTTGTCTATTTTACTTCTAAAACTATGGATTATGATATCCACATATCTAAACCAATAAATGCAGTTTTGGAAAGTGGATGGTTATGAATTATTTTTCATTGTTATTCATGAAAATTTCTGCTTATACAAAACTTAGAAGAATACCCATTACTAAGCTGTTATTACCCATGTTAATTTCATCTTTGAAGTTAAAATAATGTTGTTCTAAATAAACTTCTAGAAGATTCATAAGCTTTGATTGAATAGTGAGATCCACAAATATGTGCATAGCATTTTCACATACGGTATTTTCGACTATATTTTTGTTGTGACTAATATACTTAAACAAGAAATATTAAGAAATTATCTCCTATTATAGGTTTTAATTATTCTGCAGAGCTTGGTTAATCAATTTCAATGAATCATGAAAACACTATTTAACTCCAGTTAATGTACATAAGTTTAGCATTATATGGTAGTAACTCCTCTGAATTTGAAGTAAACTTCTCCTCTTATAACTTAAATATAGCTTTCTTTTCGGCTAACTCTCTGGTCAGATATATTAGAAACTGTGTTCTTGCCTCATTGGAAAGCCAAAGGACTAGGTTTTTTCAGAAATTGTATCGAAATTTCACTTCCGGTGAAATCTAATATGGCTAATATGTCAAACTGTTTAGAAAAGACTGAATTATCGACTAAATATCCCATTCGATTTTTTCAGTGAAAAAAACCTTCCAGCGATCTCGAAATATTACTCATTTTCGAATGAGTCAGCCATATTGAATTTCACCAGAAGTGAAATTTCGATACAATTTCTGAAAAGCTAGTCCTTTGGCTTTCTAATGAAGCAAGAATGAATGATCTAGCTCTAAAATTGAGAAAGTTATAACGGAAAAAAATTGCCCGGTTTTATCTTTATATCAATATATATAGGTAGAACTTCCAGAAATTTTAATATTAGGATATGAAACCTATAGGAAGCATTTGAAATCAATAAACAGAAGAATTCCAGAAATTTCCTTAATAATCAATTAGACTTAAATTCTTCACCATTACACACTCCTTTCAGTTCTCGGAAGAAGCAACCCTATTTGGACTTTCTCTTATTTGTTTTTACCATGTAATATATAAGCCACTATATTCTTTCAAATGTGCTACTTATCCTAAAAAGCAACCGTGTGTGAAACGCGTCATAAGTTTGTTAATACAGTAAAAATTTAAATATCATTGTTTTATTGAATTCCAAAAATGTATATCAATTTTCATCAAGTAACGACTTCCCCATTGAAATCAGAAAAAATATCGGAGTATTCAGAGCAAGATGAAGATACCATATGCGGAAAGACAGCAGCAGAGACGTAGGTAGTTAACCTATTATGATCTGCATAAAAAATAGAAAGATTTTAGGAACCAAGGAATAACAATAAGTCATTATGCCAGTCTACTAGATTCAATTTGATGCATGTGACTGGAGAGTCACAATTTTGCTTTTTATTGTACAAAAGGAAACACGGTTTTTTCTCAGCTCCGAATTTTTTTCCAACTTTACTTACCTTCTGACCATCAATTTCGTGTACCATATCGACGGGTAAGCTTCACGCATCACCGTTCGATATTGCCTATTCAAATCTTTTCCAGACAGCGAGCATCTATTATTTCCCACGATAACGCCGTCTGGGTTCAACATTGGCACAATTTTAAAGATGAACTTATCGCGAAGTTCTTTGGCCGGACCGCAATCGCTAGTCAAGAAATCTATCATTCCCTTCATCATCCACGAAGAGGGGGTTTCGCCAGGGTGCACCCTCGCTGTAATCACTATTGCTCGCTTTTTCTACAGAAGAAAATGGAGGTTAATTATAATCTCAGCTGTACAGAATGTTTTATAATTTACTCTAATTTCATCTTCTTCGGGAGGGCTAGTAATTGTAATATAATCGACATTGTTACCAGCCAAGCTTTTACAGAGCAGTCTAAGTGTGGTGAACGTAGATTTAACAGGATGGCAAGAAAGTTCCCACAAATAATTTTGTAGATTGGTGTAGGTATATGGATAGCAACTGGCGAAGTAAACAGTATCCCCTTCATGGGGAAAGCTTACTGTGAAAGTGAGTGTATATGTCATCTGCTGATCTTCCCCTTCCTCTGTTCTGAAAAATGAAAACTGATTTGAAACTTGGAATGATCGAATATTTTCTTTATCTTCTGAATTATTTGAAATCATGAGATCTAGTCAGCTGGTACCTACTTACAAATTTTCGTTGCAAAAGTACGTGATCTGATCCCCGCATCTTTTCCAGCCAACTGAATGCAGTTGGGAGTCTCTTTCCGAATACATTAGTGGTCGAAGACCTGAATTGTATAAACTTCCGTCCTTTGTGAAATTCACTATAGAAAACCTGAGAAAATGCAATAGTTTTTCATTAAGTCATTTTCGCCCTCCTAAGTTATTCGTTTTAACCAAGAGGGAAAGTCGCAAACAATACCTGTACAGAAAATTCTTCTTCATATTAGTCACCCGAAAGTAAAACCATTGCATGTAGCGATGAGTATACAGATCTGATCTCAAATGAAGTTCATAATAGTTTGGCGTCAGTCGTATAGCTCTAGCCAAATTTCCCGATTCGAACCTAGATTCGAATTTAAGGAATTTTCTTCAGGACAAATATTTGTGGAGAGAAGATATTTGCTACCACCAACGCTAGATCGACTGAACTGAAATGAAACAAGTACTCATTATGTGTTTTTGTTTCAGTATGTAGTTTCACTCATAAGAGAACTGCTAGAACTAGATCCAATTTGAGGCCAAAATGAATAAATGATTAATTAAAATACTTGGCAATGATTTCACACAAATATATTAAAATACTTGATATAAGTTTCGGGTTGTCACCCTATTATCAAGAGTAATGCAATACTGAAAAAGAAAATGAGTGGTTTTACTTTTATTATCGCCAATGTAGTAAAGCTTAATCGATTATTTTACTTACACTTCTGGTTTGTAGGTAACGACGCTATATAAATTTATTTTAGTATTCTATATATTTTCACGAGGAATATTTTGTTTTTAACGAATAATATCAAAAACAACTGAAAGAATCATTACATTATATAGAAGTCAATTGTAGGTTGTGGACGACATTAATACTTTGTTGAGTTGAGAAATTCTTTGCATTTCAGAATTAACTGCTAGTTGATTTCTTCCCTTTTTCCTTTCAATTAACCAAATTCCCTCGTAGAGCTTTTTGTATCTACGTGCTGCGGTGGGAATTGACTAGATCGAACGTACTAAGTTTTGAAATCCCAGTGTGTCGCAGCCAATTGAAAAGTTCTGTACGACTAGAGATACTACCTACTCCTATTGTACCTGTCCTGGTATGGCAAGAAACGGTTAGCAAGTGAACTTCACTTTGTGCTCTCACAAGTATCAAGCTTTCAAGCTGCTTGAAAAAGCTTAATGTCAAGTCAAACTATTGTGTTGCGATATTAATTCAAGGCAAATCTTTGACTTTTCAGATGCTTGAATTTTAAGTCAAGGCAAGCTGAAACCATAAATTGTCCCCCATTGTCTCCGTTATTAGGTGAAATACACACACCACAAAAATCGTCGCTTCACCTGGTATTCTGAATTCTACAATCGATTGAGCAGCTCGATCGCAGTTTTTTTGTCAACATATGTTTTTGGACATATGAGGGGGAAAAAATCTTATCTATGTAGTAATATTTATTTCCATCTCAAATACGTCTGCGACAAGAATGAGTTTATTTGACTATCAGTATTCATTCAATTTCTCTTCAGTTTTCACGATAAATTAATGCAAGTCTTCTGTGTTTCTTGTTGATTTTCGAATTTATTGTAATGGCTGCTGAACGTCCTGGACGCTATTTGAGTGATCATGAATTGGTTAGAATTGTAACACTTCTAGAGGACGAAGCCAACGTTACGTGGATAACTTGTTGAATGTTAACCAAAGCACTATTTCAAGAGCAATTAATCGGTACCAGGAAACAGGGGAATATGGAAGAAGGGCCGGACAGGGAAGAAATCGGATAACAATGATGATCGTTGTCTTCGTTTAACTGCACTAAGAGTTCGGCACTGTACGGCTAGAATGCTACAGAATGAACTTGCATTTTCCAGAAATGTGCATATTTCATTGTAAACTGTTAGGAACAGGCTCAGAGAAGACGATATCAGACCAAGGGTGTTTTTTACCGGCCCGCGTCTCATCAGAGAGCATCGAATTGGCAAGACTTCAGTTTGCGAGGGAACATCCAAATTGGGGTATTCCAGAATGGTCGAATGTTCTCTTTTCCGATGAGTCCAGGTTCTGTCTAGTATCAAATGGTAGGCGTATGCCTGTATACAGACGACCTGGGGAACGGTATCAGCAAAGCAAACCGAAAATTTCGGAGGGGGCTCAGTAATGGTGTGGGGAGGCATTTCTTTCCATGGTCGATCTGAGATAGTTCTAGTGAATAATGTCAGAATGACAGCGGCCAGATACATCGCAGGTATCCTTGAACCCCATGTTGTACCCTTTGGCCCATTGATTGGCAAAAACTTCATTAATATGCATGATAATGCTCGGCCTCATGCAGCTAGAGTAGTTACAGAATTTCTGCTAAATGCCGAAATTGATATTTTAAGATAGCCAGCCAGAAGTTCGGACTTGAATTCCATAGAACATGTTTGGAACAACATGGGGTGGCAAATTCAGTAACGTAGGATGCCTTGTAGAACACTACAACTACTAGAAAATCTGCTTCCTGAAATTTGGAACTCAGTGACTCAAGAGTACATCCAAAATTTGTTTGAGGGGCTTCCGAGACGTATACTGGCAGTAATTAGGGCCCGGGGAGGAAACACTCGATTTTGAAAATGATTTGTAACCATTCGATACTAGTTGATTGGTCTCTTCGCGAATGTTTGAAGATGGTAGAATTTTTTAATTTTTCATTAACTTCTAAAATTGTTGATATTTTCCATCATAAACTCATATCTTTTGAATGATATCTTCTTATTTTACACTTCTGAAAGTTACCAAGCGACGCTTGAATGACCAATCTAAAAGTTTATATGGTATTGTCGTAAAAGTATGGTGATGCGACAATTTTTGTGGGGAGTGTATTTAGGACAAATTTAGAAAATAGCATTTTTAGTTTAACTAACAGCATAATTAAGAATGTATTTTTGTGGAAAAATATGTAGATGATCTTTTCTATATTTGGATTGGCACAGACTGACAATTGAATAGTTTCCTTCAATTTACAAAGTATTTTCATCGGTCGATTCAATTTACGATGGAAATCGAAAGTAAAGAAATATCTTTGATCTTCTTAGACTTATCAATTCTAGGACCCATGACCTCTGCATACTGAGGAATCGAATAGAAAATTTCCAAATAATTATATTCCTATTATTAGCAACAAGATATGTAATAGATTACACAGAAATAATATTAACACCATCAGCACTAATAAAAAGAATTTAGGTTGATTGTAAGTTGATAATACAGATAAAATCAAATTATTGGATACAAGCGGAGTAAATAAGATACGCCGCACTGAATGCGACACTTCCTATATAGGCCAAATCGGAATATGTATCGAGAAGAGAATTCGAGAACATAAAAGATTCATTATTCAAAACAAAAATTCTACTGGTTTTTCTGACCATTGTATAGATAAAATTTATTTCATAGATTTCGAGAGAATTGAACTTATACAGCCAGGTAATAAATAGAAGAAAATGGACATTTTAGAGATGATGGAAATCACTTCCGCTCGAAGGAAAAATCAGCTAATTTCTAAAACCACTCAGTATTATATTACTCTCGTTAACGGGCTGATAACCCGAAACATATGTTGAGTGTTTTGATACAATCTTCTGAAACTTTTTCCAAGTATTTCAATTAATCATTTTACATAATATACCTCCAACTTACGTAATTTACTGCGCTGATTGGAGAATATTGGAACACAATCATTCCATACTCTTCTCCTGATGGTTTAGGTTGCATTTCCAAACCTGTCGGAGTGTAATACGGCTCAGGTTGTGAAGGAACACTTGTAATATGCTCAACAGATTCCGTTATTACCTGTAAAATCAATTTTCAGTTCATTTGATTTTTTCGATGGCCAAGTGAAGCTAAATTTTATTCAAGCTCCACGTTGGGAGTTTCTTTTAATATATTCTATCTATCAACATAATTCGATACCGATTGTGGCTAAGGTATTTGAAAAAACCATTCTGCAGCGAGTTTTGGACTCTGCACTCTGCACGTATCATACCAGACAACCAACATGGTTTTATGCCTGGAAATTCCGTAATTACAAACATGTTTAAACGCGTCAATGATTGAAGTTCGATGTTTGACAAACAAGTCCCTATCAATCTGATTTACTCAGACTTTTCTCGAGCATTCGACCGTGTCCCGCAAAAGAAACTCTTACTTAAACTGCAGCATCTGGGTTTAAGAACTATCTTGATTAGAATATTCTTAAGTGATCGAACTTTTCATTTTAAACTAGTTAGCAATGAGGTTCCCCATGGAACAGCCTTGAGATTCACCGATTCGGAGCCTAAGCTTGGAATTCCTCTAGAGATTGCAAGGATAGAAGTTAAACGGTGGTCGGACCTGAAGATACGGGAGTACTGGCTGAGATTTACAGGTCTCAGATACTCTCGGCTTGCCATTAGTGAATCTTCCAATGTGAGAGCTTGAAATCTCCAGGCTAAACCTGGGAGTTCTAATTGCCATATTAACGAGGCACTGTCGCTTCAGAAATCACCATAATAATTCAGGATTGATCCAGACCCTTCATATAGACTGCGTGCGGAGGAGATTTCAATCAATAGAACACGTCATGTGCGAATGTCCAGCTGGAACAGAATCAGGCTTGAGAAGCTTGGATCCAACAAACTGAAGCTGACTAAGCTTATTAAGCTGTCACCCACAAAGCTAATAGACCTCATAAGTACTATGAAGCTTGTATGTGAAATTTAGGAAAGAATATGCCACAATAGACCACTGGCTTCAAGGTGCGGAGCTATTAATCGGCCCTTACTCAATTTAAATATCTGTTTCCCTATCTCAATCAATTGATACTGAATAAACAGGAACTATGCTATCATGAATAATTCAGAGAAAAACCCAATATAAAACACAGATTTCTGGTACAGATATGTAGATGACATCGTAGTTGGTTTTCGTGGTTCAAACAGACAAATTCAGCAATTTTTAAATTTCCTGAATAAAATACATTGCCGCATCAGCTTCACTTCTGAATTAGAAAATAATAACTCAATTAATTTCCTCGACTTAACCATTACAAATTCAAATAACCAACTCACTTTACAGAAAAGAAAAATTCACAGACGCATCGATTCCAATGGACTCGTTCAGTCATTTAAACCACAAACTAGCTGCATATAACACCATGATTCATAGAGCTCAATGCCTCAAATAACAACATACCACAACGTTTTCTAAATACAATCATTAAACGCAAAGAACAAGGTATTACCTCTAAATTACTATATAGCATCGTAGAAGCCCCGGAAAAAAGATACACTAGTCTCAGATACACCGGCGAACTCTCTAACAAAATCAGTAACAATTTTTCCAAATTGAACATAACTACTTCATTCTCAAGCGGCCCCAACTTAAGCAGATTAATATTCAATGCCAAACAAAAGAACGATAAATTCAAGCAATCAGAAATTTATCAAATCCAATGTAATAAATGTTAGGTAGCCTATGTCGGACAAACAGGGAGAAGTTTTGAAGCTAGATTCAAGGAACATATTTCCTCAGATAAAAATTCGTCAAAATTTGAACACATAAATTCAACTAACCACTCGATATCATTGAACAATCTTAAAATCCTTCATTAATTTAACAAATGGAGAGAGATGAATTTGTTGGAAAGTTTGGAGATTAACAAACTATGTAAAAACCCACAATTCATTTCCCTCAACAGCCAACTAGAGCATAATGGATCCCCACTACTCAATATTAAGGATAAATTTCATTCTGTACTTGTACTTGCCTACTCATGAATTATGTTGTTATTCACTGGAAAATGACCGTAGTGTCGAAACCGGTCATGATTATTGAATAAATTGTGGAAAAGTGACAAAAGTGTCTCATTTCGTTTTACTTTAAAAATGAATTTCCATAAAATAAATAAATCAATATTATCAATTAGGAACTATGCTAATAATAAAGAAAGCATGTAAACGTCAAAATATACCTATATAAATGAATAAGATGTCATTCAAAGAAGTATTATATATATATATATATATATATATATATATATATATATATATATATATATATATATATATATATATATATTATTATTATATATTATTCTTGACAACATATGAAGAAGAAACCTAAAAAGATAAGGCAGGAGAAAACTGGATGTGACGGATCCTGAATAAAACATCATGGACAGAGAAGAAACCCAATGACAAAATTTCGGATGAAAATACAAGGAGAAGTATCTTGAAACACAGCTTTCAATCCATCCGTTAGAAATATATTTGAGGGAAGAATGAACAGCTGTCGGCCCAGAGGACTATCAAGGGCCTGGCATTTCAAGGCATTATGGATATGCAGCAACCATTCAGACATGCAATTCTTGGCAACAAACAAAGACATGATAAGTTGCATTTTTACTGCTATAAGTGAAATTGAAATAGTTAAAGATCATGGTAATAACATGGTCAATTTCGTTCGATACTTACTTGACATTCTGTGGGCCATCTCGCAGGTTGAATCTGGAAATTACTCTCTCTGCTGATGGCGAAGAGATCCTTAGAACCGACAGATTTCGTTCGCATGATATTCTCATCAGTTTCGTCCATATCAGGGGATGATTTGAGGAGATAATTCGCGAAGAATCCCGACATTTTTGGAAATAGCGGAAACAGATTTGATTGGAGATCTTTAACGTTGACATTGCTGCAGTCTGAAAGGAAATTTCCCCGATTACTCATACTAATTTTCAGTTTTGTTTACAATAGACTAGAAGTAATAAGCATTATTCAAAATATTCGTGATGCACGCTGATGAATTATTACATTGAAATAATGTTGGAAATTTGTTATATTCACATATCCGGTTGTATTTGAGGCTGAACATTGTATCGGAATTGTGAGTGCCAAAAGTTTTCTATCACGCGAAGTAGAATGGATGAAATAAATTTTAGTAAATGCAGTTTAGGCATGTAAATGATTTCGCCTTGAATATTTCGTGGAATTTCTGCGATAACTCGGGCGTGGGCTCCAATAGAGAAGTTAGTCTGCACATGATTTCACAATCACTGATAAAAAATATGCGAAATTGTAAATGTCGAATTACAACATCAACAGTTCTTCTCAGATCAACCCCTACCCCCAGCAACCCTAACTTTGAAATTCATCATAGGGAATTCATCCTTTGTCATTTTAGAATTTTAAATTAACAAGAATGATTCAGGAGGCTTTTCTACATGGTGTATCCAATTTCAGTAATTTCAGTAAAGATTTCTCAGCTATCCTGAAAGAGAAAGGGAGTCAGTCACCAGTACGTTAAATATTTGGTTGACAAATTCCTAGCTACGGGTTCGGTGGCAAACAAAAACATGAAGTGGCATGTCCTGTCAGAAATGAGGCAACGGAAGTGGCAGTAGTGGGTCATCTACAAATGGAGAATACTACTTCGATCAGAAAACTATCTCGTCTGACTGGTGTATCAGCTACAACTGTCCATAGAATCGTGAAACATCACAAATTTCACCCCTACAAGGTAAAATTAGTGCATGAAATAAACGAAGATGATCCAGATCGTCGTTTACAGTTTTGTGAAAATCTAAGTGAAAACCTAAACGCTAATCCAAATTTTCTGAATAACATCTGTTTTTCTGATGAAAGCACCTTTATGCTCAGTGGTGAAGTGAATAGACATAATTGTCGATATTGGGACACACAGAATCCTCATTGGTTTAGAGAGGCCCACACGCAAAGGCCTCAGAAGTTGAACGTTTGGGCAGGAATTTTTGGCAATCATCTAGTTGGGCCTTCCTTTATTGAGGGTAATCTGAATGGAAATGGCTACCTACAGTTGTTAGAGGAACACATACATCCTAGATTGACAGAAATTTTACAGAACGATCCAACTCTTTCTGAGGACGAAATGCGTTTTCAACAAGACGGTGCTCCTCCGCATTATGATGCTCGGGTGCGCCAATATTTAGACGAAAATTTCCCAGGAAGGTGGATTGGTAGAAGAGGACCTGTTGAGTGGCCAGCCAGGTCACCAGATTTAAATCCCCTAGATTTTTTTTTGTGGGGCCATCTAAAATCTAAAGTTTATGCCACAAGACCAGAAAACCTGGAGGAGCTGCGGATGAGGATTATCACAGAATGCCGACTTTTGACTCCTGAAGTTTTCGCTAATGTGAGAAGAGAGTTCGAAAATCGTCTGTATAACTGTATGGAGGTGGGCGGAGGTCATTTTGAACAATTGTTGTAATAATCAAGTTAGTTTTTGTTTTCAGTTATAGGGGGTCGAATTTTCGTTGAACACACTGTATATATATATATATATATATATATATATATATATATATATATATATATATATATATATATATATATATATATAAAGTGGCAGAACTTTTATGTATAGATATACGAGGTTTGTGGATAAAGTAATGAGGTTGATTTTTACAAGTTTTTATTCAAATGAAATTACGATGCAATATTATCTCCTTTAAAATAGGTCCTTTGGGAAACCACACAGCGCCGAAACGGTCTCTCCAATGATAATAGCATTACTGGAACTCGGATTCTGGACTGAACTTCACCTGGTCGGTTATAGCTGTTTGGATGTTTTTGAGTGTCCTAAAATATCTCACAAGGAGTCAAGTCTGGTGAGTAAGAAGACGGAGGAACCTCAGAAATGTTTTACTGGAAAAACTGCATTATTGAGATTTCAGTGTGGCATGGCGTATCCTAGTGGTCCAACACCCTGTCGTTTTGATGTTTGGTCGCACACGAAAGACTTCTAGAGACACAAACTCACAGTGGAGAATTCCGTGCCTATCGAAAAAACAAAACAGCATTCATTTTATCTTTGAATTGCTCATTCGTGCTTTTTTTGGGCCTTAGAGAGGTTGCAGTGTTCCACTCCATACTCGTGTTCGTTTCTGGGTCGTACTCAAGCAGCCAAGACCCATCATTAATAATTACACGTTCTAGAAAACATCCATCTCGATGAATATTCTCGAAAAATCTCATAACTATCGCTGGGTATCAGCAAAATCAACAAGTATAAATTCATAAAAATTATTTTAGATATACCATCAGAAACCAATATGACTACTAGACAAATAGATCACAATACGAACTATGCTATCATGAATAATTCAGAGAAAACCCAATATTAAACACAGATTTCTGGTACAGATATGTAGATGACATCGTAGTTGGTTTCAATGTACACTTGATAGTAATTATTTTCCTACACCAAAACGGTAGTAGATAATGCAACTAACAAGAATTCTAAATTCACGAAACATTCATTGTCAATTTTTAAATATTTAGAGCGAACTAAAAAGTTTGAGGATAGAAAAAATACGTGACCCAAGAAATAATATCACTATGTTAATTTTCATAAACACTTCGGAGGTCAAATAATGCAGACCTTAGTTTCAAGTTTGAACTGAATATCTCAAAAACTGTAGGAGTCAAAGAGAAAAAACTAAAAGGTCCAAAGATTTTAACACCCTGTAGATGGATAACAAAGCGTTTGCAGTCTAATGTTTATAAAAATTATTCGTGAAATTACTTAAGGAATGAATGTATATTTTTATTTTCCAGGAGGAAGCAGAATTTTTCTTTGGAAACTTATTTTCATCAAATCATTAGCGCTCTTGAAACGTGAAGGAAGTGGATTAAGTGAAAATCGAATTTACCGTTACAGGATTCCACGCGAACCTGGTTAGGAGGGGTATTGTTGGATCATTAACTGGTATCGTCATATTTCCAGGCGGTGGTAAAGTGATTAATAATTGGGGTACTCGCGTCATTGTTAGCTGTACTCCAAACTGGCATCTTACCAATAAACACCTTAAATTGTTCAATCTAGCGTATAATAACGCCCACTTAACTTTCTTTTCCAAAACAAAATAACCAGCTGTTGTTGGAGGATCAAATCTTTTATATTTCAATTTGCTTCTTACATCATGCCAAGTGGATCTGGCACATATTCCGGCAAAATTAGGATTGCTTCGTTGATAATAATCATTTTTTTCTATTAAATTTGCAACATGCTGTTTATTAGTTATGTGAATAAAATTTTCAGAAGGCGCGAGAGGATCTTTTGTGCATTTATTATGTATGTGAGGACGCTTTCATTTGAACGATACACATTGATGAATTCAAAACATTTAGTAGATGTGCTTGAGAGAAATCCAAATGAGTTAATACAAAAGATGTCTATTACGTTTTACGCGGTCAATAGATGGTCAATATTATTGCCAAAAAAAAGAAAAAAATACAATTATTCGAATTTTTGTAAATCCTCTCTTTCAATATATATATATATATATATATATATATATATATAAGCTGAAATTTTATACGCGGCGCACAACTAGCGATTTCCAATTGAAGTGAAATATTTTCGAAGTGAACATTTCCGGTCATACCGGAAGTGGGTCATCACTTTGTTATTTCAAATGGCAATCTACCTTTTTTATTATACATCTAGAACCGACATTTGAGCAAGGCATAAAATACCCAAGTTGTCGGCACTTATCTGTCAAAACTTTTGAAAGATTTAATTATTTTTGTTATAAACTCGATTTTTGAGGAACATTTAAAAAAATTGTAGCTCGTATATCTTTTGCACTACAGACACAATTTTTGCTTGGGTGGATAAAAGAAGGATCAAGGAATTTTTTAAGCAGTTTACACATGTCAAATGTTTATTGCGTTGTTTTGTATGATTTTTTTCAATTTGGCCTTTTTCAAACAGCAATAACTCAATTTTTTCAAATGGCACGTGCCAATTTCTATATCGCCATCAGATGAAGCGTCAAATTTCAGATGGAATTGTATCAGCATGTACTATACCCATCTCTTATAGTTCCGAAATAATTTGGGAATACATTGAATTTTGATGATTTTGCAAGAACTAATAGAGAATGCTTTGAAATATTTGAATCAAGTAGCTGAACTGGCTACGCCCACCTTCCAAGTGCCTAAAATTAATGTACTTGTCACTTCGTTCATTCGAATTTGATATTTCAACAAGAATTGTTGGTAATTTGAAGTGAAAATTTTTGAAAAACACCAGATTGATAATAAGATGGCTGATTATTCAAACGAGGATATGTTTAATTTCTTTTTAATTCATGGCGAATGTCAGAAAGTGGTGGATAGAACTCGCAGGCAATTCAATAACCAATTTCCAAATTTGGCGCCTATGAGTAAAACAAAATTTCAAAGGATTAGAAGCAATTTTCTGCAATTTGAAGGAACAAAATACATAGAAAATAGAAGAAAACCAATTCTCGAGGACGACGACAATCAAATTAATACGCTAGCGTATTTTCGTGCCAATCCACATGATTCCATTAAGTCAGCATCAATGGATATAGGATTGAGTTACACTTCTATTCTAAGGATCCTTAAGAAACATAACATGCACCCGTATTCTTTTATCAGACTACAAAAATTGAAACCAACTGGCCTTCCCAAGCGACTAAATTTCTGTGAAAATTTATTAATTCGGCTTCTAGAAGATGAGACAATTCTGCAAAAAATTATATGGTCTGATGAAGCCAGGTTCAATGACATTTATGAGGAAAATCTTAATGGACAAAGATACCTGGAAATTTTGAGAGCAACATTAGCAAATTTTTTAGATGGATTACCCCTTAACATTCTGAGGGATTGCTATTACCGAATGGATGGTGCACCAGCACATAAAACACGAGCTGTAGATCTGCAGCTAACAGAAATGTTCGAGGATAGATGGTGGGGTAATCAAGGACCAAATTCATGGCCTCCGCGTTCTCCGGACCTGACGCCCCTTGATTTTTATTTATGGGGCAAAATCAAGAGTGAAGTGTATCTTATTCCTGTAAGAAGTAAAGAACAGTTACTAGAGCGCATTCATAATGCTTTTCGTAATATTGATCCTGAGGAAACTAGGAGTGCAACTCATCATGTTCGTATACGAGCTGTCGAGTGTATCGAGCAAAATGGGGCCCATATTAAACATTTATCCAGATCGTGAATTAGTTTTCCCCTATGATGTTTGCTATCATTTATTCGTATAAATGTAATTATCTTCGATGATTGGTTTTCGCTTAGTTTCTACAATTTTTATTCATCCGAATTGTAGAAAATTGCTTCTAATGCTTCGAAATTTTATTTTACTCATAGACGGTAAATCTGGAAATTGGTTATTGAATTGCCTGCAATTTCTACCAACTACTTTTTGACATTCTAAAATGAATTAAAAAAGATTAAATATATTTTCGTTTGAATAACCAGTGGCTTCATTCCAAATGTGTTGTATTTTTTGGATATTTTCAATCTGAAATAACGACAATTCTTGTTGAAATATCAAATTCGAATGAACGAAGTGACAAGTACATTAATTTTAGGCACCTGTCAGGTGAGCATAGCCAGTTCAGCTACTTGATTCAAATATTTCAAAGCATTCTCTGTTAGTTCTTGCAAATTCATCAAAATTCCATATATTCCCAAATTATTTCGGAACTATAAGAGATGGGTATAGTACATGCTTATACAATTCCATCTGAAATTCGATATAAAAATTGGCACGTGCCATTTGAAAAAATTGAGTTATTGCTGTTTGCAAAAGGCCAAATTGAAAAAATTATCAAGAACAACGCAATAAAGATTTGACATGTGTAGACTGCTTAAAAAATTCCTTGATCCTTTTTCTATCCACCCAAGCAAAAATTGTGTCTGTAGTTCAAAAGATCTACGAGCTACAATTTTTTTAAATGTTCCTCAAAAATCGAGTTTACGACAAAACTAATTAAATCTGTCAAAAGTTTTGACAGATAAGTGGCAACAACTTGGCTATTTTATGCCTTGCTCAAATGTCGGTTCTAGTTGTATAATAAAAAAGGAAGATTAACATTTGAAATAACAAAGTGATGACACACTTCCAGTATAACCGGAAATGGTATCACTTCGAAAACATTTCACTTCAATTGGAAATCCGCGTATAAAATTTCAGCTTGATATTGTAATTGGGACTTAACAAGTTTTAACGGACGGTCCCGGTGGATATCCCTGTATATATAGCAGAAAGTCTGGGGAACACCGGCTCAATGAATATAGAAGTCCTCAACGACGCTATACAGAAGTCAGCACAGGAGGCACAGGCAAAATTCTGTTCTAGACAAAATACAAGAGATGAAAGACTTTCAACAGAAACCCTAAATATGATGAATTGGAGGCGGAACATTCTACATGATATCACAAGCAACCAATCAGACCTTAGGATATAGAATAAGCAGATTTCGAAAGCCATCCGAAAAGACATCAGAAATTTCAATACAAAATGGATCGAAAATGTTATCGAAGAAAATAAAAGCATGAAATATTGAGGAATAAACTCGCAATAGGAAGTTCATCCGGAACATAACGAAAACCTACCTCGAATCCTGAACCAAGGTTCTGAGGAAATGCCAGAGATTACTAGAGGAGAAATTGATCCAGGTCAGAGACATATATATATATATATATATATATATATATATATATATATATATATATATATATATATATATATATATATATATATATATATATATATATATATGTCTCTGACCTGGAGAAAAAGAATTTGAATAATTGGTTTTACAATAAATGCTTATATCTATAATTTTGGTGTGTGTCAGAAAAAACACAAGTGTGAGCTTAGGAAATGTAACAAGGAACCATACTATCTTGTATATGATTCAATAAACGAGTGAAAAAATCTGAGGAAAAAACTCGTTTCCCTGTCGTTATTGCACTAGCAATAGTTTGTCTATTTATCATGTGTTAGTGTTGTGTGTACATAAAGAGTACCAAAGATTTTTCTGCATAGCGGCTTCATTCTCTCTTTCATTCCATGATTTCCAAAAAAGGGGTGAAAGGAAGGGGGTTTGGGGCAGGAATCTGTAACAATGGAAAAAGAAAAACAGCAGAAAAATATTTCAAGAATCAAACTTCTCATATTCCTAAACAAATCTAAGAAAAGATTTCACATACAAAGCAAGGTCATGAAAGGGACTAAGGAGATGAAAAACAACAAGGCACCGGGAGGAGATGGTTTACTTATAGAAGCGATAAAGGAAGGTGGGGAGCATCTTATGAACGCCATAATCACACTATTCAATAAATGTCTTGAAGAATGAACAACACCTGAGGCTTGGAACAATGCAGTAATCGTTATTATGCACAAGAAAGGTAGTATTGCAGACTTGAAAAATTTCAGACCAATAAGCTTACTTCCCCACCTTTACAAACTATTCTCAAGGCGTCTAACACCCAAGCTGGACCTCTACCAACCCATGGAGCAGGCACTTGATGGTAGCTAAAACACTAATTGAGAAATCGGTTGAATATAATAGGCCACTCCTACTGGTTTTTGTTGATTACGAAAAAGCATTCGACTCCATCAAACACACCGAAATGCTCAAAGCACTTGCTGATTGTTGTATAGACTATAGATATTCCGAAGTGATATAACACATTTATGAGAATGCAACAGCTAGTATCAGAATACATGACGAAACGGACAAGTTCAAAGTGGGGCGTGGTGTCCGACAAGGTGATACAATCTCGCCGATGCTCCTTATCACACTCCTCGAATACATGTTCAAGGACACCCAATTGGATGGCACAGGCATAAATATTAATGAAGGGGAGCTCAACCACCTACGTTTCGCAGATGATATCTTGTTGATTTCAGAAAGTTTAGATAAAGCAGAAATACAGCTCAAAGAACTCATCACATCCTCACATAAAGTTGGCCTCAGAACAAATACATCCAAAACGCCGTTCATGACAAACCTGGTTTCCACCCGAAATATTTTGGTGGAAGGAAATCAGATTTCGCAAGTCACATCCTACAAACATCTGGGTCATGAAGTAAGAATAGGCAGAGATAATCAAACCTGCGAGATTGAAAGAATAGTTGGATTAACATGGGCTGCTTTTGGAAAACTTAAACATATTCTCAAATCTGATATCCCCGTATGCTTGAAACGAAAAGTGATTGATCAGTGTGTATGTATGTATGTATTCTTTATTTCCTTGAAATTACAATAATTTGTAGGAATGTGTCAGGTAGGGTGAGTAGGTATATGACATAACAATTGAAAATTAACGGTAGACAATAAAACACAAGAATCTAGACTCTAAGTCAAAAAATCATTGATACAATAAATAGACTTTTGTGTCAAAAACATCTTCAGCTCAAATTTGAAACCCTTAACACTAGTACAATTCCTAATAGATAAAGGCAATTTGTTGAAAAGCCTAGGGCCGTAAAAGTTAGTGGACCTACCAGTCACATTCAGGCGATAACGAGAGATAATAAAGTCGCCCCTGCCTCGGGTGTCATGGGCTTGCACTGAAGAGTTTCAGGAAAAATTATGACAATTCTCATATACATGGACACACATCCAAAAAATGAATAACGACGGCACAATTAAACTTTCTAGGTCAACAAAAAGCTGTCTGCATGAGTGACCAGGGGGAACCCCGGCTATAAGACGCTCGAAGACAGAACAGAAGCACCCCAAAACTTTATTCCAAATGTCAGTCTGCTAGCTACCTCGGCGTGATAGAGGTTCAACAACTGAATAATGGTCAAAATATGCCGCAAGGATCGAAACTGGTAGCAAATTTTTTTTTGAGTTTCATACATAAATCTACGCAATGAGGCTTCCGGGACAGAAATCGGTCTACCGTGATGCCCAGGAATTTCACGAAATCTGTCGCATCTAATCCAGAATGATCAACCGTCAAAGAAATGGGTCCTAATTCACGTTTCTGAGGCATCTGAAGCAGGACAGCCTGAGATTTGTTCGTATTCAAATGTAAATCATGAGAGCAGAACCAGTCAAACAGGTTAGATAGGACCTCACCGCATCGTCTCTCTACAGCTTCGATGGAATTATGAGAAACAAGAGCAGAGATGTCGTCCGCATATGCCGTAAAGTGCGTATTTTGTAGTACATTAGCTAAATCATTGACGTATAATATAAACAGAATCGGTCCGAGGACCGATCCCTGCGGCACGCCTGTCTTGACCTCAGCAATCGAGAGGAACACCCGTATGCAACAGTCATAAAGCTTCCCGGAGAGAACTTGCAAACTTATGCAGTCAAACACCCTGCTGAGATCAATAAAGATCCCAACAGGGAACTCGCCCGCCTCAACCGCCACCAACTGCGCCTCGTAGAACTCCCCCAAAGCCCTATCAGTTGATTTCCCCGCCAAAAAGCCGTGCTGATTTTTGGACAAAATACTGAACCTGGATAAAAACGGCAGGAGCCTAGACAAAAATGCATGTTCAAACATTTTTGAAAATGCTGAAGATACGGCCACAGGCTTGTAGTTCTTAATAGAGTCTGAAAAAACAATATATGTTCCCATTTTTTTTTATTAAACAGACTGGAATCTCGTTATGACCAGAACTCCAGTTATTTTTCAGTTTATTCTTTATAATATTCACAAGTTCATCGTACGACAGAGCAGACAGAAAAAAACTATCTCCGGATTTCTTCGAATAATCCGATGTGCTCAACTTTTTATAATTGCTGTTGTTTATGGAATCAATTATGTCCAGCGGCACTCTACTGAAAAACTCATTGAAACTTTCAGAAACCAATCTGGGATCATCAGTTCTCATATCATCTAACACAATTGAAATATTCTTCAACCGACCTCCACATCGACCGGAAAGTCTACAGTCTTCCATGCCTCCTTAGAAGGATTATCCGAGGAAAAAATTTCATTCTGATAGTAAAATTTGTTGGTGTTTCGTACTAAATTTATGTGTGACCTCTTCGCCTCAAGATAGCGAGGCCGCAACTTCGGGAATGACTTGGCAAGGAGAAAAAGGTCCCTCAAATCTGAGCTTGATTTTCTAATCTGCTGACTAACCCACCTTCTGTTGGAAGTTGTATTACATATACGCCTAGATTTTGGGAAACATGCATTAAATATTGACATGAAACGCTTTATAAAAAAATCGTATGGACTATCTATATCATTGAAATGATACAGTTCCGACTAATCGGCTTCAATAAGATTTCTTTCAAATACGCCGATATTACTAGTCAAGAAAATGCGAGACTCATAGGAATATGAATCAGACTTGAAAGTATCGAATATGTTACAATGAGCTACAATGGTTCTATGATCGGAAAAAGTATTATCAAGCACTACATAATTGAATGGATGGACCCCCGCATTCGTAAAAATATTGTCAATTGTTCTAATAGTATGAGGCTTGTGTATTCTGGTTGGCCATTTAACAATTGGGCTCATACTAAATGTTGATAGAACACTCATTAGACTAACAAACAATGGATCAGCAACCTTATTGTGTACCATAGAGTACGAATCAATGTTCACATCACCACATAAATAAACACATACGCCAGGTTTATACAAATAGTGGACAACATTCTCCAAATTTTTCAGAAACACATTCAAATCACCTCTAGGCTATCTATAACAGTTCAATAGAATCACACACCTGGATTTTGAGATTAATTGCAGCACTCAATCCAATAGATTTCTCACAACAAAACTCACCGACATCGATCCGAAGAGACTCTATTCCATGCCTTATCCAGGTCCCGACACCCCCGCACTCTAAATTATATCGGCCATAAGAATCTACCAAGTAGTAGTTCTCGAATCGAAGAGACCCGATGTGTGCTTCTTTTACCCTGTTCTGCCAATGCTGACGTACGGCGGCGAGTCTTTGACACTCACAAAAAAGTCAATACATAAGATTCAAGTGGCTCAGCGAGCTATGGAACGTTCGTTATTGGGAGTCACGTTGAGAGACAGGATACCTAATGAGGAAATACGCCGAAGAACAGGAGAGACAGATGCAGTTAGACGAATAACTCACCTTCAATGGAACTGGGCTGGACACGTGGCCAGGATGTCCAACGCAAAATGGACGAAGAAAATCATTTCAGAAATAGAGGGCGTCCTCCAACCCGTTGGACAGACGATATAAAGCGCATCACAACTAACTGGCTCCAGAGCGCACAGGATCGAGAAGGATGAAAAATATTGAGAGAGACCTATGTTCAGTGGACGATGAAGGCTGTTTGATGATGATGATGACTTGGTAGTTGATCATGATTAATAAAACACTAATGAAAATTTACTTTGTTTTACTACCAAAAATAAATGAAAATGAACAATTATTATGACCGCGGTTTCGAACTCGTGTTCATCGTCGGACAGTGTAAGAGTAAAATACAAAGTTCATTGGTACAGGTATAAATACAGGCTATAGGATATTTATTTAATGGTATTATTTCTTGAATGCTTCAAATATTTGGGATTTACGCAGGTCAGTCTGGTCATTCATTACACAGCTCTACAAAAAAAAAAAAAATTTTTATTGTTGCCCTGGATATCATCGCAAATTTTTATGTTTTCAAGTGCCCAGATTACGAATATATTCATGAAAGTTCTCAATGTGCTCGGATTTTCATGATTTTTGCATTTCTTATATTTTGAACAATTATAAGCTTGTTAGAAATAAAATTTAATTTTCCAGTCATGATTAGGCTTCTGCGCAACTTTTTCGCGCATACAAACATCACCTGATCCCCACTCTCAGACCCCTGGCTCCACAGAACAGCTGAGATCTCAGTTATTTGACAATATTGAAGTACATATACACGTAAATCTGGATAAAGTGTCATGGATTAATATTTTGTTTCAATTACTGAATGTCCATTCTTATATATTTGTCTTCTAGTCTAAAATATGAGTTCGTCACGAAAAAAGTGTAAATATTGTAGTGATTTATTTTGTTATATTTGCGGTGTTTATATACCAAAAAAACAAAAAAGAAATATCACAGACTTTGTCAAGGAGACTAATGTTGAATATTTTGGTTTCAAAATGAACAAATTAGGTAAACCATGGGTTCCTAATAAAGTTTGTAAGTCCTGTGTTGAGTCTTTACGGTTGTGGAAAAAAGGTTAACGTTCTGAATTAGACTTTGGTATTCCTATGATCTGGATGGAGCCTACGAATCATTTAGATGATTGTTACTTTTGCGTAGTAGATGTTAAAGGTTTTAATCGAAATCAAACGTGGAGATACCCAGACTTACAGTCTACGAAATGTCCGGTTCTACACAGTGAAAATCTCCCTCGGCCTATATACATTTCAAAAGTAATTCGCATGCCCTCAGAAACAATGATGTTACCAAATTCACAGAAATCGGGACCATCTACTAGTGGAAGTGAATGGGAAGGTGAAACATCTACGCCAAAGTTATTTTCTCAAAATGAACTCAGTGATTTAATACGTGATCTCAATTTATCAAAACAAGGATCAGAACTGTTAGCCTCAAGATTGAAAGAAACAAATTTATTGGCACCAACAGTAACAATTACAACATACAGAACGCGAGAAAAAGAGTTATTACAATTTTTTAGTGAAAATGAAGGATTAGTGTATTGTAATGATATCGCGAAGCTGCTTATAGACATGGGTTTAAAGAGTGCAAATCTACTGAATGGCGCCTTTTATTGATAGTTGCAAAGAAGTTTAAAATGCGTCTTATTGCACAATGGAAATAAATTTGCATCAATTCCAATTGCCCATTCAACGAAACTCAAAGAAGAATATGAAAATGTAAAATTAGTTTTAGAGAAAATTAAATACTCTGAGCATCAATGGCCGATCTGTGTGGATTTAAAATGGTTAATTTTTACTTGGCCAACAAAGTGGATATACAAAATACCCTTGCTTTATTTGTATGTGGGATAGTAGAGCAAAGCAACTTCATTGGGAACAAGATGTTTGGCCTGTAAGAAATTCTTTAACTGTCGGTAAAGCCAACGTAATAAGGAGCCGCTAGTGAGCAGAGACAAAATCATACTTCCACCATTACATATTAAGTTAGGTAAGATTAAGCAATTTGTAAAAGCGTTGAACAAAGACGGAAATTGTTTTAATTACATTTGCAGAAAATTTCCGAAGCTTAGTATGGAAAAATTGAAAGGTGGAATATTTGATGGTCCTCAAATACGGCAATTGATGAAAGACTCAGATTTTATCAAAGTTATGACTGTTCCGGAAAGTAAAGCTTGAAAAAGTTTTGTGTTGGTTGTCGAAAATTTCCTAGGTAACCATAAAGCAGCAAATTATGAAGAAATTGTGCAAAATATGCTGACAAACTTTCAGACTTTAGGAGCAAATATGAGTATTAAGTTACACTATCTCCGCAATCATCTAGATAAATTTCCGGATAATTTAGGAAATTATAGTGAGGAACAGGGAGAGCGGTTTCATCAAGATCTAAAAGTGATGGAAGAAAGGTATCAAGGTCGATGGGATTGTCACATGATGGCAGATTACTGCTGGCCTTTGAAAAGAGATTGTCCCCTGAAAAATTATAGAAGAAAAGCTCATAGAAGGCGTTTTATGGAAATATGAAATATATTTTCGACATTTTCCTCTTTATTTACTTCGATGTATCCGAATTTCTCAAAACATAACTGACATTATAAATATATCTGTTATTTTGTTTCTTGTTTTACGATTTTTGTTATGTAAAATGAAAATAAAGATTTAAAAAGAAATCAGAGCAAATCCTACAAAATCATTGATAGTTTCACGAATTGTGTGCATAAATAGACCCAAAATCATTTTCGTATCTAGGGCAACAAAACCATCGTAGACCAGTGTTATCATTAGTCTACCTTTCGGAGCTATATGCAAAATTTTCAAACTATCAATACTAGGAAAGGAGTGTCTGTTTTGAATACCATGGTTGGCTAATGTTGAATCTTGTTTATTTTCACTGAACGAAGTCTGATGTTCTTTATATCTGATTTTGAAGGATCGACCATTCTGACCACATTCACATTCTAATAGTAAAATTGAATTCAGTATCTTTAGAAAACCTACTAGTGCGGATATATGTATTCCAAAGGACTCTAACCACCCGTTTTCACATTAAACTTCGGCATATAATTCAATGATACACAGAGCCTTTTCAATACCTTTATCATCAGAAAATCTCAAAACAGAAATTAAGACCATTAAAGCGATAGCTCTCAATAACGGCTTTGATAACATCATAATTGATAAAATAGTGAAACGAAAACAATCACATATAGCTATGAGCCAAATATATCCAACTATAAATACAAACGATCCAGAGAAATCCATTCCTCTAACCTATTTTGGGCAAGTAAGTGGAAATATCGCAAATAAATTTTCCATATTAAAATCAAAAACTGCCTTCAGACCACAAAATGAATTACCTTCAATGCTGTTAAATGCCAAAACCCGTATTCAAAATTTAAATAAATCAGGAGTTTATAATTTAACTTGTCCAGATTGCAATAATTTTTACATAGGTCAGACTAGATCAGATATAAAGAACATCAGACTTCTTTCAGTAAAAATAAACAGTATTTAACATTAGCCAACCATTGTATTCAAAACAGACATTCCTTTCCTAGAATTGATAGTTTGGAAATTTTACATATAGCTCCGAAAGGAAGACTAATGATAATGAATGACCAGAGTGACCTGCGTAAATCCCAAATATTTGAAGCATTCAAGTAATAATACCATCAAATAAATATCCTATAGCCTGTATTTATACCTGTACCACTGAACTTTGTATTTTAGTCTTACACTGTCCGACGATGAACGTGAGTTCAGTAATTGTTCATTTTTATTTATTTTTGGTAGTAAAAACATTTTCATTAGTGTTTTATTAAAGAAGAGGTTTATTTCAACATGATAAAATAGAGATAGTCCTAACTTCGACTGTTCTTGGTGGAAATTTGACTCTTAGCGATGTTTCAGTAGATCCATGAAATGATAAATAATCGTTATGGAAATTATTTATACCATCTCTTGTGAAGCATCGTTCATCAGATCATAAAATGTTGGAAACGAAATCTCCATCTTGAGCCGGTAGCTGAATCGATGCTGCTTGTCCCCTGCATTAAATGCTTGCACTTGCAAAATATGTCACACGACACCTTGGGGTATTTGCAACTGTTTTGATTCAAGTGTTCCCGTTTCTCTAAGTCTTCTAAATACTGAAGTAGAAACTGTAGGAACAGGAGAAGTAGAACCTGTGCAAACAAAGAAGGCATTGTTTTTCTTCTCTCTGAAGTACTCAGTACTTTTATGAGAGAGAGGATGTCACAAAAATAGTTTTCTTATTTGGACAGTTAGTTTTTTATCGGCAGATATGTCTTTCCATCATAGACAGCATTGACCTGAGAATATGGAAGTTCCAGCAGCCAACCCGAAATGAGTCTTTTGAATACGAGAAAATTTTTAATTGACTTAAATCTCCTTGGTAACAGGTCATAAAGCCTTAAATATATACTCATGGGTTCTTTGGTCAACACATTTAGTCTTTTTTTCCTTCTTTGTACTCAACATTTTATACTTTGTATTATAGTCATGTTCAAGAAACAGAATCACTGTTTAATTTCGAAAATGATGCGTTAGAATTGAATAACACCCCAGCTTGTCTCATTGTCTCAGCACTAGAAAAAGTAATTTCTTTGTGTAGAATAATTCTTAACACCATATTCTGAATGATCACAAGATTGTACAAGTATACATCTAGGACTGCACCCAACGCTACTATTCCACATGAGATATGTGATTGTACCAATGGAAAATACAAAGTGCGCAAATGTGAAAATCTTGAAAAACACGACAAATACCTAAATTTAGAAAGCAATCCCCTAATCTTCCTCACAACGTGTGAAACATGAATGTCCCAGCGTAGGTGTTTATCCACAGTAATCCCAATGTACCTAATTGAATAAACAGAATGGATATTAACATCTTCTTCAATGTTGAGAGTGGCGAAGGCTGATCGGTTCACTTCATAACTGGAAAAAGAGATGAATTTGGTCTTGTTTGCATTCATAGTGAGTAGGTTGTAATCGAACCACTGCTTAACTTTTTTTAATATCCCTTCCGATTTTATCTTTAATACCGCCCAGTTTTCTGCCCTGTAAAATATCGCCGTTTCATCTGCGTAGTTCAAGATATCACAAGAATCGCCCTGTGCCTCCAATAAGTCATTAACATAAACAACAAATAAAGCAGGACCCAGCACGGTTCCCTGTGGTACACCACACTCTACAACGCGAAACTCGCTTAAGGAATCACCAATTTGTATCCCTTGTTTACGTCACGTCAAGTAACTCTGCATTAAGTTGTATGCATTTCCTCTAAATCTGTACCTGGAGAGTTTATCAAGCAGCAACTTATGTCTCTCACAGTGTCGAATGCCTTGGCCAGATCGACAAAGATACATAGGAATGGATCTGATTCGTCCAAGGCTTTATACAACTTTTCTGACAAACAACTCAAGGCATTCTGAGCTGACTTGTTTTTCCTAAAACCGAATTGTTTTTTCGATAAAAGGTTTCAGTGATCAAAAAACGTTAATATTTTACTTCTCATGGCTTTCGCCAGGATTTTTGTCAGATTAGTTATCAGTGTTATCGGCCTATAGCTTATAACTTTCGTTTTTTCCCCTTCCTTGAACAGAGGTTTAATAATACCAATTATGAGACAACTGGGGAATATTCCTGATTCCAAGCTTTTATTTACCAACTTTGGAAGGGGATCAACTATTTGATTGCTGATTTCATGTAGTGTTTTAGCTTTAATTGAATCATAGCCAGGCGCAGTCTTCAGCTTCAGCTCGTCAATATAACGAGATATTTCTACTTTTGTGGAGGGACTTAAAAATATTCAGTTTACAGATGAATATGTGTCATTGAAGGGGCTACATTTGGGTCTCTTGATTTTTGACGTCAGATTTCTTCCAACTGTCGAATAATGACAAATTTTAAGTTTTCGCCTTTAATTTTTTTAATTGCACAAGTTTTACATTTCTTTGAATTTGTCACTTCACCAAGCCAGTGCCAAAACGCTTCAGAGGATTTATTTTTTTCCTCAAAACGTGATCTGTAATGATTATTTTTAGTTGTTTTAATGAGATTGACAACACGATTTCTAAAATTTTTATATTCATCTTCCAAAGTTCCATTATGAGGATCCTTCTTCAACCTCATATACATTTCGTTTTTTGATTCAATCAACCTACCCAGTTCTTCAGTAATCCATTCTTTATGATTTTTATTTCTCGCCCTTACAGGTACCTCTCTTGAGAATTGATTAACGGCGTTTTTTAGAATCTCAACAAACCGTACGAAAGCTCCATCAACATCCTCACACTCTAACATGGAATCCCAGCCAAGCGAAATAAGATGGGTTTTATGAGCCTCATAGTCTGTAACTTTCTTGGATAATTTTTCGACAATCGTTTCAACCTTAGCCGCAGGAAAAAAGAACCACTATTGGATAATGATCAGTTAGATGCACTCCAAGACAGCGGAATGAATGTCATCGTTTTTCTTCTTGGACTTGGGAAATATATGGTCTATGCATGTTCGAGAATTTTTATCAACCCGTGTATATAATTCGTTATTACGAAGGATACTATATTCACACAAGAGTTGGAACTTGATGGAAAAATATTAAATAATTTATCTGAATTGTTATTGGAAAAATTAATTTATGAACTGTTATAATAGGAGCACAAACATACTTCAATTATTTCAAATATTTCATACAAATTCTGCGAATGGACATGGAGTTACTAGATAAAATTAGGAAAGTTATACATTTTTCGATATACGAGGATGGATTGATAATTTTCCGGCCTGACCAAGAAAAACAACGTTTTTAAGACTTTTGAGAAATTTCTCAACATAATCTTCTTTAAGGCTGATACATTTCTAGTCTAGTAATGCCGTCTCTATAGGCTGATTCATCAAGTTCCTCGAAATACCCATTTACAGCTTCGATAACTTCTTCATTGCCCGCAAATTCTTACCGCTAAGCCATGTTTTGAGGTTAGGAAACAGGTAATAGTCACTCAGGGCTAGGTCTGGAGGGTAGGGAAGGTGCGGCATCAATTAAGATCATAGATCTTAGCCATGGCAACGTGCGAAGAATGCGCTGGTTCGTTATCGTGATGAAACAAAATTTTTTTCTTCGACAAATGAGGTCGTTTAATTTGCACCTCGAGGCTAAAACGTTGCAATAAGTCTGCGTAGTATTGACCAGTGATAGTTTTACCCTTTTCAAGGTAATCAATGTATATAATAATAATAATAATAATACTCGTCAGGGGCTCAGGAACATTGTTTCTGAGTACGGGCTTAGCGAACCCGAGGTACCCAAGCTGAACCTGGCAGTAGGTATAAAATGCAACCTATCCAATGATGTACAATCTAAGGAATAAACGGGTGAATCGACATTGTACCACCATAACCTCTTGTCGCGTTCAAGATTTAGGAAGAGGGTCTTGTTCGGAAAGTGAGTCACAGTCTCCCTCGGTTAGCGACGGAAGCAGCGTGATATCGAGTAGGGATACTGCAACACAAAACCAAGTGGGAAATAACATCAACACCTCTCAACCGACTCTTGATGTTTCAACGGCGGCGCAAGCCATTATGCCTACGACCACGAGAGCCGGACTCCCTAGGAAACGCATGAAGTGGACTCCAGAAATGAATACCTTCATTATGCGTTCCTATTACAAGATTACAAACTTGGAATCGGAAATGACAGCATACAGATACGCGTTACATCTTGCGTTCATAGAAAAATATCCTGAATTACAGCACATATCCGAGCAGAGAATTTCGGATCAACGCCTCACAGAATTTCTGAGAAACAGAAAACCCTCAAGGCGATTGAAATCACATATACGCAAAATTTATAGGAGAATTGGTACGAACACAAAACACCCTGATCACAAACAACACATCGACGTGTATATGGACACTTTGAAACAGAAACTCCAAGCAAAAGCAAAGAGGTTTTCAAGATACGTCAAGTGTACTGAAAGGAAACACCAAAACCAAAGGTTCCTCCAAAACGCTGCCAATTTTCATAAGGGAAATAACAAAACTGCGACCAACAATAACAGAGAAGTACCTGACGCACAGTGCTTGACCGACTATTGGTCATCACTATGGTCGAACCCCAAAGAACACAATAGAGATGCGGAATGGATCACGAATGAAAAGAACGCCTCGATATCAGACATATGGACTTCGATGGAATAACGGAGGAAGAAATTACAACAGTAATTGGAGCGACCAACAATTGGAAGGCCACAGGTATAGATAATATCCACAACTACTGGTACAAGAAGTTTGATAAGCTCCATGGAGCCCTAGCGAAACAGCTCACGTATGTTCTTCAACATCCCAAGAAAACACCCACTTTCCTAACGCAAGGCTTAACATATATGCTACCTAAGAGCGATAGAACACAGGATCCGTCTCAATATAGGCCAATCACTTGCCTGCCAACACTCTACAAAATACTCACCTCATGCATATCCAATCGAATATACCAACACCTTGACGACAACAATATATTAGCAGAGGAGCAGAAAGGATGCAGAAAGAAACACCAAGGGTGCAAGGAACAACTCATCATCGATTCTGTGATAATGAAACAGGCACACGTAGGGCATCGCAATGTTCATTCAGCTTTTCTCGATTATCTGAAGGCATTCGGTAGTACCGCCCATTCTTGGCTTGTTGAAGTATTGCAGATATACAAAGTTCACCCAGCCCTGGTAGAGTTCTTGAAGACAACAATGACACACTGGCGCACGTCTCTGCAGGTCAACATGAACAATAAATCAATTAAAACCGACGAGATACCCATACGTCGTGGAATTTTTCGAGGAGACTCTTTGAGTCCACTATGGTTCTGTTTGGCAATGAACCCATTGTCCTCAATGCTCAATAGAACTGGATACGGATTCAGGATAAAAGCAGAAAGGAATTATCATACAATCTCCCACCTGCTGTATATGGATGACATCAAATTATATGCTTCGAACAAGAAGCAATTGGATGATTTGCTGAAAACTGTCAGTGAGTTCTCGGCAGATGTTCATATGAAATTCGGGATTGAAAATGTAAGACCCTGAACATTCAAAGAGGAAAGTCATAGATGGTGAAACACAACTTCCAAACGGTGATATTATACAGTGCATGAGAGATGGCGAAACATACAAATATCTGGGATACCAATAAGCCAGATTGTTAGACCAAAAACAATCAAAGGAGAAGATTCGTTCAGAATACAGTCAGCGTCTGAAGTCTGTGCTGAAATCGATGTTGAACTCGGGGAATCTAGTCAAGGCAATTAACACCTACGCCATTCCAGTGTTGCTTTACTCATTTTGAATAATCAGATGGACTAAGACGGAGCTGGATGATATTCAAAGGCAGACCCGAACGATGCTGACAAAGTACAACAATCATCATCCAAAATCGTCTGTGATACGAACAACTTTGGAGCGGAAAGAAGGAGGACGCGGATTAATAGATGTTGTCAATTTACACACCGAACAGATAAGAAATCTCAGAGAATTCTTCTCAGCAAAAGCTCTCACTTCTGACCTCCATAGAGTAGTATCGTTGGCTGATAAGGGGTATACACCTCTAAATCTTGCTACCAGAAATGACCTGCTGAATCTACCGTTCCTGTCAGATACTGAAAAAAAAGAGCAATGGTCAAGAAAGGAATTGCATGGACGACATCACCATGAGATTAATCAACCACACATCGCCAAAGAAGCCTCCAATAAATGGTTGATGAAAGGAGAATTATTCGCAGAAACAGAGGGATTCCTTATGGCCATCCAAGACCAAGTGATCGCTACAAACAATTACAAAAAATTTATAATGAAGGACGGAACATTACAAACAGATAAATGCAGAAAATGCCATATAAGATCGGAGACTATACAGCATATTACGTCCGGATGCGAACAACTGGCCAACACGGAGTATCTTCACAGGCTTAATCAAGTGTGCAACATTATCCACCAGAAACTTGCACACAAGTACGGACTTCTGAACACCTTCCAGCCATATTACAAGTATCAGCCGGCGCCCGTATTGGAAAATGACTCTATCAGATTATACTACGATAGGCCTGTTATCACTGACAGAATGGTGACGAATAATAGGCCGGACATAGTGGTGTATGATAAGAGAGCCAGAACAGCAATGCTGGTGGATGTCGCCATACCGAATAATAACAACGTGCTGAACAAGTTCCAGGAGAAAAAGTCCAAATACACAGACCTTGCTATTGAGATCAAGCAGATGTGGCACCTCGATAAAATAGATATTGTTCCTGTCATTGTATCCTCGACTGGTTTAATACCCAAAACTTTGCATGATAGCCTTAAGAAATTAGAATTGCATAACAATACCTATATAGAAATGCAAAAGCTGTAATTCTTAACACATGTAGGATAGTTAGGAAATTTATGTCAAGTATATTGTAATCGAGCCTATTCCTTTGATTGCTGAATCTGGGAAAGGTAAATTATACCCAGCTACTAGCTGAGATAGTGCATAAGTCCACGATAATAAATAATAATAGCATTTTATTGGCATCTTGTACAGAAATAATAATTATAACTATCAATTACATTAAAGGTTTTAAACTTATTATGAGTGAGTGTTTCTGTACATTGAGAGATACCAAAAGGTAGGATACAGCATAGCTGATTAATCCAACCTGAATATAATAGAAACATATACTAGACAAGTGTACCGACAATTGTAACGGAAACATCGTTATGTAAGAGATATTAGCACTAATCTTACCAACTATTCACCTTGAAAACAAGAATTAAACACTAAAATAAATCAAAATTAATTCATGCACTCCATATATAAAAGATCTTTTCTACTTGGTGAAAAAAAAATTAGGAAACAAGGAAATACTACAACTCATTCAACTGACTCTCAAAAAGCCAATGCCTCACCCCCCTCTTAAATGCATCCAAACTCAAACCTAAAAGACTACTCGGTATTTTATTGATTTCATCTACAATTATATAAGAAAAACAACGCTGAAACATGGAAGCACGATAACGCGGTATGGCAAGTTTATGATGCTATGAACATCTGTTCTATATTTGATTCGTCGGTGCAGATAGGAGGGTTTCTTCTCATTCAAAATCATGTAAGACAGACTCAGCACATGCAGCCTTCTTCGATTCGCCATGTTCAACCAACCCAATTGCTGCAGCCTGCAGGACGTGCAATCTGTGCGTCTAAGGTGGAAAACAATTCGAACACACCAGTTTTGAATTTTCTGAACTCGGGCCATAGTCTGTTTTGTCAGACATGGGCCATATACGGTATCGCAATAATTGAGGTGAGACAACACCAGCGCTTCACAAAGCATTTTTCCTTGTCGAATATCCAGAAAGCCTTTGGAACCATAAATCAATTTGATATTCACGAAAGCTCTTTTAAGTGGCAAATTTATGTGAGAATCGAACCTCAAATCGCTATCCATAATCAAACCCAAATTACGACACTCGCTAGTCAGAGGAAGAACTGCGACATTCACAGATATCTTAATTAGATCTTTACATGCCTCTCTCATGACCTTCCTTCCAAATAGCATAACTACAGTTTTTGAAGGGTTAATGCTTAGACACATACTCTCAAACAACTTGAAGATGTTATCTAAATCTATATTAACTTTTTCTAGAGTTTCATCAAGTGAGTCGCGCGAAAACTGTAAATAGAGCTGAGTCGTCAGCATATAAATGAGCCGAGCAGAAAATTAAACAACACATGAGCTGAAAGGTATAGATAATAAAAAATATCGGCCCGAGAATGGATCCCTGTGGAACTCCACATGGGATCTCTATAGGATCAGACTTAATTTTTCCGTACAAAACTCTTTGTGTTCTGCCAGTCAAATAGTTTTCAAACAATAAAACCGTATTTTCAGTGAAGCAATGAAAGATTGCCAACAACAAATCGTGATTAATTTTATCGAATGCCTTCTAATAATCCAGTAGGACGAGCAACAAAAGTTCATTATCGTCTACAGCCTTTATGATGTCATCCACCACTGCGAGCAAGGCAGTGGTACAGCTATGACCCCCCCTGAAACCCGACTGGATATCAGGCAAAATACTCTCCGACTCCAAATACGCTTTTACTTGGACAGCGACAAGTTTTTCGAAAATTTTGGATAATACACTCAATATACTTATAGGTTGGAGATCCTTGTAATCCTTAGGATCGCCTACTTTTGGAATCGGAATGACATGAGCCATTTTCCATGACTTTGGATAAACTGACTTCTCGATGCAATAATTTATTATGTGACATATGAACTTCAGGATAAAAGGTGAACACAACAAAAGCATCTTGACACTTATACCATCTAAACCCACCGAGGCAGACTTAATGGAAGTTAAAACATCATAAACCTGACTTTCAGTAACCATTGACACTTGAAATGATATATCCCTCAGCTTACCATTACCGTACTTATTCAAAAGTTCCAAGCTTCGAACAGGATTGTCAGCAAAACACTGGAAAATATTTACTCATTTCATTCACGTCACTGATCGGTTCAGGAATTAAACCCTTCTGTCGCACTCCTATTGAGAACTCTCGTAAATGTCTCCATATACGATTCGTATTGGCCCCAGTTTTAAAACGAAGGTAACCACGCTTTTCATTTCTGATGGCTGCATTAGTGAAATTTCGCAACGGTTTATAATAATCAAAATCTCGAGTCTCGATTTTTTAAAGTTATTTAAAGTTTCATCGCGGAGAGAGATGAGTAACTTCACATTGTCAGTAAGCCACGGCGGTTTACGTTTCTTGATATTAATTGTTTTAATTAATTCAAAAAAGACGACATTTGCTATCAATATTACTATCTCGGATCATAGGGTAAAATCTGTGAGTGCTAAATCCTGCAAAAGCAAATCCCTCCTGAAATTCTTAAAATCACGAAAACTCAGATATTCTGGCTGCTTCACACCCTCATCTACAATTAAACTCAAATGAATCATCTGGTGATCCGTTTTTATGTTCGAATCTGTAACTCGACAATCACTTATAGTGAGCTCCTCAAAGCAAAAAAATAAATCAATTGTCCTGGCAGAGTTCTTAGTTATTCTTGTCGACTCGTCAACAGGCTGCACCAATGCAAAAGTTTCCATTATGTTAGTAAGATATCTGGCCTGGCAAGTATCCTGAAAGGGATCAATATTGAAATTACCGGCACATATAATATAGGTGTGAGTCAAAAGGATGTTACCCAAACACTCATCTAATTCCCCGAAAAAGTGCTTCTCCGTTTACTTTCAATGTTAACCAGAGCTGCTCAGAATGAACAGATTGAAAAGGTATACTTTCAACAACCCTCAGAGCCACACGACAGTATATACAAACCCCACCACCCTCAGAAATACTTCTGTCCAAGCGAAATATTCTGTAACCTTGTATGAAAATATCCGTGTCGAGTATATCTGGCGATAACCATGTTTCTGAAATAATCACCACATCAACGTCATTTTCAGTTACCCATTGCCTCAAATGGATCATACAAGGAACGAGCGACCTAATATTTAGATGAACAATCCTCATAGCAAACAAAAAAGAAATCTATACAGCAAGAGAAAAAAAAATTTTTTTCAAATTAGAAGAGATACTATTCACTAATTATAATTGATTTTATCCTTCAGGCGCTGCAGATATCTTTCATAAATGGGACATTTCTTATCTAGGGCATCGTGGCCAACATGCACAACACATGCATTGATATGTGAATTGAACCCTAACTCATTCATGGTATTCAAATAATATTGTACATAATCAGAGGTTTCATCCAGTATATTGATATTTATATAACCTATTAACAATTGATATTGGTAGTTGCAATTATTTCTGGATTCTGGATCATATCTGCATATTCTTCATCAATAAAGAAATACATTTTCCATTCGAGGAATTTAAGGTATCAAAACAATAATTAACAATCGAGAAAGATATTCTGACATTTGTCTATCAGAATTAACATTTGAATTGTGGAGGCCGTTACTTGATGTAGATCCATGATATAAATGAGATAAAAACACAAGGTTTAACTTTAATCTACACTTTATTTGAAAAAATTCGACGACGTTTCGCTGACACAGCAGCTTTATCAAGAATGAAAAATAAAATGAAGAGTATGGTATTATAAACAATTCGTAGAACAAGTTGGATGAATAACAGGAAAATCCACACCGAGCCATTGTACAGTTAGTATGAAAGGTAATAAAAACTAATTAAACAAGTTAAGTAGGGGTGAGTAATTCAAATCTACATGTTCATTCAAAAGCTTGTCCGAATGTTTGTATCTATTTATTTCTAATGCTTCTAGGAGATCTAATTTTGAACTTTTGATTTTATATGTAATATGTCAAAGTTTTTATTGAATGAATGGTTTTCTTTTATTAGGTGGTTTGAATAATTTGAATCAGATTTATTTTATCGAAGCTACGTTTATGTTCAGATGTTCTTATGCCAAAACTCCTATAGGTCCTACCGATATAGAACCGCAATTGAGTTTATAGATTCCTGATTTACTTGATATAACACGAGATTTATATTTTAATATGTTTACCTAAGTTATTAGAAGTTTTGAAAGCTATATTAAGATTTTGTTTGACGAAAGGATTTAATATTTGTACTTGCAATAAATGAATAGGATATATTCTATCAGAAGCAATATATCCTATTCATAAAGACTATAAAATATTCAACAGTTTAACATTCTGCGGTTCTGCAAGTACAAATATTAAATCCTTTCTCGTCAAACAAAATCTCAATATAGCTTTCAAAACTTCTAATAACTTAGGTAAACATATTAAAAATAATAAATCTCGTGTTGAAAAATCAAGTAAATCAGGAATCTATAAACTCAATTGCGGTTCTTGTGATAAAATTTATATCGGTAGGACCTATAGGAGTTTTGGCATAAGAACATCTGAACATAAACGCAGCTTCGATAAAAATAAATCTGATTCAAATTATTCAAACCACCTAATAAAAGAAAACCATTCATTCAATAAAAACTTTGACATATTACATATAAAATCAAAAAGTTAAAAATTAGATCTCCTAGAAGCATTAGAAATAAATCGATACAAACATTCGGACAAGCTTTTGAATGAATAGGTAGATTTGAATTACTCACCCTACTTAACTTGTTTAATTAGTTTTTATTACCTTTCATACTAACTGTACAATGGCTCGGAGTGGATTTTCCTGTTATTCATCCAACTTGTTCTACGAATTGTTTATAATACCATACTCTTCATTCTATTTTTCATTCTTGATGAAGCTGCTGTGTCAGCGAAACGTCGTCGAATTTTTTCGAATAAAGTGTAGATTAAAGTTAAACCTTGTGTTTTTATCTCATTTATATCAGAATTAACTCAACAATATTGATAATAAATTTACTGTAGTTACGAATGATACTTTTCTTAGAGCAAGTTATGTATTTTACTGTATCTATAATATAATACAATCGCTCTCGTATTCTTGAAAATTGTGATTCCAGGATCGAATTTTTGAAGCTGCTTATGTCCGAATTTAAAAAGATTAGGACAGTGCAGTTCTCACTAATTTGTCTCAGAATTGCTTCAGGAATCACCTTTCAAAATTTTTACCGAGTTTCGGGGACGATATATTTTGATCCTGCGATAAAATAATCGAATTATGATGGAAATCTGGGAAACCGGAGAAAAATCTGGAAATTCATGAAAACTTGAAACCTTTTGGATCACGAAATTGTAATATAAATCGATATTTTCGAGATGAAAGAATTTTTGGTTTTTGCTTTCTAACAAACTTTGTATTTTTTTATGAATGAAAAATAATAAACCACAAAATATTCGAACTTGCAATAGATCACATAAATTGAAATAATTTCAAATCAAAGAACGAAATCAATTTCAAATTCAGGGTGAAAATAATCAGAAAAGTAACAACATATTCAAAACAAATAGAAATAGAAATAATTCACTGACCTTTTAATTTACTCTCAGTTTCCAAATCCATGTCGTTAACCTACACGAGCTGACAAAGAGGTGTCATCAGCTACATTCCATGTTTTGAAGTTTCTTTGATGCCTTGCAAATTGACGTTTCACGAACTGTCCCCTGTCTACCTCCGATACGGCTCGCTTTCTGCGATATCAAAAAGCTTTCGCTTCTTGCTGACTTATGGAATCGCCATGGAAATATAGAAAATCGATACGGAAACTTTCCAAGAATCCTTACGTAGAATTGGTCGAATATCTCTTTTCAATCTGAAAATGCGAGATCGATATGACAACTTCAAGTGGTGTAAAAACTGAGTAAATGCAACTTTTGAATTTATAGAGTGCGTACTCGACTACTTAATTTTCTTCTCCCACCGAGTGCCAAAATAAATTTATCTTTCGGATAGATCAGCGGTTCGGGAGATTACTTCAAAATCACGAAATCCTCCTGTGATGAATTTCATTTAATAGTTCACTTTATATATTTTTTATTAATGTATACTGCGTCCAAAATTTAACGCCTACAATTGACAAAAAAAAAAATTTTTGAGTTCCAATTACAATATCAAGCTGAAATTTTATACGCGGCCATAACTAGCGATTTCCAATTGAAGTCAAATATTTTCGAAGTGATACCATTTCCGGTTATACCGGAAGTGGGTCATCACTTTGTTATTACGAATTTTTTATTATACATCTAGAACCGACATTTGAGCAAGGCATAAAATACCCAAGTTGTTGGCACTTATCTGACAAAACTTTTGACAGATTTAATTATTTTTGTTATAAACTCGATTTTTGAGGAACATTTAAAAAAATTGTAGCTCGTAGATCTTTTGCACTACAGACACAATTCTTGCTTAGGTGGATAGAAGAAGGACCAAGGAATTTTTTAAGCAGTCTACACATGTAAAATGTTTATTGCGTTGTTTTGTATGATTTTTTCAATTTGGCCTTTTTCAAACAGCAATAACTCAATTTTTTCAAATGGCACGTGCCAATTTTTATATCGCCATCAGATGAAGCGTAAAATTTCAGATGGAATTGTATCAATATGTACTATACCCATCTCTTATAGTTCCGAAATAATTTGGGAATATATTGAATTTGGATGATTTTGCAAGAACTAACAGAGAATGCTTTGAAATATTTGGATCAAGTAGCTGAACTGGCTACGCTTACCTGACAGGTGCCTAAAATTAATGTACTCGTCACTTCGTTCATTCATATTTGATATTTCAACAAGAATTGTCGTTATTTCAGATTGAAAATATCCAAAAAATACAACACATTTGGAATGAAACCACTGGTTATTCAAACGAAAATATATTTAAGCTTTTTTTAATTCATTTTAGAATGTCAAAAAGTAGTGGGTAGAAATTGCAGACAATTCAATAACCAATTTCCAAAGTTGGCGCCTATGAGTAAAACAAAATTTCGAAGGATTAGAAGCAATTTGGAGGAACAAAATACATAGAAACTAGAAGAAAACCAATTCTCGAGGACGACGACAATCAAATTAATACGCTAGCGTATTTTCGTCCAATCCACATGCTTCCATTAAGTCAGCATCAATGGATATTGGATTGATACCTCCATTCAAACGATCCTAAAGAAACATAACATGCATCGGTATTCTTTTATCAGACTACAAAAATTGAAACCAACTGACCTTCCCAAGCGGCTAAATTTCTGTGAAAATTTATTAACTCGGCTTCAAGAAGATGAGACGATTCTGCAAAAAATTATATGGTCTGATGAAGCCAAATTCAATGAAAGTGGAATAACCAACAGAAGAAATCGACATTTTTGGGCCACAGAAGATCCACATATCATTGAGGTTATTGATTTCCGAAATAAATTCAGCATGAACGTTTTTGCAATTTTTATGAAAGATTTGTTGGCTTATCACATTTATGAGGAAAATCTAAATGGACAAAGATACCTGGAAATTTTGAGAGGAACATTAGCAAATTTTTTCGATAGATTACCCCTTAACATCCTGAGGGATTGCTATTACCAAATGGATGGTGCACCAGCACATAAAACACGAGCTATAGATCGGCAGCTAACAGAAATGTTCGAGGACAGATGGTGGGGTAATCAAGCACCAAATTTATGGCCTCCGCGTTCTCCGGACCTGACGCCCCTTGATTTTTATTTATGGGGCAAAATCAAGAGTGAAGTGTATCTTATTCATGTAAGAAGTAAAGAAGAGTTACTAGAGCGCATTCATAATGCTTTTCGTAATATTGATCCTGAGGAAACTAGGAGGGCAACTCATCATGTTCGTATACGAGCTGTCAAGTGTATCGAGCAAAATGGGGTCCATATTGAACATTTATTAAGATCGTAAATTAGTTTTCTCATATGATGTTTGCTATCATTTATTCGTATTAATGTAATTATCTTCGATGATTGGTTTTCGCTTAGTTCATACAATTTTTATTCATCCGAATTGTAGAAAATTGCTTCTAATGCTTCGAAATTTTATTCTACTCATAGACGGTAAATTTGGAAATTGGTTATTGAATTGCCTGCAATTTCTACTCACTACTTTTTGAGATTCTAAAATGAATTAAAAAAAAAGATAAATATATTTTCGTTTGAATAACCAGTGGTTTTATTCCAAATGTGTTGTATTTTTTGGATATTTTCAATCTAAAATAACGACAATTCTTGTTGAAATATCAAATTCGAATGAACGAAGTGACAAGTACATTAATGTTAGGCACCTGTCAGTGCCAGTTCAGCTATTTGATTCAAATATTTCAAAGCATTCTCTGTTAGTTCTTGCAAAATCATCAAAACTCAATATTCAAACTAACCTAACCTAACTCAAGTAGGACTGGGTGTCATCTGTCCGGATTTGACTCAGTTTAGATTTCGGGTGAAGTTTTCCAAGCCGTTCGGTTCAACAAAATGTGATACAGGGATGATTTATATCCTCAATCGTTCAAAATTATTGCGTATCTATTCATGCGGCTACAGCATTTTAATTTTACTCAAGTATTTTTATCATTGTATTTATATATTCAATTTTTCAACATCACTAATTTATTGATGTAAAGAATGACAAAATTTTTACATTGGTTGGACCGGTTTCGGACATACGGACATACATATTGCATTCAACCCAGTTAGCAAATTGTCAGGCCTGTTTTTCAACAAAAGATAAAACCGATAAATTCGAAAAATCAGGAGTATACCAGTTAACATGTTCTGAGTGCAATTCCTTTTATATAAGTCAAACAGGACGCTCTTTCAAGGCTAGATACAAAGAACATTTCCGGTCATTACTACATCAGAAATATGATTCAGCTTTAGCTGCACATTGTCTGAATGAATTTCATCCTTTTCCACAACTTCAACAGCTAAAAATTCTTCATTCCTGTGATAAATCTTATAAACTCAATTTCTTTGAATCGATGGAAATTTTCAAGGCATCTAGGGTAGAAATGGTTAAGCTCCTTAACGACCACGTAGACTTAATTACCTACCAATCACCATTATTCAAGTTACTGTGACCTCTACTAGCATTTTATTGATGGTAATTCCTGTATTGTATACGAGTATTCAGTTTTCATTAGCTTGTTGTTGATAATGGACGTATGTCCGAAACCGGTCCAACCAATGTGAAAATTTTGTCATTCTTTACATCAATAAATTAGTGATAGTTAAAACATAATTACTTGGTTTATTTTATTATTCATTATGAATAATATGCTCTTATGTCGGTTCTAGATGTATAACAAAAAAGGTAGATTGCCATTTGTAATACGAAAGTGATGACCAACTTCCGGTATAACCGGAAATGGTATCACTTCGAAAATATTTCACTCCAATTGAAAATCGCTCCTGGTGGATATCCCTGTATATAATTGTTCTGCAGATACTGATTATTTCCCAATGAAATTTTGGAACTTGAAAAGTGTGCCTTATGGTTAAGTTCTTCTTTTTTCAATTCTTTTCTCAATATTCTCGGTTATATTGACATTTTTGCAAACACAATTCACTTTTCAATGGTTTACTTACGTCATTTCGCACTCCATCTTCAATGAATTGAATTAAATCAAAACTATCCTTCTTGCTTTTGCTATTTTGCTATTTTCACACGTTTTAACTTTTTACAACACCGCATAGAACGTTCACTATATTAGATGCTAATAGTAATAATAATAATAATAAGACAGAAGGATATTGACAATATTAGAGCTGAGATCGGTTGCCTCACAGAATTCCTGAGAAACAAAAAGCCCTCAAGGCGCTTGAAATCCCATACAGGGTGCTTCAACGAAAAATAAACAGAGGCTATATCTACCAAGATATTCATTTCTGATCAAAACGCGAAAACAGGTCAATTTTTGTTTTGAGGGGGACATCTTTTGGGGTACAAAACTTGCCTGAAATATCAACCCCTAAACGGGGGTTGCAATCCTTGAACATTTTGAATAGGGAAGCTGGGTCGAGTGATGACTCAAAAGAAAGGTGGTATCTTTGTCTACATTGCCCTGAACGAATTTCCATTTTTAATTGAAAACTGTAAAAGATACAGGATGAGCAACTGAAAGATAGGGAAGACTATTTCCCTGAGACTATTCAAGTTTCAGTGAGGTAGAATGGAACAGATCCATGCTGATCAATGGCAGTCATCATCAAGTACCATCCTCATCTCGAATTTCAACCCCTAGAGCAGGGGTAATTTTCGATCTAGTGATACCTTTCAAGTAAAGGATTTCGATTGCCTTCACTGCTCGCAATAATTCTATTCTCATTGAGTTCCATAGGAGTTAGAGGATGCAAAACGGAAAAGTGACTGAAGATGCAATGCATGGTATACCATCTATCTTCGACCAGTATCAAAAAGGGGTTGATTTTTCACTGAATAAACACCTTTTGAAAGACAGTTACTCGTTTGAGACATCCGTTTTTGAAGAATATGATTACCTATATTAGGATTATCATTACTATATTTATGAAAAAAATTAATTCTAATCTTTGCTGGAGGTTGAAAGGATGTATATATTCTTTTAAAAAGAGAAGATTTACAAAATATTGAATAATTGTATTTACAATAATTGCTTATATCTATAATTTTGGTGTGTGTCCGAAAACACAAGTGTGAGCTCAGGAAATGTAACAGGGGAACCCTACTTTCTTGCATATGATTCAATAAACGAGTGAAAAAACCTGAGGAAAAAACTCGTTTCCCTGTCATCTTTTGCATTCCATGATTTCCAAACGAAGACAAGGGTGAAAGGAAGGGGGTTTGGGACAGGAATCTGTAACAATGGAAAAAGAAAACCAGCAGAAAAATAGTTCAACAATCATACCTGACTCTTATATGTCTAAACACACTTGAATTAAAGAAGAAGAGATTTTACATAACAAGCAAGATCATAAAAAGAACTACGGAGATAATCAAAAAGTACATAAACTGCGATATTTCCTCTTTCGCGGAGATGTTCTTCCGTCGCAGTGTGAGTCTCCAGCAGTAATCACCCATCATGGCTGGATCCTTGATAGGACAATTACAATAATACAATCGCATAACGATTTGAATCCTGGCATGATAGTTTCATTAAAATTTGTTGCAATAACATCAGTTGATTTTGAGAGAAGTTTTCCCGCTTATAAAGACATATTTTCAGGCAGAATGCTTTCCTGAATTTGTTTCTAGATGATTCACATTATCTCTTCCAAATTCATTACCCAATAACGCATGATTTCTACTTAAATACTGCATAAATATGTGTATACATTCAGTGATTTCTCTGAATGAAATTTAGTGAAAATCCAGATTCTGTTCATTCAGTAACGATCGAGCCACATAGTTGTTACACATGTAAACGAATAATTAGTAAAGTGCTACATTGCAGAAAACGTTTCTTTCACATATGTTGAATCACGATTCTCCCTCAAGCCTCAAGTATTCGAACGAGACTTTAGACGAATATGTAGTACTTTCTGTCCCTCTAATCGATCAAGATTTTTTTTCATGCACGATAATGGAACGTCGCATAAAGGTGGGTTTAGACGAAGCAAACCCATTCGTGCATAAAACCTCGGCACTGACTAGCGCATCAAACTCATCTTCGACCCACAGTTCACTCGACGCGCATTTCCTCACCTGGGAGAGTGAGCTGCAGGACCGGCGAGTCAGTAACCAGTCTCATTCGGGAGTTCAACATGGCTACACCTTCAGTTGCTCGTTCAAATAACGCGAGGGAACACGGTGGGTTTCTTTTGAAGCGCGACTGAAAACCGACTGGCTCCGGCTCACCCGGAGTTTCCTAGGGGTGAGGGAACTCACGGTCTGACTACTCTGCTGATTTTGATCCGAACCCGATGAGTATATATTGGATTAAATCTCAACAGTGATAACATGCGAAATCAAGGGCGTACCCAAAAATTCAGCAAGAGGGGACATGCACATGATTGTAATGAAAATTAGTCGAAAATTAAGCGGGGAAATGTTGGGGGAGGTCGGGGGTGAAAGCCCCTCGTATAATGCGCCGCAGGCGAACATTTTTGAATCAACAAGGTTAAACTCATTTCTGTCGAGTGAAAATTATTCCTATTATCATATTTTATTTGATCTATCAGAAATTCAGTGGAAGTATTCTCACACAAAAGAACAGATTTACATAGAAACTCATAAAATAATAGTTGCTTCACAACACAAGATAAAATTCACAGAATCAACTCACCAAAACATTTCTTCAAATGGAACTTCATTAGGTGTTAATCAATTAATACATATTAAGTATATATAATATGTTTTTTAAAAACTCAAATTTGATAATAAACACATTTCACGCACACGGCAGTCACTCTCTCTTTTGATGAACTGAGGTTGAGATGGATGAAGAGAGTTTTATAATTATTAGTTATTATAAAAAGTTACACTAGTAATAACTTCCTCGGGTTAATTGAGAATTTTTCTAACACTTTCTGTTCAATACTTTTCCTATTAACTTCAACGAATTTTCGGTGTACACTCATTAAGTAAAACGCACTCAGTCTTTCCTAACTCGTAGTGCTTCTTAGCCATGTCTTTACTCTCCTTAGTGTAATAAAGGAACATTCTATAGAAGCAGTTGTTGACGGCAAAGCTATCAAAACACAGCTCTACAAAAAAAATTTATTGTTGCCCTGGATATCATCGCAAATTTTTATGTTTTCAAGTGCCCAGATTACGAATATATTCATGAAAGTTCTCAATGTGCTCGTATTTTCATGATTTTTGCATTTCTTATATTTTGAACAATTATAAGCTTGTCAGAAATAAAATTTAATTTTCCAGTAATGATTAGGCTCCTGCGCAACTTTTTCGCGCATACAAACATCACCTGATCCCCACTCTCAGACCCCTTGCTCCACAGAACAGCGAGATCTCAATTATTTGACAATATTGAAGTACATATACACGTAAATCTGGATAAAGTGTCATGGATTAATATTTTGTTTCAATTACTGAATGTCCATTCTTATATATTTCTTCTAGTATAAAATATGAATTCGTCACGAAGAAAGTGTAAATATTGTAGTGATTTATTTTGTTATTTTTGCGGTGTTTATATACCAAAAAAACAAAAAAGAAATATCACAGACTTTGTCAAGGAGACTTATGTTGAATATTTTGGTTTCAAAATGGACAAATTAGGTAAACCATGGGTTCCTAATAAAGTTTTGTAAGTCCTGTGTTGAGTCTTTACGGTTGTGGAAAAAAGGTGAACGTTCTGGATTAGACTTTGGTATTCCTATGATCTGGATGGAGCCTACGAATCATTTAGATGATTGTTACTTTTGCGTAGTAGATGTTAAAGGTTTTAATCGAAATCAAACGTGGAGATACCCAGACTTACAGTCTACGAAATGTCCGGTTCTACACAGTGAAAATCTCCCTCGGCCCATATACATTTCAAAAGTAATTCGCATGCCCTCAGAAACAATGATGTTACCAAATTCACAGCAATCGGGACCACCTACTAGTGGAAGTGAATGGGAAGGTGAAACATCTACGCCAAAGGTATTTTCTCAAAATGAACTCAGTGATTTAATACGTGATCTCAATTTATCAAAACAAGGATCAGAACTGTTAGCCTCAAGATTGAAAGAAAAAAATTTATTGGCACCAACGGCAATTGATGAAAGACTCAGATTTTATCAAAGTTATGACTGTTCCGGAAAGTAAAGCTTGGAAAAGTTTTGTGTTGGTTGTCGAAAATTTCCTAGGTAACCATAAAGCAGCAAATTATGAAGAAATTGTGCAAAATATGCTGACAAACTTTCAGACTTTAGGAGCAAATATGAGTATTAAGTTACACTATCTCCGCAATCATCTAGATAAATTTCCGGATAATTTAGGAAATTTCTAGTGAGGAACAGGGAGAGCGGTTTCATCAAGATCTAAAAGTGATGGAAGAAACGTATCAAGGTCGATGGGATTGTCACATGATGGTAGATTACTGCTGGTCTTTGAAAAGAGATTGTCCCTGAAAAATTATAGAAGAAAAGCTCATAAAAGGCGTTTTATGGAAATATGAAATATATTTTCGACATTTTCCTCTTTATTTACTTCGATGTATCCGAATTTCTCAAAACATAACTGACATTATAAATATATCTGTTATTTTGTTTCTTGTTTTACGATTTTTGTTATGTAAAATGAAAATAAAGATTTGAAAAGAAATCAGAGCAAATCCTACAAAATCATTGATAGTTTCACGAATTGTGTGCATAAATAGACCCAAAATCATTTTCGTATCTAGGGCAACAAAACCATTGTAGACCAGGGAAATTAATAAGGCATGCCTAATTGATAGATAGAAAATATCAGTTACCTTCAAAAGGTCAATTACTTTGAGCTCCTTCAAGTTGTTCTCATTCATATTCTTGTCACTCCACAAATTAAACTACAGATCCAATTCTGTGGCGATATTTGAAAAATGATAAAACTGTATGAAAGATTAGGCTATCTGTTGAACTTCCGTGATGCTCATTACTAGCGTATGATATGGATGGAGTTTTGTTAGTGCAAAAGCAAGGATGTTATCTTCAGAAAATCGTATATTGAGTAAATTTGTTATTGAGTCTAGGTAAGGTATGATGAGTGACCGTCTCCAGTACTCGTTGTCTGTCTGCGATGGGGGGTTAATTCTGTGTTGTTGTAAATGTGCCTGGCGCGTTACAGAAATTTCAATGATTACCGCCTCAGAAATGGTTTGAGCATTTTCAAACAATTCTTTAGATATCCTTTCAACATCTTCGCGTTCCTCTTGTATGGCAGCTAAGATTTGTTTTATATGGTTTCTAACCATGATGAGGTCAATAGATTTCGCTTGAGGATCATTAGCTAAAGGTTCCAGAAAGGCAGAATATTTCGCAATTATCACAAATGCTACAACACATGACGACTTTGTTAAAGCCGCATGAAGTTGGTAAGCAGATTTTCTTGTCTCTACTTACGGTGTGAAGTTTACTTTGATCCGTTCATTCCGATTTCTTCGCAAAACCTCGTTTATTGTGCCAGGGTAGTCAGGGGGGCAGCTGCCCCACTCTGCCCCTCGTTGGGTACGCCCTTGTGCGAATTTATGTATATATATTAGATATATGTGTAAACTCATTGAAGTCTTTTAATCAAGAAAAAATATTTAACATTGAATACTGAATAATCTGATGTACCCTGGTTGACAGCCAGACAATTATAAGGAGCGTTAGCTTTCAGATAGATTGCTTTCTTGCAGACACAGTGTGTTGCGTTGCGGCAAATAATCGATATAGTATGGTGACTTCTTGACGTTTGATAGCTACCCTTTGTTTTCAGGGTTTCTCGGTGGCGATTGTTAATGGCTTCTGTGTCAGTTTGTTGGAGGGTGCCAAATCATTTGTATGCCTTTGTGCGCTCCAACGGATTGATATGAGTAAGAGGAAGTCTACCTGGTGTTGTGGATTCGTGTACAATACCGATGAGGTCAAATAACACCGAAACTGCAGTCTATTTCTCCTTTTCATGATCTCCGACTGGAATGTACCACTGCAGTGTGGCTCTGGTTGTTGATGATTAGGTAGGGTGCATCATAAAATCAGCTCCTTCAGGGAAGGATATTTAACATTCTACGGAAGGTTAAATATTGTTCCCTGAATAATAAGTCTTCAATGTGATTATATATAGAATTCCGTGAAAAAGGAATAACTACCAATGAGTCCACCTACAGCAAATCTTGCAACTTTTCGACATAATCTGGTTGAACTTTGGACTTTAACAAACCTAGCCTTAATGAGATCGGCCATAATCAGTAAGATGTGAGACGGTAGAGACTCGTAGTGGCAATATATTGACAGCTTGGAAAGTCGTTTTTTTGATTGTTTGAACAATGGTTCCATGGATCAGATCCAGGATTTTCTCTGTTAGGTTTTCATTAAATTCTTTGGTGATGCAATATTTTCCTCCCAACCTCATTTTTTCATCCTCAAAGCATGTTATGCAAAATGAATTCCATCAAATAATTCGGTAGAATGTAAGTGGTGTGATAGTTTTTGAAATAGTGTAAGATAGCAATGGATCCATAGATATCCCACACCTCTACCGTACTTTAATATGAAAGAATTACAATCATGCACACACATATCAATGATTTAAATTTTCCGGTTGATATCAAATTGGTTTCATAGCATTACAAAACTACTAAATTTGTTTCGTCTAAAAAAACCGAATTCAATGTTTGTAAAGGATAAATAAACAAAGAGAGATGCATTAATATCCCGGACAATTTTTGGCAGACTCAATTTCTAGCATGCAACGTCAAGCGTGGGAAAACAGAGATAGATTAACATCTGTTCCGGCAGTTTTTAAACCTCCGACCCTGGACTTTATTTGAAGTTTGGAAATTCGGGGTTTATCATAGGAAATAAAGTATTTTTGGATTCGTTAACGATATAAACTAGTGGTTATGAAATTGGAAAATGACTGAAGAGTGTATGTTCAAAGGCAATGATGATTATTAGGATTAATAAACAAGTAATGGATAGAAATTACAGTCTTCTTTAACCAGTATGTAATTATCTGAGTTAGAAAATTATTTGGATGTAAAAATTTATTATACCTCCGTAGTTGTTTTTTTCTCGTTTGAAACTTGAAACGAATATTTCATCTGTCAAAAGTTAAGTATTTTTGATTTAATATTGAAAAACATATTATTACAATACAGGGCGTCCGCGCTTATGGGCCCATACAAAGTATCTGTGGAATTAATCCGAATCAATGACCAATTTTCAGAAAATTACAATCGAATTTTGTCACTTATAAAATACAAAATTCTGAAATGAGTTGTGTTAGTTCCCTTTAGACGATGAAGGTGTCGTTTTGGCGACATGAATCATGAAACAAAATTTCTAACATTTATGTAAAATAAAATTTAAAAAAAATCGTTAACGTTAACGTAGTAAAAATGAAATCAAATCAAATTTTTCAATCCGCGAGAGAACTTTAAAGATAGTTGCTTTTGACACTTGATCGATACTATAAACTTTGTTCTTTAGGTACCCCCATGGAAAAAATCTAAAGGGGTAAGATCCGGAGATCTTGTAGACCAATTCCATGGACCTAGTCTTCTTATCCATCATCATTTTCAATGTTGGTTTTTCTTCAAAAGAAAGCGAAAAAACACGGTTTTTTATTTTTAAGAGTTCGTTTCACCAATTCCAAAAATCTGAAAATATTCAGGGTGGAATATTAAGCGAAAAAACACGTTATGTATTTTTTTCGTGGCATCGGCTGTCATGGTTTTTGTCAATTTTCAAATTTCCCGATTGAGAGCTACCATTTTCCTATTTGAAGATTTTCACTAGCTCTCAATGCGGCTGAGATATAAAATAAAACTCAAAAAAGCTTAACACGTTAAGTGCGGCACCTATATTCTGTCCATGACGTTCAGTGCGGTACGGGGTACACAGTAAACCCGTGTGTCTGATCCGCTGAGTGCGGTACGGGGTCATATGCCCCGTATACTTCCTTTGAATAACACTGCCATATTTTCATGAAAAATTGAAATTTCTTATGAAAAGTAAGTTCAATATTTCGTTTACATATTTATAGATGTTCAACTCCAGTCGTCCTTGGAGCAAACTTTGCAATACCTTTTAAACAAAGCTTTGTAAATAGTAACTTTTTATTTTACCACCTGAAGCTGTATAAACGGTGTTATATAATAGTATGTCACAACTTGAGGGGGTAAATCTACGTGCAATTTTAAGAAAAACAGTTCATATAAACATAGGTCCGCAAATGCTTCGTTATGGAGAAACAGGGTGTTGAAATTTCCGAAAAAATTGGTTTTTTCTTCAAATCTCCTGCAGTTTTTGAGATATTCAGCCCAAATTTGGAATGTGAGCTATTTTTCACAGTCGCCATCATTACACGTCTTAGAATTTAACTGAAATTCACAAGGTGTTATCTTTTCCGAGGCCATGTTCCCTTTTGCCCTTTCAAAATTTTTTGCAGTACGCCACTGATCAGCGTACAATGAATATTCGTCATCTTCGTTCAATTTAGAAACTTTTTTGACACTTTTAATTTTTTCGTATCTCCAACTGTTTTCGAGTGAAAAAGTATTGAATTTGAATTATTTGAATTGTATGTTATTCGCTAAATAAAAAAAAATAATAGAAATACTCGATAGGTATGCCCAAAATCTGCTTTTATTTTGATAGCTCGTCTTCTGAGACTCAACTTATACTTATTCAATACCAAACGAAAAAAAAGAACAATTAAAAACTAAATAAATTGCTGGAAGTGTCCTCCATCTGCAGGAATACAGGCCTCTGTCCTTCTTCGCATATTATCACGCACTCTTTGAAATATTCCTGGGGTATTTCTTATTGTGTCACAAGAGGTTATTATTCGATTTCTCAATTCATCTACAGTGTGCACTTGAGTGGTATAAACTAAACTTTTGAGATATCCCCATAAGAAAAAGTTTAAACTATTTAAGTCTGGGGACTTAGGAGGCCATGGTTCTGGCCCACCCCGACCTATCCATCGGTTGTTGAATGTATAATTCGACAATTACCTAGCTTCTCCACTTAAATGTGCTGGTGTCCCGTCATGCATGAACCACATTATGTTTCTCACCAAAAGTGGCACATCCTCGAGCAATAAAGGTAACTCCTCCTCAAGAAATTGCCGATAAGCGGGACCGTTTAGTCTGTAAGGCAAAAAAAATGGCCCAATCAAATAATTTCTATGAGTTTCTTCAATCAAATTGGGGTTTTTCTCAGCCCTATAATGATTATTGTGAAAATTTGTGATAGCAGATCTCGAAAAGTTAGCTTCGTCTGTGAACATCATTTCACTATAAAAATGAGCATTTTCTTTAATTATATCTAAGAACCATCGGCCGAAATTCAGTCTTGAAGGAAAGTCTCGAGGAAGTAGACTTTGGACGCGTTGAATATGAAACGGGTACAATAAAAAGTCGTGGAGAATCCACCAAACTAGAACATGTGAAATTTTCAAGTGATTTCCAATATTTCTTGTACTCGCATGAGGATTCAAATCAACACAATTCAAAACTGCTCAATATCTGGACTTCTCATAGTTTGAGTTGCAACTTTTAAATGATTGCAGTAAAAGTACCAGTTTCCCTCGACCTTCTGTCTGGTTGTTCGCCTGTCTGGTGTTACTCGATTTGGGAAGCGCACTTGATATATTCGCCTAGTTTCTGTTGTGTTTCGAGCAGACACTGGTTCAACTTTAGCAACTGTCAAAATAAATAAATAAATGAAAAGAATCAAAGACTAATAGTCATTTTTTTAATTAGAAGTGCATTCCAAATTTGGGCTGAATATATCAAAAACTGCAGGAGTTTTGAAGGAAAAAACAATTTTTTCGCGATTCATCACGTACAATTTTATTAGCGAAATGAGTTCTATACGATAAATCAAACATATATGTACTCAAATGACCACGATAAATACAATAGCCGCTTCACAGGATGAAAAGCTATTTAAGGAAAGGGGTGAAATTGCTGACGCACCGAACGGGTTATTTTTTTTTATGCGCGCTTCCCAGTGAAACAGAGAAAGGTCATCAAGATGTCTTCTGAGAGCCTGTGGTTGAAGATCGCAGGTGATCTCCAGGTGATCGATGAGGCGCATAGCCGGTTTTTGCACACTATCCAACATCCGCAACGAATGTTTGGGCGCAGATCGCCATGGGAACGATATTCCAAAGCAGGAATCTGCGCCTTATATAGAAGCAACAGCTGAGATGACGTGAAGTATTGCTTGGCTTTGAAAAGAAAACTAAGTTCAGCTGATGCCGACTTAGCGATTGCTGATACATATTCATGCCATCAAAACTTGGAATTGACCGTTATTCCGAAAAGGTGCATCGAATCTTTGGATGCAATTTGTTGGCCTTGCGTTATTATAGGAGGTTCTCCAGCGTGGACCTTTCTAGAAAACGTAGTTGCTCGCGTCGTGCTCTCGTTGACGCTCACCAGGTTCAACTGACCCCACTCAGATATCCTCTGTGAGTCAGAGTTTAAGTTGTTAATTTGTTGACATCTCTGACGATGGGATTCCGCAGCTGAAATCGGCCGCAGAATACTGAAAGACGAAACCAGTGTACAATCGTCTCCAAACCGAAGATCTTGTTCTCTGTAGATGACAGAAGATCGTTTATCTGCAACAGAAACAAGGTTGGCGAAAGAATGGATCCCTGAGGTACTGCTGCTTGCAACTGGAAACAATCAGATGTTATACCGTCGACCACAACTTGTATTGATCTATTTGAAAGAAAGCTACTTATTTAACCACGCAGTCTTTCGGAAGCCCATATGCAGCAAATTTATTCAACAAGGCTGCATGTCAAACCCTATCGAAGGCTTCAGAGATGTCGAGGGCTATTGCTCTTGATTCCCCATGTCTTTCCATCTTTGATGTACAAACATGAGTGACGTAGTCGAGCAGATCTCCTGTCGATCTTTGCCTGGGAAAACCATACTGACGGTCGTTAATAATTTCCTGCAACTCAAGATATTTGATGAGTTCATCATTTATGACTGTCTCCATTATTCTGGACATAATGGGAAGAATTGCAACAGGGCGGTAGTTTTGGGTAAGGACTCCTTTCCTTTCTTGGGGATCGGTTGAATTCTCGCTATTTTACAGCTGCTCGGGAAAGTCTGGCTTTCATAAGAAATCTGAAACAGACGGTTACCTGGACTACGGGGTCACTGCAACGCCGTACCGCACTCAACGTGTTAATTAAGCTCTAGGCGGGTCACGTGACCACCTAGGGGGCTAAAAATTTTCAGAAAGTGAGTTCCTCTATATGTGTTAAAAGTGGCCTATATGGCCTGTTCGAATCGAATTGGAAACATTTTTCAACATCTTATCCGGCTAGGCCTTCGATAGTGATTTTCTTAATTGTTTGTTGCGAATTGATCGATTCATAATTCGACGTTTGTGTATCTATTTGCCATTTTAGATAACAAAAAGAACCATACACAAACAAAATTAGTGTTCTTGCTATTTTTAAATGATTTCTAAACTAAGGCCGAAATTCATAGAACCTTACAACGTTGTGAAATATAAACAGGCACCACCATTACATCCACGCTGTTTGTTTCTATGTTCCACTCCCAAATGAATTTATTTCTCTGAAGGATCTGCAGGTTTTTGATAAAATCGGGAATAAAATGAATAGAAGCCGTTTTATGTATAGGGAATTATAATATCTATCAATACTACTTCAAAAAACGGTTCTAATTAAGTAAAAAATGAGGTACTCCTTTTTGAAAGAACTTTTTTTTGACAATTTGGTTTTATTGAGTTGTCGATATGATTTCTGGGCACCATTTGTATAAATAGCATTAGAAAGTACGCTGCCCTCAAAAAGAAATCATTTCTCGTTGAATTAAAAAAGTTATAATTTAGCTCAAATTTGAGTCATTTTTTTCGGGCGAGGAAGATGACACTATAAATTCGAAAATGTTGATGAAAAATTTATAGCTCAATGGTAGTTAATTTAAGTCAGGAAAAATCTTTTAAGAAGATGCTTGAAAGGATGTCCTTCAATAAAAAAATTAAAGAGTACACCATCCTATTACAAATAGCAATGCTGTAGTCGTATCCAGTATAAACGGAAGTGGTACCTCTCTGAAACCAATTTCAAAATGTAGCTCATTATCCATCTACTCTTATGCCAAAATTTTAATTGATTGAGAAACCCGTTACTCAGATACATCGAATGGACCCTTCAGCGCGGACATCCTGTATATAGATTTTCAGAAAAGTCAGTACCAAACACAAAAAATTGAAAATTACTAAAACCACAAGAATGGATGGTTTCTGATTAAAGAAAGCTCTAAGAATATTTCTCAAATTCCTCATGTCTTAATATGTAGAAATGGGGAAAGTCTCTAAAAACAAACAAGGGAAAGCGTATCCTCACCTAGAAATAGATCGGAACAAAAATGTAGTCTATGTTCCTTTCGAAAGTGCAAGCTTTATTGAAAATATTTTTAGCTCAACTGTATCCAACTATCGACCGAACTACAACATTTAAATCGGAAGCCAAAAATAAAATCAAGGTTTAGCAATGAACTTGTTTTGAAGAAGAATATAAATGATAAATAATTTTTAATTTGACTAGACTAATTTTTCAAAATTTGAAAGTCGGTACAGTGTAGATTAAATTTGTCCACTATGAGATATTTGAGAATATCTAAGCGTACCTGTCCAAAAGGGTATACAGGGTGTCCCACAATGAGTTATTTATAAATGAGGATCTGATATTTTTCCAGAAATGAATATTCTTTAAATACTTCGTGGTTTCATTCAGTATGATGGTGAGAATTTTTCACAAAACATTCCAAATATCTTCAATGCTATTCTCACAACAATAAATGTCAAAATTAATACGTTGTTATATCATCTGTATCAATTATATTAATTATCCTTGGTTTAACTTTCCGTGATTTTGAGTTTAATGTATAATACATTCGGTATTTCCCATATTGAACAGTATCAAAAAAACACACCATGTTCGTACACCCCCCCCCAGCAACATCGGCAACTACAGAATTGACTCTGTAGATAGACTGAAATATGTTGTTAGCAAACATATGTGAACTGTGAAAACTTTCCTCGAGGATATCTGGTAAGTGATTAATTAGATTACGAATAAATCTGGACCATAAATACTCCCGTGAGGTACTCCCATTGTCAGTTTCCTCTAAAGATGTGCAACCGCAGCCGTCTTTGAATATAACGAGCCTTAGTTTTCTATTGTTCAGATAACTAGACACAAGACCGATAGCTGAGGATTTCTTATGCCACAAGTTTCCAGTTTCTTCAAAAGTTTTTCATGATGAACTCAGTCGAAAGCTAAATAAAAATCTAAAAATACCAATAGGGGAATTAGTAACTAATTGAAATAAATTTTTCCTTCTTCAAAGGATTACAAAACATGTCCACAATATAAGAGATATAAGATCTTAAAAATCATTGAAACTTTCCAGGATCATGGCCAAGGCCACATTAAGTTACATGCATATCAATACAATTAAAGAAGAGTATCTCTCGACTCCATGTTACAATTTAAAGATAGACCTCTCCGTAATTTTTTTTCTCACAAAACCATGTTGCAAATATAAAAAACGTTCTGAAAAAATTTGAAAATCTTTCAGCTGATTTCGAAAACAAACCTCAACATCAGACTTACAGGACGATAATAACCACAATCATTCGGACCTTTTTTCAAATAAAGGCTCAATAATAATTGGAATTCCTTATTACAAGAACCAAATATTTAACGTTTAGCAGGTATTCTATAAAGTGGTCTGTCATGGGTATCGACACCTGGGTCTATGGCTCTTAGCGTTTCCCTTTCTTGTAACTACATCCTCTGCTCGACCTTTAAAAAAGTCTCTAATAGAGCAGGGGAGTATCCACGCCAGTGGGTTACGGCTAAGGCTGATCCATCTCTGGCATTTGGTGATCAAATGAGTTGGTGTTTAGACCCCAATTTCACACCATCTGCACTTGGGATTATTCTCCAGTCCTATTTTGCACAGGTAATATTCGAACGTACCATGCCTAGTAACTACCTCTGCCACAAGTCGTGCATTAGTTCGACTGCCTTCAAGTATTAACCTTGTACTGGTTTGACTAGGTGATGTACCCGGCAATGTCATGGACTGGCGGCAACTTCGAAAATTCAACCATTTTGTTTTCCTAGTCAGTCCCCCCGCCTTGCCTTAACAAGACAGGCTGAGATCTCGACCACGAGCCTAAACCCTATATGAGTATTCGAGCCTCTAGTCAGCCTGTCCTTGATCTCAATTCCTCTTATCTCAATGTGACACGGAACCCATAGGTGATTTGGCTGTTTCGTGCCAGTTGTTCCTGTGCCCGAAGGCACTCCCAGATCATCTTACAAATAATCCTGCGTTCTTCCAGGGTTCCCAAAGCAGCCAGTGTCGAAGCAGAACGTGATTCACTGATTAGTTGTGCCTAGTTCTGAAAACCCTTGAGCACAACCAAGTATCGCCATGATCTCCGACTGGAAAATTATTGTATGTTTATCTAATGAGGGTTAGAAATTCCACCCGTTCGTTCGGCAGTAAACTCCGTTACCTGATCCCTCTTTGGTCTTCGAGCCATCTGTGTAACAGATATACCCTAACAGGGTTCGTCTAGCACCGACCACTAGCGTGCCTCCTTAGCCTATAGGCAGTCAGAACTGCACTGCTTATAATTGTAAGGTGCAGTGGTTCGACCCCTATCAGTGCACACAACGTCGCAGTAGCACCCATCACATTTCTCACCATCAGTGTTCTGATGATTATGATGATTTAGATATTGATTCAGTATAAGTAAAGTGACTTAAAACTCTGAAGATTCGAATCTGGAGACGTAGGTACCCATATTATAGGACCTCGCCGACGTATCCATCGATGATGATAGGTCATGTTCGAATGCTCTCTAACTTCTAAGCTAAAATGCGGTAAAGCTTCATGGTTCATAAACAATTCTCACCATTTAATCGACGTGGCAATATAAATAGTACAACGAAAGATTGACCAACGTATTTATTTATTTGGAACTAATGATTGTGCCATGTTTGAATAATGGCAGAGGATTTCCATCAGTCCAAAAATATCACCACGAAAGAGGATTGATTTTGTCGAAGCTGATCGTGAAACCAATTTGAAAAACGCACTCTTGTTGGAAAACCTTCTGGGGAAATTTATTGATTTGTTTTTTGGATAATAATACAATCAATTGTATCAGCATATTCGCAAGAAAAGACATTATTTTGCATGCTATTAAAATATTTGTTCCCGAATAACCTTGATACTAATTATCTCACCTGGTATAGTAATTTTTTTTCAAATACACATGCGTTTTTCACACATTACCACTACCACAATAATTATCGTCCACTTAAATTATCAATATTGGGATATGTCATACAGATGTTTATGAGTTTGGAATGATTGTCTTAATATAAAACCTCGTGACATAAAGCTCACTCAATCTTACTATTGTTCAAAGTTATCTACTATCACAATGAATCATTTGTCTATCATCTGGTTTCTCTCAGTTAATCATTTTGACATTTTGGCACGAGTTCTATAGATTCTTGAACTTATAACAATGCCAGGTATGAAGCTATGACCCAATCAAATAACGAAGGGAGCACATGGTGTATATTTGCCATAAACAATACGTTTGTATGATGATTAAAAAACAATCTTTTAGTCGAATTTCATTGATTAAGATTAAGTCAATTATAAATTAATTGCAATGCCTAATCTTCTAAGCCTTTTCTTAGGTCCTGTCCAAGACTATGGATGTCTTCCAGGTTGACAGTTGCTTCTATTCTTCATGAATCTGTGATTCATACTACAGAATGCAAATTAGGAACAACGATTTTAACGCAAGTATTCTAAAGTGTGGTCATTGTTTTCAACTCATTAATTAAATCGGCGAGATGAGGTTTTGAAAATTTGAATATTGCTAACAGGGAATGAAATTCTGCTTTAACTGTTCTGTTCTCTTGTAGAATAAATCTTCAGTATAACCCTAAAAGGATATTGTTTATGGATTTATCTATGTAAATTCATTTTAATATAAATAAAATGAAACTCTTTTGTCTGATTTTCACGATGTTTATTTTAAATACATACAACCAGTTTCGAAAGTTACATCATTGGGAAGTGATTTACTTCTAGTTGACAATTGATAGTGGTGAGGTTTGGGTTTTTACAAAGTTTGTTAATTTTCAAACTTTCTAACAAACACATTGTAATTTTTTATTGCATTCGAGGAGAATTTTTAATTATCTAATGTTATTGTGTGATTTGTTGATTTAATATGTTCAAAAACTGCGGATTTATTATGTAAAAACAGATGTTCTTTGAATGTTAATTTCGACCTATTTGTGCTACGTACGCTGTTAGGCATTCATTGCATTCGATTCTGAACATTTCAGACTATTTGAATTCATCAGGTTTTTGTTTGGCATTGAATATTAATTTGCTTATTTTGGGACCTCTGGCAAACGAGGTTGTTGAATTTGGAAAGATCATTACGTTCAATTTTGTATATTCCAGATTGATTGAATATAGTGGAATTGAATTATAATTTGCTTATGTTGGGATCACTGGAAGAGGAGGTAATTGAATTAAATTTGTGAAGATAATTGCTGAAGCTATTAGAAAGGGGGCCAGTTAAAATTAGACATGTGCATTTACTTCATGTTTTTTATAATGAAATAGAGTAGCTGCTTAGCAGCTTCATTCTCTCAATGTCATCTTGCACTCCATGATTTCCAGGACTTCTTCATGAAGACAAGGGTGAAAAGGAAGGGGGATTGGGACAGGAAAAATCTGTAACAATGGAAAAAGAAAAACAGAAGAAAAATATATCATCAAAACGTACCTAACTCTTTTATGTTTAAACTCTCTTGAATCTAAGAACTCAACTGATGCTTCTCTGTTTTTCAACAGGAAACATCTCATACACCTTCTGGGAATGAAGCCCTACATGGGTGTAGCCTTGCCTTATCAACATACACCATGGAAAAAAAACACTAAGGGGGAGCAAAAAACTAATCTCGAAATAGACTTAAAGTTCTCTACCCAGTTGATGAAATTATCTGAAACGGAATGAATTTCTAGAAAACCACCCGTAAAATGGTAAATAGGACAATCGAGGACTAAATGTCTTATTGTTTCTTCAGCTGCGCCACATTCACATGCCGGACTTTCTACAGTATTCCATTTGAACAACATACTTTCATTACGACCATGTCCTGTTCTGAGACGATTTAATGTACACCAATTTTTCCTACTTATATCGAAACCTGCAACCCTTTTGGAAGGAAAATCTATGAGAACTTTATTAAAAACATCAACTTCCTGCCATTCAGTTTTCTAAAGATCAACAGCCTTCACCCGTGTACGCAAAAAGTCAATCGACCAAATAGGTTTCCTAGATTTCAATCTCAGGTTAGGTGGATTTTGAAGATCGTGTATTATCGGAACAACTTCTGGAAATGGTTGATACTTATCCCAAGACGATTTAAGAGCTAATTTCCTGCGAATATGGGAAGGAACTATATTATAAATAACCGGCAGCCATGGGGTAGCAGTTGAACTGATACATCCACTTATAGAACAGTTCAACTGAGAATCAATCTTATTGACATGAGCACTATTCAACCATACCTGACAGCAATATTCTGCTGCTGAAAATATTAGAGCTTAAGCAGTAGTTCGCAAAGTAGAGACTCCGGCGCCCCAATTAGATCCAGCTAGTTTATGTAGTATATTGTTTCTTGTTTTCAACTTCTGACATAATTTATCAATATGAAATTTGAAAGTCAAAGAACGATCAAGCTTTACACCAAGATATGTTGGAGTGAAATTATGAGTTAATAGTGATTGATTGAAGAATACTCTTAGTTGCCTATCCTTCTCATGAATATTCAGATGAAAACAAGAAATCTCAATTTTCAAAGGATTTGGACATAAACGCCATTTTTTGAAGAAAATGAATTTCTAAATCAGAAGACAGTGTTTGCTCAATTTTTTCGAAGTCATAGTGTCGAAAAACCAAAGCAATATCATCAGCATATATAAACTTTGTAGAGGAAGTTTCAGGGATGTCAGACATATATAAATTGAGGAGAAGAGATGCAAGAACAGATCCTTGCGGTAGGCCATCATTTAGAGTGTAAAATCTACTGCTTTTCTCATCGATAAAAACTCAAAGTCTTCTATCAGATAACATATTTTCAATCAACTTTACAATTTTTCCACATTGAACTAGTTCAAACGGTTTATAAACTAAACCATTCTTCCAAACTGTGTCATATGCCGAAGAGAGATCTACAAATAGAAATACTCCAATAATGTAATCATTGATGATTTCTTCATAACGACTGCTATTTAGGTTTTCATTAAAAATATCGAAAACTGATACCCGACTATCTTTTAGGACACACTTCTTATTAAAACCACATTTTACTTGATGCTATATATCAATATGGAACTAGGAATTGATATCACATCAACATGATTTCTCAAAAACAGTTTATGATTTTCCTGCAGAAATTTAGTGAGCGATGGGGATTCCCCAGCTGCATTCATTGTTATACTAGCATTTTGAAGGATGTGAACTTGGTTCCTGTAAGAAAACCCTTTGGCTGTTACAGCCTCTATTAGTTCAGCTACTGCTTCTTCTGTATCACTTCTTTATATCTCTTTCTTGGTACTTAGGACGATGCACTATTGATAAGATTTCCTATCAACCTTTACAAAATAGACATATCTGGACTCTTCCACGAAACCGATACAATTATGTTTCTACCATAGCAGCTGAATCATACCCACTTCCAATATTTCATTCGATTGGGTCAAATTTCTCATAATTTTCGTAGTAATGATTTTCAATAATAAAAAACAAGTACTGTGTTTTAAGGAATTTTACTTAATAATTGCGATTCGTAACGCGTTTCACTACACCGTAGCTTCTTCAGACGAATGAATGTACAGATAATATAAATGAGAATATAACTATAAATGTTCTTGAGTAATTAAAAGCTTATTGGGTTGCTTCTTCTTAAGTGGTTATTTATGACAGGTATATCCAATAAAATTAAGGAATAGATTGCTCCCCGAAGAGATTCAATAGTGGTGAACGGCTTAAATCGACTTGTTCATTGATGAGTTTACCTGAGTGTTTGTATTTATTGATTTCTAAAGTTTCCCAAAGATCTACCTTCCAATATTTATTATCTGTATGCAAAATTTCAAACTGTGGGTCGAAAGAGTGATTATTTTCTAAGAGATGATTCGCGTAATTTGAATCTGATTTTTATTTGAAAAACTGCGTTTATGTTCCGATATTCTAATATTAAAATTTCTATGTGTTCTACCAATGTAGAAATTATCACAGTCATTGCAATTCAATCTATAAACACCTGATTTATTGTTTTTACCTGGTTTGGTTTTATTATTTTTATATATTTGCCTAAATTATTATTAGTTTGGAAAGCTATGTTGAAATTCTTGCTACTTAAGAATGATTTCAGTTTCTCACTTGTAATGCCAACGTAGGTTAAGGTGTTGAATTTTTGTTTCAATTTATCGACAGGGTAAACTTCATTCAATGCGATTCTACTTTGTTTTTATTTAAAATATTATTTATTAGTTTGGGATTGTAACCATTATAATTGGCTATTTGTTTAATCAAATTTAGTTCTTTGTTGAAATTTTCTGGTGATAACGGGATGTTAATAAATCTATGAATAAAACTATTGAATGCTGCCATTTTATGTTGATATGGATGACACGACGAGTTATGTATTATAATATCTGTATGTGACGGTTTATGGTATATTGCGAAACATTTTCATTCGAAATTGTTACGTCTAAGAAATTTATCGAATTATTGCTTTCTATTTCGGTTGTGAATCCTATTTTTGGATGTGATGAATTTATAGGATTTTCGAAAATTTTTAACTGTCTATCTGTCCCTGTGAAGCAAATAATGATATCGTCTGCATAGCGATACCAGTATAAACAATATTTACTGAGTGGATGATTATGAATTAAGTTCTCTAAGTTATTCATGAATATTTCTGATAACAAAGGACTTAACGGTTTGCCCATAATCAAGCCGTCTTCAATAGTATAATATTTGTTATTGAAATGGAAATAATTTTGATCTAAACAAAATCTTTGTTAAGATCAAAATGACTGTGATAATTTCTACATTGGTAGAACACATAGAAATTTTGATATTAGAATATCGGAACATAAACGCAGTTTTTCAAATAAAAAATCAGATTCAAATTACGCGAATCATCTCTTAGAAAATAATCACTCTTTCGACCCACAGTTTGAAATTTTGCATACAGATAATAAATATTCGAAGGTAGATCTTTGGGAAACTTTAGAAATCAATAAATACAAACACTCAGGTAGACTCATCAATGAACAAGTCGATTTAAGCCTCTATTGAATCTCTTCGGGGAGCAATCTATTCCTTAATTTTATTGGATATACCTGTCATAAATAACCACTTAAGAAGAAGCAACCCAATAAGCTTTTAATTACTCAAGAACATTTATAGTTATATTCTCATTTATATTATCTGTACATTCATTCGTCTGAAGAAGCTACGGTGTAGTGAAACGCGTTACGAATCGCTATTATTAAGTAAAATTCCTTAAAACACAGTACTTGTTTTTTATTATTGATAATGGAATTTTACCAAGTAAAAGCCTCCCAAATTCAAATGTTAATGATTTTCATTCTGCATCTCAAAACAACCACACACGCAGATGAACAAATTTTCAAATGGAATAACTTCGAACATACAAGAAACAAGCTCTTTGATTTCGATATTGAGGAAAAGTTAATGAACTTTAAAACTAAAATCGACAAGTGATTGTCAAACTCTAAAATAATTACTATGGTCTGAATTTAATCAAATCTTAGAATCGACCATGATCCTTCACAGGTCCTAAAAAGTCTGTGATTTTCAGTCATACAACAATATGAATCGTTGGCGGATATGCGACAGTTTTTCCTGAGAAGGAACAGTGAAAACAAAAGTTGACAACACGACAAACATACTGCATCCAAAAAAAAAGCGTATTCACCTAAGACGTATAAAAAAGAAGGTTGTTTGCAATATAACCCGAAAACCGCTCAGCAGAATTTTTTTCATTCCATTGAGATTCACTCAAAAAAGTGCTTTTAGAATGTCAATTTCATTTTTACGTAACTGTAATAACCGATATATCAGCAAATGGTGCCCAAAATTCGAGAAGTTTTGAATAACTCGAAAAAGAACAGAGATATCGGAAAAATGTAGATACCTACCTCTAAGCAGTTCTCTGAAAAAGGGATCAAGGGAGGGGGTGGTTTTTCTCTCTAACTATAATATTTCCCTAAATAGTTGCCAAACTAAACATCAAAATTTTCCCACCTTGTACAATACAATAATTTTGCTGGATTTACTCACAATTAACGGTTTCTATTATTACACAAATAATCAACGCATTGTAGAATCGACTTCATGAATTTTACAGCGAATAACATTTTAATGTTACTATGAATCTAATTTTCCATATGAGAGAAACATTAATATTGCATGCGATTCAATAATTCACGAAACTTAAAAATATTGGGAAACAATCGATTGAAAAACCGCCTACTCACCTGTTAGGATGTGATAAGAAGAAAATTTGGTTCCGTGAAGAGGTCTATCAAAAATCAATACAATAAAGGGTGGCAGTGCCTGTTACAAAATATATCTACCAATATATTGAATCAAAATTATTCTTGCGTTCTGCCTTCTTGATAGGTTGCGGTTATTACTGAAGGCCAATCATTCACGTTTTTTGATCGAAAAGCCATTTTTAGGATTTTGAATGAAGGCTGAACTAATTATAAGTTTAGTGAACTTATGCATGGCATATGATTAATTTTTCGGCACCGTTTTGATTGAAAAATGTTTTGGAAGGACTAAACATGAAAAGTATCAGTTCTTGATGTAAAATAATGGATAAACTGTAATTACAGGGGTATTCAAAACATAGGGTATTCTGAAAATTTCAATTTTATTACTATCGTCCGAAGTTGGAATTTTACTCATCACAAATTAATAATTATTTCTGTTAATATGACAAATGTCATATTTTTCGAATGACTGTAAAAATTTTTTCTGCAAATTTTTCTTTAAAGAACGAGTTTTTTCTCAGGTTTATTGAATCATATACAAGATAGTATGGTTCGAGTTACATTTCCTGAGCTCACACTTGTGTTTTTTCTGGCACACATCAAAATTATAGATATAAACATTGTAAATACAATAATCAAATTTTTGTAAATCCTCTCTTTTCAAAATATATTCAAAAGAATATATATATATATATATATATATATATATATATATATATATATATATATATATATATATATATATATATATATATATATATATATATATATATATATATATATATATATATATATATATATATATATATATATATATATATAGGGGTTTCACCCTGACGAGTTGCCCACATATCTGTTCATGCAATCAAACTGCTTTCATGAAAAATATAAATCCACCACCCGGTAATTAATACCATTGCCAGGCAATGATTATAATCAAAACATATCCTGGAATAATTATATATTAGGATAACGTTAAATGTTATGAGAATATCAATCTACCAGAATATATACATACTATAGCATCATCAGACAATGATATCAATGTACCAACGAGTAGTGTCAGAGGCTTTCTACCCGGAAAAATCCAGTGTACGGACCTTAGTCAAGTAACACTGAATGTTACTCATTGATAGTTTCCTTTGTGTGAAGTGGTGAACGATCGAATAGAATACTGCTCTGAATAGAAATATGACAAAATTGTCAGTTAATCATATTACATTTATATAAACAAATAAATAAAATATGAAATGAGGTTTTGAGCAGTAAAAACTAAAGAGAAAACCTATGACTCTTCCTCATTATTTTTTTCGGAAAGAAACCTACGAAGAATATTACAAGATGATGACTGTTATCTTTTGTAACTGTTCAAACAAATTTTTCTTCAGACCCAAAATCTCAATACTTTTGTGAAGATTTCTAGGAATAACACCTGTTGTGGAAATAATAATCGGTAGAATAAATATTTTTTCATTTTCCACATTTTTAATCTCGTCGCCAAGCATCATATATTTAGAAACTTTTTCATTGTATTTATTTTGTATATTATGTGTGTCGGGTATGGCAATATCAATTATATATGTTATTTGATTCTGTTTATCACTAAGAATGATATCTGGTCTATTGTGTTTTACAGCTCTGTTGCAAAGAATTGTTTTATCAAAATAAAGTTTATATTTGTCATTTTCACAAATAATCTCAGGTTCATATTTGTAAAATTTTTTTCTTTTGGGAATTAGGTCATGTTTAATTCCTAGATTAAAATGAAAAATATTAGCGACGGCATTATGTCTTTCTAAATAATCTGTTGAAGCAAGGACTGAGCAAGATGATAATATATGAAAAACTGTTTCTGAAGAACAGAAACATCTACTGCAAGAATCATCTATATTTTGTTTGATGATGTGTTTTCTATAATTCCTCGTGAAAACAACCTGATCCTGGATCGCAATTGCCAAGCCTTCTGTTTCAGCAAACAATTCTCCAGATACTTACCATTTATTCGATGCGATTTCATCAATATAATCATTTTTCAATTCTTTAGGGTGCTTTCCGTGTAATTCCTTCTGCATCCAACTTTCTCTTTCAGAATTATCATCAAATATATCAAAATCAACCTTTTGCATTGTCAAGTTCAGAGGTGTAAGATTATAATCTGAAGCAACAACAATATCATGTAATTTAGACGTTCTCTGTTTATCATGAAAATGGGAACGTAGATGAAAAATCTGTTTACTATGAAGATTATTCAAAACAGTTAATCCACGACCTCCAAGATGTCTAGGTAGTGTAACTCTCTGAACAGCTGACTTAGGGTGGTGCTTATGATATTTACAAAGCATTTTTCTCGTTTGACATTGTAATTCATTTAGATCAGTTTTAGACCATTTAATAATTCCAAAAGAAGATGTAAGAATAGGAACTGCATAGGAGTTGATAGCTCTGAAAAGGTTTCTACTAGTTAAATGACTCTTGATGATAATTCTAAGTCTTTTGTAATATGAACTTCTAATATTTTCTTTAGTGCTGCTATGGTTAATGGTCTTCTCTTGACAAAATCCAAGATATTTGTATGTATCTCCTTGACGCATTGGCTCGATTTCGATATTGGAAATCTTTATATAATCAGAGGTGATCTTTCCTTTTTCAATAGAAACATTTTTACATTTTGGAAGCCCAAATTTCATATGAATATCATTGGAATAGTTGAAAGTAATCTCAAGTAGACTTTTTAAATGAGATCTGGTTTCGGCATATAATTTAATATCATCTAAATAAATTGAGTGACTTAATTTGAATTCACTTGATAGACTCTTTATTTTGAAGCCGAAACTAGTAGCATTGAATTCATGAGATAATGGATTAAGGCAAAGACAAAACCAAAGAGCACTTAAAGAATCACCTTGAAAAATGCCTCTTTTGATTGGAATTACTTCGGATTTCAACGATTGTTTTGAAATATTTAAATGAAGATTGGTTCTCCAATTTTTCATTACAAATTCAAGAAAAAGACGAAGTGTCTTATCAATTTTATAAATTTCCAAAATTTCTTGAAGCCATGAATGGGGAGAACTATCAAAAGCCTTCTGGTAATCAATGAAGGCTGTATGAATATTTCTCTTCTTAGTTTGAGCTTGATTCAAAGCAACAGAATCAATTACAAGTTGATCTTTAGTACCAAGGTGTTTTTTCTACATCCTTTTTGTTGTTCGGAAAGAATATTATAATTCTCCAAATGTGCATACATTTTTGGGTAATACATGCAGTTAGAATTTTATATATTGTTGGAAGGCAAGTAATTGGTCTATATTGAGACGGATCAATAGTATTATCACTTTTCGGTTTTAAATAAGTAATTCCTTGTGTGAAAAATAAAGGAGTAGCTGAGGGTTCTTTATTATAAATGAAAATATTCAGCCAATTTTTCATGAACGCAAGAGAATTTCTTTAACCAAAAGTTATGAATACCATCATATATATATATATATATATATATATATATATATATATATATATATATATATATATATATATATATTTTATATAGAGTTTTCCTAAATATCATGTACCAACGGAATGAGGTGATACCTTGGTTAGGTTAGGTTAGATTTTATGACTTGAAATTTCTGATAAACTTAGGTCCGCAAATGCCTCGGTACGGATCTACCGGGTGTTGAAGTTTCTATATTTTTTAAATTTTTGCTATAGGTCCTGTAATTTTTCAGATATTTATCTTGAATTTTGGAATAAGGTTACACAATATGAATTACATGAATGCACATGTCGAACTGTCAACAGAATCTACAGGTAATAATTTTTCAGGAGTTATGTCTAGGCTATGGCATTAGATATTCATTCATTTATTCGTTCTGATTTGTAACTTAAAATAAGCAACAAATTATACCTAAGGCGGAGAACATCTTGAATAATATAAAACAATCACATTATAAATGTTTTGAATTTACAATCATTGGAAAAAGAAATTCAATATACAGGAATTAAATGAAAAAATATGTATAAATAGGTTTGAGCAAGAACGTGGACTGTCTATTAGATATTTCATTGTGGTTTTCACTATCAATTGAATTTGGCATTCAGAAAGTCTTAATTTGCCGCATCGTTAACGACCAAATTGAGACTATGCGCCGAGCATGGAACGTAAAATGCACGATTATTCATTTCAATATTTTTTTGTAATCCATTGTGTTTTCCACGCATATTAGAACCATTGTCATAACCTTGGCCACGTAAGTTTTAATATCAAGGTTTAATGCGAAAATAAATCTAAACCAAATTTAATAGTCCTTCACCTGTGGAGCTGGTTATCGGACAGATGCCAATAAAACTTTCGCATATTGTAACATTTTAGTTTCACTGTTTAAAACAGCATACCTTAGTATAACTGTAATTTGTTCTGTGTGACTTACATCTGGTGTGCAATCTAATATGATAGAGAAATATTTTGATTCCCTGACTTTGTTCAGGATATAATTTTTATGGTCGTGCCGAGTAAATCAATCATTTCATTCTGAATCTGATCTCCTAAATAGTGAGTCATGCAGAGTTGAATCAATTTCAGGCTTGAATTCTTGTAGAATATGTTCCATAACTGAATCAAGGATGCTATCATTTCTATTGCTTTGAAAAATTACCATTATCATGCTCATATAATATTTTGGACGAGCCCTAAACGCCAGACATTGATGAGATAAAAAATTTTATAACAGCTATGATCCTTTCAATACATCACACCATTGTTTTTTCAGATTCTAATAGTCTCAGTTGCATTTGATTTACAGTAGTTTTATTTTGTAACATATGATTTAGTTGGACCCAACATTTTAAATTTTCGCTATAGGAAATGCTTGTTTCGTGTCGTTTTAAGGTAGATGACAGATGTTGCCAATCGGAAAAACCGCTTGGGCTGACAGACTACTTACAGTTTTACTGAATATTTTACAACAAAAACAGACTGAATCTTTTGACGTAGAGTAAACAAGCCATTCTCTGTTAATTTTTTTCTCCATTAGGAAGATTTCTAGAGTAACTGTTTGTAAATTTTCTTCCATCGATATTAGCTGGAAAATTGTGGTTAAACAGCTGCACGGGACCACAGCTAACCAAAATATTAATAATATCATTAGTCATACTGGCGGGCCACGAACCGGGATCATCACCACAATCTAAACAGCTACTTGATGACGATAAATTGCTTACAGGTTCTTTAGCACTACTTTCTCTTTTTTAGTTTCACTGGAGTCTCCTTCTGAAGGACTAACATTTTTTCTCTTCAGATACCTCCATAACTTCTAGATTTAAAGCTGCGCTTGTTGAAGCTACACCTACGTCAACATTCTCTTGACATTCAGAGTCCCTATTTTCTGGTTTTGCTAAAAATTTCTCAAGAGATCCCGCTAGTTTTTTCTCTGTACCTTTTTCTCGTTTTGCCGTCGAAATTGAGCTCCTAAAATTTTTTTCCTTTTTGCGGTTCCTGGAATTTTTTGAAAAAGTATACGGTTGTACAAAAGTAACTTAAATCCCAAAGGGAGTCGATCATTCCACCATTATTGCGAACAACCTTTACTAGGGGTCAACACTGAAATCATGAAAAAATCAGCTTTTCCATACATTTTGTATGGAATAGTTATTTTTTCGCGATTCACCGATGTTTCCTATAGTAAAATTTGTTCATGTTATAATAGAATGGCTCCCTTTCGGGATTAAGTTACTGATACCTCCTAACTATAGGTATAATTTTAATATTTTTTCATAAATCTTCACTCTTAAAGTTGTATAACAAAAAAATACCCTTTAAATCTCAATAATAATCACAATACTACTGCGAAAAAAATGTTCATACCTACTGCACACAAATGTAATGGAATAACTAATTTTTTTCGCGACTTCAAGTTGACCCCATAGTAAAGTTGTTCGTATTGATTAGATGGAATGTCCCCTTTCGTTACTTAAAGTTACTTTTGTTACACTCTGTATTAATTTTAATACATTTTTTAAATAAATCTTTACTTTAAGTTTTTCAGTAAAATAACCTTTAAATTTTACATGAATACCTGCTGTTTTATATGAATGCTCCTGTAATTTTTCAGATATTTATCTTGAATTTTGGAATAAGGTTACACAATATGAATTACATGAATGCACATGTCGAACTGTCAACAGAATCTACAGGTAATAATTTTTCAGGAGTTATGTCTAGGCTATGGCATTAGATATTCATTCATTTATTCGTTCTGATTTGTAACTTAAAATAAGCAACAAATTATACCTAAGGCGGAGAACATCTTGAATAATATAAAACAATCACATTATAAATGTTTTGAATTTACAATCATTGGAAAAAGAAATTCAATATACAGGAATTAAATGAAAAAATATGTATAAATAGGTTTGAGCAAGAACGTGGACTGTCTATTAGATATTTCATTGTGGTTTTCACTATCAATTGAATTTGGCATTCAGAAAGTCTTAGGTGCTGTAGGGTGCTGTTTGTACTAGTAGTTAGTAAATATTTTTTTCAGGAGTGTTGGTTGCTTCATACTTATTGTATAATCTTCAGGAGTGTTGGTTGCTTCATACTTATTGTATAAGGTAATTTTCATCATTTTATTATCAAATGCGTGTGTATTTTTCTGTAAGTAAGTACGATTAAATTTGATATATATTAAGTTCTTCTGTTACGAATCATATAATCAATTTCATTTTTGTGGAATAGATCAGACTTATTTCTTACAAACATGATTGCTTTATACATATATAAGGAGGATAGTGTGTGTATGTTATTTTTGATGAAATGATCCTTACAGATTTCAGAGCTTTTCAGGTTCAACATAGATCTTAAGCATTTTTTTTGGAATTTGAAGATATGAGACGCTTCTCCAGATTTTCCCAGAAATGACACACGATTGCCGTTTGGAGTAAGTAATCTGAGCATTCTAAGGGCATAATAGTACACCACCACTGCATCCGCAAAAGTTATCCATGGCTATACCATTTAAGCCAAGAATCAATGGTTGTACCCTGAAAACGCATATCTTCAACAGATTCAATACTTTCTCCGTTGTGGGTTACGGAGATTTTATCATAGATTTCGTTGGACGTTAAATTCAAGAGCTGTGTTTTTTGAGTATTTTTTAAACGTTATTAGATTAGTAGAGACTCTATGTTTTAATTGATCTTGATTAGCGCTTATTATAATATTTGTGTCATCCGCAAATTACACCAGAAAGTCATCGAAAAGGCCTGACAGATCATTCGTGAGTATGGGGTAGAGCCCAAGAATCGAACCTTGAGGAACACTTTTTTTTGTTCTAAACATTTTGGGTGATTATATACTTCTATAAGCTATAACAACATGTTGATCCCTATCAAAGAGATGGCTTTCCAAAAGTTTTAATGGTACTCCACGTATCCCACACCCTGGAGCTTTTGCAAAAGAATACCTAGCCCTACTCAAACCTAGAACCATTGCTATCATTTGTAATGTATATAGCTCTGATTGTGTTTGTTTCCTCTCCTAAACCCGTATTGCGATTCTGAGAGAATCATTTTGTTTTCCAAATAGCAAAGCAATCTATTATAAGATATTTTATCTCATGTCTTGCTAAAATTATTTAATATTGCTATTGGTCTATAACTGCTTATGTAGGTACAGTTTCCATTCTTGTAAATTGGGACTATTTTAGCACATTTTTTTTTGCAAATATTCCGTTCTGTAAACTTAGATTTCTATATGACAGAGAGGATCCGATATGATATGAGCAATGTCAAGCACATTGCTCACATCATATCGAATCCTCTTTGTCATATTGAATATAAGTATGTCTAAGTATCATTTTCACCGGAATTTCATCAAAGCCCACTGCGGATGTATTGTTTAGCGATTTTATGGTGTTGCAGGATCGAGGGATATCGCAGCATCATTCGTGTTTTTCTAATCAATTTGAATAGTGTCCCCTTGGTTATCAGTGGACATATGTCAACGAAATGTTGGTTAATATCATTCAACGCTACAAATGCACTGTTACTTTCATTTCTCAGTTTTTCGAGAACGCACTGTTTTTTGTGGATTTATTTGTATATTTAATCATAAGTTGACATGTTGCCCCACCCTTATTGCTTTATTCAGCAACCAGCAGTAAATATTGTACTGTGATTTCGATGTGCTCTCTCCGCGAGATTCCTCAAAGAGTTTTCGCTTTGTTTCAAAGGAATTTCTAATGCCAGAATTTTCACAATGGTGTTTCTTGCACAATTTTCGGAATAAAATTAATCTATCCAAACTTTTGATCTTGTGGATGAAGGAGTCATAAGGTGCATTAGGCTCATTTGATTGTATATATCATTCCAGCTCTCAAAGTGAAGATGCTGTGAGAATGGAATTATTGAGGAATTTTAATAACATTGCCTATAATAGGGAAATCTAGTTAGTATCTGGGATGACTCGGTTTTAGATATCGAAAAAAACGATTTATTTAATAAAAAATTATTCAATAGAAAATTTTGATATGAAAATCAGTAATTACCTAACAATTCCCAACAATTAGTATGAGAAAAATATATCTTGAAAATTGTGCCTCCAATCTTATTCGCAATGATTCAATTCAATTCAATTCATTGTTTTCCGGAATTATACATTTTCCATAAACTAATCTAATCTAGAGCGAATAATGTGAGCACATGTGGCAAAAACTGAAAAAAAACATAAATATTGTTGAATTTATTCATTTGAACAATATCAATAATCAAAATATTCAAAAAGGGCAATTCCATGAACTCCAAGACACCAACAGGGCTCATTCATATATTATAAAAGATCTAGTTTTGAGCAGAGCGAGTACGAGCCCACAAGATCTCCGGTCTTGACAGACCTCTGAAAGACCTTCCAAAAATCGAACCAGCTCAGAAACATTATTCGCTTCACAAAAACTCCCGAATATTGTCCTCAATGGCGGGCATTCAAAAAACAAATGATCAGACGTCAGAGTCCTGTTCATGTTACATACCGTGCATATTTCACCGAACACAATTTTATAATATACTCCCCTAAAATATATTCTCAAACATTTTCTGTCGCAAAAACGGATTTGGGAAACCATCCGCGTGTAATCAAAAGGAACAGATAGATTCAAATAAACTTTTGACGAAATCGTATAACTGAAACGATTTGCCATCAGTGGATAACCTGAGCTAGTGGCTCGCAAAATGTCTTCATTAAAACATAAATTCCTGAATTTCTCAATGATAAAACTCTTAGAAGATGCCAGTGTTCTGTCGTTCACACTTTCGAATATATGCAGGTAATCCATGGCCTCAAAAAGCTCTTTTACCTGCACATACCTTGCTTCGACCTCACTATCACTCGAGAGGTGAAGTATTCGCTGAAAGCAGAGCTTTTGGAGTCTGACGCTTTCCATTCTATGGAGTTTAATTAAAAATTCTAGAGTGTGGGCAAACATAGTACTGCGTACCTTGGTCGCACCACATTCCAAACGCACTAAGTAATCCGGGATTCACTTACTCCGGGAGTATATCTTTCGGTTTCATTTGTTTTTAGATGAGGTTGTTCATCGACTGTATTTATTAGATACATGAAATGCCACGATCGGAAGAAATCTAGGTTATTAAGGTCAGAATTTGTTGGAGTGCTATCATGCATGTACCACATATTTTAGCATAAGAAACAATTCCCGCTGCAAAAAGTGCCTATATGAATAAACGGTAAGCACCAATCAAATGATCCCCAGTTATACCACCATACATTTAATGAAAACTGCTCCTAATCACCTACAGAAATGAAGCCTTGAAGGAAAATCCTAGGGATTTATATTTTAGAATAACCAAACAACTTGATGGCTAAAATAAAATAACACGGACTAAACTCATTTTTATGAAGGAATATACTCTTATCTAAAAGTCAACGTTAATTCAATCATACAACGCTGCCCCCATGACCACTTTGAAAAAGATAGAAATTCACCATTTTAACTATTTCCTGAGCTATAATAGTGCATTTCTCAAATAGATGAGTTCATTGTCCTAGTACGAAAATTACAGTCAAATAACAATTCAACTCTTCCTTCACATAATTGCTGACGAACGTTGAAAACCACGGTATATGCTTGGAATTTATGATCAAAGTTTTCGACGAAGAAGTCAGAACATAAGTTTAACAATTCATCTTTGATGTAATAGGTTCTGTTAATGAGTTTCGTAACATCATAATTGCCACCAAGCACGATAACTTTGATAGGTGAGGAATTGGGAATAAATAGTCAGAAAATTTAATCTTTCCGTTATACCAACGTTTATATAATGAGATCATTATGAAAATGACTAATTTGGCCAATATAAACTGAAAAAGTGCTAAGAAATTGTGTATTCAAAGAAATTAAACGATTTTTATTGATAGTTTAAAATGAAACAACTTTTTAGTGAGAGTTTTATTGATTGCATTTTATTTTATTTCATAAATCCAATAAAACTATGTTGAGTTGAGCACTAAGTATCTTTAATTTTTCTACAAAATTTTTTTCAGATTGTTTTATTATTATAATATGTGAATATGTGTTATTGTAGTATTTATACGGGTATATTTTATCATTGCCAACCAAATATCACACACAATACCTAATAATATTTTGAGATGTCTTGTATTCCTGAAAAACCTCATTAATAGGTAGCGGTGTACTAGCCACTGCTATTCTATTTATATTGCAATTTAAACCCAAATTAAAAAGTGAGGTTAAGGCAACATAACTTGCATAACCTATTTGTAAACAATTATGTTTTCTCAAAACCTTCATCACTCACACTGAAAGCATTATGTGCTAACTCAGGATAAAACTATGATAACATTGATTAAAACTGATTTTGCTCTGTAGAAGTGTAAAAGTTGCTTATCAGTTAACATCATTGTATGTATATAATTCCTCTATAAATAAAATAGTGTTGAACATATATTTTACTTTAGAATCAATCAAGTGACCTTATAAAATGGGGCGCAAAGTAACTATAGCTTCGTCTACATTAAATCAGTGGGCTCTAGATTTTGATGGCAACCGTGAAAGAATTTTACAATCAATTTTGGAAGCCAAAGAACTAGGAGCAACTTTTCGAACAGGTCCAGAACTTGAAATACCGTAAATATTATTTCTTCAAGACAATTCTTTTTGTGAAAAACTTTTCATTACAGTGGCTATAGCTGTGAGGATCACTTTTATGAGAGCGACACATTTCTACACAGTTGGGAAGTTTTATTGGAACTGTTAACAGCTCCACTATGCAAGGATATTCTTGTCGATGTTGGAATGCCTGTGATGCATAAGAATGTTGCATATAACTGTAGAGTCATATTTTTAAATCAAAAGATTATTTTGATTAGACCAAAATTAATGACATGTGATGAAGGGAACTATAGGGAATCTAGATGGTTTTCATGGTGGAAGAAAGTATGTTTCATCAAAAGAAATTTGTGGTCGGTTAATGTTCATTATTGTTCTAGATTAGAGAAACTGAAGATTACTATTTACCAAGAATGATTTCTAATATCACAAAACAAGAAATTGTTCCTTTTGGTGATGCTGTTATAGCTACAAGAGACACCTGCATTGGTGAGGTATTTACAGGTTTTTGAAAAGAAAGTGTTATATTTTGTTTCTTTAGGATTTGAAATCTGTGAAGAACTATGGAATCCTATGAGCTCCCACATTGGTATGGCTTTAGATGGTGTGGAAATAATTTGTAATAGTTCTGGAAGTTATACAGAACTTCGTAAAGCATATGTAACAGTTGATCTTGTGAAAAGCGCAACAATGAAAGCAAAGGGTTGTTATGTTTTTAGTAATTTGAGAGGTTGTGATGGACAGAGAGTTTATTTCAATGGATGTTCATGTATTGCTCTTAATGGGGATATTTTAAATAGATCAAAGCAGTTTTCTCTTGAAGAAGTAGTGAGTACCGTTCATTTGTCTTATATAGAATTAGTAATACAGTTTTTTCCTTTATTGAATGTATAAGACCAGTTTTTATTAAAATAAACTTTCATTTGATTCATTTTTATTCTCTAGGAAGTTATTGCAGCCACAATTGACTTAGAGGACATAAGGACTCAGAGAAATCATGTTAGATCTCTTGCGCACATGGCATCTGGATATCCTAGCTATATTAGAATTCCAGTTGATTTTACACTTTGTCCACCTAATGATTCTTTATTAAATTGTACATTACCAATAGATTGGCGTTATTTAAAGCCGGAAGAAGAAATTGCACAGGTAAGGCAAGGGAAAACTATGTTCAGATCATATGATATTGGATTAGGATGAAATTAAATTATTCGAGAACAAATTTTAATAGTTACACTATTCTGATGTAATTTTCAAATGAATTTTGTGTTATTTGATTAGTATCAAGGTATAGCACTAACTGATGCAATTTCAACTTAATACTCAAAAATGATTATAATTTGCAAAATTAAGCAAGTAGAAGATTTAAATCATTGAAATGTAATTTCATCTGAAAAGGAAATTTTTATCAATTTAAACGATTTATCTACAAAAAAACATGCCCAATGATTAAAATGAGGCTCAGGTGCAATATAGCAAAATCTGCAACAAAAATGTAAAAAGTAATCACTAGTTACGAGTGTTTCTTCCTCTTTTATTGATAACAGCATGAAGTCTGGGAGACATACTGTTGATCAAATTAATAATATTTTAGTGGATATTGTTCCACTCATACTGATGCAGTTCTTCTAGCTTCTGAGTATTTGTTGGAGTTAGAATGTGTGTTTACATTTGCTTTCCCAAGTCATCTAAGACAAGCTTAATGGGATTGAATCCAGACTAAGGCAGGCCACTCTGACCCCTTGCTTTTTCATCCAGATATTCCATAACAATTCTAGCTGTATTTGGTATGGCGTAATCTTGCCTAAAATTGCCAGCATCGCCAAAGTTATCATGAATGGCATTGCTTGATCTTCAGGAACCTCCTCAGTGTAGCTGTAAGCTGTCAAAAAATTACCGACGAAGACCAACTGTTTACGATGTTCTAAAGAAGAATCGGCCCAAACCATAACTGACCCACCATCAGATGGAAACCTCTTCTCAAAACGACCTTGAGTGTAGTCCATCCAAACCACTGAGGCAAAAGCGTGACTCATTTGAAAACATTACCGCACACACCAAAAAACGGTAATCTCTTTGGTAATATAACCTAATCTAACCTAACCTCCTCAGTGTAGCTGTAAGTTGTCAGAAAATTACCGACGAAGACCAACTGTTTACGAAGTTCTAAAAAAGAATCGGCCCAAACCATAACTGACCCACCATCAAATGGAAACCTCTTCTCAAAATGACCTCGAGTGTAGTCCATCCAAACCACTGAGGCAAAAGCGTGACTCATTCGAAAACATTACCGGACACACCAAAAAACGGTAATCTCTTTGGGTAGTGATTTTTCTTTGACCAGAAATTGACCTTCTGGTATCATTCTTGTTTCCTGATATTGCTAGTACTCTCTGAATCGCACAAAAATCCTTTCCAACAATTGTCGCAATTTCACAGTGTCCTCGACCATTTTGTAACGATGAATCTATTATTGCCACTACAATGGCATCCAAATGTGTTTTCACTGATTAATAAGACACCATACAACTGGATCATACTCTACCTTTGTATTCATAAAAAGAAAACGGTAGCCATGTAAATAACGGAAATTGGACAAAATTTTCGAATATGCAGCTAAAGATAGATATGAATACGACAGACAACAAATGTCAGAAGACAAGTTAGCAAGCCCCTTTTTGAATTTGAACATTTCAAAAGAAGAACTGAAAAAACCCAAAAGGATGTTAATATTTCAGAATGATCTTAATTTTTTGCTCGCCAGTATTCCACAGACAATCAACTCTCTATTCAATATTGTCCCTACTTCATTCGCCAATCTGTTTTCTTGGATGGTTTCGTATTCTCGTTTCACCAAATAATAAGTTCACTTCTGACGTTGTCAACCTTGTTGTAAACTTCCCCATACATACAGGCTTTAATAGGTATATCATCATGAGGCTTTGCCTATCAAAAAATCAAATGTTTTAGATCTCCCCCAATTGTTTGCCATAATCGCGAACCTCCTACTCACAGATATGGCAACAAGGTAGACAACCAAGTTGATGATCTGTAGGCTCCTTTAGAGAAACGAAATTGTCTCTGAAAGATGGTAAGATAAAGAAAAAACATCATACCATTTGTTCCTAGGGACCTGCTTGTTGGCTTTGGGATTATCTTAGGCGATCAGGACAAGGTGGCTTTTTCTTACCCTTGAGTGGAGGAGTGGATTCAACTAGTACAGCCTTAATTGTTTATTCCATGTGCAGAATGGTGCATAAGTATGTCCAGATAGGAGGTAAGTGAAGTGAGAAATGATGACATATTTTATTTAGAAATACAGTAATATATAAACTTGAGAAGATTATAATGCAAATGTTCTTTTCTAAGTTAAAATTAACTCCCTTCGACTATTTGAAATTACAAAACATTGTTTTATTATATTGCTAACATATAACAAGACAACATTAGTTTATCAGTCTAAAGCATGACCTTTTCTTGTATTTTTAGATGTGAGAGTATTGGCTGACGTTAGAAAAATTTGTGGTAACCAGGAGTATGTGCCCAAAAGTGCTAATGAGTTGTGTTCCCGTATTTTAGTCACATGTTACATGGGAACTGAAAATTCCTCAAAGGAAACCAAAGATAGAGCTTCATCTTTAGCAAATGCTATTGGAAGGTAAGATGTTTTTGATGAGCAATTATAATGCAGTATCCATATTAACTCTTCTACAAATTTTTCAGTTACCACCTACATATCACTATAGATAGAGCAGTATCAGCATGTCTTGAAGTCTTCAGCGTGGTAACAGGCTTCTTCCCAAAATATGCTGTCAAAGGAGGCTGCCCACGACAAAATCTTGCCTTACAAAATATCCAAGCGCGTCTTCGAATGGTCTTCTCGTATCTCTTCGCCCAGTTAATATTATGGACGAGAAATCGCCCTGGTGGTTTACTAGTACTGGGTTCAGCAAATGTAGACGAATCCTCAGAGGTTACATGACGAAGTACGATTGTTCCAGCGCAGATATTAACCCCATCGGAGGTATTTCCAAAACTGATCTACGTAGATTCCTCCATTACTGCAAAGAAAAATTCGCCATTCCTATCGTTGACGATATAATGAGGGCGCCACCTACGGCGGAATTGGAACCTTTGAATCAGGGGCAATTGACTCAAACAGACGAAGAAGATATGGGAATGACTTATGCTGAGTTGAGCGAATATGGCAGGCTTAGGAAGATGCATCACTGTGGGCCTTATTCGATGTTTTGTAAGCTGGTGCAGACTTGGTCTTCAGATTTCACGCCTGCTGAAGTTGCTGAGAAAGTCAAACATTTTTTTAGGTATGTGTTTTCAAATGTAAGCACTAGATATTTATGTAGATATTATGTATTTCACCAATATTTGAAAGCAAAGTAGCACTTGGCCATTGATTATATCGCGAATATCATAATTTTACTGAGGAATGGGCTTGATATAATGCCATATTCATTTTCAGGATGCTATACCCCAAAAGAAATATCAGAATAATTGTATGGTCCTTTGTAGTTCATCTGCCTGTCCATCAAGTAAATTTTTTCAGAGACCAAATTGACACCGAATATTCAAGCTGAGGAAAAATTAAGCTGCAAACTCAGCAATCAAATATGGGACATATATGTTCAGCTTTATACTTGGCTCTTTAAAGGTCGAAATTGAGGACAATGGAATGCTGAGTATGTAGTCTGACACAATAGCAATATCCAAAATCAGCATGGAGCTGCCATTCCAGATCGCCATTCTAAGCAAACAGGAATGGGCAGCTCCAAGGACCGTCTACTTGAGGGTTCCTGTTTCCAAGGTGTTGGAGGAAGTGTACATGGTTGAGGTGCTGCCAGGGAACAGTCTATCTGTCTTGGCGGGCTTGCGGCTGTTTTTCAAGTAGAAATATTCGCAACTAGGTCAATAAAAATCATCAGGGATAGCCAATCTGCACTGAAGCTATTGCCATTGGACAACTGCACATCACTTATTATATAGGAATGTCGTTCAAATCTAGCCAAACTGGGAGAAAAATATAGGCTCCGTCTGATGTGGATTCCATGATACTAGAGGGCAAGGAGAAGGCGGACTCATTGACCGCTTGGGGAACTGCCTTGGGACTCACTGGACTCAGAATACCCCTAGATAGTGACAGGATGGACTTGAGAATTTTAATTGCCATATTAATGGGGCACTGTCGTTCTAGAGAACACCTAAATAAGTTAGGATTGATGGAGGAGATAGAATCAATAGAACAAGCCCAGCTGGGGATAGAATCAGGCTGGAGAACTGGGATCTAACAAACTGGAGCTGACTGAGCTTAGCAAGCTCAGGATGGAGCTTGTAACTGAAATTTAGGACAGACTGTGCTGCAATAATAATAATAATAAAACAAAACACCCTGATCACAAACAACACATCGACGTGTATATGGACACTTTGAAACAGAAACTCCAAGCAAAAGCAAAGAGGCTTTCAAGATACGTCAAGTGTACTGAAAGGAAACACCAAAACCAAAGGTTCCTCCAAAACGCAGCCAATTTTCATAAGGGAAATAACAAAAATGCGACCAACAATCACAGAGAAGTACCTGACGCACAGTGCTTGACCGACTATTGGTCATCACTATGGTCGAACCCCAAAGAACACAATAGAGATGCGGAATGGATCACGAATGAAAAAGAACGCCTCGATATCAGACGTATGGACTTCGATGGAATAACGGAGGAAGAAATCACAATAGTAGTTCGAGCAACCAACAATTGGAAGGCCACAGGTATAGATAATATCCACAACTACTGGTACAAGAAGTTTGATAAGCTCCATGGAGCCCTAGCGAAACAGCTCACGTATATTCTTCAACGTCCCAAGAAAACACCCACTTTCCTAACGCAAGGCTTAACATATATGCTACCTAAGAACGATAGAACACAGGATCTGTCTCAATATAGGCCAATCACTTGCCTGCCAACACTCTACAAAATACTCACCTCATGCATATCCAATCGAATATACCAACACCTTGACGACAACAATATATTAGCAGAGGAGCAGAAAGGATGCAGAAAGAAACACCACGGGTGCAAGGAACAACTCATCATCGATTCTGTGATAATGAAACAGGCACACGTGGGGCATCGGAATGTCCATTCAGCTTTTCTCGATTATCTGAAGGCATTCGATAGTACCGCCCATTCTTGGCTTGTTGAAGTATTGCAGATATACAAAATTCACCCAGCCCTGGTAGAGTTCTTGAAGACAACAATGACGCACTGGCGCACGTCTCTGCAGGTCAACATGAACAATAAATCAATTAAAACCGACGAGATACCCATACGTCGTGGAATTTTTCAAGGAGACTCTTTGAGTCCACTATGGTTCTGTTTAGCAATGAACCCATTGTCCTCAATGCTCAATAAAACAGGATACGGATTTAGGATAAAAACAGATTGGAATTATTGTACAGTCTTCCACCTGCTGTATATGGATGACATCAAATTATATGCTTCGAACAAGAAGCAATTGGATGATTTGCTGAAAACTGTCGTGAGTTCTCGACAGATGTTCATATGAAATTCGGGATTGAAAAATGTAAGACCCTGAACATTCAAAAAGGGAAAGTCATAGATGGTGAAACACAACTTCCAAACGGTGATATTATACAGTGCATGAGAGATGGCGAAACATACAAATATCTGGGATACCAACAAGCCAGATTGCTCGACCAAAAACAATCAAAGGAGAAGATTCGTTCAGAATACAGTCAGCGTCTGAAGTCTGTGGTGAAATCGATGTTGAACTTGGGGAATCTAGCCAAGGCAATTAACACCTACGCCATTCCAGTGTTGCTTCACTCATTTGGAGTAATCAGATGGACTAAAACAGAACTGGATGATATTTAAAGGTAGACCCGAACGATGCTGACAAAGTACAACAATCATCATCCAAAATCGTCTGTGATACGAACAACTTTGAAGCGGAAAGAAGGAGGACGCGGATTAATAGATGTTGTCAATTTACACACCGAACAGATAAAAAATCTCAGAGAACTCTTCTCTGCAAAAGCTTTCACTTCTGACCTCCATAGAGTGGTATCGTTGGCTGATAGGGGATATACACCACTAAATCTTGCTACCAGAGATGACCTGCTGAATCTACCGTTCCTATCGGACACTGAAAAACAAGAGCAATGGTTAAGAAAGGAATTGCATGGATGACATCACCATGAGATTAATCAACCACACATCGACAAAGAAGCCTCCAACAAATGGTTGATGAAAGGAAAATTATTCGCAGAAACAGAGGGATTCCTTATGGCCATCCAAGACCAAGTGATCGCTACAAACAATTACAAAAAATTTATAATGAAGGACGGAACATTACGACTATACAGCATATTACGTCCGGATGCGAACAACTGGCCAATACGGAGTATCTTCACAGGCATAATCAAGTGTGCAACATTATACACCAGAAACTTGCACACAAGTACGGACTTCTGAACACCTTCCAGCCATATTACAAGTATCAGCCGGCGCCGGTATTGGAAAATGACTCCATCAGATTATACTACGATAGGCCTGTCATCACTGACAGAATGGTGACGAATAATAGGCCGGACATAGTGGTGTATGATAAGAGAGCCAGAACAGCAATGCTGGTGGATGTCGCCATACCGAATAATAACAACGTGCTGAACAAGTTCCAGGAGAAAAAGTCCAAATACACAGACCTTGCTATTGAGATCAAGCAGATGTGGCACCTCGATAAAATAGATATTGTTCCTGTCATCGTATCCTCGACTGGTTTAATACCCAAAACTTTGCATGATAGCCTTAAGAAATTAGAATTGCATAAGAATACCTATATAGAAATGCAAAAAGCTGTAATTCTTAATACATGTAGGATAGTTAGGAAATTTATGTCAAGTATATTGTAATCGAGCCTATTTCCTTTGATTGCTGAATCTGGGAAAGGTAAATTATATCCAGCTAACAGCTGAGATAGTGCATAAGTCCACGATAATAATATACTTATTCATCCTTTAGGACATCATATGATGTATAGGACAAGTCAGAGGTACATATTAACAAAATATAATATAATATACAACTTACATATTTAACAAACTAACTGTAAAATCTAATATTCAAATCCCAAATTTTAAACAACTAAGTTGAAAATTCTTTGTCATTTAAATATTCCCTAACAGTGTAGTAAGCCTTGCGCAAGAGTGTGGCCTTAATGGTTTTTTCAACTACCGGCTCAGGTAATCACCTCACTGAATGAGGAAGATGATTGAACAGTAATATCCCTTGGTATAAGTGAGAAAGTTCATATTTCCTGGTTTTATGTATAGGTATGCCTAAAGTGGTTGTACTGTGAGTGGAGTGATCATGAAAGCTAGATAGTGAAATATATTCATGTTTGTTGTCTCTTATGTGAAGAAGACTTCTGTAGATGTAAATGCAGGGAAGAGTGACAATTTTGTGTGCTTATTAAAACTAGCTTACACGATTCAGGTGGATTAAGTTTGAAGATCATGCGTATAATTCTTTTCTGAACACTGGGTCGCAATAGCAGGGATGTCAATCAACACACACTCAATTTTAATATCTATTTATCTGTCTACGGATACAGAAAACAAATTCGAAAAGTATAAATTTTGAGTTTTATCATGAAAAAATTTTTTTTTGCGATAATGAACTTAACCACTCTTCCTCAAGAACGCGTAGTTGAGATTGGTACCAAATACTCAGGTCTGCAATCCCTGGGAGTTGTGGAACTATCAAACTTTTAATTTACAGTAGTATGTTCAAGAACATTTTCAAGTATTAAAAACGCTGAACTTGTACAAGGAGTTAAAAAATAACATTTCTTTTTCTGCTTCTAGCAAACAGTGAATCGATAATGAAGTATGATATTCGATATCTTTGTTTGACAGAGATAAAGTAATTACAGCATACAGCTTTTAGGCCTTTACACTATTTTCTTTTTCCAGATGTTATGCAATTAATCGACACAAGATGACAGTAGTAACACCAGCTTATCATGCAGAAAGTTATAGTCCCGATGATAATAGATTCGATTTAAGGCCATTTTTATATAGGGCTAATTGGTCTTGGCAATTTAGAGCTATAGACAAACAGGTAAAATTCATGATTTGAATTGTTCCAGCGAGAGTAACACTTTTTTTCAGAGAGAACATTATGAAAGTATAAAGAGAAAAAATTCCAGTACTGTGATTCCTGTGAAGAAGAATACACTTAAATGTAGAGCTGCTGTGCCAGTTTAATTGGTGAACTAAGCAGTATATCAATATGTAGTATACATTAGCAGTAAGTCAGAATATTAACAAGTATTCTAATTTTATTCCATATTTTTTGCATTTAGTATCATTTGTTGAAAGAAATTGAAATATACCCTATTTTCTCTTATTCATGTATTTTATTTCATAAACTGTATGATCAGTGGGGCGCAATTGTTAAGCTGAGAACGTAAGCCTACAGGTTTTCATTGCAGATAAAAATAATCCTCTTCATACCCTCAACAATGAATGATATTCCCATATTCTTTGTCTAATAAATTCATTAGGAGTGAACACAGATCAACACCTTAACTGGAGGAATTACTGTGAGAAAGTATATTCTGACCTTAACTCCGCGTGTTTTCTATTTAAGGGCCTCAGAGGTGTTCTTACAAGTGAACAGCTCATGAATATATATCACGCGCAAGTGTCCTCTAGGCTATGCTTTGAAGTGATGGTATATCTTCAGCTTTATCTGTCAAAAGATAATAATGAGGTGCATTGCAGGGATCTCACAGTTAATATATTGTAGACCTTACTTTGAAGCTGTAGGTCTTTTTACCTTTCGTACGTTTTCATTCATCATCTATATCGGTTTTTGAAAACAAAGATAAATTCTTAAAATATAGTAAGATTCCCAACTACAACACCTGAAAGCAGGATGACCTTATTCTACCCTTTTCATGTATGGAATAAGGAGGAATTTTCCTATGTTTTTGGTTGTAAACATTTTTAATAAGATCAGTGATGGGATGAAAGGTTCAGCAAATATCAGTATATTTAAACGACAGCTGAAATAATTTCTTATACAGGGCTGTTCTTATAGCCTGTAGGAATTTCAGCGGTAGTATAAGTTATTTTCATTGTACCTACCTATCACATTTGACGTTTTCCATAATATACATAATTCTTCATTATTATTATATTTTTGTCAAGAAAACTTCAAAACTGATTGCCGATCTGGAAATTTCGAACAAGTTCTTTAGGACTTCCTAAACTACTCTTGTCTTTACCTGTTATGATGTTCTTATAAGTATAATCATCAAAAGAAAAAAAAAAATCGCAAAAATTCTACACTGCATCATATTTTCTATTCGAAATATCTTGGTGTTACACTGGGCTCTTCACTGAATTTCAAATTCAAAATCAATAAATTGATTCAAAAGTTGAAAACAAGGAATAATATTCTGCAAAAAATAACTAGGAACACTTGAGGTGCCAATGTTCACAAACTGCAGACTGCTGCGCTTGCGCTGGTCTTCTCTACTGTTATTCTCTCTTGTTAAATAGTGCTCACGTGAGTAAAGTAACTTGATTCTACTTGAATTATGCAATTAGATTCATAAGTAATTCAATTACTTCAACACTAATTTTCTAGTTCCATGGCCTGTTTAATATAATTCCTCCACATATCCGCATACAATAGAAATAGAGTTGTGACAACTTTCATTCTTTTCCAGACATTTTCTGAGCCATTCACGAGCTTTGGGATCCACCTGTTGTGGGATTGATGAAGGGGATAGATTTGGTTTTCTGCACACTCCATTTGATGCGTTAGTTCTTTGAAAAAACGAATGAAATGAAATTGTTTTCAATAAGATCCCAATCGCGAGGAACCTGGTTTTGATCTTGGTAGAAATATTTGGCTTATCTTGAACGGTTTGAGAACACGACTTGCGCGTTGTTCGAGTGAAGAAAACTAAGTCATTCAGTATTGCATTTTCCTGTATCTCGATATCCAAATGGGTTCCAGCAGATACATATGAAACCAGATTACTTTCTCGTTTGGGTTAAAATTTTAAGAACCTATTTGGTATAACACCACCTGCTGTTTCATTTCTCAGGTTAGGTTAGGTTGGGTTATTAGCAATGCTAAGTAAACGATATTATTATTATGTTACTGCCATCCTACCAGCCTAAAGAACTAAACGTAATCATATTTTACTTCCACTTTTTCTCAATAAAACACTCACGATTTTGCTGTTATTGATGTATCTGTGAATAACGAGACAGAGTTTTTCCTCCGTTTTTTTACATACGGTTCACCCGTCTCCTTCTGAGCTCACATTTTAAGAGTGGGATTTCAGGCTTAGCGTGTTTTGAATGATTATCCATCTTAATACTTTCTTCGGGTCATATTTTGACTCGTCACAATTTGATATCATGGCATTATCAATGTGAATGGAATTCTCCAATTTTTTGTAACTCCTTGAAATAAGTGGATGAATAGATAGATCATACAGTGTGTTTCAATGAAATCAAACAACCCTGAATAACTCGGCAGGTTTGATTTTGCTGCGATTCTTCTGAAACAGTCCGATTTTAGACAGGAGGGGGACATCTATTGTTACATGTTTCGTTCTCCCGTGAACAATCAAATTTCTTCCAGGCCTAAACTTTTGATTAGGGAAAAGGGGTCGTGTAATACCTTTTTTTTAATGTGATTCCATTCTCTATATGACCACGTAAGTATTCATTTTATTAAATAACATGTGACGAATTGAAATCGAGAATTGTTTGGAAAAAATCCATGCTTTTATCAATCCGTTCGATCAAAATCGATTCTGTTGGTTCAGAAAAATATTTCTCTCTCATTTGAACGTCTGTGTATCATCCTCCTACCCCTGTCAGTTACCAATACGAAACAAGTATTTTCAGAATTCTTCACTCTTACAAATTCCATCCATACAAAATTAGACTCATACACGCGTCTGAAGTATTTTACGCCACCCAAATCGTTAGAAGAACTACGAGAAATGATTGTTCAAGCATGTCAGCAGATAACACTAAACATGGATAGGAATATACCATAATTAAAAACCTAAAAACTCAACAATGTGATTGATTTCATCAAATATTTTCATAAGAATCAGGGAAGTCCAAGCAGTGTTACTTTTCAGTCAATGGAACTTCAAAAAGCACATTGATATTGAGGATCACATAAGTTTCCTCATGAGGTTTCACAATTATAGTTGATAGGGGTAGGAGGTGGATACACAAACGTTTAAATAAGTAACAAAAATTTTTCTATTCAACTAAATCGATTTTGGTCGAATGTTAAACCTCAAACGGAGATGGAACGGATTGATGAAAATCTGGAATTTTTCCAAATAATTATCGATTTCATTTCGTTATATTTTATTTTAGAAATTAAAATAATTACGTGGTCGTATATTTAAAAGTTTAGGGTAGTGAATGTATGTACGAAAATGTGTCCAATCAAAAATTGACCTATTTCAGGAAATTCACAGAAAAATCAAACCTGTCCAGTTATTCAGGGTGGTTTATTTTCATTGGATCGTACTATATTAAAATGTGTTCAAAGAAGGTGATGAAAGTGATGAGAATATTATTACTTCAAAAGTATATAATTTATTTGTATAACAATATTAGGAAAAGTACATTTTTTCTACATTATCGTGAAAATATAAATACATAAGTTATTACATTAAATCTCGAATTGATAGAACAATATTAAAGCTAATTTTTGTTTGTAAAAAGCGCTAAGATGTATTTTTCAGTTCAAAAACAGTCAATTTTTATAAAAAAATACATACTACCAGTTGAATACTGCGATGTAACAATAAAAGTGAGCCAGTTCAATATTTTTAAGTACACTGGCTTAATAAATAAGTACATACTACTGAACTGTCTCGTTTTGTTCTATTTTGTTCAAATTTCAAATGTTTAAGATTAAGGTACTTATAGTAGATAAATGCCTAAATATGTTTTATGTACACAACTAATAACATTCACTCGTCAATTATAAACAACTCATTTAGTCAACAAGTATAAAAGGATTTGTGTAGAAGATATATTGCAGGAAATTCGTTGTTGATTGAGGAAAAACGAAACAAACGAAACAAGGGTAAAAATCACAACATACTTTCAGATATTCTGCAGCACCATAGGGCGTCATAGGCTATCTATGAAACACCAGAATGAGGAACGGGCTAAAGTTCAGAAAAACACCAAAACCAAAAACTATAGATTCTACTCAATGTTTCTTTCTAGTATTTAAATATTTTGGTCGTCAATTAAAGTCGATTGAATGAATTGTGGTGAAATATCTTTGTCCAGGACTTCTTTGTTGAAGATAATTCCTATTGTTTGTTTTGTTCCATGGACCTACAGTTTATAGTGGGCTCGAACCACTCACCTAGACTGTGCAATGATAACAGCCACCACTTTGGATTACAAGTTATCTGGCCTTCCATGGTATATGGAATATGTATGTTTTTGTCAAATTCACTTTTTTGTTCAAGGACAACATCCACAACTTGAACTCGGATTCGAACCAGGCACCTCAGCATAGCAGTTCCATTATGCTTGCGCACTAACCGTGTAGCTGCCGAGGCGGTTTATAATTCTTATATTATTAATTCTTTTGTCAGCATCCTTAAAATTGGAAATTATTGTCTTTAAATTTTAGATAGATAGACTGATAGATTTGTCTTCCATTTCAGCTGGGGCGTTGTATTTTATATAATAGTTATTGGGAAAGAAATATTGAGAGAAACCAGCTGTATTTTGCATTGATCCAAATCTACATTAAATTTCAAACAAGTTACCTATTATTTTCAAATATATCGATTTTTTTAATTCCCCATTTTTTCTAAATTCTAGCCACGTTCCTGACTATAAAACAATACTCCTAGTCTAAATCCTTATTCTAACCCCAAATCCAATCACCTGATTGCACAAATAACCCGATAATTAATCGCTTTGTTTGAGATACATAGATGTTAAAAATCTTCAGAATTAATTTGAAACGCTGCTCCTACACCTGGAAATAATAATTCTTATCAAAATACGTCGTCATAAATCAAAATTTGATCGTTTATCACAGAAAAAATTGATAACAGTTATTAACTGTTGTTTTAAAAATTTGGACGCTAGAGAAATATGACAAGATCAGTGGGTAGTTAAGAATCGAATCAATAAATCTATATTAATTCGTATATGTGAATATGAAATAATTTAAATTGATATAAAATGGTTTGATGAAAAATTTTGACCCCACGTCCAATCTTTGATGTTATACGTTTGAAATAGGAATAATTATGTACGCACTTGCAGGAGCATGTTAGCAAAATTCGAATTCGTGAATTTGAAATGTCTTTTGTCATAGAATTTCAATAAGGCGGGACTGTATGGATGTTTTTCTTTCAAATGGATGTAATGAACTTCTGGTTCACTCGTTGTGTGACCACATTCTTCACAGACGTAAACTTTGGTTCTTCGCTCTTTGTATGCGTATTGGTGTTGGACGCCGTGCACTTTGAGGCAATGAGATTCCAGGGAACATCGTTGAGTGAAGGATTTTTCGCACAGGCTGCATTTATAGGGCCGAACACCTGAAAAAAAAAAGATTTTTTTTAACATCGCTATTTCATCAGGTTTATGGGTAACAGCAACAAATTTGTATCAAGAATGACAGATTTCAATACTGAACCAAATATTTAATTGATATGAATTCGATCAAAAGCTTTGACATCAATAAATATGTAAAACAGTTGTTTTATAACAAACTTTATTTCTAGAAGTCTTAATTTCTCAATATTCCCTCAGAATGGTACACTTTGTTTGAAATGATATCTTTTTTTTTTGATATACTCGTTAAGCTCTACAATTAATTTTTCTGAGCTCTAGAGGACGCCCTAGAAGATACACGAGAATTGACATCAAATAACAATGATTATGATTACTCCTACTGCTAACCGAATTTTGGATTCCATCCACGGACTCTACTATAAAAAACTGTCTTCATATTGGACCATTGCTTACCAGTGTGAGTTCTAGTGTGCCTCTTCAAGTCGAAAGTATCATTAAACCCTTTCCCACAGAAGGTACACAAGTATCTCTTAACATCAGAATGACATTTCATGTGTCTGTTGAGCAGCCTTTGCAGACCAAATGTTTTATTGCACACTCTACAGCAAAAATTGGTTTGCCCATCTTCTGTCGTTATTGCAGCAACTTTCGTCTTATCTTCCGACCTTGCCGTGTGCCTTACACTTTCCTGATTCGCCAAGGGGTTCTTGATACCATGACCGCCATTCACAAATTCTAATTGAACTTCTGAAGGTAAGCCAAGCTGAAAGGAAATATATTTGTTAGTTCTACAGATGTCTACAGTTATCAGGAAAGCAATCATCTTGATTTGGCACTGCTGTGATCATATTGAATAACATGAATAAGAAACCAATTCAACAGAATCAGTATTTAGTTATGCAATTTTAGTTAGACCTAATTTGGTAGAACAAAAAGGTTTGTTGAAAAAGTAAAGTTTCTCGTATATAATAAAGTTTGTTTCAGTCAGCTATTGAATTTGATTATATCTTTCTCTATAGTTTTGCATATTCAGGAATATTTGACATTTTCGTTATATTCTCATTAATTGATGAATTTCCAATACACTGAACTCACTATAAGATTCTTCTCTTTGACTATTTTCCATGTATAAAATAAGGATTGAATAGTTTCACATCAAATATCACATAGAATAATTCATGAAGTTTAATTTCATTCAATGTAATTGTACTTGATTGCATATGTTTCTTACTCATGTCTTGGAATGAACCACCACTAAGAGCTTGCCTGAATCAACGTGTTGCTTACCCTATGTTGTAAAACATTTACCCTTCCTTGAAGGGATGGTGCTTCACTGCTAGTGCTATCCCTTCTTCCACTCACATTAGCCGGCGGACTTATCGATCCTCCATCGTTATGCGAAGCATCCAAAGAACAACTGGCAGCTCCTGGAGAGGGTAAACTCATCGTCGTTGGTGAATCCAGATCTAATGGACTTCCGTTAAACGACAAAGAAGGTGACAACATCTGTTGCTGGTGAATTTGAACTTGCAGTGTATCGTTGCTGACTGAGTTTTGATACGAGGGTAAGGAATCAGAATATAATTTCGAAAATTGATGATTATAACTTCTCCCTTCGTAATTTCTACCTAGAATTGAGTCGTTAAAAGAATCTATTTGATCGATTTGTTGGATTTGTGACGATTCTGATGTTATCGGTGATGAATGAATATTGTTTGAAATGATTTCTTCATTGTCGTTGTCTTCACTGGGCAACCTTTGTAGAAAAGAAGATAAATCTGTAGCATCTGTTAAACTTTCAAGCAATGCATGCTCCGCTGAATTTGAGAAAGTTAATGTTGCTGTAAACTGAAGGGGATCAACCACTGCTCCTGTAACCATATCAACCATCATTGAATCATCATAACCAGAGTAAGAACCTGGTAGAAGTTGATTGATTGAATCAATTTTACTTTCATATAAATCTAGATCAGTTTCATCCTTCATTATAATACCGTACGAAGCATTTTGGAGAGTTGAGTATTGTTTGGGAGGGCTTTGTCCCCCGTTTATATTTAAATTAGCTAGTTCTTGTCCTGTATCACAATCCATGTGATTGTTCAATAAATAACTAGAGGAGAAGTTACCATTTGCGTTGTAATTATTTCCGTTATTTCCACCTTTTAAAGATTCATAAAAGGGTGGTAAACTACCAGTGGGCGGACTACTTGGACCATAGTTTTGCCTCCCATCTCGTCCAGGATTCATACCGCCACCACCTGTACCGCTACCAATTGAACCACCTGCGCTACCTCCTGTAGAACCCCCGGAGAAATTGATGGAACCTCCACTACTAGAAGTATTGTTTTGTGATTGACTTCCATTATTTTGGTTATTTGAATTTCCTCTACCATGACCAGCTGCAGCTGACATAGTTACTGGTGGCTTTCCAACAAGTGTTCTTACAGATATTAATGGTTTGCTAACTTTGGAACAGTGACTTCTCCTCTGTTCCCTCAATCTTTTCTCTTCGTTTTCATCTTCTGTTTCTCCCCTTCTTTTAGGAATATGATAGTCTATAGGTTGTTCCTGTTCAGGTTCTTGAACTATCAAAGCTGATAACCTGGTATCTATGTCTTCATCCCTCTTTGTTGTTTTTGGCGTTCTTTGAATAACTGAAAACTGTCTTACTGGTGCTGATGTTTGGTGTTTCGGAATGTTTTCGGGTGGTTTTTTCGTCGTTGGAAGATTTACTTTATCCGGTGGTACTATGGGTGCATATTCTTTTCTTTCGGCTCTTGTAAGGACGTGGCCTCTACTTCCATATGGAACATCGCCTCCGAGAATTGATGATATAAATCTTCGAGGGGGTACAGTTTCTGTAAGTTTCTTTTCTTCTGGGGGTGGAGTCTTTGATTTTGAAGATGCTTCATTTTTTTTCTCTTTGTCGGGATCTGAAACAAAAAGGAATATGAATGGGTCTGTTGAAGAATTATTGAAGAAAATCGAGAAAGCTATTGGTCCTATTTCGGACTGATTGATCAAAATAATCATTTATATTTACGTATGCCAAGATTTAATTTTTTGATACAATAAATGTGTGGTATTCTTTTTGCTTATAGGACACACGTTCAAGCTCAGTGATAATCAGTTAGTACATCAAACATTCCCGTTAAACTCTAGAATTTTATAACCAGTTAGGGCATTCCATCCTTGGCGGTAACCTTTGTTTGAGTTTGATTTTTTGTCTCACACGATAATGAGAAAAAATTAGACCATTAGTATGTCGACAGGATGGTTATTTTAATCTGAAACTGTAAATCTAAACGTCTGTCTATAGCGTATTATTTTGCTCACGTATTCAACTGAATAATAACAAGTCGGGAATTGAATGCCATGTAATGTAAAAAGCAAGTTCATTGTACATCCTTGAATGTTAAAATGGATGCCAAATTATTCACACGATGTTATAACAACTGACTAGTTCCTTCTTTTGACGTCAGGGGTCAGGTTTTAGAAAATAGGTATAGTCGCAAATAATGTCAGATGAAGTATACAAAATGGGACAAGTGAAAACTTTATCAGAGAGAATTATTCAAAAATAATTAGATAGCCTGTTTCTGTTTTCTATTCACTGGTTTCATATCTGGATCTATATTTTGAGTACCTTATAACGGCACCTTGCTCGTTTATATAAAAACAGAAAGTTAAATGAAGAGAAACTACTTTTGTCAAGGTAGTAGTTATTAAGAATATTCTTTAATCTCCATGTAATTACAAAGGTAGTGTTTGAATATCATATTTCAAAAAAGAGTAACCTACGGCCTTGAAGATCGTAATACACTTATTTGCATATTCTTCGTATAAAGAATTTAATCTTCCTGGTATGTTTGTTAACAACATTCAAATAGAAGCTCTTGATTGTTTTTTGACGTTAGGAGATCATGGCTACCAAGACCACGTAAAATAGAACTTTCATAAACTCGGAGGAATGTTATTTTTAGGAAGGGAAGTACTCAATATGATTTTATTTTGAAAACTATGGAATTTCGGAATAAAAAATTTTATACAGATTTGAATAGTATTCCTGTGAGATGAATTGATACCAAATTGAATTATGCAATGGGAATTATGGTACTAGTAGCCAATTCCCTGATAATTCCTATACATATCCAGGGACAATTAGATTTGAAAAAGGATTAGAAACTTTTTCCAATCTTTTACTAAGTTCGGAGTACCTATTTGGTCGCTTGGGTTTCTTCGCAATTATTTTCGATGTGGTGATGAAGTTGTTTTTTTAATGAGTTCGTCATACCAATTCCTTCTACAAGGTTCCTGATTTTCATTTGAGAAGAAAGATTTGGTACCTTTAATCGTTTGAGAATATGGCGTTGTTATAGTTTGTCGTTGAAGTGGAATTGTATAGAGTCCAAATTGTTTGCGTATAGAGGCTGAGGAAACTGCTCTATATCTCCATATTCGAATGATTTCCTGTATATACATATGGTATCTTATTCCTATACGCTAGTAGAGTATGTTTGGCGCGCTACCTCTTCGCCACCTCGTGTTCAATTTTTTAAGATTTGGTTCCGTTAAAGCTAGTAAACATACGAGATAGTAATGTGAAGAGCAAGTTTTATTTTCAATAAAAAAATAATTTTTGCTAACTATGTCCCTGAAAATGTTAATGAGTGGCTTTCAAGAAGTACAATTGAGTATTTAAAAAAAGTATCTCAAAAGGTAGAAAATGATGTCCAAGCTTTCATGTTTCAAAAGAAGAGATTGATCTCTATGATTCTCGATGTATTTTTGTAGAGGTTTCACGTGAAACACCTGGTCAAACAGGCACCTAAAATAATACAAATAATTATAATGTAATGATAGAGGTAAGTTGAAAATTTTATGTTGATTAGATAATAACAGCAACATGAAAGTCAAGTATAATATGCTCTTTATATTACCAACTCGTCTGTTTACTAGCTTTATCTGAAGTAGATTTAAAAATATAGAGCACGAGATGGCGCAAAGGTAGCGTACTTCACTAGCGTATACTGTTTGAATTGAAAGTTTAACACCAATTTAGTGGTAGTAACATCGTCTGCCTTTTTGATTTTACCTATTACTGCCATCTCACTTTCTCTATTGAACAGCAAATATCAATATTCCAATTCTCAAGGCGCTTTTTTTTTCAAAACTTCGTGGAATATTTAGCAGCAAATTTCAAGAATATTTTCATTTCTGATCCTGATATCTTTATTTGAAGGATTTAAACTTCATTAATGAAACCTGAAGGGGAGATTTGTATTCGGCTTCCTTCCTTTCAAAGGTCGTCTTATTACATAATGTGCACGTGCGTCCTTGACCCTCTTTTTGGCTACAAAACTACGCTCCCCTTTGGTTAATTCACTTTCCCTCATACAAAGAGATATGGATTTCACTGTGTACTCATTCACTTTAATGAATGGAATAATTATATACCAGGGTTGATGATTCCAGATCTTTTATTTCTACCTAAAGTACTATATTTTGGGACACACTACTCCAAGAAAGCAGTAAGGAAATATCACAAATAATAAGCAACAACAAACTAATAGAATTTAAATGCTCAAATGTATTTTCATTATTCAAAATGCAAGAATTGTAACATTCAGAAATACTTTTGTATGTATTTTGAATATTGGTCATTGATGGTGAATAATTTCTTAAGGTTTGTTTCAACTCTTCAATATCATTATGGGTTTGTCTATATAAGAAAACCTTGACATACCTCCAGAGGAAGAATCTAAAGGGGTTAAATCTGGTGAACGACATTGCCGTCTCATGGGTGCTCACTTCCCCATCCAGGTATCACCGAAAGACTAGTTTAAAAGTTCTGAGATATTTCTTACCTGGTGTAAGGGGCACCATCATGCTAGAAATTTTCGAACCTTCTTTAAGACAAGGGAATTTCATCCAAAAAACCTATTTTCCCATTTATTGAAACCTACTCTTTCTGAGGATTCGCGAAACGATTTTGGTATCTCTTCAAGTTGCCTACATGAAATTGGGGGAAACTCAGTTTATATCATAACTCGAAAAACCATTCAACAAAGAAGAAAGTTGAATTTGTCACTGCATTCAATTAACAAAAACGCCTGTACAATGTCAAAATAGTTTTCACCTAACTCTGATAGCAATCAAGAAAACCAAAGAAGATAACTGCGATCTGTTTTCCCTATGAATTTTCTTCGAATATCGAGGATGCGTAGGGGTTAGTTTTTTCCATTTGCCGTATTTCACATAGCTGCCGTACTAAAACATCGAAAATGGGACACCCTGTACATAGGCGGTCATCAAAATACCGGAAATAACAAATCTTGGGTACACACGCTATAGAATATGATATGAAATCAAATATGATAATGGAAATTTGGCCAGCAACTTTTCTGGAAATTTCATTGCAATAGAAAGTTGAAAATTTAAATCAACTTCCCAAAACATCAATCGTAGATTCATTATACAGGATTTCATAATTATCGAAATTCCAACATACTTACACAATAATCATTTAAATATTGATATAAACCTATATGCTAATATTTCGGCTGAACATAATGTATTGATTTGAACTTGTGAATGAGTGAAGACATACTTTAAATCTTCTATCTTGCATGATGAGTAATATCTATCCTATTCTAAATGGAACAAGAATGCCATTAACCTACTTTTTCTGTCCGAATTGAAACAATGACAAATTTTTTCGTTTACAAATATATTCCATCTGACTTTGTCTTAAGATCTTCTTATATTCCATCATTTTACTCTGCACAATAAATCGAAGATATTGGGCATTCGTTTGGTTTCTAGGCTGTTCATAATTTTTTGTTTCTCAAAAACTGTGCGATTTTGTTAATTGATATGTTATCAATTATATTCTGCTGAATTATTTGAGAACATTAGTTTTTCTTCGTGTTTTTTTTGTATTATATGTTTTGACATATGGATAGATGTATCTCGGAAATATGGCAATTTATACATTTTCAACCCCTGCTTTCCGATTCGAAAGTTATTTTCATTTTTCATAATGATAAGTCTAAGAATAATACGAAAATTGAATAGGTTTATCTTGGTTATTACCGGAGATATTGGGATTTGACATATTTGAACTTATAGATTTTATATGTACATTAAAATATTATTTGAAGGAATGTTTGGTAACCCAACTAACAACAGGCTAGACTGATGAGGTAGTTTTTCCTTCGAAATTGACCCCATTCCCACAACAAATTTTTACTGCATTACAAATTTTATTAACAGTTGGAAGAGATAACCTCAAATTTGCGTCTTTTCAGTATGACAAGGCTTCATATAATTCTCCAAAAAAAATGTAGAGAATCCAAATCCAAACATTGGTATTAAACTCTGCATATTAACAAAGAGCTATAGCAACTATTGCAGAAGTTTCAAAGTCTGTAGTCAACCCTATCAAAATTAAAATAAATAATGAAGTATCTTTGGAACTAGTCCGTGTAGGAATTCGTTGTAGAAAAGGATCACCACTCCTCGTACCGATCGGAAAAGCCAGGATATCTATCCCGAAAATCTTGAAAATAGTTTTGTATGTCTGACTATGATGATGTACGACGGAGATATAGGATATGTGTGTCATTATAACTTTTTTAAATAGTGTGATGAATCATTAAAGATTTTCTTTCATTAATTTCTATTTTACAGGTTATGTTGTTCAACATTCCAAATTATGGTTGATGGAAGCTCTTGTCAGGCGACGACATGGAGAACAATTTAGTGCAGATTAACGGTAGGGTTTGTTATCTCAGCCAAACGTTTGGGGCGACTCTACATCTACAGAAGAAGGATGAAACAAGATCAACACAAGCGAGATCTATAGACGCGGCTGCTACCTCAGCTCATGTCGATGATTACATTTCAATCCATGATTCGGCACCGTTCCACAAACCCAAGCATTTCTGACTGACAGAAAATTTCTGTTTTACCTTGGCCAGGAAATTCACCAGACCAGACGTGGGGGCTCTTCAAAAGGGCGATTGCAAAGATAGTTATAACTACTAAGCGCCAGTTGATCATTATCATTATTCAGATATATTGTGCATTTGTGTTTCCTGGACCATCAACCTGCAATATATTTCTAAGCAATCTCAAACTTTAAAAATACGAAAATATAGACTGACCGAAATGAGAATCAATGAAAACAAACAAATATGGCCGAACAATTCCACATCTGGACAAAAGCAACACCCTTTCAAGAAAAATGTCACCCATTCGCTTGTGCGACTAAAAAGGAGAAATAGTCGATCGAAACTGGTATTATTGCTATTTATATGATACAAGTTAATTGATTTGAAAGAAATTGAATTTATATAGTTAGCTCAGACTAGGAAACGAGAAGTCAAGTTCACTAAAGAAATTACTTTATATTTCACTCACGTTTTCGTAGTTAATAATTAGTTCTATAAAGGAATTTATTTAAGAGAACAATTTTATAATTGAAATCGGGTAAGATAATTCTTGATTGTTGGCTAACTGAATGCAATCTCAAATAAGTACAAGGGGAGGTAGTAAGTAACTGACTGATTATGTCAATTACTCTTTCAACAAAGACATCTAACAGTAATGATAATAAATCTTCATTTCAAACTCAAAATGTTTTACATCATATTATGTGGATAGCAAAACAAATACGAAAACTATATACAAACAGTAAAATCATTACACCTTATAAATACTTAACATGGCAAGGCAAAATATAACATATTAAAATGCTTCTATGTAATGATAAATTATTCTAAAAATTCAGGAATTTTATAATAACATTTCTGAAGCAGAAACTTTAATTTTTTTAATAACATAAATCGGTGAGTTTTGATATTTTCACTAAGTTTGTTATATATTTCTGCAACCAAATATGTAGGCTATAGATCTACGTATTCTATATTCAGGTTAAGGTACACTCAAATAAACTTTTTGTGCGTGTGTTACATCCATACTAGTCACAATTCTGTGTCAATATACGGTAGTAGGCAACTCCAATATGATCATGAAGGAGTTACTTTGTGTGATGCCGGAAATACACAAAAAAATTTATAACAAACTCAAACAGGTGCCCGTTTTCATACTTTTTTCTCAGAAGGTCCTCAAAATTGAATTAGTAATCGCTGAAAAAATTAAAATAAGGAGTTAGCATTTAAAAAGTCCAAGTGTAGGTGGACTTCCTGTATTTCCGGGAGTGGTAGACTAAAGAAAATATTTCAGATTTCGAACGAAAATCATTCAAGATGCAATTCGGTTTTTGATTCATTGAAATCGATCAACAATTGTAGTAGCTTCTCGCGGAACACTGACACTCACCGAATATCAAAATAATTTATTGGATACTCTGTGCAATTATTCGTCCGACCATAGAACATGATAAAAATCAAGTGTTAAGCTTTTGACTATCGTCATTCTTCTAGAAATGTCACCAGAAAGAAATGGCTAACAACTTTACAAATTATGAAAAATTCGACGTGTTAAAGTAGTTAGTGTTATAATCAAGACAATAGAAATGCTTTTGTTGCAATACAGAATTACTACGAATTCCAGGAATCAAGACTGAAAACGTATTGAATTGATGAAAAGGAAAAAATGTTCTAAATAATTTTGGGGAAGTGGCTGTTAACATCAACATATCGAGTGGACAAATTGATCTTAAAGTTCTATAAACTAGTGCATAGCCTATATTACGAAAAAAAAAATTTATTCCTTTTACGAAGATGGTTTGAAAAGTTTCCGACCTAACAAAAATGGATCGATGAAAATCCGCTAAAATTTTAATGGGGTTTTTTGAAAGATTCAATTAATTCGACGAAGATGCTAAATGTTGAACAGGTTATATAGAGTACTGGAAAAAGTATAAGTGTTACAGCAATATAAGCTCAAAATGTGCTTCGCAGCAGAAGAGAATTGTATTGCTGATAACGGCATTTTGTCAAATCCCAATTTGAATAGTTATTATGAATATCAACATTCCATTGGAGGTTCATTGGCCCGTGCTCATTATTTATAGCAATTTGAATAAATTGCGACAAAGTTGTTTCGTATTTAAAAAATACAATTGTCATAACTGTGATAACTGTCACTCTAAACTAAAAACATATCGCTTTTATCGTATTCTACGAGGGGTGTAAATAAATAATGTTGTCTTCCTCAAAATGTTTCGTTGGGAAGCCACACAGCGCTGGAGACGGACCTTCCCATCATCATGGCATTGCAGGAACTCGGATACTGCCTTTAGCTGGCCGGTTATGCTATTTGCATGTTTTCAAATGTCCCAAAATGAGTTTCCTTGAGAGGATTTTTATTTCTCGGAAAGAGAAAAAAGTCACAGGGACTCAAGTCTGGTAAATAAGGAGGCTTAGGAGCCATCGTAATATTTTTACTGGCTGAAAACTCCATTAGGAAGATTGCAGTTTGACATGGCGCATTGTCAATTTTTCTCATCTCCAATTCATTGGTCGAAATCTGATGAACGGGTTGTGATTCAAATTCTTTTCCGCGATCATTCTGACTGTTAACCGTCGATCTGAACGCCCAAGATTTCGGACTCTGTTGACATTTTTATCGGTGTTTGCACTTGAAGGACTTCCGCTCCGTATTTCATCTTTAATCCTTCTAGAAATGCCTCAAACCACAGAAAAACCTGGGCCTTCGACAAAAACTTCCTTTTTGTCAAGTTCTTTAAATGTTTCTGTTGCATTGGGCAAAATTTGATAGAACACCGTTGCTCAAAAATGATGCTACTCATTTTTAGAACGCACAACAAATAGCTGTTTCACGAAAGCTAACACTATGGACAAAAAAATGACTAGCCAATTCAAATTCATACTGGAGGAGTATCACATAAGCAGCGGACGCTGCTCAAAGTTTCTCGTCTCACGCGTTTATTCATAAACCCCGTACATAAAAAAGTGCTAATAGAATGTTTTTTATATATGTTTAGCTTTACAGAAAGAATCACACGACAAGTTTTCGTTGATAACTTGAAAACGAAAACTCTGACCACAATGTGCTTTCCACCTGTCTCTTTTCCTCCAGAAAAAATGGCTCCAGGATACATCAAATTTGGTTCACCCTGTAGAATATTAAAAATTATTCCATAAGAACAGAAAATGGCTCGAACCTAGAGTATATATTGTCAGTAACAAAGAGTAATAAAATAATTCCTTCGAGAACCGGTAATTTTCTGTGGATAATAAAATGAGCAAAACAAAGGCAAAGAACAAATTTATAGGATAATAACAATCAAGGAATTAACGTTTAGTTACAGTTTGTCATGAATACTAGCACCTTCAAACGTTGATAATCGTACTTAACAAAAACGGAGTATTGCTGTCATCTAATTGAGTTGCAAATAGAACCACAGAATTCCGCTCGGGGATAACACAGAATAAAACTCAATTCACAGAAATAAATGAAGAAATTGCCTTGTTTCTTGACCGTAATTAAGTATGTACCTGTAACCTTGAAAACACTATTCTGAAAACCACCATAAAATCCACGAAGCATTACACGTTTCAAGGCCAGCAGAGCGTATAATTTTAAAGGAACAATGATCTTTTATACTGTGCGAGTTTTACCTGTCCTCTAGTCACCGAAACAATATATTCTGTGAGTCCATTACCTGTTTCTGTGCCTGAGAAACGGTTTGGGAGCGGCAAGGTAGAGTTGTTTTCTTAGTCGTTTTGCGCAAAGCGCTTCACACTGGGTCAAAAGGCCACTTATGACTAGTACTGTAGGAATTTGTATTCGGACGAATACTTTCTGATCATGTAATAATTATTCCAAAATAATTGAAAAATAGAAAAGTTTCCGGACCTCCATATGTGAATCAGTTGTTTAACAAATTTTGTTCACCTACAAATTCATAACAACACATTTTCTACCATAACATCGAATTTGAATGAGAGGCATCTTAGCTGTAAACGTACAGAGAAAAGTTAGTTTGAAATTGAGGTGAAAAATATTTCATGATTTTCTATAGGGTTCACAGATAAGTCCTTACTATTTATGCACAGAAAATCTTGAGCACTACGTCATTTTTATATCAAAGAAATGAATCAGTAAAATGTTTCTATATTTACAAAAATTGTGATTGTTAAGACTTAAATTATTTAGATATATACTTCTGGAATTCAAATTTATTCTGAAGAAGTTTAGATATGTTGAAGTCTAATATTTCCAGTAATCTGTTTGAGAACAGTCGAAATGAAAATGGTATTCATAGAAATTGTAAATGTAAAACTTTTGGAAAATATCAGAGTACCCAAAACCTGTTAATACTGGATATTTCTAACTCTGGCGAGAATTACTGCAATGATCTTTTAAGCATACTGATCCATTTCGTTCCAATTTCGACCAGTCTGTTTCGAACTTCATTTACGGTAACTGGTTGGTTTCGCTGGCTTCTTAATCTTCTATTGAGAATGTCCTAGTCATGTTCGATGGGATTGGGATCTTGAAGAAAATTCATAACGATATGAGCTTAGTGAAGTCTGGCATTATCATGCATAAACAAAAAGTTTTCGCCCATGTTTGCCACAAATGGTACAACATGTTCTCTTAAAATGTCTGTAACATACCTCTGAGCTTTCACTCACTATATCACTGGGCTCATCTGTCCTTTCGACGTCTGTACAATAGAGAACGTCGATCGTAATAAAAAACACAAAATCTCGACTCTTCTGTAAACAAAACTCTTCCAGTCAGCTTCTACCCAATTGGCATGTTCCCTGGAAAAATATCGTTTCACTGCTAGTTTGCACTTCACTGTTCAGTCGAAGCATTTGAAGGTGCCCAACAGTAGCGGACCGCTGTCTCATTGATCGCCGCTGTTACTCGAGGTGGTTCTTGCCCAGGCCTCCTTTCATGACTACTAGTCCCTCCTACCTGCGGATCATTCTGGAAACTGTTTACTTTTACTGCCTTTGGACTATTCTTGTGCAAGTCCAACCTAGGTCATCTAACTTAACTGTTTCAGCACGTTCTGCCAGGGTTAAATTTCGTGTTTCACACTTTGCATTGTTACCGAAAATTAGAATTCTCACGAAGAACAAGCGCTACTCGCAAAAGTTGCTGTTATCTCAATCTATTTCTTTCATTTTATTTCTCATGAGACGAACATGTGGTCTAAGAAATATCGGATTTTGTTGGCGTATGTGCCTAATGGAAAAGAAGTTTGAAATATTGAAATCATGCGTTAATTTTTTTGGCGCAGTGTGAATGATAAAATGGAGTTCGATAAATTTGATTGTGTTGTAACTCCGTGATTTGAGAATGTAGCATTGAATTGATGTTCATGAATGAAGGGAAGATGATACTGAAACTGAAAGAATTCCAATATTGGAATTTTTAATTATTGTGGCTTATTATTTGAAGTCAACTATAATAAGAGTAAATTAGCAAATAGGGATGATCGATAATAGAAAAACATCAATGTCATAAACATCGATGTTCAAATATTTATCACAAACATCGATGTTAGCCGGCTCGGTGGCGTAGAGGATATGATGCTCGTCCCTGCGCAGAATTACCTGGGTTCAATCCCCACAAAGTCGGTGCGATTTTTCGGATTCTGGGAATCGCTTGAGTGTCCATCTTTCGGAGGAGATGTGTTCGACATTAAAGATCCCTTCCCTCGACACGAGAGGGGTTCGGCAAAATTTCCGGGTAAGTGAGGTGACAGAATTCCTCGGCGTGTCATTGGCCGAAAGGCGGAAATAGAGCACGTTAAAGGAATAACAAACAAACAAACAAACAAGCAAACATCGATGTTCTTTGAACTGGCCGACTAAAAAATTGTCGAGGATGTAACATAAAGCTGAGTAGCACGCAAGATTTTCCGGATACATTAATAGAACCACATTTAATATAATAATACAATATCTAATGAGTATAGAAAAAAATATTATTTGAATTTTTTTAACAGTATACATTGACAACTAAACGTACTTTACATTCAAGATAACACAAAGACATCACGGATGGATCACTGCTCGTCACTGACAGCTCCCAAATTTTGAGCAAAAAATGACAAATGTGAATGGAAGAAATGAATTTTTAATGACAAGCGGGCACCAACTATTTGTAGGCAACTAAAAGTTCATTAACTAATTGTTGATGGTTTGCATCAATATTGTTTCCCAAAAACCCTCTGACAACACTAACAAATGAGTTCCATGCTCTGAGCTGATAACTGGTAAGCTATTCTGTTAAATTAATGTCGTTCAGCAATTTTCTAATTTTTGGTCCAAAAAAAAATGCCTTCCTTTAATTTTGCATCACTTAACTTGGGAAATACACTCAGAGGGGGAATGCCGAATATCAAGTTGTTGCATTAAACCATCAATATCAGAACACGGACACAACGAATTTTCCATACTGTAGAATGCAGAGAACCGAGCATGTCTTTTTCTTCAATTCGTATCTTTAGTTTTATTGGCTAATAAGTTCCATTCCTTGAGACGAAAACCAAAAAGTTCTGACTGTTGCTTTGATAACCCTAAATTACGTACAAAATCATTTAACTCGCTTTGAACAATTGAATATGGCTGGTTGGAACTGGGACTTAGAGTAAAAGTGGGGTCGGTGCACTTTTTAATTCCTATGGCCTTTATATTTGTCAACCACGTTTATATTTCAGGAATAATTGAAATATTTAATAAATGTAAGAGATTTAGACAATTTCTATGTTATTCTCATACTTATCATTAAAACGAGAAGAATTCTTAGCAAATCGAAAATTTTATGAATTATGAAAATAAGTTTTTGTATATATAATATATTTTTCATACACATGGCAAAAATATAAAATGTAAGGATATCATTTGTAACCCAAGAATGTTTAGGATTGTATTCAATACACTAGAATGAAGAAAACGTTAGAATTCATTCAATGCAATTTTTCTGTTTCTATATTATTCCAAGAAAAATTTGTGTTTCTAAAACTCAACACCAGTAGTTCAATAATGAACAAAGATATACCAAATATCCCTATATTTTTGCAAAGTGTGTATATTTTGAATTTAGAATAATTAAAATCTATATTTCTTCATTCATTTCGATTGAAATTCTTGAGTAATAATTATAATTTCCTGTAGAAAGTGTAATAATTGGTAAAATCAATTAGTTCATTATTATTTCTCGGTTTCATTGAGATCATGTTTGATCTTGACTTGCTTCGTGCACTACCGATTGTTCGAAAAGTAGGCAGATCTACTGATATTGACCCAGTATTCGTTACACGAGAATTATATCACTGCATTACTTGAGAGAAAGTTCTCTGAAGAGAAACGAGATATTTTCTTTCAATTCCAATGCATCTCTTAGGTAACTGAAAAGATTGTGTAAAGCTATAGAACCTTGAACTTAGCCTTGACTTCTGATAGTTTCACACGAAGATACACGTGAATTAGATGTTTCTATGATTTTTTATTAGTTGGATGTTAGATATTCAAGATTGAAATTTGGTAGTTAAAATTCGTTTTATATGTTAATGTTTATTTGACAGATATTTCAAAATGTATATTTCAATTCAATTTATTCGGATAATTATCATATTACAGTTGAACATTTTGTTGGGTTTCATTGAAGCTTATGTTTCTGTTTTTTATTCAATGTATTGCAAATGTAAAATAGCTCTTTGTTCTTTGGTGTTTGTAGAAATTGAAAAAAGGTAAATGGAAGAAAAAAAAAGAACATTACTTTGAATTACAGGGTGGATAGATTTTGACGTTCAAGTACTACAGCTATGTGAAATATTGTGAATAGAAAAAATTGACACCTCCTTCCTTGTGTTCGTTTTTTGTGTTTCGAGTTATTTGCAAATTTTTCGAAATCAGTAAAGTGCTAATATCTCGGTTGTTCTTGGAGTTACTTCACAGTAGTTTTGGACATTTTACAGGTACTTTTTAACGTAGAATCGAGCTACGTGCAGAAATTTCTTTTTTCCAACTGTTTTTGACTTATAATGCAAACTTGTGTTGTTTAAATATGAGCCATAGGCAAGTTCGATATCACATATACACCCAATATTCTCTTCCAGGGCGTGTTTTTATGAAAAACTCAAAATTATATAACTTTTCCATAATTTTATCTAGTTATTCTATACCCATTCACAGAGTTCACATGGAATGATTTAAATAGCTGTATGATCTGTGCTTTCATTATGATAGTTCGAGAATTAATTCTTGTAACGACAATTCAGATAAACTATTTAATTTTTCTTCATCAAATTATGAAACCATAGTGTAAATATAATATCGTTTGTAATAACGAAGCAACCATACGGCACGAAAATTTCGAACCCATATCAACCTTGACGTTAAATAATAATATGGCGATGTGGGTTTACGTCCGACGAAAAACGTTCATTTTGAAGATCGAATATTTTACACTACTGAATAATTTCCCGGAAATATTGTGGATTTTTTTCAGGTTTTGATAGAAACCACTTGCAAACATCGAGTCGACGTTGGTAATCTCCTGATTGCAAAAACTAGGTTTATATCTATTCTTTTTTTGAATGCTGAGCACTCGACTCTTAGAGTTACAGTTACACTACCTATTACATCAATTGTTGCGTTTTCTACGCAACTATTATGTGCGCAATTAAGTTTCTCTGTTTGTCGATAGATGGTTCCATCAGTAAGTGCTGGTCGATTTTACATATCAAGAACGTCTTGAACAAAGCTTAGACATATGGTAAACAAACCACTGTGACACATTAGTGATTTTGTTTTTGCGTCATACTTTTAGTTGTGAGAAAATGTCTGATTTTGTGCTAAATAATCGTCATTTGCGGGAAGTGTTGATTTTTTCCTTCATTCGAAGAAAACGGAGGCTGAAGCTTATAGAGAGCTCCACAAAGTTTGCGGAGATACTGCTCTAAGTGAAACAACGTGCCTGTATTGGTTCCGTCGCTTCAAAAACGGTGATTTCTATGTGGACAACCGTCCCCGTGAAGGAAGGCCAAGAATATTAGAAGACGCTGAATTTGAGGCATTGCTCGATGAGGATCCGTGCCAAACGCAAGAAGAGTTTGCTTCAGCCCTAGGAGTTAACCGCTAGGCCATTAGGCCATTTCCAAGCCATTGCATGCGTTGAGAATGATTCAAAAGCAAGGAATTTGGGTTCCTTTTGATTTGAAGCCAAGAGACGTTGAGCGTCGTTTTTTCGCCTGTGAAGAACTGCTCCAGCGGCAAAAAAGAAAGGGTTTTCTTCATCGCATCGTAACGGGTAATGAAAAATGGATTCATTACAGGAATCCAAATAAAAAAAATCTTGGGAACTGCTCGGTCATGCTTCTACGTCATCACCTCGGCCGAATATTCAAGTTATGCTTTGTATTTGGTGGACCAAGTTGGTGTTATTTATTATGAGCTGTTGAAACCGAACGAAACCATCACTGGGGAACGGTATCGAACTCAATTGATGCGATTGAGTAAAACACTGCGCGAAAAACGGCCACAATATGAGCAGAGACATGAAAAAGTAATTTTACAGCATGACAACGCTCGGCCTCACGTTGCCAAACCCGTTAAAACCTACTTGGAAATGCTCAAATGGGAAGTCCTACACCATTCACCATATTCCCCAGATATTGCACCATCCGATTATTACTTGTTCCGTTCGATGACACATGGTCTGGCTCATCAGCAGTTCCGCTCATATAAAGAGCTCGAGAAATTACTTGATTCGTGAATAGCCTCAAAAGACGAACACTTCTACCGTCATGGTATTCGAGCTCTGTCAGAAAGATGGAAAAAAGTTGTAGCTAGCGATGGGCAATATTTTGAATGATTCATTTGTAATCATTTTTCACAATAAAGTTGTATTTTCATAAAAAAAACAGTGAGAACTGTTGCGGACCTAATACTTCATATTCTTATTTCCTCCATGTACCATGGTTCATGATGTTTTCCCTTAAGTTATCGAATGAACTTTTCTAAGCTCTCAGGAAAACGATCCGAATAAGCCCCTTCCGCAGTAACAGCATCATTATTATTTTGAATATATCTGTTCGAAAATATCTTGAGAATAATTTGAATTGCGTCCAGAAAAACTATTATTATTACTGGAAGATTGTAATCCTAAGGTTAATTACGTTTGCTTTTATGGAATTAACTTCAATTTTTCCTTCAAACTTAAATAACGATTTTCAATTACAATTTCCTTCACTTTGTCGATGTTAACTTCAGTTGAAGATGTTGATGGCCAACCAGAAAATTTAATTGTCCTTTCAAAACATTAGGTTAGGTTAGAAGTTTGACAATCGTTTTAAACAGATTTTTAAATAATCAATTCCAGATCGCGTACTTTGTTACAGAATGTATAATATTGACCTCTTTCAAGAAGTTATTTTCTCGGTAGTGGTGATTCTATGTATTATACTGTTAAAAGCAGCTGTTTTATGTTGATGTGGACGTGAAGAAGAATTTTGTATATTATAAAAGGTTTTGGTTATAGTTAAAATAGTTAGTTGACCTCTCAGTTCAATCCACCTTAGTTAAAGTTCAGTTTGAAAATCGAATCTTAGAATTCCATTAATTTTTCAGTTATATATCAATTTTCATCAAGTAATGGCCGTCTCAATAAATTGATATTGCTTTCATTTGCAAAATAATAGGTGGATGGAATGAGCTGTCCCGATTAGAATTAAAATGCTTATCCTGCTTCTAGGACAGAAGCATGACTCTATATTTTCTCTTGCTATTAATAAAATCAAAGTGCTAAAACTAGGTACATCAATATTGTCACGGCCTGATATTCAAATAAAAAGTTTGTATGGAGGACAAAACTCCATACATTACGAGTGGCAACATCAATGATAATTGATGTTACAAAATTAGGTCACTTGGGCCAGTTGGTATGCATAATACAAAGGGTCCACCTGATTTCATGGTCTACTTACACCCAGCGGTAAATTGATGTGGTTAAGTTTGAAAGTGAGAATGTTGAAGGGCTAAGTATATTACATATTGAATAACATTAATAAAAACCTGTAATACTTTTAATTTGGTAATAAATAATAACACAGTCAGAATTATCGAATCAATTAGCGTCGGCATTTCCTACACGTAATTTGTTGTTATTAATGAATGACCAAGGAAATTAATTTCGTGAATTGTCTTGCTGATTATATTTTTTTAATTGAATCCACAGCAAGAATTTTGAATGAAACTTCAAAGTAGAATTCAATTAAATATAAAATAAAATGATAAGACTCGTATAGCTGTAAAAATTGCAATCCGGAGGAACGAAGGATGTGTTATAAGTTTTGAATACAGAGCTGAAATAAAAAAATTTAGAGCTTCTAAAGACTACACTTTTGCATTCGTTCGAACCAATCCAGGGATAGTTATCAAAATGGCCTTTTGGAAGACATCAACAGCTTCTTGTGAATATTGATACTTTTGACCATGCAGTCCGTTCTTGATTTTGGGAAAAGTGATGTTTTTGTGCGTTAAATATTCAATTGTTTTCAGGGCTGTGTGCAAATCTGCATTTTCTTGGTGAATGATGATTCGCCGTTCGCGGTTGGTTCTCGAAGCTTACTAACGATTTGCGGTAAACAAATGGTTATGTACCAATCGGCAGTAACTGTTCTTTGATCTTGTAAGGGAATTGTTGTTGTATGACCTGTTTTTGAAACAAATGTTTGAACCATCTTCTCGGAGACAATTCGGCCACGGATGACTTTTGTCTGCTTTTCTTTCTCTTCACCCAAACAGAAGATTTGAGCTTATTTTCCGGCTAGTATAAATAAATCTAAGATTCCTCATAACTGCCAATCTTGTAAAAGCTTTTAGAATTTCCAAAGTTAAAATGGTCCAGAGTTCTTAAAAACAAATTCCCCTTAGAGCCTCATGTTCTTCGGTCAACAGATGGGACATTCAACGGAAAACTAATTTTCTCGAGTGACTGACTTTGGATCGTCGCTAAGCCTAACCCTTTTCCATTAAAATTGTCCATACCTTTGGGAAACTGTTGACTGATGTAGTGCGTCAATGCAGATAACAGAAATCAACTCCCTGAGACATTCTGTTGAGACAATTCTATTCGAAAATTATAGAAAATTATTGCGCAAAAATGCTCAAGCTTTCATTCCCTTTTCGAACTAAATTGTCGACAGTTTTTTGTTTGGCTTACACCCTTCACGACGATAAATGACCGACAAGGGTTTTTTATTTCGTTCGGCCTATTTACTCCGGGATGTTTTATAACAGCGTCGGTCTCTTTATTTATAGCCATACCTCGTATCACCGCAACCAGACGCCATCAATGTTCAACATATATTGTAAGTTCGTCGTCTTGGACAAACTACATCCTAGGAAATAATTAGTGTTATTTTTTGTAATCAAAATAATAGCAGAAGAATGTTGAACGATAAAATATGTTTCATATATTCTCCAAGTCGACATTCTGTATGTAATGAATAAAAGCAGTTTCAAAAGTTCACATTAATTCATCATATGGATTCCCAAGTGTAATATCTTTCTCTTAATCTGAATTTTTAAGGTGGAACGTTACATTGCAGGTGGCAGCTTACCATCCTGGTTGGCCTTGAAAGGCGATTGTTGTTTCGGTAGATCCAGTACTATTTTAAACGCGCCCTATATTCTAATTTATACCGTCACAAACGGCTGCTTTTATTCATTTTTCCGCTTGATACTTAAGCGGTTATATTACTTGTTCACAAATATTTTGATGCTATTTAAAACTTCCTTCATGAGAAATTGCAAATTTGGATACGTAAAGTATACATTGCGTGGGAGTACATATCAAAAATGACAGTAACAAAAGTTTTTGTTATTTTATTCTCGTTTGTGATTCAACTTTGACTTTACAATTGTCATATGTTTTGGTAGTTTTATTCCTTGACATAATATCTTTTAATTTAGTCCACTTTCCAATTTTTATTTCTATCATAGAACCCTCTGTATAGGCGTTTGTTTCAGTGATGATCTCTTCATTTGACCCAAATTTCTTACCACCCAGTAATTTCTTCAGTTTTGGAAACGGGAAATAGTTGCAATGGGCTAAAACAGGCGAATATGCTCGAAGGGGTAGTAGTTCGTAGCTCAATGTATGAATTCTTGTCTTTGTGACTACATACATATGAGGATGAATTGTTAAGTTTCCGGCCTGACCAAGAAAAACAACGTTTTTAAGTTTTTTTATTTCCCAACATAATCTCCTTTAAGGCTGATACATTTCTCATAGCGGTGTTCTAGTTTAATAATGCCATCTATATAGGCTGATTCGTCAAGTACCTCGTATGCACTCTGTCAATTGCTGTTCAAATCAATATAAAATTTCTCCCAAAGCTTTGATATGATCGTTTTACCATATACAAGACAATATTAAGGACATCTCGCTTATACCAAAAACTTTGTTGTCCAATCGATACAACTTTACCTTCGTTGGTGCATGTTTACTGAGAGAAACCTACTGATTTGATTGATCCTTAGGCTCTGGTGTTTGGTAATGTATCCTTATAGCCTTTGGATTACCGCTGAACTTCTCCAAGCACTTCTTAGAATAGGTCGCAGAATAGCTGCAATGGCAGAGTAAATATTCATGTGAAGTACCTACTCAGTTGAAATGCTTACAGCCTCAGCTACTTCAAGTATTTTCCTTTTCCGATCATCCATAATCAAGGAATATATTTATTCATTTTAAGTCTCCAACAGTTATCTGCTAGTATTCTTAGTATGAGGGATTCACTAAAGGATCATTTTAAACATTCCTCTACCCTGGAGTGAGTGATAAACGCTATGTAGTAGTGACTCTTTGTGTCTCTGTTGTCCTATATGCATATAAAACAGCAATATTTTGTGTAACCAATTTGTTGCCCAAGTAACAGAGCAATGACTTTAACATCTTAACAACATTCAAGAAGGAACTTCACGTTTTCAAAAGTTTGTTTCATAATTTTAGAACCATGTAGAGTTTCATCAAGTCAAGCAGCTTGATTTGACTTGATTTTGCAACCCAAAAGGTTGACTTGACATCAAGTTTTTAAGCTGCTTGAAAGCTTGATACTTGCAAGGGCATAAAGTTAAGTTCACTTTCTATTAGCTGGTTGCCGTACCCGTAAAGATGCAATAGAAGTAGGTAGTATCTCTAGGGGATTTCAAACCTTAGTACGTTCGATCTACTAATTCGTTTCGCAGCGTAACAAGTAAATACGAAAAGCTCTTCAAGGGAATTTTGTTGATGTAAAAGAAAAAGGGAAGAGATCAACCAGCAGTCATTTCAGAAATGTGAATCATATACATCATATATAACCTACAATAGATTTCTATATAATATAGAATACATTCAAATGAAATGGTGGTTTCAGAGGTTTTTTGGCATTCTCAAATTCAATATTTCTTGTAAAAATATATAGGAACAGACACCTGACCTTCTGCTTGATATGGCTTTGGCACTGACAATTCGGCACTATGTAGGATTGGTCGGTTGACCGATGACTGTTTGAGTACTGGACTTGATTGTAACACCTTTTGTTTGAATTGAACAAAAGTAACACTCACTTACATGATCTTTTTGTTTCGTCCAAATCATTGGCAAATCAAAAGGCAAATGTCTAGATTCTTGTGTAATCCAACCTAATAGGAGTCTCACACATGTTAGACAATATATACATGGAACCCACCATTTATCTTGGTGGCCAAATAGTCTAAAAACCTTATTTCAATCAATGGCATTAATCTCGATGCTGTGATAAGAAAGTTAATTCTCTATACACATCACAAAAGCTGTTCGGGTTATTAGTACACTTCATAAGTTAATCAAATGCAATCGCCTAAATTTAGTTATTCAAACAAAATGAGGTCAGAAATGAATATATAGCTGTCACAGAAAACTGGTGTCAAAATAAATAAAAATCAGCACTAAGTTCATGTAAAAAAACCAGTGTTTTCCGGTGATATACGCATTTAGTACATACTCCGTGTCTTTCTGAATTTGCTCTTTTATTTTTCTGGTTGCTGCTGTTCCACTACCAGTCAATAATCTTGTTATAATGAGGAATGTAAAGACAAAAAAAATTTTGATTACACTTTTTGTTGACACTCAGAGACTAGGTTTTCCTTATGTTTTCCTCCCCCTGTTCACTTGAATTATATAAAAGGTTCCCTTGTTTCTTACATATTGTGCTTTCGTCCGATCGTGTTTTGACTCACATTCAAATTTGAAATTTTGCTATAACCATGTAGTTTTTATTTGAACAAGTTTGTTTTCTGTTTGTCCTGTATATTAAGGACTTTTTGTAGGAAAGCATTTTCATTGCTATCTTATGAAAGGTTATTCGAATACATTTCTCCGACACCTTTGTGTCTACTTATGCAGTATCTACCACTGTATTAAAAATGGAAGGCCAACAACAGTTGTCCGTAAATAAAACACCATATAAACAACGGTAGGTGTGTTAAACAGAATATAAGCAATTTCAAAATGTCTGCCGCCAGTAGAGTACATTAACTGTTACAGGTTACACCGACCTGAACTATATAATTCTTGATTCCTATAAGAAATCCTTCAATTAAATCGATTGTTCAGGTAACGATAGTGAGGTCACGTGATGAATAAGTTCTAATTGAAGAATGTAAATTGGATGTAGGTATGACGAGTGTTGAATATATGTTATAAATAAAGGATTGCTAATTTTTATGTAAACTACTCCAACAAAGTTATTGTATAATAAAGTTAGTCAGAAAAATTAGGGTACCCTTGAGTAAATTCTAAGAATTTTCATTGTCCATAGTTTCATCATGAAAATAGCTGCGATTATAATTGTACATTATGAAATTCTCTGCAAAAATTGTCCCCACATTAAGACTACACTTCTTATGTATATTCTGAGTTACATGAAAGACACAAGGCGCACGATGTAAATTGGTTTATTTATGTTCAAAGTAATCCCCACCTACATCAATGCACTTGAGTAACCGAAGTTTCCACAACTGGAAGACTTGAAGCCTTTCATCTTTGGGAATGTTCTCAAAAGAGTGATAAATTACCTCATCGATCTCCTTCTCCGTCGTTCGTTAAGGAACAAACAGAAATCACACATTGCCAAATCAGGCAAGATGGGCGGTTGTGGAATGACATTCACATTATGTTCACGTAAAAAGTCAACTGTTTGCTGTGCCATGTGTGATGATGAATTGTCGTAATGCAACATTATAATGCGAACCCTGACTGATTCAAGCTCTGCAGGTAAACATTTTGTTTAGTAGTAGTGTTGTTTACAGTTAAGAACAAGGCCTACAAGCGTGGCTCATCACCAAGCGATATCCGTCCTCTTTCAAATTCATTATACCACTGAAAGACAGTTGCCCGTGATGGATTTTTATCATCAAATGCGCGCTACAACTATTCAAGAGGATCATCAGTTAAACCACTTTGTAATCATAGTAGATCATCAAACGCAGGTTCTCTAGATAACTCCATATTTCGCTAGAAAACAGCCGTATCACGTTCACGGGAGCAGCGATTCAACTAAAATCAGACCTTCACTAAGTAAACATGAAGCTTTTTGATAATGAAATGTTGCCAGTTCTCACTCCTGTAGTTTTGTGGCATTTCAAAATATACATCATAGCCCACACATGCATCATTATACGCTTAATATAAGTAAAATTATTGGACTGTGCGACTACATAAATTATTTAATGAAATTGTTGATGGATTTATTTTATGGAAATTAATTTTAATATAAATGAAATGAAACACTCTTTGTCTGATTTCGATAATTCTTATTTTCAATACACACGAGTGGTTTCGGCCGTTACGTCATTTTCAAGTGTTTAGAGCTAACAGTGATAAGAAAGAAGGTACTAACTAGAATTACATCACTCCCCATTACTCAATATTTCAAATAGATATAGTTAGCACATTCTATCTCATAACTGTTAACTGTGGAAATTTGAATATGACGTAACTGTCGCGTGTATTGACAATAAACAGTGGAAATCAGACAAAAGTGTTTAATTCTAGTTATATTATTCTATATAAATATTGATTGATACTGAGAATATTGTTTGTTTGTTATTCCTTTAACGTGCTCTATTTCCGCCTTTAGGCCAATGGCACGCCGGGGAATTCTGTCACCTCACTAACCCGGGAATTTTGCCGAACCCCTCTCGTGTCGAGGAAAGGGATCTTTAATGTCCAACAGATCTCTGTTAAACAGGACTGACGGCTTTACATCTCCTCCGAAAGATGGGTACTCAAGCGATTCCCAGAATCCGAAAAATCGCACCGACTTTGTGGGGATTGAACCGAAGTAACTCTGCGCAAGAGACAAGTATCATATCCCTATTCCACCTAGCCGGTTATACTGAGAATATAAACACATGGAAACCCGTATTTTTTTTCAAGTACAATGACGTTGATGTACTCATAATTGGAATTATAATAAATAAATTCAACGCAACAGATGTGAATGATGGTGATGAAGATGTTGACCTGTTGGTATTACTACTCGACTCGAAATTATTTCGTATAGATGCTACGACTGGCTGTGATTCATCTGCAACGTTCTGGAGGGTTAAATCAACAATTTTGAATTATTTGAAGAGACAAGGTAACTTGTCTAAACGTTTTCGAAGAGATGAATTCTAATCCAGAAACTTTAATCACTCTTTCTTCTTTTTTACAGGGCGTATATTGAGTACTTTAGGAGAAATTCCTCTGTTAAACTTTTTTTTTTTGTATTGTTCACAAATAATGTAAGCATCTGCTATCAAAATTTCAAGAAACTCAAAAATGGAATATTTCTTGTAGCTTACTGCAGTTCATAAAGATTTCAAACTTATTCGATTTTTCAAAAACGCCGTTTGTCTTCATAGCCTTACAAAATTAACATTTCAATACGTTTTTCTCCACGCATTATTAACTAAACAATACACAGAATAATATAAATGATATCAAAAGCATAGAATTTCCCTTTTTAGCTACTTCTGAAGGTCAATTTTGAATTAGCGCTAAATCTTGACTGGCTAAACAACAGATGACATCACAGAACAGTTAAAATATAAATACCGTACAGCGGTCTCGTTCAGGTATCCGAAATTTAATGATTCTAACCTTGGAGACTTGATCTGTTAACTAAGGAACTTCAGCACGCAAGCGGTAAAAACTCACGGAACAAGGACAGAAAATATATCCTGGGGTGTTATATTCAGTCTTTCATAAGAAACAAGATTCATCGTTTGACTTTTTATTTGGATCTAGTAGTTTATGAGTATTTTTGCAGCGTATTTGTTGATAAACATTCTTACTGTGTGTGAAAAAAATATGGACCATTACGGTACAAATCGGTGATGGTGTTAACATAAAAATATCTCAATGTCGTTACATCTTGGGCTGGAAAAAAGCTGTAACAAATGGAAATTTGTTTTGAAATCAGTTTTGGCGAGCGGTTGGGTTCAAAGTTAGTGAAATCTAAATAAACCAGGGAGAGATGGTTACTTATAGAGATCATCGGAGATCGAGCTTTACTACTTTTATCTCATAGTCCAATGTTTGCGAAATCTTGAGACGATATGGAGAACATGGCTGTGTTAAAAATTTGTTCAAAAGTCGAATCTACTTCTGTTTCTTTTCAGGGCAAAGTTGTACTTCTGGCTATCACATCTGAAGCATTTGATCTGGAATACTGTTCCCATGTGTGGAGCTCCGTATCTAGACATTCATTACATATATTGCATAGTGTCCTGAAAAGAATATTGACTACCCGGAGATCTCCTGCCTATTGCTCAAAGATGGCAGGTTGCTGATCTTTATTTTTGCAGATACTTCTATGGTAAATGCTTTCAAGAACTGCAAGGCTTGGTTCCGGAAAGAATCGAGTTCCAAATAAGATTCATGTTTGCGGAAGGTCCTACTAGCAACGCTACGTACCTGTCTCTATAACTTTTTTTTGTTTAATGGGCTAGTGTGCTGTGGAACTCGCTTCCATCGAACATCTTTCCGATAACTTACAATTTGGCCCCTTCAAGAGTGAATACACATATCAAACCATCTTGGGTGGCCTCATATGTGGCCTCGCCTCCTCCCAAGAGTTCAAAATAAAAAAAATATCAAGTTTCACGTCGTCTTATTGACTGTGAAGTCAAGTCAATTCACAGATAGATTTTCCATGAAAACTTGAATTATTATTTAGATATTCTGGAACAGTATATAGAGTGTGCAGTTGAAGATATGGCTCTACGCCAATTAGAACACTTATTTTCAGTAAAACGGAGCTCAAACGGTCAATTCTAGAAAAGGTACCGTGAGATGGTCTGCACGGTCTCTAGAATTGAAGCCACTAAAATTTTTAAAAGTTTTTTAAATCAAATTATTTTTTAATTCAATTATTTCCACCGAGGTTCTGAATGTTGAGCAGATTGTACAGAGTACAGGGTGGGCAAATTTCGATGTGTTCGTACGGCAGCTATGTGAAATATTGCAGAGAAAAATGACCTCTCCTCCCTGGATCTTATTTTCAATGCATAAATTACATTGCCGGGAAACACTACAGCAGGCATTGTAAATATAAATATTGCTAACAGAAGCAAGGCTTTCCCTGAAATTCTGTTTTAACTCTTCTAAATTGTAACTGTTCCTCTTGTTAGTGAATTATCAACACGATCCCAAAGAAAAAAAATCTAGTGGCGCCAAGCCAGGGAAACGAGGCGGCCATCTCACAGGACCTTCAGTCCCTATCCAATTATTTCCAAAATTCAAATTCAACAGATCAGTGATGGCACTTGTTTGGTGGGATGGGGCACTACCATGTCGAAAAAATATTTCATCTTTGTGATAACGGTTGATCTACAAATCCTTCAATGATATTATTGTTGATGATTTCTTCTTAACGTGCTCCATTCAAATTTTCATCAAAAATTTCAAACGCCAAAATGCTACTATCTTGCAGTGCACAACACACATTGAAACCCTATCTTCCTTGATGCTGCACATCAATATGGCGTTAAAGATTTACATCGGACCACAAATGTTCATTAAAGCGATTAAGTATCCCATCCCTAGTGGGACTTATCTAAAAAAGTCTGGGCGCTCTTGGATATTTTCTAGATACCAATTGTAGAAATTTAGTCGGAAAGGGGGATCCCCTGGCTGCAAAAAGTGGGAGACTCGCATTTTGTAGGGTTTAAACTGGTTCTCCTTCAAAATGCCGAGCGCTCGACGTCTCTAAATTCCTGTTTCTGCTTTCATTTGTCTACTCGAAATAGAAGGGTTGGCCATTACAGCACCTATCACTTCGATCGATGCTTTCTCTCTATCACTTACTGATATTTTTTATTCCTTGATTTATGAATGAGCCACTATTGATAAGATTCTCTTTTATTCTTCGAAAAATAGATTTATTTGGCTGGTACCTTTCAGGATACCGACTGAAAAATGTTTCGGCCGTTGCTGCTGAGTCATACACACTAAGAATTATTCATTTCATTATATCGAACTTTTCATAATTTTCATAGTTATGATTTCTATTCTGCATCTTGAAACAACCAAAGTCTCAGGTGAACAAATTCTTAAATGTAATAGTTGAAACATACAAGTAACAAGCAGCTACTTCGATATTCAATAAACATAAATACCTATACTAAAACTGGAATCGTAAGTGTCAAACTCTAAGACCACAGTTAATTACTATGGTCTAAATCGAATGAAACCATAGAAATAACCATGATCTTAGATAGGATCTTTAAAGTCTGTGGTTTTCAGTCATAGAACAATATAAATCGTTGATAGGCATGCAACTAATGAATGGAATTGTGGCAATTTCAGGTTTTCTCTAAAAAAAGGTACTGAATGCAATAATTGACTACAAGTGTTATATATTTTCGAAAAGGAAAAAAATTACTGCATCTAATAAAGGTAAAATTTCCTATGGTTCATATTCAAAAAAAGCATGTTTGCATTATAACTCGAAAACCGCTAAGTTAAAAAAATGTTTACACAGCACTGTATTTTACTCAAAAAAGTGCCTGTAGAATATCAAACTTATGTTCATTTAACAACTTTGATGATGATCGAGATATCCGCGAAGGACGATTTTCCCAAAATTCGAGAAATTTTGAATAAGTCCAGAACGGAAAGAGATATCAGCAAAATTTTGGTACCAATAAACTAGTCCCTGAAAATAAGATCGAGAGAGGAGGATTAATTTTTCTCTATCTGAAATATTTCACATAGCTGCCGTACAGATACATCGAAATTTGCCACCCTGTACACATTATACACATTGAATTGTTCCATATATAGCCAGACATAGAAATCCAAAGGGTTGACCGTGGAGGCCAAGCAATTGGTCCTCTCCTACCAATCCATCTATTTAGAAAATATTTATTCATCTATGCAAGAACTGTTCTTCCTTGATATGGAAGTGCCCCTTCAAGTTGATAATACATATTCTGAATAAAATTTAGTGATACATCATCATTAAACAACGGGTTATGTAGAAAATTTCGATGAGTAATGGCATTCAATCTATTATTTTAAACATGAATGGGCAAGAAGCTATTATTATAAAGGCTACCCCAAACATTGATACTGAAACTTCTTTGCCTTTGCAAGGATCATAAATGATCATTATGGAAATTATTTTTACTATCTCTTGTGAAGCATGAATCATCAAACCATAAAATGTTGGAAATGAAAAATCTGGATCCTGAGCATCTTGCTGCAGAATGTGAATCGATGCTGCTCGTTCCCTGCATTCAATGCCTGCATTCCTTCTCAAAACATGCAACACGACACTTCGGAGTATTTGCAACTGATTTGCAATGCGAAGAATCATCTTCAACACAGTCTATAATGTTCTCTACGATTTTAAAATAATGGTGTTCGTTCATGGTAAAATTGTCAAACTAAAATATAGAAAATCACATTTCCGTTAAGTGATCGAAAAAGAGGTTTTAATTTTTTTCTAGCACTAACGGATACCGAGATAGCTTCAGTGTGCATCGAATTTAGGGTTTCCTGTTCGTTATTAGGTGGCATATGCCATTGTGTTTATTCAGTTAAAGCATAAAGCTATTATTAGTTTTGAAGTAAGGAAAATCTTAAATGAAGACTGAGCTTCTTTTTATATTGGAATTAATGCGATTGATATTCTTGAACGCTTTTTGCTACCAATTTCTTCATATTATGAAAAAAATTCTTTCAATAGTCTACTGCTACTATCTTGTAATATTCTTACATAATATTCTTTCATCCCCAATTTTTTCATTATTGATTTTAATTTTGAATAGTTGGTTGTTATAATAACAATAGACTTATGTGCTATCCATTTTATGTTCTTATAGCACCTACAAGAACAAATAAAAGATATGGACAGCCAGAGAAAGACAAGAAATAAATATGTTCAAAATGATTCATGCAAAGAAACTTATTGAATTAAATAATCTTTGTCAGATTTCAAAATAAAGGAGAAGCAATCATTACGTAGTTAGAAGGTAACTTCATCCATAACCAGGGTAGGCAAAATGGAAGTACACCATTACACTAAAGTGTTCCACGTAATTCAAGTAGTCTTGAATTAGTTCTTCTAGCAGTGCTTTTTGAATTAATATACTGATGATTGAAATTTGCAATTCCTTTACACCTAATGAAATAATGTTTCAGCCGAAACATATCTAAGAGTTTTGCATAATGTCTTCAATATAGGAAAGATTAATACTGAATATGAGAGTATGCCAAACGTGACAGTGTGGTCCGTCGAAAAACACGTATGTCAAAAACGATAGCCTGAAAGAATACCTAGACTATTTTCTCATCTTCCATAATCCACAGAGCCAAGAAAAGCGTCTTAATAAAAACTAGACAACAATAACAATTCCACTCATATTCCAGTCCATATCTATGTAAAAGGAATGAAGTAAGCATCAAATATGAAATCAATAACAATCAATCATTAATACCATACTAGGTAGGCGGGTAATATCCACAGTCGGCCATAATTCAAAATATGAAAAAAACGAAGCAACAACGCAGTCTGATACGATTTGATCAATAATTCATTAAATATCCATTGTAGAGTTGACCATCTTCAGAAGGTACACGAATAAACTTCAGACAGGGTTCATTAGCCACTCGAAAGTTAACTTTTATGGTATGTGGTCAGGAACTAGATATCAAAAACTGGATCTGAAAAGCTCCGTCCTGTCTCCCTGAAAGGCTTTCCTGAATCAGGTTGTGATTTTCTGACCTTTATCTGAAATGCATTTGTCTCATGGGAACTTGTTTGGGGAAACACTGAAGAATGAGGATTGTACAATGATATTTATGTTTTTCTAAGATTGATCTGGAGATTGTCTTTAAAATCTTGTTTTTGAGGTAAGTTGTTAGTAGCTGGTTGATGCAATAGTCGTTAAGCTTCTTGGCGAAATATTTCTTTATAGAGTATCCCACACTATTCATAAGGATTCGTGTCTGGAGAGCAGAACGGCCAAAGAAGGGTATGAATATTGTTCTTTTCTTTATAAGAATTTCCCTTCAGGATGCTTTAAGGTTGTTTTCGTGGTTGTTCACTCGAACTAAAATGCCATCAGCATTCTGCCACTTCTGGTTTTATTGGAAGTCGCTCCCCAAATCTTTTATTTAAGTGGTAAGCCCTCAGTTTCTACTCCGGATCATGAGATTATGATACTATCAGATATAAATCTACATCAATACGCGACCACCATTTTCAGGACGTTTGGAATTATAATGAGTAATGTGCAATTAAAAACAAACAAATTTTTTAAATTTTATTTACAGGGTAGACAGATTTCGACGGTTTAGTACTAGCTATGTGAGGTGTTGTGAATAGAGGAAAATGACCCCCTTCCCCGTGTTCCTTTTGCCGCAAATAGGTTCAAGATAGCTGTTTTTGTTTTCGGTGTTTGAAAATTACCTAAATTAGTTGAGTGCCAATATTTCTATTATTCTTGAAGTTATGAAAAAATGCTTTCGACATACTACAGTAATTTTTTACGTAAAATCGAAGTAGGTGCTGAAATTTTCAAATTTTCATGATCAGTCGATCCTTTGCTGGATATTTCTACTGAAAACTCCTGACAGGACACCTGTATGATATCATGGAAACGAAGGATTGCTGATTATTTGCGAACGTATACTATGTGTCAAGTTAATATTGATCATCATTTATTATTTTCGAAACATCATATTATATACACTGAGCTTTGGTCACGTAAAGTATTGATATACCCCCATCTCCATCCGTACTATACAGTTTAACTAAAATGCCATTGATTTCGAGGTCCTGATGGCGAAACAACATTAACGATTGTCTGGTCACCTACTTAGTTCGGTCAAATCGAATATATGTTTTGAAACATTGCGGCGAAGACGCAAGGTGAAGATGAAAGCAATATTTCTCATATTTCGTGTATCAAACGACGATTTTGAATATTGTCGCTATAACATTGCACAATAAAAACGAACTTGACGCCTGTTTTGAATATTTATGACGGCACTATAACCGCTAGAAGGTTATGAATACCGTTGAATTCGAAGTACGAGGGTTAACGGAAAATTTCGGAACTTAATCCAGAATTGAACTGGAAGATAAACATTTAAAGAATAATTCAATGAATAACTATCATAAAAGGGAGTTGATTGAAACTTAATTTCGAAGATGTTTGAATTGCCTTACTAACGGTACCTTACTTTTTGTATTTGGTGCAGAAATTTTTAAGAAATAAAATGGATAGACTAATTTTATTCCACAATTGAAATATGATTATTTTGAATGTTTAATATTTTATCACGAATTTTGCATGCCTTCAATGACAAATTAATATTTGTTAAGTAGATATGGGAGATGGTCCCCCATTTTGGGTCATACAGTGTTTCTACTCCTGCAGTTGAATAACTATCCCAAGGAAGATCAAATCTGGTCATTTGAACTTCTCGGAAGGAAAGTGTTGTTGTGTTCGATCATTGAAGATATTTTAGAGGAAGAGTGATTGTGTTCAGGTTACAATATGCATAAGCTGAGGCCGTGGTTGATCACCGTGAGATGGAAAATGAAGCAGGTTATGTATTATTTGATTATTTTCTTAGTCCTGTGAATGATATATATTCGGTTGGTACGAAGGATATTTTTTACTTACATCATGCCTTTCTACTGTTTTTCTTTTATTTTTCTCACTGCTTCCTTCTGAGTAACAATCGAAGATGTGGTTAGGGCGTAAACACAATAATTCTGATTATATTTTGTTCACAGGTCACTCACAGACTAGCTGTTACTGACCTATCAGCGACAGGGGAAAAACAACATTTTTATGCCTATTCTCATGAATCATATGAAATATTACGAATAGTCATTTTCCTGAGCTTATACTTTAGAAACGATCGAAAGAGGTTTGATGTGCTTTGAATGATTATCCATATTATATAATAGGCTCCACTCGTGTTTTGAGTCACATTAATTTTTGATATTACGGCATCCTCCATGTAGTTTTCCAATTTTTGTTGTTATCTATTCTCTTTTCCATTGAAATAAATAAATGAAGTATAAATCTTATTAATTGCCGAGGAGTTACCGTTTATATCAAAGAATCGAATATTAATTTTTGAGGATAGAAATATAATATTCTCCAGGTAAAAACGTAGAAGCTTAATCCATTGTACAGCTTCTGTAGCTTACTGGCAAGTAAATGGGAATCATTTTTCTTCGGGGAAAAGCAGTCTTCAAGGATTATTATACCATTAACCATGAATCATGTAACAGAAAGGTTCAGACATCTTATCAATGCCACCAATGGTGTTAAACCCTAATAATTATCGAAGAAAGAGATATAATGTGCTTTCTACCGTTTATTGCCTGTGATATACCTGAGCTATGAAGTCGTCATCTTCAGAAATTCTTTTGAGATATCTGGGTAGTGACTGACACATTAAACTTGTTCATAGAGTTTAGTTTGAAGTAATAATATTTTTAAGAAAACATTTTTTGGTAGTTTGTCAAACCTAAACGACCACAAGGTCAAAATCATTAAATGTGATTCTAAATATTTGAGTATACTACAAGAATATTTAGTGTATAATTGGTTGAGAACTCCATTCCTGTTGAATATATTTATTTATCACATGGAATACAGATGGATGAATTAACATCCAGTATCAGTATTCTGCAATTGATCATCATAAAAACTAAAACCACAAAAGCATTACAATTGTAATAGAAACAATATAAAATTAAATAAAAATATCAAAATAGAATGGAAGTGAAATCAGTTCCCACAACAAAAACAAAAGACAGATCAGAATTTGAGTTAAATCAAAACATTAAGTAGTAAATAAAACCAAAGGCTATTTAATAATTCATAGACATCTCGAAAATCTTCTCTGTACTTCTTCAAGTACTATCAATATTGACTGAGTATTGGGGATTCCGTACAGATGAAGCGAAGTTTAGTTTACCAGAAATATAGGCAAAATAGAGATCGACTACTGAAACAAAACAAAAAACTAACTCTTAGATCTTTCAGTGCCGATTCTAAATAATGAAGTGTTATTTAAGGTATAAGGATGACTGAAGACATTCCTATCACGGGTATAAGACATTGCTCAACATTTTTTACGTACAAAACACGCTTGTAATTCTCACATAAAAGGGTGAAATAGACCAATTCAAACTGCAGAGCATGAAAGTCTCATGGGGGCATCGACAATCGATAATTCGCTTTCATTAAAACATCGAGATATATTATTTATATAAATAATAAACAGCAGGGTCCTAAATGGGAACCTTGAGGCACACCAGAGAACGAGAAGAATGCCTCGAAATCATAATCGTTGACAGAGACAACTGTCATCTGCTTATCAGGTAGGACCCGAACCAGCACAACATTGACCACACACGCCGACCCTAGCGATAATTGAAATAAGGTTATCAAGATTAATTTTAACAAAGGCTTTACAGAGTTCAGTGTATATAACATCAACCTGTCCGGAGATGTATATATAGTAAAAAGTTGCTGCATGTCATATAATTATTTTCAAATGCACAGGGTGTCCCATTACAGATTCATAACAATGTTAAATGTTTTTGAATGGGACGCTCATGATTCTCATAATTTTTGAACGTGTTAATCTGAAAAAAGTTGAGCTTTTTCAGATAACTGAACTGCTTCTGAAGTGATCGACATTTTGTGAAAATATGACTTCTTTGGAACGTCTCCTGTATCAACTGATATATTTCTCCAAGGTGTTTAGTGATGGATGTCAAATTTTTGTTAGGTTTAAACCTTATTATTTCATTTATTTTTAATGGAACACCTAGAATTTAGTTGATTGAGATTTTTTGGAGTAACAGTGTGTCCACCAAGCTAGTCTTAGGAAGGTGTTTTCTGAAGAAATGCTGAGACAAGTTAGTGAGAATAGCATGGTCCCAGTCTTTTCAGCTTGAAAAATTTGATCCTCACAGGTACTGAAATTACAACTTCTGGGCATTTGCAACTGATTTGCAATGCGCCGAATACTAAAGCATTATGCTCAATGCAGTATGTGATCATCTCCTCATTTCGCATGTTGACTCGACGAGGTCCTACATGTTTTGGCACGAGTGTTTCTCTGAGTGTTCTAAATACCGAAAGAAAAGTGTACGAACAGGGAAATTATCTATGGTTTTCTCCAGCAGCATCTCGTGCATTTTCATCGCAAAAACCATAAACATAGATCATATCTGCATACTCTTTATTACTGAGGGATTAAATAAATAGTTGGCTCGATTAATTTTGCTGGCCATTGCCAGAACGTTGTCAACTGTGGAACTTATTTTTCTAATTTCAAACAACTAGGGTTATCTGATCTCTCAAAAATTGTTAATAGCATCAAAAATAAGTTGAGCTCTGAGGTTTTCAATACAAAGCTTTTGAGGGGAACTTTTGCCGTTATAGAACATGTCATTCTGCATTTCATAAATATATCTCTGGAGTATGGCAGATTTCCAAGTAAATTAAAAACAAGCACTATCGTGCCAGTGCCGAAGGTTAAAGATAAAGATACAAATGGGTCTGATGAGTTTTGACCCATAAATACTCTGCCATGCATTGAAAAGGTTTTAGGATTAGCAGTGTACAAGCAACTCATGGAATATTTGGACACTAACAACATGAGTAATCAATCCGGTTTCAGAAAACATTCTTGTGAATCTGCCCTTCAACTCGCAAATTATACATGGACCCAGTCCATTGACAATGGTTAGTTTGTTGTTGCTTTCCTAGACTTACGCAGGGCGTTTGAAACTCTCGATAGAAAGGAGTTGACACGTGAGATGGAAGCGATTGGTATAGATGGCGTAGTATTGAAATGGTTTGAGGATTATTTAAATGATCGAAAGCAAATTACTACATTTCAGGATGCTTACTCTGCACCGATAACGACCAAATATGGTGTGCCACAGGGGCGTGTACTAGGGCCGTTACTCTTTTTGATATATATCAACGATATCAATGCCCATCAGGCTTGTGACTTTGTCGAATTAATCGCAGATGATACACTGCTTGCGGTAGATACAGCTATTAACAAGATGAACGAATCCTTGAAGGCGATCTCTAACTATTTTGCAGCTAATGGACTCAAATTGAATGTTTTGAAAACTAACTATAGCATTCAGATACAGACAAATAAACCTTGATAATTGTTCACTTTCTATTGATGGTGAGGCCATTGAATTTGTAAGAGAGTTTAAGTACCTTAATTTTGTGTTGGATAATAGTTTGAACCTTGATGCACACTTCAAATACAGGAGAAGATCTCAAAAAAGCTTTACTTTTTCACCCGAATTTCAAGACATTTGAGTACAACCGCCAAGGTTAGATGATTATTGTAGTACCTTGTTGTACAGTTTTGATAAAAATAAAATGCTGAGGCTGCAGAAACTCCAAAATAGGGGAATGAGAGTCATATTTTTAAAACAACTGTCAAATTCTTTTTTCGTAAATTTTTCTTCAAATTAAACAAGATCCACGAAGAAATAATATATGGCAGATGTCAACCCAAACTATTGGGTCCCTTATGATTCTAGAACATCTATAGATTATAATCGGCATCACTTAGAAGACCGAACCTGGCCATCGGATCTCTCTCGGTCAAACAGAGAGGGAATTGTTTTTGATGAGTTTGAATATTGAAGGTTTTTTTGCGATTATACTTCAAAATTGGCAAGCAAGAACATGGAAGTGATTATGTTTCAGGAGATACTGCGGACGGAAGAACATCTCCGCGAAAGAGGAAATATCGCAGGTTATGTACTTTTTGATTATCTCCTTAGTGCTTTTTATGCCTTGCTTGCTATGTAAAATCTTTTGTTAAATTCAAGTGAGTTTAGACATATAAAAGTCAGGTATGATTTCTGAACTATTTTTCTGCTGGTTTTCTATTTCCATTGTTAAAGATTCCTGTCCCTAACCCCCTTCTTTTCACCCTTGTCTTCGTCTGGGAATCATGGAGTGCAAGATGAGAATTGAAGCTGCTAAGAAGAAAAATCTTTGGTAATCTTTATGTACAGACGACACTAACACAACATAAACAGACAAGCTATTGCTAGTGCAATAGCGACAGGGAAACGAGTTTTTTCACTCGTTTATTGAATCATAAACAAGATAGTATGGTTCCCCTGTTACATTTCCTGAGCTCACACTTAAGGGGCTATCGTAGAAGACATGATGCGAGTTTAGATGCCTGCCGCTGGTATTCTATTGCTTTGCTTGTTTTTTACGATTGTGTTTTTCTAACACAAACCAAAATTATAGATATAAGCATTTATTGTAAATACAATTATTCGTTTTTAAGATTATCAACAACCTCTTGCCATCTCATCTTGCTGATCTAATCGTTTACAGAGGCTCTACTCATGAATACAGTACAAGACAAGAAAATGACTTTCATCTTCCAAAATACAGACTTTCTGCATCCCAAAAGGTGTTGATGTACAAGGGTCTGGTCTGCAAGAGTTCAACGCATTGCCACATGAATTGAGATTGATCAAAAGTAGTTATATCTTCAAATCAAGACTAACTGAACATATAAGAGCAATGTGTTATTAGTATCAATAGGTGTGTGTTTTTCTTTCTTTCTTTCTTTTTGAATACATACTGTTATTTTTTGGGCTAAACAGCATTTGAAATTGTATGTATATTAGGATGTATCCTATGAATGAAATAAAATTATTAAATGGAGGAACTAAAGGTTTCAAAACAATAATTAAAAGATATTATGACATTTATATATCAACAGTAGCTCAAAATTCTAGATAATCATTTTACTATGGTTACGAATGTAACCATGTTCAGTATAACAAGATGTGTATTTCATTCCATGCACAGAATCTCTCTCGTATGTTGAAAATTGTGATTTCAGAGCCCATGAGGATCGAATTATTGAAGCTGAATATCTCCGAATTTGAAAGGGTTAAGACTGTGCTGCTCACACTAATTTATCTCAGAATTGCTTCAGGAATCACCTTTCAAAGTTAATCTCAATTTCTTTGCATAATATCTTTCCTTGTGATAATTTAGATATACCATAATATATTTGTGACTACGAAGGAAAGATAATTCCATCACTTATGATTTCAATGGATACAAAAAAAAATATTCTGCAATTTATTATTTTTCATTATTATGTTATGATTTTTCGTTTTTCAAATTTGATGGTTCATTTTGATTCATTTTATGGAATTTTTCAGGGCTTTGTATTCATCGTATTGGCTTTTCTCTCTGCACAAACTTTTAGAATTATACTACTAAAAAGTTAGTGAACATGGTAAATGCTATGGGAAAAAGTGGAATATTTTATTGGAATCCTGAATGAGAGAGGCAAATTACACGGAAAGAAGTATTTCGATAGATCAAAACGACTATTTGAGGTAGATGTTGCTTACGAGAAAACAATACGACAGAAAATGGTTTTGATAGACGATGAAGAATTGGAAATGTGCGTCTCTGTGGAAGAAAATCACAACTCAAGTGTACATGAATCGAGCAGTGCATTATATATAAAAAAATCAGGGGCTTTTTTTGGTTCAAAAAATTCTCAAAGAAAAATATATATTCAACGTACGTATCTACATCAGGAATCTTTGATCGTCACGTGGTCAGGCCTCATTTCTTCGATAGGCCATTGAATGCCGAAGAATTTTCACGTTTTCGCAGGGAGGATTTTCCAATATTGATTTACGGAGAAAATAATAGCTGGAGTATTTATATCCAATGGCCCCCAAAGTCTCCAGATTCAACATCCATAGACGTTCATTTATGAGAACCAATAAAATTTCAATTTCACCAGGATGAGTTAATTACAAGGGATTATATGATGCAAGGAATTCGAGATGCATTCCATAATAATTTTCAGGATAATTGGATATGCATTTATTTATTATATATGTATTTATTGATTCTAGTTAGATTATATTTGAGAATTTTAGTGCGAAATTTGATACGATTATGTAAAAATTCTAGCATAAAATACTGAATCTTTGTGAACACTAAATTTATTGATGTAGTGACACATGATGCATTTCAACAGGTATTGGAATTGACTTTCATTTACAGTCATTAAAGACAGGGTGTTAAATATTGGATAAATAAACGTATTTACTTATAAACGCTATTATAAACACCCTATAGCAAAACAAAAATGATATGGAAATTTTCTATAATTAAATCATCAGGTGAGGATATGCTAAAATTATATGTATCATTGTCAAACGCCAATTTTTTTAATTTCCACATAGCTTCATGTATTTCAACTTTGAATGTTACTGCTTGTCTTTACATGTACTAAATGAAGGGATACGAATAACACCTACAGGAATTGTGTAATACGTAATATATAATAAATAATAAAATAGCAATTTTCCAATTCTCTGTAACATCTCAGTATGTACAGCACAATACTGATAGAGGCAGAATTAAGTAACATACATTATTGATATTACGTACACCGTACTGACAATACAAAGAAAAACAATACCTGAATATATTAGAAAATGTGGGAAGACAAAAGCGAACTTTATTTGATGATTATTTTAAAAACTGGTGTTATCCATAAAACCTTCCAAATATTGTAATATTCTTCGTAGACTTCTTTTCGACAGAAAGTTATTGGTTTTATTCAGAGAAAATAAAGTTTACTAGTTTATTCCATAACACAGAATACTGTTATGAAAATACATGCTGTGTAACTGAACATGGGCCCGTACACTGGAATTTTCCGTGGAGAATGCATCTGATATTGCTGGTATATTATTGTTGATATTAAATATTCTGATGAACTGAATATTTTCATAACATAATTGATCCAAGATATATTGAGACTTTAATTCATCAATTTGTTTTCAATGTATCATCAGTATAATGATAGAACGTTACCTCTCAATTAAATTGATATATCTGTAACATGAAATTTTTCTCACCTTCTCTTTTAGGCACTATCAAAGATAGTGGTTGCTGGGTATCCCCAAGGATCCCTCCTAGTTCGTGTTTAGCTGCGGCTGCATCCTGTTGTTCGGACAACTTCAACTGTTGCTGAAGCAGCCGATTTTTTATCATAAAAATCTTCGGCATTTTGTCGCACTGAAAAATCCAAGTAATCCAAAGAAAAACAGTTTACAAAATCACTTCACAAGTTTCGTTTTGTCACTGAAAAATATCACTCCACTAAGAGAATTAAGTTATATACACGTCGGCACTTTGGTACGATTGGTACCATAGAGTTAATTGTTAGCACAATTTTGTGTCAACATGGGGTATCCCTACGTCATCCTCCGATGAAGTCCTTGCTTAGACTGGTGTACGATGACCGCTACAGGATGGAACTACACGAACCGTTGTAAAAACCCCCCACTTCTCCTCTCAGAATCCCATGCTCTTCTGACCGACCTGTGGAGGTTACTTATTCGAACTAACTTGACATTGGCAAGTGTTCTGTGGTGGGGTACAGAGCACAGACGTTCTATGCCTATACCTTCGTGGGTACCTTCCCAAGCACAGCCAACTACCTGTGTGATGTTCGGAACATTCCTTCCCTGCTACTTCGTTTGTTATGCTATTTCCTTTTCCGGTTCCATGATTGTCATGTGGTTTGCAAGTGCTTTCCGATGTTCTTTTTCGTTCTTTTGTTAAAGATTGGTGAGAATCTCAACTTGCGCAAATTCAGATATGCCTAATAAATCCCGTTAGAGGCGTTGTTTGTTTCGTTAGGTGACTTTGAAGTTATTGTTTTTTACAGAATAGTTTATCATGCGAATAAAGGATTTGGCCATAAAATTGATGTTTGTCAACTGGAAAAACTTGTTTTTTTGTTATTCCGGTATTCTATTCAATTTTTAGATTCTTATAATGATCACTGTTGACAGAAAACTTCTCATACAATAAAAAATATCCGCTACGTCTATATACAGTCTGCTCTTAAGAACGCGAACAAAAATGACAGCAGCCCATTTCAATATTTCGGATATCAAAATTTTGTTTGCAGGTGATTATATAACTTATTTTTTCCTCATAAATAAATATGCGTTTTTCGGAAAACTATTAAAATATATTAAAATTTCCTATAAACACGTGGCTAGAAGAAATAATTGTTTCAAGGTCAAATTATACTTTCTAAAATGTTCCAATGAAAATACAAGAAGAATAAAGATTTCTGCAGAATTTTGAGCTAATTGCTTTTTCGTTAGCTAAGAAAAATTAAAAAAACTCACAAGTCTGAAGTAGGACCGCATACTTATGGAATAACTTGTATATTACAAAGAAACTGAAAATATCAATCATTCCAATTCGAAATATTGACGAAGTTCTATTTTATAAACTAAATGTGACCAACTAAATTGCCGATTCATTTTTATGGTTATGAACGATGACTATTAGTTAATACGAGGGATGTCTGTTAAGTTTTGTATATAGAGCTAGAATTAAAAAATTCAGAGCTTTTAAAGACGTCATTGTTTTTCGTATTCTTCGCGAAGTTTAGTACACTTGTGAATTCGTTCGAACCAATTCTGGAAGCAGTTATTCCAATCGTTTGTTGCTGCATCTAAAATGGCTTTTTGGAAAGTATCAACAGCTTATTCTGTAGATTGAATTCTTTGAACACGAAGTCTGTGTTTAATTTTGGGAACAGTAGATTAATCGTTAGGACTAAGGTCCGTACTGTAAGCAGGATGATGTAACAATTCGATGTTTTTTTTGGGTTGAATATTCAATTGTTTTCCGGCTGCGTTCGAATTTGCATTGTCTTGATGAAGGATGATTTGCAGTTCTGGTGTTGGTTTCTCGAAGTTTACTAACGATTTTCTGTAAACAAAAAGTTGTCTACTAATTGGTAGTAACTGTTCTTTGATCTTGTAAATGAATTGTTGCTACATGACCCGGTTTTCAAACAAATATTGCGACCATCTTTTTGGAGAAACTTCGGCCACGGATGATTTTTGTGGGCTTTTCTTCCCCTTGAAACACCCAAACACAAGATTGGCGTTTATTTTCTGGCTCGTATGAATGAATCCAAAATTCCTAACCATGGACAATGTTTTTAAGGCTTTGAAAACTTCCCACAGTTGAAACAGTCCAGAGTTTTTTGACACCAATTCACCTTGCACCCGCAATTCTTCGTGCAAAATTTTTTGTATAGAGGTCTTTGAAATCCTCAATGATTCCTCATTATGTTGCATGCCGATCTTCCTGGATACTAATACGCACAGCATCAACATTTTCATGAATGACGCCTGCTTTCGGTGCACCCTTGGATCGTCGTTAATCCTAATCTTTTTGAGATTAACTTCTCCATACCAACGGAAAACTGCTGACTGGTGTGGTGCTTCAATGCCGAAAACTGAAACCATCTCGCCGAGACATTTTTGTGGAGAGAGTCTTTGGAAATTGTAGAAAATTATTGCTCGAAAATGGTTTAATTCCATTCTTCCATAAACTTGTCAACTTTCACAGTTTATTGATGCTAAATCACGCCAGGCATGGAAGTGACATTTTGATTTATATTAAAAGCCATAGAGCTTCATTTTAGTACTGACAGTTTATTAATGGTGTCGCATAGTGCAAAACATAAAGACATCTCTCGTATTAACAAAACTTAACGAAATTTAATTAGAATTATACATAAAGAAGATTACACTTATTATAATGTATATTTATATAACCTGAACCTCCGATGATTGAAATTTATCTCATTAGTAGAAAGTATCTGAAGTAACTATTTACGCTACAACAACTCTCGGAGAATAACATCCAGTGGTGTATCATGGTGTTCAAAAATCTTTTTCTCAAACAAGGCTTCTACACTCTTAACTGTTTCCTAAAAACAAGTTCATTTTCGAAAAGTTCATCAATTTCTCTAACATAAAGCATTTCCATATCTCTTGAACGACGCATGGTTTAGAAGTTATTCGAAGTCAAAATAATGCAGTTTGCAGTATCAAAAACGCCTTAAAAGTTTCTGATTTCAAATGTTATTTGATAACAGAACCTAGTGCATCGATACTAATGCTTTTTCTGAGGAAAAATGGGTATGCCATTGATTGATAACAATTTATCTATTTTACCGTTTATAATAATTAAATTTTTTTTTCTTAACTATTGGGAGGTGATGCCTTTCATACATCAGCTGTGGCCCCCAATGTGTTGTTCACTAGCTTCTCGAAAAGGGTCAAATTGATAGTTATAGGAAAGATGCTCGATGGAACGAGTTAAATAGCACACTAACCCTGTAAAAAAAGAAGTTTTATCGAGACAGGTGCATGGCGTTGCTAGTTGGACCGTCCGCCGATGAGAGTTTTCCGCATACCTGGTTTTTCTATGGAACTGAATTCTTTCCGGAACCAAGCCTTTGAGTTCTTCAAAGCATTTGCCATGGAAGTATCTGTGAAAGAGAAAGATCATCAACCTGTCACCTTTGAGCGACAGGCTGGAGATAACGCGAAATCTTTGTGTGATCGATGAGGTGTACTGCTCTCTTTTGGACACTCTCTAATAGATGTAATGAGTGTTTGGGTACGGAGCTCCACACATGGGAATAGTATTACTGATCAGGTGGCATCTCTGCTTTGTACAAAAGCGACAGCTGTGATGGCGTAAAGTACCATTTAGTATTGAAGAGAAAACTGGTGTTGACTGTAATGCCGAGTGGATGCATGCTCGTTTCTGCAGAAATTCGATATCCTTGCATGAATAAAGAAGCTTTTTCAGCATTGATTTTTCTAGAGAACGTTGTGGATTGCATTTTGTTCGCATTGAAATTGACCAAATTCATCCGGCTCCACTCTGATATGTTCTCCAAGCCTATGTTTCATTCTCGGTGAAGTGGAGCAGATCATTAAACTGCAACAGAAAAAGGGTTGGCTAGAGTATGGAGCCCTGGGGTACTCCCGCATTTGTCTGAGAAGGTTTATTCGTCACATCATCAATCACCACCAGAATCGATCTACTGATGAGAAAGCTACTTATCCAACCACGCAACTTTTCGGGTCCATAAGTATTACAAAAAAAATGTATCTATAATTTCTTCATTAGGACATAGAATTTTCGAGTTATTCTATTCATGTGTCGCAAACATCATTGAACTTGATTTTAGGTCTATGTCAAATTTTTGCTATGTGTCTATGAAAAATGTAACACGAAACAAACAATGTTTATGTGACTAATCACTTATATTAATGATCTGTGTCTTACAAGTCTATACGCACTATAATTTTTTGTGTACTGTAATAATAAACATATGTTGGCATATGTCCGGACATAACAGAAAGAAAAAACTTGTGTTACACAAATTAGTTGCCTACCTGAAGAGATATTTGTACTATTGACAATGTGCATTGATTTCTTGGCGCAGTACATTTCAGATTCATCATATTCTCAATAAATTTTCTCGAAATAGATGAATGAATGAATCAAATTCTCGTAGTAACGACCAGTAGTGTTCTATCAAAACAGTTTGAGTTCAATTCATAGTAGTCTAAGAAAAATATTGCTGCTAATCACATACATTTTGTTTTTCGTTCTCTTTCCTTCAGATAAAATTTATAAACTTTCTTAATTAAACTCATCTAAAATATTATATGAAGATTTGGATGTTAGTGCTCACATAATTCAGTTTTTTCTTGAATAATAATTCGAGAAAAGATAAGAGACGAAAAAGTGTTCGCATAAAATGGAGCTTGAGAAAATAGTTATATATGGCCAAATTATATTCTCCAAAAAGTAATAGAAGATGCTGTTAATTTCATCCATTTCTAGAAAAATTGCACGAATGAAAAGATACTAAACAAAAACCTTTATGCCCTTGTTGTTCAAGTTGATTGTTTATCTCGTTTGCAGAGAAAAAATTAAAAACCACATTTTATATCTTACCAGCTATATCTCGAAAAGAAGTGAAAAAAAGTTACTCGGCAAATTTTCTGTATATTAGCTGAGAATCACCACTTCAAGTAGATTTCCTTATGTAGGAATTAATATAAAATATAATAAATTTTAATTTTCTCATCTTTGAATATATATAAAGAAATGTATTCAAATTCTGGACTTCACTTCCTGTAGAGTAAATTACCAACTGTCTATCTATTACCTCTCACATCACGTCAACGTTGTCATATCTAACTTTACTACAAGTACAGTATTACCGAATGATCAGTAATAATAAAAACGACAACATAGCAGCTAGCCCAGTCCGTGATCTTGGCATTCTCTCGAAGAAAAAGACAATAACTGAGTAACTTCATTCGAAGTATCTTACACTATGCAGTATCAACTTGGCAGGCGACGCTTTGTTGCTTGACACCTGTATGCATATGATACGCATATTTTCCAAACAGGTGGTTGAATATTTCAAGATGCTTCAACATCTTGCGGTTTAGAATACATAATATTATCATGGCTGGTATACAAGTGGTTTTGGATTTGCTTGATCCGTTAGTTTCGTTCAGAATATTTGAATGTGAAACAATAAAACTATGAATTTTTGAAAGTTAAAATGAGCTTCAAATTTCATGAATTTTCAGGTTATCCCAAGTTTGTTTTCTAGTTGAGTTAATGCCTAAAGTACAAAATTGAAAAGGAATCAACAAAATGTGTCATTCCAATCAACAGTGAGGGTGGATACAAAGATTGTGACTTTCGCACTTCAATTTTCGATATTCCTCAATCCCGAAATTTGATTTCCGAAAAATTCTCCAAGAAGACAGCGAATAAATTGAAATGAGACAACCAAACTTATCTTAGTGACAGTTATGATCGAAAGTAAATCCAAAAATTAGGATTTTTCGAGTTTGCTTGAAATTTATTTCTTGTTATTGACAATTATCTCAAATTGTGGCTTAAAACAACATAGACACCAAAATTAACCGAATCTGCCGTTCCGGTTAGTTATAATCAAAAGTTCATGCAAATATGGTGTCTGAGGTTTTTCTTTACTTTGCAACATTTCCTTGGTGACTTCTTTTTTCTAGAGGATTTGAAGGATCACACAAAAGAATAAAATGAAATTAATCAAATGAGTCATACCTATAACCACTTACGATAGAAAGTGCATCAAATAATTATAATTTTTGAAGTTTGATTGAATTTTCCGACTTTCTTTGTCATTATTTCGAACTATTGTCTCCTGAAATCATTTTCATTACCATAACCAACAAAATTAGACAGATTTTCATCATTTAAATCATGAGTTCATACAAATATTCTAATTTTTCAATTTTTACTTAATTTGTACTGTTACGAATATTTCAAAATAAAGAAATAGCTCGTTCAAATATTTAGAAAGAGCATTGTTCATTTCATAGTTAGTTCTTCCGAAAATTCGTTTTATTGATGAAGCAAAACACTTAATTCAACACATAAGTATTCAAAAATTTTGAATTGGTTTCTGGGAATTCAATGAGTGCAGAGGAATATAGTATATACGATATTGATAGTAGAATCAAGTTTTGTTCAAACGACTTATCTAACGTTGCACTGGAGACTTCAATAGTTGCATAAGAGACAAACTTGCACTATATAAAATTTGGTCGCTTGTTCGATCATTTAAATCTCTATGAGAATTGAGTCGAAAGACGAAGAGAAGTTGTTTCTACATCAGCTTTTTGATTTTTAATTGTATTTTACAGAATAATTTTGGTTTTTTCTTCTTCTTGATGAACGTGAAGTACCATTTCATTTTTAATTACTTACAGGGTATGGCAATAAAAACTCAATAATAGCAAGACTTCAGCCTAGAGTGATTATTTATAACATCAACCCTTACAGCCAGGGTACTTATCCTTCATTTTTTTATATAAGAAAAATAGATCGAGTGATACTTTATCGAAAAACTGATCTTAATTGATATATGTCTGTAAGAGAATTTCTGAATTTGACTACAATCTGATGAAGATATAGGTTGAATTATCGAAAGGCTTGATAAAATCCATAGCTGCAAAGCTTTTCACTTTATAATGAAAGTCACAAACTTGCTGGATGATTTTTTCATCTGTAATATGGCTTCCTAACATAACTCCTAAATTAGGAATGCAATTCCCAGAAGTTTTTAGTAGGGAAGATAAAAGCAGTGAAAATTTGTTAGAACGTTTTATCGACTTTCTATATTATTGGGTGTGACTGAAAGAAACAGGGTGAATATCTAAGGGGTAAACACCCCCAATAAAGGATACATTTTAGATGTAAACTGTAGGAAAATTTCGATGGTCTTTATGGTTGCTAGGTGAAATATTATAATAATAGAAAAAAATGACCCATCCTTCCTCTTCCTGAGGGATTATTTGAATGCAAAAAGTTTTCTGTTATCTCATCTCCGTTTTCGAGTTATTTCAAATTTTCTTGAATTTTAGAAAAAATGGTGAACAAGGAAAAAAATATTACATCCAATAAAAGTGAAATTGCCTATGGTTTTTTTAAAAAACAATTATGTTTGACCTGAGAACCGCTGAGACGAATAATTTTTTCCCACGCCATTGAAGTTCACGCAAAAATGTGCCTATATAGGTGTTGCATAATAATATGTCACAACTTGAGGGGGTATATCTGCGTGCAATTTTAAGAAAAAAAGTTCATATAAACATAGGTCCGCAAAAGCTTCGTTACGGAGCTACAGGGTGTTGGAATTTCCGGAAAAATATTTTTTTTTCTTCAAAACTCCTGCAGTTTTCGAGATATTCAGCCCAAATTTGAAATACAAGCTATTTTTCACAGCCTCAATCATTACACGTCCTAAATTTTAACTTGAATCTACATGGTGTTTCCTTTTCCGGAGCCGTGTGTCCCCTTTTGCCCTTTCAAACTTTTTTGTAGTACTATCTGATCAGCTTACAATCAATATTCGTCATTTTCTTTCAATTCAGAAACTTTTTGACACTTGTAATTTTAACACTTTAATTTTAATTATTAAACGATTGTATGTATTCGCGGAATTGAAAGCACTTCTAATTAAAAAAATGACTAGTAGGCTTTGATTTTTCTCATTTATTCATTTATTTTGACAGTTGCTAAAGTTGAACCAGTGTCTGCTCGAATTGTTTATTGAATTAAGGATTAGTTTTAAGACTTTTGAAGTTATTGCTGTAAGAAAAAAAATGGCTAATTCTACTAACGCCGAATTGGCTGACTATTCTGGCAGACGGAAACACAACAGGAGCTAGGCGATTATATCAGGTGCGCTTTCCAAATCGAGTTTCATCAGACATGCGAACATTTTCAAATATCCACACAAGAATGAGGAAAACTGGTACTTTTACTGCAAATGATTACTTAAAAAGTGCAACTCAAACTATGAGAACTCTAGATATTGTGGAAGCAGTTTTGAATTGTATTGATTTGAACCCTCATGTGAGTACAAGAAAAATTGGAAATCCGTTGAATATTTCACATGTTCTTGTTTGGAGAATTCTCCACGACTTTTTATTGTACCCGTTTAATATTCAGTGAGTCAAAACTCTACTCACTCGAAATTTTCCTTCAAGACTGAATATCTGCTGATGATTCTTAGATAAAATTAGAGAAAATGCTCATTTTGATAGTGAAATAATGTTCACAGACGAAGCTAACTTTTTGAGAACTGCTATCACAAATTTTCACAATAATCATTATTGGGCTTAGGAAAACCCCCATTTGATTGAAGAATCTCATCATCAAGAACAATTCTCACTAAATGTCTGGGTCGGAATAATTGGAAATTATTAAATTAAACTCAACAGACTAATCAGTCCCGCTTATCGGCAATTTCTAGAGAAGGAGTTACCGTTATTGCTCGAGAATGTGCCACTTTTGGTGAGAAACATAAAGTGGTTCATGCATGACGGGACACCAGCACATTTTTGGGGAGAAGCTAGGGAATTCTTGAATAATACCTTCAACAACCGATGGATAGATCGGGGTGGGCCAGAACCATGGCCTCCTAGGTCCCCAGACTTAAATAGTTTAGACTTTTTCTTATGATGATATCTCAAAAGTGTAGTTTATACCAATCCAGTGAACATTGTAGAAGAATTGAGAAATCGATTAGTAACCTCTTGTGACACCATAAGAAATACCCCAGGAATATTTCAAAGAACGCGTGATAATATGCAGAGGCCTGTATTCTTGCAGGACGAGGATACTTCCAGCAATTTATTTAGTTGTTAATTGTTTCTTTTTTTAGTTTGATATAGAATAAGTATAAGTTGAGTCTCAGAAGACGAGCTATCAAAATATATATAATATTTTTCTATCATTTAGCCAATAACATATAATTCAAATTCAATAATTTTTCACTCGAAAACGGTTGGAGATACGGAAAATAATAAGTGTAAAAAAAGTTTTTAAATTGAACGACACTGACGAAAATTGATTGTACGCTGATCAGTGTCGTACTGCAAAAAAGTTTGAGAGGGCAAACGGAGACATGGCCTCGGAAAAGAAAACATCATGTGAGTTTCAGTTAAAATCTAGGACGTGTAATGATGGTGGCTGTTAAAAAATAGCTTGCATTCCAAATTTGTTCTAAATATCTCAAAAACTGCCGAAGATAGCAGCTGGAAAAGTTTTGTTGTTGCTTGACGGACATTCCACCCATTGTACCTCAGTAGAAATGATCGAATATGCCAATCAAAATGAAATAATTTTGCTGTCCATGCCTTGCCATACTTCACATTATTTACAACCCCTTAACCGGGCAGTGTTTAAATCTTTGAAACATCATTTTTACGAACAATGTCGGCTATGGTTAAATTAAAATGCAGGTCGCCGAATCACAAGACTGATATTTGGTTCTCTGCTGAATCAGGTCTGGGGTATGGCTGCTTTTACCGAAAATGCAACTTCTGGATTTAGGGCATGCGGGGTTTTGCTTTTTAATCCAGAGGCAATACTGGATTATGCTATCCCTTTATCTTCAGCTGCGCCTAACTCGCCTCGTCGTTTAGCTACTCCAACTATAACTAATACATCGTCATCTGAACCACTCGAAGTGCAACAAATTATGGAAAATGAACCTATGGCGGATTAAAGTAAAAATAGTAGCAAAGAAATTACTCTTTCTCAATATCTCCCATTCCACAAAAGTTAACAGAGGCGTAGCAAGCAAGTTGGCAAGCTTTTAACTTCCAATGAGCATATAGCAATAAGAAGAAGCAAGGAAGAAGAAAAATATCTGGAAGAAAGTAAGCGTAGTATTGAGCTAGAAAAAATAATGAAAATAATATCAAAAGGGAGAGGCTGATGAACCCAGCAATATTGAGTAGCTCCTATGAAGAAGGTGATGAACCAATGATATTATGTGACACTTCGCATAAAGATAGTAAAGAGAATGAAGCAGAAAACTGCTTGGGATGTGGCGAAAATTATTATGAAACACAACTGTAAAATTGAAAGAGAAGAATTTCTGTCTTAGGACGAAGAAAAATTCATAGAAATTAAACATCACTGAGCAGATAATAAAAAACGTTGGTGAAAAAATATGTAACCGAATAATTTAATGTGGAAATTACAGAGATTATCTTAACATTTTAGCCGTATGTATTGGTTTACCCTCAATTTCTTAGATAAATAATTTTCCACAATATTTGTTAAGCAGTCTACCTGACCTTATGTTTTTCTTATATTCAATACCTTCGATATTTCATAATTTCTTTCTTTACACACAATTGAATTATTATAAACAAGTTTCTAGGAAATATTTCGAAAATGAAAGTCGTACCTACTACGAAGTAGAATTATTTTTAGGTGTATTTATTCGCTCATACTTCAACTCAGATATATTGTGGAAGAAAATATATCGATAATAATTATTGATTATTCAGCATAAATCTGCAATGCAGATGCTGTTTAATTTGAAGTTGGAATTGCTATATCCAAATAACGGTTTGTTACGAAATTGGTTATAAAACGATGTTAAGTCGAAGTTTGTATAAGTAATATTCAAATCCATGCTATGAAAGAAATTAATAAGACTGTGTCTGAATCAATAATTGATATTTGCGTGCAAAATTAAATGTGAATACCTTGTACATCACGAGAATCGAGGCTCAAAGATCACTTTCGAAACAAATAACTACAGTATTGGTATTTTTGAGACAAAAGTGAGCCGCTGAATATTCAGAGGGTGGAGAGCTAGATCTAACTTACCCACTAATTCTTGTTATGTTTTGTTTCGAGTCTTTTCACGGATGATTAATAGATGTGGAAGATGAAGATCAAGTGAATACAGGCATATTTTAATCTAACAGAAATAATGCTCTTGCAATTCGGGCTCTATCAGCAACGAGTCTTGTACTCGTATTGAACCAAAGCGCTGCCAGTTTACCATATTCGGAAAAGTCTAAAGAAAGTGGAGACCTCAAGAAACCAAAAACATCAAAATAAAAAAATTCAACTTAAATAAGAAAATATTTTTCTTAAAAAAGCCCTCCATACTGTAGAATACACAATTGGCATCTTTTGGATACGCCACGGCGTCTGGAAGAATTTCTAGATGGGCGGTTCTTATTCTTTCTTTCAACACGACCAAATTTTCTGGTGGATTAAGGTAAACTTGAAAGTCAAAATTACTCTTCAGCTAGTTCATATTCAAAGCTGTTTTGTGAGAAGTAGCATCATCTTGTTGGAGATAGATTTCTCTTCACGCTTCCGGAGGTAGATAGTCGAGGAAATATTTCAATACTCCAATGAGAATTTCATTATAAATGTTCGGATTCAAGTTTTCTTCATTGAAAACTGGTCCTATCAAACGAAAAAATGGCGCACCAGATGATCCCTTATGTTATGCGGATTCTACTGGCTTCAATGTTTAATATTATTTCAATTGGAATTACATTTGTTGCGAAAAATACACTCATTAGTATAAATGATGGTTCTGAAAAAGAAATTAATCAAATTTCATTTTATCAGTGACATAATACGAAAACACGAGGCGTCTTACAGTATCATGTGCTTCAAATATTGAGCTTTACGAAAATCATAAGGCTTATATTTATGTTTTCCTAAAACAGATTGAACTGTCGTCGCTGACGTCCCGGTTTCTGCAGCAATTTAGCGAACATATGTTTCTGGGTTCGTTCCTACATTCAACAGGACTTTTCTTCATTAATCTTCCTCTTGAGATTTTTCGGATTTTTTAATGACTTGTGGTGATTTGGTTCATAACGGCCTGGAATTCGTTCCCGATCGAGTCGAGTTGCTCAAGCACTATTTCTGTTAGATTTCTTTTTGATCTTTTTGAAAAACATAAGTCTTCTTCTTCTTGTACGGCGCCTTTGTGCTTGCCGTGTTGTGTTGTAATTTGTCTTGCAAAACTTCCTGATGAAGCTTGCAAGACTGTTGTAGGGAGCCTCTTGGATCATCTGGGCGCTGGGTGTTTCAGTGTCCAAGGTGTTCAGTCTGGTTTACTTATGAGCGGGACATTCGGAGAGTACGTGTTCCGTTGTTTCGTCATTTTCTTGACAACCACTGCACTATGTGGTTTCCGATAGTTTCATGACGTGTAGGTGTTTGTTGAGTTGGTGTCCAGTCAAAAGGCCCACTACCATTCCAACAGACTTTTTATCGAGGGACAATAATTCATGTACCCTCTTCTTTGATAGGGGCGCCATTATGAGCCTTTTTGACTGCATCAGCCTGCCCAATAGTTTTGGAACTCGGTGGTGTTCCAGTTTTGAAAGAAAGAGGGCACATGGGTCTATGGGATGGTCAGAACTGGTTCTGGTCTCACCGGTCCGACAGGTGTTGCCTTTTTAGCAAGGCTGTCTGCTATCTCGTTCCCTTCGATGCCATGATCGGTCGGCACCAAATTAGAGTATCTCTGTTTGTTGTCGAAGTGCTGTTCTGCATTCGTCAACTAGCTTGGATGTAACCGTCGAATCTTTCAGATATCCAAGGGTGTTTTGGCTGTCAGATCATAAGTAGATGTATGCGTCCCTATAGTTCCTGTGTAGGTTTTCGTGTACACACCGAAGAATAGCAAATATGTCTGCGTGTGTTACGGTAACGTGGTCTCCCAGAGCAATCGTAATCTTTGCCTTCGGGCAGTGAACGCCGATGCCTGTACTCATTCCGGTTTTGGACCCGTCCGTAAACCAGGTGGGGCCCTGTGGGGTGAGTAAGGCATGGGGTGTGGTCCAAATTCCTTTTGGTCGAATGACGACCCTGAAGGGTTCGTCGAAGTAGTAGGTGGCTCTCATTTGATCTCCTCTTGTGAGAAGGTCAGGTCGGAGTTCTCTGATTTTGTTCAGGGATGTGGAATGCCCAAAAAAAGCTAGTGACTAGATAAAAACAAATTTACCGATTCATATAACTCTCATCTGTCGATGAGGTTATTGATTATTATTAGGGAGTGAATGATTTTTTACAGACTGGGTTGCCAATTCGCACACCGAGCCAGTTATCTTTATTAGAGAAATTAGAAATGCACGAAGATATAGAAACCACGTTATTTTAGCCTTTGTAGTACCATTTATGGAAGGAATGAGTGAAAATTTGATTTTTATGAACGATAACGCTCGTTATCATCGAGCTAGCATCGTTTCAGCTAGTCTACAACTCTACCATATTCACAGATAGGACATTCCAATACGACCTCATGACTTTAATCCTATGGAGTAGATATGGATTCGTTTACAAAAGTAAATTCATGAGAGAAATGAACTTATTGAGACACTAGATGAGTTGGCTGAAGGGCTTCGTGAAAAAGGGATTAACATTCCTCAGTAATTCATAACAAAAACATGCAGGATCCACTGATTTTTCGTGGGACTTTCATTGAAATTTATAATTTTGTGTAAGCATAAGAAATAATATTTCAGCAGAATAATGAAGGACTATTTGTTGAATTTTTCATGAAATATAATTTAAAAAATTGCTAAACATGTTAGTTTTAAACGATGAGAAAGCATTTTTCATTTCAATTGACGCAGTGTCAATATTTAATTAATATTAATTTATATATTATTTACCACGGCTTTTTGAAACGGATTCGATTGTCAATTTCCATTAGAGTCGTTCATTGTTCTTAATGTTGAGTTTTTCATTGAGGACATGAATATAAAGACGAATGATCAGATAACATTATTTATGGTTTGTTTAGGTTTGTTAACGTAAGATATCTTGGTACAGTACGGACAATTTATATTTGCAAGCAGCAATATGAAATTTCCGTGCCGCAATCCATGCTGCAGCTCTAAATCTCTTATTAACGATCCGTCACTATACCTACTAATAAAAAATCTATAACAATCGATATTGAACACATCAGGCTTTTGTTGAAATAATTATTTTTGTGCATCAACTCTAAGAATTATTTAATTTTCTACAGAACATGTCTGGGGTTTACTAGGAGGGGTTTATCGTCTCCGTCAGCCTCAAAAAACGTTGAGTGATTAGCAGAGGTACTAAAATTATAATAGACTGAAATTCTGAAGGAATTCCACTTTCATCATTCATTCTTGGAACTCCAGTTTTATCATATCTTGATAATAAATCGTAAAGTTAATATACTTGAACTTATTAGATTGAAACAAAAAAAAAAATAAAAAGATATACACCAATAACTTTTAGAGAACAATCTATTCACGAAAATTACTTCGTGCCTCACAAATTAAAATTCGATGAAAATTCGAAGAAATGAAATTCTAATTCTTGAACGAACCTCGTATTACCACTTTCTTTCTTAAACTTCTCATTTTCTTCTGTTCAATTCGGTAACGTCAAGCTCACATGTTCTTCCTGAAACTCTCAAATTCATTCTTTTATAGCGACTACCTACGGCTTCTCTCCTACTATTATAAATTTGTAATATAGACCATAATATGATCCGGTTGTGTTGCGGGTTGATGCCTGGTACCGCTTACAACACAACACACCGTTGTGGGTATAACAGATCAACTATGGTCCCGGTGGGTGTGGGCCGTTTCTCGAGCCTTGCTGGGGCCCCAACGGACCCGGGAATGCGCGGTTTCTATTCCAATGTCAAGGCTATCTGCGAACATCGTCGGAATTATTCGCATTCGGTGATCGTATTGCATGCCTGAGCTTAACGATATGGAATTAAACTAGGGTTTCTCTTTATATTCGGAATTTGGAACATAATTATCGCATATATATTTTATTCTGTCAAATTTTCCCAATTTTCATGAAAACATTGTCAAAATATGCCTTCGTTTATGATTTTTTTTTAATTTACCACTTCCTGGTGTACGAAAACAAAATAAATCAAGAATGTTCAGAGGATGTGGTATGAATTAGTTCAGTGTTTATGATTAGTCAAAATATTGACTGGCTCAGTCAGTATTGTTTTGATGAGGATAAGATTTTAATGTTGCAGTTTTTGGACGTCCCGAAAGTTCATCGTCCCAAGCTCTTAAGCCACGTTTGAATTCAGCTGTCCTCCAAAACTTCACTGTGGTAAATGACAGAAACCAACTCATCTTTAATTCGCATAGGCGAATTGACTTTCAAAAACAAATATTTAATGACAGATCGATACTCGATTTTGTCAATTTTCACAAAAACACTCACATCAACTCACTCAAACAACTGTTTCATAACAACTGCACGTCCAAAATGAAACTTTGATGAGTAACTGTCAACATATGAACAATGAAAATTCACTAGCTTTTATTTACGAGTGCTGACATCTTCACGGAGATGTCCGAAATTTGTCAGACCATCCTCTTACTGAAGTTATTGAGTTGGTCAAATAATTTAAAAATTTAGGGTTCATTTCAAACACTAGTTTATATTTTAGTTTAAATTGCGATCATTTGACTGAATGGATAGCTAAGAGTCTCTTCTTTTTCGCAAGAGTATCCTCTAACATTTTTAATAAAGCTAGTATTACTTATACGTTGCCATAATATAGCCTCATTAAGACTATTGCAGCAAAGACTGTACAATGTGTCCCATTTTCGAGGTTTTAGTACGGCAATTATGTGAAATACTACAAATGGACAAAAATGTCTCGCTCATCTTCGTCCTCCATTTTCGTAGAAAATTCATTGGTGAAAACAGATTGCAGCTATTTTCTCTTGTTTTCGAGTTATTCGATTCTTGATTTCTTGATTTTCCCGTTTGCTATCAAAGTTAGGTTGAAATTATTTTGGCATTCTACGGACATTTTATTGAGTAGAAGGCAGGGACCGATTCAAATATTTTTTGTTGAATGGTTTACGAATTATAATATGAACTTCTGTGTTTCTTCAATGTAAACTATAAGAGAATTTATATAAAATGATAAGAATATTTATTTTTCTTCTTAAGTATGTATAAGATGTCTGGCAAATTTCCTCAAAAATGTGAATTTTAGGAAATGAAAATTCTCTAAACATTCTGTGACTTCATCTAGTATGTTTTCAATTATATATTCAATGAAGCTCACTTATAATAAGAAGAAACGGAAGGTTTTCATTACTCGTGTAATAATAGGGAGGAATAGGAAATATAAAAAATAATTAGAAATCTGAAAACGATTAAAAAGTATCTTAAATACTCGAAGATATTACCATTATTCAAAATGCAAAAATTTCAACGTTAAGTTTTCTTTCAACTCTTCTATATCATTACGGGTTTGTAAACTAAACTCATTTCCAAGGTTGTTGATGCCTTAGAGAGGAGCGATCAGGCTACACTGCGTCTGTTAGATCTGGCCAAGACATTTGACCTTGTGATCTACTCTATACTCTTGAGTAACTCTTATCGTTGTGGTATAAGAGAAGTGCCATTGCAACAATTGTGCTTTTACTTGAGAAACAGGTATATGTGCGTCTGCACGGAGGGCGCTACCTTTGATTTCATGTCTATTACATCAGGTATACCCCAAGGATCTGTACTTAGGTCATTACTCTTTTTGATTTATATTAACAACCTACCGTCTTCTTTGAAATCAGTAGGTGGCGTTCTCTTTGCGGATGACACTATCATGTTTTGGTCCAACAAAACTCAAATGGCTAACAACGTGTGATAGAACGCCATTAATCAAGCTGAGACATGGAAGACGGCGCACTCCCTTAAGATAAACAGAGAAAAGAACCAGCGACTAACAATAAGAAGTAACCACAGTTCCTGGACTGGAGATACAGTCGAACTATTGGGTATTACATTGGATGATACCTTATCGTGGAGAGCGCATATTGATTCTATAGAAACCAGACTGTCTTCAACATTATTGCTGCTCCGAAAAATTCAATATTCGGGCTATGAGGAGGCTAGCTTGCTTACGATTTATTTTTCGCTGTTTCACTTGGTAATATCACACGGTGTTGTTTTATGGGGAAATTGTTCCACAATGAAAAAAATTCTCATCCTTCGAAAAAAAAGCAGTTCGAATCGTAGCGAGAGCCGATTACCGGGAACACTGCAAACTCCTTTTTAGGAGACTGGGTATAATGAGCCTCTCATCTCTTTATGTCCATAATTCGCTTATTGACCTCCACGCTAGGCAACAAGAATTCAAAACTCATAGTTCCGATCACTCTAAATTAACTAGACAAAGAAACCTTTATATTGAACCACGATTTAGGCTTACAAAATCTGCAAAGAACACTCCTAATCTTAAATACTATAATAAGCTCCCCATTGAATGGAGACAACTGAACTCTAAGCAGTTCAAATTAAAAGTAAAGAGACTTCTGTACGAAAAGTGTCTGTAACTTGATTGAGGAGGTCGTTACTTGATGAAAATCGATACACATATTTTCAATGAAATAAAACTAAAGTATTTGGATTTTCACTATATTAACAAAACAATGACCGGTTTCACCACACTGTGGCTTCATCCGATAGATACAAATTAATGAACAGATTTATTCCTTACATATTAGTATTATTTCCTACTTAATATTACAATAGGTACAAGTACAAGGGGTATGTTGGAAAACCCGTCAGAGTTGCTTACTTTATGAATTGAAAAGAGTAAAGGAGAAGGATTTAGATCTAATTGACTATTAAGTAACCTACCTGAATTCTTTTCTTTGTTGATCTCTAAAATTTCCAATAGATTGAGTTTTGGTCTATTATTTTCATTGTGTAAAATTTTGAAATTATCATAAAAGTTATGGTTTTCTTCGAGTAAGTCATTAGAATAATGGGAATCTGATTTATGATAATTAAAACTACGTTTGTGCTCACATAATCTAACTTTGAAATTTCTGAAAGTTCTACCAATATAAATTTTATTACAATCCCCGCAAGACAGTTTATAAACACCGGATTTATTACCTTAATCAATTTTAGATTTGCAGTTTTTGATATGTCGGCCTAAAGAATTATCAGTTCGGAATGCTTTATTGAAATTATAATGCGAGAGGAATGATTTTAATTTTAGACTAGGATTACCAATAAAAGTTAAGCTGTTGCATTTTGTGTTAGAACTTTTTATAGTTGGAAATACTTCCTGGATTGCTTCTTGAAATTTTTTGCGTGAAACCATGTTCTCAATCATACTTGGACTGTAACCGTTATTGACTACTATTTGTTTAATTATATTTAGCTCTTTTATGAAATTATTTTGTAACTTGGGGTATTAATGACTCTATGTACCATACTATTGTTAGCTGCTAATTTATGTTGATAAGGATGTGTAGATGAGCTATGAATAGTAATATCTGTATACGATGGCTTATGAAAAATAGAAAAATCATGTTTGCTTTTAATTTTAGTAATAGTTAAATCCAGAAAGTTAATGGAGTTTTCTGTTTCTATCTCTAACGTGAATTTAATATTATCGTGAATTTTGTTAATGAATGTTTTGAATGACTCTAATTGTCTGTTTGTGCCAGTGAAACAACAAATGATATCGTCGACATATCTAAACCAATAAATAAAGTGTTTGAATAACAGCCGTTCTTGGATGGTTTTTCAATATTATCCAAATTTCTAAAAGGTGTGAGATTTTTGATTGAATTATCGGATTGAGTTTATTAATTTGAAAGGCGTTGTTGATGAGTTTCACTGTATCACTAAGTGGAACACTAGGAAGAGATTTACTACATCTCATGACATAAGTTTAGCGTTCGCTAAACCGAATGTTCAGTTTGGCGAACGCTAAACTTATGTCATTATAAGATTTTATTGAACGTTGAGCTACCCACTTATTTTTATTATTATTTTTTATTGATATAAGAGGGTAGGACTGAGTCTTTACACTCACAACAAATTGAAATGAGTGAATATATATATATATATATATATATATATATATATATATATATATATATATATATATATATATATATATATATATATATATATATATATATATATATATATATATATATATATATATATATATATATATATATATATATATATATATATATATATATATATATATATATATATATATATATATATTTGTGTGTGTCAGAAAAACACAAGTATGAGCTCAGGAAATATAACAGGGAACCATACTATCTTGTATATGATTCAATGAACGAGTGAAAAAACCTGGGGAAAAAACTCGTTTTCCTGTCGCTATTGAACAAGTAATAGCTTGTCTGTTTCTGTTGTGTTAGTGTCGTGTGTACATAAAGAGTACCAAAGATTTTTCTGCTTAGCCGCTTCATTCTCTCTTGCATTTTATGATTTTCAAACGAAGACAAGGGTGAAAGTAAGGGGGTTTGAGACAGGAATCTGTAACAATGGAAAAAGAAAACCAGCAGAAAAATATTTCAACAATCATACTTCCTATATGTCTAAACAAACCTAAGAAAAGATTTTACATAGCAAGCAAGGTCATGAAAAGGACTAAGGAGATAATAAGAAAAATACATAACCTGCGATATTTCCTCAAATTCCATCTCTGTTTGACCGAGAGAGCCCCGATGGCCAGGTTCAGTCTTCCAAGTGATGCCGATTATGATCTATAGATGTTTTATAATCATTATGGACAAATAATTTGGGTTGACATCACCCATATATTATTTTTTCATGGAACTTGTTTAATTTAAAGAAAAATTTGCGAAAAATTTTGACAGTCGTTCGAAAAATATGAGTGAATGAAATAGATATATGTAGATGTGAAAAGATAATAAAGAAAATGC